>VZDJ01000219.1:4430880-5032109 GCA_008694505.1 Cyanoderma ruficeps | reverse complement strand
TTTAAAAAGTGGTTTGTTTGTAACATTTTGAATGTGTTGTGACCTTTCTGTGAGCCCTGATGTCAGCCTTATCCATGTCTGCAGCCTTCTGTGGAGCAGCTGTTATCAAGGACAGGCTGCTGTTGAGCTCTGATGTGAGCTGGCCATGCTGTGTCATTGCTTCCTGGTGTTCCCCTTGGGAATACCATCCACAGGCTCTTATCTGGTGTTTAGTCTGCAGTGTTTGGGAGGTAGGGACTTCTCCTTGCTGCTGAGCAGGTTGCAGAACCCCAGCGTATGAAGTTCTGGTAGATGACTGGTAGATGACACCCTAATGAGCAAGGCTTAGAATAATTTAGGATATTGTCTCATGAATATTTGCCAGAACAGAATAAACTGCATTTTGTGTCAGGCCCTGCCGCATTTTACCCTCTCAACCCTTCTTACAAAGGCAAAGGATTTGCCTTTGTCCCTTTTGTGACTCTGCTCCTGCTGCACAATGTTGCAAATTGAAGATTAATCTGACCATGCACAGTGAAGTCTCTTAGTTTTTATAGACTCACAGAGTGTTTTGGGTTGGAAGAGACCTTAAAGATCATCTAGATCCAACACCCTGCCATGGCCAGGAACACCTTCCACTAGACCACGCTGCTTCAAGCTGCATCCAGCCTGGTCTTGAACACTTCCAGGGATGGGACAGCCACAGCCTTTCTGGGCAACCTGTGCCAGGGCCTCACCACCCTCACAAAGAAGAATTTCTTCCTAATATCTAATCTAAACCTATTCTCTCTCAGTTTTTCTCCACAGTAATCCCTTAAATTTCCAAGGTCTTGGGAGGCAGCTGGCTTCTTCACCTGAACGTGATTACAGAGAAGAAATTCTAGTGGAGGAATGAGATTCCTTTCATTATCTTAATGGTTTCTATCACAGCTGGAATTTTCTCTGTGGGATGCTTAGATCCATGAGACAAACTTCTTAGAAATTATTTAGACAAACAAATGAATTAAACAGAATTCAGAATGACAGTTCCCAACACTTGGACGTCTGCCAAGGAACTTTCAAAAGCCAAAATAATAACTCAGATCTGAGAGATCCTGCAAAGCCTATAAATTAAGTAATCCTTTGGAAACCTGTAGCTAAAGCTGCCATAGGGTTGAGATTTGCCTGTACTTAATCCAAATAAGGAGTTTCAAGTTTAACTGTTCACAGGATGTTGAGGTATTGGATTTATTTTTTTTTAAACTATTAAGTAAAGGAATAAACTGGAACCCTTGAGAATCTATTGTATGTGAATCCTCTTGGGATAGGAAGGCACCAGAAAGGAAATGGAGGCAATGGAAATGGAAATTAAGGTAAAAAAATCAAGGATTACTGATTAATATAAGAAAGGAAAAGAGATTGTACTCTGAGAAACACTGACTGCTGGGAGGGCAAATTGCACAAATGTCATGAAACATTGGTTGGACTTTTTTACTCCCACAAGGATTTTGAATTCATATGATCATCATCAATTTCAGGGACCTTTTCCAATCAAAAATATGAAGAGGAGTAATCAGCATTAAAAAATACAAATGACCATTCACAACAAATGATTGTCAAACACAAACCATGAGCCTCTGACACACAATTTTAACAGGAGTGAGGTTGTTGGTAAGGCCAACCCACAGGCTAACAGCTAGTTTGGTGCTTACAGTGACTTTTAAATCATAAAACCACAGAATGGTTTGGTTGGAAGGGATCTTAAAACTTATTCCAGTCCCCTGCCATGGACAGGGACACCTTCCACTAGGCTCAAAGACCTTTCCAACTGGCCTTTAACACTTCCAGGGATGGATAACTCATGACTAACTTCAGCCACTGAAATGGCTCTAACAAGAAACAGCCAGAGCCCTCATGACAATTTGTACAAGCAAGAAAATCTCCTGACCTGGAGAAGAACTATCAAGCCATAATGATGCTTTAAATCACTCTTATATGGACAGATGTTCACAAAAAAGCATTGAAGGGTCATTATCAGAACTCTCAGATAAACACAGACCTCTGCTAAATATTGGGAGGGTGGCAGATGGAAAACGTGAATGTTCATTCAAAATGGGACACAAAGATCCATAGTTTGTGCAGTCGGTCTGTGATAACAAAGGAAGGAAACTGAGAGTGTCACTGGTGGCAAAGTAGAGCCTCAATGGAATAGTCAAAAAAAGAAACAAAGAGACGATAAGGCTTTGGGGTGGAAAAATACTGGAAACAAATATCTAGGAAAATATCAGGGAGGGGAAAGATAAAGTGAACAGAGTGATGAGATTGAATTCATAAACATGTTTGACCTCTCTTTGAATAATGTGTGGTCTTTGTTAGAGCTCATTGTAGGGTTTCAGCGCTTAGCTGAAGAATAGCACATTGGCCATACTGTATTTCAGCTGGATGTCTAAGCTTGCTCCACAGCAAGGTTCAGCTGCTGTTGGTCCTGTTAATTTCTCAGCCAGAAGTAGAATCCCAATTAGTTTTTGGAAATGACCTAAAATAGAATTGAAAAATTCTCGCTGAGCAACCTGTTCTAGAGGAGTGTGTCCCTGTCAGTGGGATTTGGAATAAGCTGATCATTAAGGTCCCACCAAACTTAAGCCATTCTGTGATTCTATGATTCTATTAAACACAAACCCAGAAATTTATGAGCCTGCTTTAGGTGGTTGAAGTGAGAGCTGACTGGGTCCACTGTAGACTGCAGAGTCATGCTTGCTTTGCTCAAAGAAAGCACATGTAAAAAGGTATGTGAACAGCTGAAAGAACATGGGGCACCTGTGAACCATGGACCTCTTTGGCTAATGTTCTCATTCCCTGCGTCACAGAGAAAAAAAATCTATCTATGACATAGGACTGCAAAATTAGTTCCTGATACAGTTCTGAATACTGAGAGCTGCTCTGCCTGTCAACACCTCATCAGGAGCAATTCAAATGCATTTAGTTTTATTCATAGTAAAACTGCCTCTACTTCACACAGTGTAGTGTATTCTGGAATATAGTCTCATTTGGAATAAACATACCCACAAATTTATACCAATTTGGCTAATTTTGTTTTACTTGAGTTTTAGATGAGCCATCAGTTCCATGAGGAGTGATCTGGGCTGAGCTTTCAAAAAGCCCTGAAGAGAAAGTGCCTCGGAGCCAGCAGTTTCCTGTCTGCTTTTGAAATGAATACTCTAATAGAGGGGATTTCTGTGTTTTGATCATCTCTTGCCTCTGCCAGCGAATTACTTGGAACCCCTGAGGCTTTGCTGCACAGCAGAGCTGCCCTTCACAGCAGGGTACAGTTCAGAACCCACCCGGGGAATGGAGCTCCAGTGAATGGCAGTGGGAAATGTTTGACTCTACAGAACTGCTGCTTTAGTTCTTTTCTCGTCTTTTTTTCCATATCTCTGGTTTATTGTTGCTATTTTCCAGTAAACTTAGTGCCTTTCACAGAAAGAATTTTTTCCAGTAAACTTAGTGCCTTTCACAGAAAGAATTTTTTCTTTTCCCTCCTAAGAGGAAGGAGATGCTGATGCTGACACACTGCATTTGTGCACATTTTTAACTCTGTCCTTCAGAGAATCCTCTTCATGACTGAACAGTGAGAGCAGGAGAGGTGGGACATCAACCAGTCCTCCAGCTCTCTGCAAGAGGAATTTTGCTGTTTGTCTGGGTGGATTTTCTAACACAAGCAAGGGAACCTCAGACCAGCCTACTCCTAGGCTCCTGCAAGCTGGGTGATATCATGCAGCAATAAGGAGGTATGATTCATCACCCAGACAAAAGTCAGCCTGTGTAGCCTCTGTTGGTGAAGGCAGGCGCTTGTGAGGAACAAAGAGTAAGGGAAAGCTCTGCTGGTATTGGCTGCAGCTGAACCTCTCCTCTGCAGGCACCTTTCTAGCAAAGCAAACCAAGTGTATTGTGTTTCAGGTTAGTGACAGAGCATGTAGACTGTACCCATGCTGCTATATCCCAAAGCTGCAGGACAGCTCAGGAGCCGATTTAAAAATCACAGCTCTGACCTCTGTCCCAGACCAAAGCCCAGTAAATGGGCACAGCAATGAGGCAGTCACACAAACCTTCCCATGTCACAAGCAAAGAGCCTTCACAGCAAATGGCACATAAATCAAACTTGCAGAAACCAGGAAGCGAGACGGTACTCAATGAAACTGGATTTTTTAAACAATGAATCCTTTGCTAGGTCCTTTTTTTCAAGTGGGATATTTCAGTCCAGCCCTTTCCAGGAAGAAAGGGAAATTTTACAGACATTTTGACTTTTTTTTCCTCAGCTTCTAGGGGACATGCTGAGCAGCTTTACTGATCACGCACCCCACCTCCAACCCACCACTCTGTGCCTGCAAACCATCCCATTAAACACTCCCTGGCAGCATGGACATCTCCATGGTGCTCCAACAGTTGCTGATCCAGCTGTACCACCAGGAAACTGAGATCCTCTGCTATGCCAGGTGCTGCCCCAGAGACCCCTGCAAGGACACAGTAATGTTGGGGTACAATGGCCATGAAGATGCTCTGAGGGCTGGAGAACCTCTGCTGTGGGGACAGACTGAGACACCTGGGAGCCTGGAGAAGAGAAGGCTCTGGGGACAACTAAGAGCCTCTCCCAGTGCCTAAAGGAGCCCCAAGAGAGCTGGAGAGGGAATTGGAGCATGGGCCTGGAGAGGCAGAACAAGGGGGAATGGCTTCAAACTGACAGCAGAGGTAGACTGGATATTGGGAAGAAATTCCTCCCTGTGAGGATGGTGAGGCCCTGGAACAGGTTTCCTAGAGAAGCTGTGGCTGCCCCTTCCCTGGAAGTGTTCAAGGCCAGGTTGCACAGAGCTTGGAGCAACCTGGGATAGTGAAAAGTGTCCCTGCCCATAGCAGGAGGTTGGATTGGGATGATATTTCTGGTCCATTCCAAACGAAACCATTCTGTGATTATTTTCTTGGAAGTTTATCTTTTGCTCAAGCGATGACCATGAAAGATTCACAAACTGCTTTAAACCAAATCTGATTATCTTCTTGAACTTTTTTCTCATTCAGGAGACTTACTGTAATGAATAAAACAGTCACAACCAAACGTTTACTGAACTATTGCATCATTTTCCTTGTACTGCAGAGGATGAAACTGCAGTGAGGGGGGGCTTCGAGCACACCAAACGTATGTTTTACTACTAGTAAAGTCCTCTAACTTCACCACTGCGAGTACTCGCTGCGCACCCCACTAATAAAAGGATTCAGGGGTAAATCCGTGCCAAAGCTCCCCCAACGACAGCCGGGCCGGGTCTATTCCTCCGACCCGCCCTGCGGGCGGGGCGTGCCGGGGAGGCGGGATCGCTTCGTCCCGGGGTTTAGAGTTGGGCCGGTGAACGGGAGCCGGCGTTGCAGCAGTCCGCGGGCAGGGAGCGCCCCGCCGCCGCTATGTCCCACTCGGTGGTCCTGCGTGGCCCTTCGCCGTGGGGATTTCGTTTGGTGGGCGGTAAAGATTTCAGCGCCCCGCTGACCATCTCCAGGGTGAGCTCGGAGGGGGAGCGGAGCGGGGACCGGCCGCAGGTGATGGGCGGCGGGGCGGGTGGTACCCGGGCCCGGCGGGTAGCAGCGCTTGGGCTCTTTGGAACTCCAATTTATTCGATATATACTCAAATAAGTGCTCCCCTCTGAGTTTTCCACCGTCTCAGCTGCTTTTCCCAGTGTTAAACAGCATTCTCTATGCTTTATTTTTTTGAATGTTAATTCATAAGGATCTGCTTTCAAAGTTTTTAGTGTTCACAGGGTTTGGATTTGTGCCCTGGACTGAGTTCACAGGCTGTTGGGGTTTTTAAAGAAGGCATGAGTTAAGTCAGCAAGAAGTTTCTCCATGCAGGCTGCAGTGTTCTGGGGTCTCTGTGGGCTGGTAATAATTACTGTGTAAGTGTACTCACACTTGTGTTTGACCTCACAAATCTATGTTCTGGAAAATTCTTTGCTAAGACTTCGCAGATAGCTTGAAATAGGCTTTGTGTGTAGATGTATGTGAAAACAAACCATCCCCCGTGCAGGAAGGATTGCGGTGAGGTGGTGTGATGGGCTGTGTGATGGATGAGGTGCTGTGTGTGAGCTGGGCACACTCCCGTGTGCAATAATGTTTCCATCGCCGTCTGGCTGCCCCGGGAAAGCGCTGGGTGCCCTAAGCTGCTTTGCCTTCCCGGCATGTTGGGCTGTGTAGGATTGCCGAGCTCCCCTGGGCAGCTGCTGCTGAATTTCTGGAACAAACACTGTGTGCATTTGAAAGGAGCTGTAACTTAAAAATACTGTTGTAATGCACACAAGCTGTTTGCCGTTTTTTCATTCATCTGCCAAAGCTGTGACAGAAAAGAGAAAACACGTATCCTGAGTTTCAAAGAAGTAATTATGGGAGAGAGCATGTTTTAAAGAGATTCAGTTTGTCTTTGAGTTCAAACATGTCTAATGCATGGCTTTGTCTCTGTTTTTACTTTGGACTGTCCCTGTGCAAGTGCTCCAGGGAGGGCTGTTTGGGAGGAGTAGCAGGAGGAGATGGATGGAGGGCAGGGAAGGCCAGGGTGGTGTGAGTGGGGCTGGCTGTGCAGCACGGGGGGCAGGTGTCCACACACAGCTGAGGGGCTGTGCTCTGACAGGGACACTCGGCTTTTGGGGTTCAGCCTGAACCTCCTGGGCTTGGGGAGTTCTAGTTCTCTCCCCTGGTAACATGCATTGTATCAAAAATCACTTCTCAGCAGTTGTAGAAATGTTCTTGTTGTGGAAGTGAACATCTGACCTTAGTGGAGGGAGCCAGATTTCCTGTTACTTTGAAAAAAAAAAACAAACCTGGTTTAATATTAAACAAGAAAAACCTACATCTGCTTTTGCCTAGATAGATGGCTTGCCAAATTTCTTGTTTGATTCAACAAACCTGGGAGGTGTGACGAGGATGATTCTCCTCAGGCCAGTCTTGCTGTGGATCGCTAGAGTTGTAACACAAGAAGCAGATGCAGGGTGTTATTCCATTTGGCAGCCTTTTAAATTGGATCCTTTTTAAATTCTGCTCCCACTGAGGCATGGGCTGATGCTCTGATGTGCCATTCTCTAAAGGCTGCTCCCAGAGGGTGGTAAACAAATCACTAGGATGTAAAGACAGATGTAGGGTGCTCTGCTTGGGCTCTAGTCTCTCAACACAAGAAAAAAACCTCGCGTGCTTTGCAAATAGTACCTGAAAATGTTAAAGCTGGGGAAGAATTACCTTCTGCTACAGCTCCTGGCCATGGGGATGCAGGAAGGGGCTCCTGGAGGGCTCCCTGGTGAGCCTGGGCTTTGCTTGGTGGTGGGTCTGTGCAACCCTGCTACTGTGCAGAGGACTGATCATGGCTGTTGTGGTGCCATATTCCCTTTTATTCTGTAATTGTTCAGGAAATCTTTTCTTTCTGTCTTGAAATGGGGCCAAGGGGGCCGGGGGCTTCCTGTCTCCAGGAGTGAGAAGCCTCCTTCCCCTTGCCCGGCCTGGCTCACGGCAGGAGGGAGACTTGCTAATTGTGGAGGATTTTGGCTGCCTTCTCCTTACTTCAAAGTGCCTTTCTTCTTTAATTTCAATTTTGTTTTATACTAAAAGGCCATTAAATTACAAACATCTTTGGAAAAGCAGAAATTCTGCTGGGAGGCAGGACCACACTCTCGGAATCCCACACCCAGCTGTGAGTCCAAGATGCCAACATGTTCTTGGTGTGCTAGGCTGCCTGAGGGTTGGGGGATTGCTGCATCACACTGCTTGGCCCAAAGAGGGCTGAGGATCGACGTGTCACAAGGTGTTTGGGCTGTACAGCTCTGCAAGCATCTTACCTGGACTGGTTATGTTGGGAAATCAGGTTGCAATTTGGGATTTGAGGCATCCAAGGCCACCCACATTCAGCTCTGGGTGCTGGAGGCTGGAAATAAATGAAAGGAGCTGCCAGGGTGAGCTGAAGAAGACGCACAGTGGTGCAGGGCAGAGAGGTGTTGGGCAGGGGGGCAAAGCTGAGGGTGGTCCACCAAAGTGTATTGTAATAATATTGTCAAGAGATAAATGACAATATATGGGTTTGATAAGTGATATGTCATGAAATGTGATAATGACCCTGTCCTGCTATGGGATGGAACTTGCATCACTCACAAGATTTTACTTTGGCCTTTAGCCCCTGTGAGGTGGCTGTGTCTGTGCAGGTGCTGATGGTATTGTCTACCCCTTGCAGCTGTCTCAGACAGCCTCATGACATTAAGCAATGGTATTTTTCTTGAAAATAGGTCACTTCCCTCTGTGATTTGATCAGTCTTAAGTGACAAGGGGTAAGGATCTGATTACTCTGCTGAGCAGCTGATGCTGAGCTCAGCCCTGGGAGAAGCCAGGGCTCCGGGTGGGGTGTTGAGTTCCTCAGTATTAAAGATAAATGCAAATCCAGAAGGGCATGCTTAGGGCATCTCTCTGAGGCAGTCACATGAAAAGTTAGATGGGCTTACAGCTACCCTTTTATCCTCTGTTTCTTCTTTTATATTCAGGAGGACCCATATTAGCAGGGCTGGAGTTTGCTGGGCTGGTTTGGGCAGCCCTGGAGGGTGATACTGGTGTGTTGTCAGCACAGTGCTGGGGAGGATTTGTAGCCCCAGGCTATGCTCTTGGGGGGAAATGCAGTTTTTTTAATACCCACTGTTACAGTGAGCTAACACTAGGTGTAGGACAGCACGTCATTAATGGTTATTTCTCCTAAGGATTTTTATAGGGGTAGGAAATGATCCAAAAGATCTGCTTTGAGTTGGCCTTAATGACTTGATAGAAAGTGGTTTCAAGACTTAAACTGGTAGCTGCCAGCTGCTTTTCCTTGGTTGAGCAGGCTAACACTGGGTGCTGTCTACCCTCTGTGGGAAAAGGGGGATTCCCTGTGGCTCTTACTCCGGTGACAACAATCCTTTTGACCAGCAGCCATGGCTCAGGAACAGGAATGGAATAACTCACTTGGCTGTTCTCAGTGTTGTGCTTGTAACCACATCAGTGAGTGCTGTGGTTCTGTGTGGGATCAGAGTTGATCTACCCCTTGCCTGGGATTAAAAGATAATCAGTCATTAGCGTAACTAGAGGAGCTGAATGCATTTAATCATTTGAACTTGCTTGTCCTGCTCCTGGAGCAGCGCTGTCGTCGTCTGCCCAGTTCTGCCAGTGTTAATCCATGCACTTGCTGTTTTTGAAATCATAGATAAATTACTTAGCTAAACATATAATTGACAAATGGACCAATTCCAGCATTTTTTGAATGAGATTTTAATACATTTTTTCCTTTATCTGCTGGCTTCAACGTTAGTTTACCCGCTGGTCTCTAGTGGGGCAGCAAAAATGCGATTTTCAGCATTGGCTTGGAACTGTAACACAAGAAGTATGAGAAATAATTGGTCTGCAATCCATTATCCAGGTATTGTTTGAGTTAAGGTTGACTTTTAAACTTAAGCAGCTTTTGCATTTGAGCAGAGACGTGTCCTGTTAAAGGTTAGGATACTCGAGAAAGAATTCTGCTGAGGAAGGAATTCCAGTAAAAGTGATTTTGTTGACTCTGTCAGGGCAGCCAGCAAATACCCAAATCAATGCTGTGATCCTGTGTGAATGCAGAGAGAACTCACTCAGTGGTGTAATATCGGGGGGGGCCTGTGAGGTTTGTTCTTGTGTGGATGGGGATGGCTGAACAGAAGGGGCTCCCCAGAGCTGGGGCTGGGAGCAACAGGTTTGGTTACCCCAGGAACTCCGCATACATTGGTGTAGAAGGCAAGGATCAGAGACAGCAGAAAAAGGAATGGGAATTTTGTCACCATTTGAGACAAGTTAGGAGGACTTTGATTTGAATAAGGTTTTTTGGTTTACAAAGTTCTTAGGTATTTCATAGTTTATTAGGTGGGAATTATGCACTCTGTGTTCAGAGCTCCCAAGTGGACTGAAGAAGCCACTCTGTGTTCCTGAAACCCAAAACTACGACCCCAACTGATTTCTGCTGACTTTTGGTGGGTTTACTGCCTGTGTAGAGCTGAGTGATGAAAGCTGTCCCTCAGTAGGTTGCATAGTTAAATTGTTATAGTATTTCAAGTGGGATGATTTTTTCAAGTGGAAGGAAATACTTTTGCTAGTCAGTTTTTGTTGTTCTCATCATTCCTATAAACTCAGGGGCGAGAGGCCTGGGTGGTTAAGTGTGAAGCTGTGCTGGTACAGAACAGTTAATCTGAGCTACAGATAAGAACTAACAGAAATATGTCACAAATATATTTGCTGCTCAAGTGCTTCTATCGCTGAGGCTTTGTTTAATAACTGAAAGAGAAGGATAAATGCTTCTGCTGGTTCAGGAGACAGTAATGGTGGAATATGCTGGAATGAAAACCTAATACTAATTACCGTAATTAAGCACACTGATAATGCTGAGTGGGAAAGCAGGTGGAAAGAATGATTCATGTCGATCCATTTAGGCAAAGTCTGACCTTGGGGCAAGTTAACAAAATAAACCCAGCACACCCGTGAAAACACACCAGGCCTCTGCCAAGCTGGACAAAGCAGTATAGGTTCAGTGTCCCTGGGTATTTGGGATTAGGGATTTGTGGGTTTGGGGTTTTCTTCCTTCCCCCTTCTTTTTGTTTTGAATGGTGGTGATGTCAGTTTTCCTTGAAGATTGAAAGATTGCCTGTTGGGACAGGTTATTCAAAATTATTTTGTAGAAGTGTGCACTTAAATCTCTCTTGATAAAGTGGGTTAAAGAGAATAGTTAGATAACAGGCTTACTAGAACAGCCCTGTTGGTGTAAGAAGCATACAGGGGAAAATATGTGCAATTATTCTTTCTTTCCAAAACTTTTTTTGCTATAACAACCGATGAACAGATGGTTATAATCCTGGTCCTCCTGAAATAGGATTAGTCCTTTAATTTTAATACAAATATGCCATTATGAATTGTGTGGAATTAATGCAGACCAGTGCAATTTAATTTCATTTTTGGTAGCTTGGGGATGAAATGCATGTCGCAGGAAATCCTAGAAGGAACAGTATAGTATTTCTAACTGGATTTGTTGTCTGATTTCTGAGCTCTCAAAATGTCTTGACTTGTGGTTCTCAGATACCCAAACACTTAGTAACAACATTTTTATTTTTTAAGTCATCTGTAACCACAGGTGCTAAAGTGTGAAAGAAAACAGTAGCTCTCTCAAGATCTAGCAGTGTTGATAGAAAAGGTTAAAACAAACAAGTTCACAGAAAAATACTCTGCTTGATTTGTTATCAGTGCCAGATGTGTGCCAGAGCAAACCCCGTATCTCACTGAGCTTGTTCATGCAGTGGGTTTGTACACAGCCTCTAACACTTCATTTGCCCCAGGCCCCGGTAGATAAGGTTGTGTTTGGTTTCTACTTCAGAATTTACACAAAAAATTCAGCAAACATGGGTTGCACTGTTACTTGAGCAACAGCAAGGATGTCAAGCCACAGTGTGGCTTTTGAGGAACTTTTACAGCCAGGAGAAGCCCCAGACAAACCCTACTTTCTCCCCACAGAGAACACAGCTCTATTTTAAAAGATAAGAAGTGCTGTTCAAGAGGATTTCAGCCAATGAGTTTTCCAAATGCCATAAAGATGCCTCACAGCCACACTCAATCCTGCTTGACAACCAGAGCAACTTGCATTCACACCCATTAAACCTTAAGTAGTTTTACATGTTGTGTGGATTGATAGCAGATTATGTGGCAAAGACATTTTACAGCCCAAGCTTCAGGAAACAAAATATACCAGAATAAAGAAGATTATTTAATGTAGTTATTCTTAATTATGAGATATGGGCAGTGCACAGCTAAAAGAGAAGCTGTCTTGAACAGTTGACTCCAGGACTGGTCGATAACAACAGAGGAGATTGTCAGCTGGGAGGTTTGCAGGATGCTGACACTGCTCTGAATGCTGTTGTTTACCATAAACAACAAAACACTTCAGAAACCTTTAGCATAAGTAAAGCTTCTGGTCCAAAAGACCAAACCCTGCAAAATACTTGACATTCACCATTAAACTGGGAGAAAGCAGCTGTGTAACAAAGGTGCAAATCCCTGCACTCTGTGATTGACACCTGAGTGTGCTGCAAGAATGAAACTTCAGGTATGCACACCAGCTGGAGTAAACTTTTTATGTTGAGGAATTTTTTCTCTTTGGAGATCACTGTGTACACTTTTCTTTTGATGGGAAGGAAGCCTGGCTTCCTGGCCAAGAAGTAGAATGATTTGGAATACAAACTCTAAGCAGTTCCTCCATGCTTTCTGCACGGCGCTTAAGGCTTGCTCCTGAGAAGGGCTAGAGAAGCCCTGCTGCTTGTTGAGGGTTGTCAGAGTGGGAAGACTTCACTGGAGATCTGGGTCGTAAATCTCTGGAGGAGGTGAAGCAATTCTGGCCATAAACGCTTTCTGTGATGCTGCTCAGTCTGGTTTGAGCAGAAGTCTGCAGTGGTGCTCTAAGCACACCCTCATTACAGGCTCACTGGTGTCCTCAGGGCAGCTGTCCCTCCCTGGCCTTGCTCCCTAAGAAGGCAGAGTAAACACAAAGCAGGTTTAAGTGTAGTAGCAGCCGTATTGCTGAATTGGGCTGTTCTGTGCAATAAAGCAGCACAGGATCTTTAACTTTTCTTTGGAGGAAGGAGTTTGGAGCTCCCGGTGGCCGTGACCATGGGTGCTGTGGGGAGTGCTGCTGGAGTTGTGTGCCCTTGGGCCTGAGCAAGAGAGTTGTTGACAAAATACAACAGATGATTCTTGTGGATCCTTTCCTTGTTTTTCTCAATCCACATTTTGAGGCCTGCACATGGGTTAGTGGCTGGTTATTCTAAAACACGTCCAATTTTCATTGATTCTCAACCTCTTCTTTGTACAGAGACCTCATACTTTGAGCTGGGTTAGGATCTACAGTATGAATCTGTTTCTAAATTTGGATTTGGATCCATTAGCACTTGGATTCAAAAGGATTTTCAACTGTCTTGCCTTTTATAATACTTGTACTCTGGTTCTTTCCCTTCTATTCTTTTAAGCTTGTTTTCTTCAGTAAAATGAATTCAGATTGCATAAACAGTGTTCTTCATTTACTGGGCTGTGAGCTTATCTAAATAATGTATTGATTCATCAGACTTTATATAAGGAACTAGAAAAATGCAAATGAATTGGCAAGGAATTCAAGGCAGGGTGCTTTGAAAAGCTGAAGAGAATCCCTGGAAAGAATGTTTAAAGGATTTAAGGAATTCATTTTCATTAGTTAATTATTTGACTCTTGGTTCTTCCTGTTTTAAAAGATGTAGCTACGTAAGATCATTCCCTACCCCACAGCATGGAACAGACAGGCTTTGTTTAAAAGCTGAGAATTTTGTCACACTATCTTGAAAGCCTCTCAAAGACTTTAATCAGACCCTTTTGATCACAGTTGCAGAACAGAAAATTTTCCACAGCCTTCCCTACAACAAACTAGCACTGAGTCAAGAGAAGACGGTCTGTATGGTTTGTTTGGCATTGCACCTTTTAACCTGCTAAATCCTGGCTTTGTTCACTGATGGGATGTATTAGAGTAGCACTTTTAATAAAAAGTGAAGATGTGACAGAGATAAAGTTGCCTTCATTATGGAGATGGGAATGGCCAGAATAGGCACCTTTTGTTGATTTGGATAAAAATTTTTGTGAGAATAAAGGCTAATTTAATCTTTCCTGTGGCTGTGCTGAGACCTGTGCAGGCAGTGAGGAGCTGCGTCCCTCATCCTTCAGTCCTGGCACAGATGACCTTAGAGGCAGGTTTCTGGGGAAAAGAGTAGAAATAAAAAGGGATTGAGTTAATATTACAAATTAGCCTTCTACTAAAGTATTGATTGTTTCAGCTGGTGGTGTTTGCCCAATTCTAAAGTTGGCTTGAGCAAAGCTGTTTCCGTGTAGAGCTGTCCCTGGGGTGGGCAGGGTTCCCATCCCTGTGAGGGCAGGGGATGCAGGCAGTAGCCATGGGGACTGTTTGGAATGCTCTCCCAGCCCTGGCACCCTTCTGTGGCCAAGCTCCAGGGCAGAAGGTAGAACACTGTGTTTCAAGAGCAAACTTCTCTTGGAGCAAATAATCTTGTTTACTAAATTAGACTGCACAGCTCCTACACCAGCCAACTTAGGTTAAGCACAAGGCAGTTGCCCCAATGTACTTTATTTTAATGGTCTGCCACTGTCAGATGCCAGCACTCAGTAAATCCTAGTGATGCTCCACTGGCCAGATAAGAGAGCTGCTGCTGGTTTTGGGACTATCCCAATCTGTTTCGTAGCATCAGAGTATCCACCTGGCTGGGGATGGGGGCTGCTGGAGGGTAATTGCCTTAGAGGAGGGTGGAGATGTGCATGGTAGTCCTGGAAAAAGCAGTGGGGAATAGGATTGGAAAAACTTATTTTTAAAATTGGTTGTATTTATTGAGATAGAGTTCCCTGGTGGATGATTTGGCAAAAGGCATAGTGTGGAGGTGATGCTTGCAGTGCTGTCACTGAACCTTTTGTGGTGACTGAAGAGGCAGAGGACAGTGAAAGAAGGGCTGTTCACTGGGAGCTCTTTCTTTAAATTTGTCTTTTTCTTACTGGAACAGTAGAGGGGGTTGAGACAGGCACCAATATTGGACCTCTGGTATTTTTTGAAGCACGGTGCTACAGAAAGATGTCACAAATGAGACATATACTGAGGGGCTTAGGAAGAATAATATTCTTATTAGAAAAGCGGACAAAAGTACATTCTGGTTCTTAGGGGAACAAATCTGTGCAGTACACACCCTCCACAGGCACGCTGTGTAGGGAGGAGCTGCTCTCTGGGATCTTGGGAGCATGGAGCTGCTCACCTGGGGCACGTGCTCTGCAAACACCCCCTTGTGCTCTGCTCTATGATATTGCTGGGCAAGTGGTTTGTTTCTTTTAGTCTTTTCTGTTTAAAAGCACTCTCATGCATCTTTGTTTTTTGAGAGAGAAGCGAGGAAGCAGCTGCTCGCTTTTGTGGAGGGGTTAAACTCAGAATGTTGTTCTGCCTTTATTTAATTTTGAGAGAGCAGTAAAGCTGGCAGGCATGCACGTTGCATTCTCAGAGCTGGCTGCCTTGGGCAGAGAACACACCAGTGCTTCTATGGGCATAAAAGGAAGTGTGAAAACACAAGTGCCAGTGACCTCCCCAGCGCATGAACTGGTTCTGCACGTATTTCATGCTTGGTTCCTCCCTGCTGAAAATACAGCAGGGCTTAGGTGGTGGGTAGCAGTGTGGGATCTGCTTAACCATCTCATGAAGAGCTTGCCACCAACTCACTCCAGTCCTGCCATGGTCCCTGATGGCAGGTCCACTGCACTGGACCCATTCCTCTGAGTTGCTTTGATTCACTCGCAGAAAACTTGGGGGAATGGCCTTAAGCTGAAGTAAAACAGATTTAGATTAGATTTGAGGAAGAAATTATTTCTGTGAGGGTGGTGAGGCATTGGCACAGGTTGCCCAGAGAAGCTGTGGCTGTTCCATCCCTGGAAGAGTTCAAGATCAGGTGGGATGGGGCTTGGAGCAACCTGATCTAGTGGAAGGTGTCCCTGGCCATGGCAGGGTGTTGGAGCATGATATTAAGGGTCCCTTCCAACCCAAACCATTCTGTGATTCTTTGAAACCATCAGCTCTTCTGGATTACATCCCAGGCTGTGCCTCAGAATCTGCTGAGCACCAGGGATGGCACAAAGGGAGAGGCTGGATGGTACTCCTGGAGTAGGAAGATGCAGGGAGATGGTCCTCTCCTCTTTCTGCAGGAAAGTCTTGTCTGTGTTGGGCAACTTCACCCCAAGCCTCCATTAGTTGGCTTTTGATTTATGTTGTTGGGAAAATACTTTTGTAACAGCAGCCGAGCTCTTCACTGGAGAAAAGGACACAAGCAGCCCAAATCCTGGCAGGCACCTAGCCTGGGCAGGATGAGGTGTGGCACATGCAGGGCGCAGCAGGTGCTGTGGGACATAACCCACATTAGGCCCTGGTGCATGAGCTGAGAGACTTGGCTTTAGGGTACTCAGTGCTGCCTGTGGTGGGTAGATAGCTCACACCACCCTGAGTTACGTATCCATCTGTCTGGGCTTGGTCTGTGCTCATTCAGCATTCATTTTTGAAATGGTTTGTTCTTGGAACAGATGGAGAACTTCAAAACCAAATAAAATCTTACCACTGTTTTTCTTAATCCTCTCCTGTTCTCAACCATCAGCTCCTTTGGAGGCCCCTTTCAAGAACACAGGGCTGCAGTGACTTGATGCAGGTTTTCTTTGTAGTGTTTTTAACTTCATAACATGTCTAATTACTCTCGGATTCATGTGTGCTTCCTTGATGTCACACGCGCTGTGGTTCTGGCTCAGGGCAGACCCAAGGGCTCTCTGCAGAGAGGCACAAGTGGGTGCCTCTGATACAAGCTCCATCCCAAAACCTCTGTGCACTGCCAGGCTCTAATGTCACACAGTCACAGAATGCTTCGGTGGGAAAAGATTTTTAAGACCACTGAGTCCAACTGTTAACCCAGCACTGCTGAGGTCACCACTAATCCATGTCCAAAGCAGGTAGAACCCCTGCAGTAGGATTCAGGCACAGCACTGACCCATGACCAGACTTGTCAGGCTTTCTGTGGAATGTTTGGTGGCAATGCTTTTGCACAGCTGTGGAATAGGAGAACTTAGTCTACAGTATTTCAAATATTATTCACTAAAATACAAACTTTTGGCCTGGCAGACATTACAGTAATGATTCCCAAGCTGTTGAGACACTGATGCTGTATTTCAAATGAATTCTTGGAGTGCAGATTCATTTCAAGCCCTTGGTCATCTCCACAGCTAGCATAAAATGCTAATATGAAAATACTGCCAAAATAATTCGAAATAAAGCAGAAGCTAAAAGTAGGAAACAGCTAAGAGTCCCATTTGTGAACAAGTTATTCTTCAAGGAAGCTACAACATGGTTAAGATCAGTACAGGGGGGGAAAATCCATCAGATATCTAGACAGCACTGAATAGACAAGAACAAAATACAGCTGTCCTGGGTCAAGCTGAATGTCTGTTAGTGTAAAAGCCTCCTGGCAGCCAGGGCTGTGGGATAAACACTGAGAGAAGCAGATAACAGCAGGCAAGAGCATGGAGGTGCTTCCTTGGAGTTGCTGGTTGAGCTTTAGGTTGACTTTCTGATCAGTCTGGCAGCTTCTGTTGCTGTAGAAGAAGCTTAATGCCCTGTGAATAGACACAGGGGTCCAAAAAACCCTAACAATGCCAGGGGGAAAATAATCCTGTCCTGGCTTGAAATATCCTGTGTCAGAGCTAATGTGTGTGGAGCTGAAAGACATCTCCTGTTGTTTGCTCTGAGCTGAGTCATAGGGCAGCCCCTGAGCAGTTGGTCTGGGCGGGTTTGTTAGAGCCAAACATCCCAGCTGAAACCATAGAAGAACAAATGGCAAATACTGATTTACTCTGACAGTGCAACAAAAGCTGTAACTTGGGCTGCCAGTTCTACTTAACTCTCAGAAGTGGTTTTGAGCTTGTCAAACACCTTCAGGTTTGTGTTTTGGTGGTGCCAGTAGCTGTGGTCACGCGGGGAGCAGTGCAGCAGGCCCATGCTACCCTGGGGGCTGTCTGGTTCTCACCAGGGATCGCTCTAGTGTAATCCACAGGGGCTGTTGTGGTAGGACTTAATCCTCTTTGAATTCCCTACCAAAACAGAACAAGTTGTTCCTGGAAGTGTTGAAGGCCAGGTTGGATGGGGCTTGGAGCAACCTCGGTGGAAAATGCTTCTATGTTGGAACAAGATCATCTCTGAGGTCCCTTCCAACACAAGCCATTGTAGCATTATATGAAATCAAGATGAAAGCTGAGATGTGTGCATGCCTCTTTCTAGAAAAAACCCACCTGTATAATGATGGCCTGTGGTTGGGGGCTTCTGGGCACTGGGGAGCTGCCCCACTTGGTCTTACTGTCTGAAAAGCTATACCTGGCCTGTCTGGTTGCTGTCATGCACTGCTGTAAGCCAAGAGGAGGTGGTGGGTAGAGCAGGGTTGTCTGGATTTCGCAAGGATGGTGGGGCAGAGACCCCCCCACCTAAGAGAGGGAATTACATCTGTGTAAATCAAGAGTAAACAGAATCAAAGCACCAGCTTGCTTTAATGCAGTGACACGTGAATAACCAAAAGTCAGGCTTGCCATAACTTCTCAGTTGATGAAATGTTTGGTTAGCAGATGCTGTGAATAAACTGAAGAGGAAATTAGAGGGAAAACAAATAACTAACCAGGCATGTTTACCTGTTCTGACTATGCCTTGCCTCATTCTATATTACTGTAAAAATTAAAACCACATTTAGGATGATGTAAATGAAATGGTAATTTCTCAAGAACCTCTTTTATGGTCTACAGGATTGGTCTTGTCGCTGACCACAAATAGTACCTGGACCTGTCCTTAGTTCCTCAGGAAAGAAGTTGGAAGGTTTATAAGGTTCTGGCACTCCTAGAAAACCAGAAGGAAATAATTGTGGAGGCTTAAAGAGCTGTGTGATATTTATAGAAAAGAATCATGGAATCATTTAGGATGGAAAGGATCTTAAAGATCCTTGATTCCAGCTGTTAGCCCACCACTGCCACAGCTACCACTAAACCATGTTCCCAAGTGCCATATCTACTAAATCCTTCTAGGGCTGGTGACCATGCAGGGCTAGAAAGAGACAAGCTGGATGTCAGTCCAGAAAAAGTGATGTCAAACGTGACCTTTCTCCAGGCAGCAGTCAGGGATGGTGCCTCTGCATGGGTGGTTAACCAGAGAGAAGGGTTTCATGTGCTAGTTAGGGTTTGACTCTTGCAGCTTCATGAAAGGTCTGCAAGCCAAAGAAGTGTGAAGCATCTCTCTGGAAAGAACATATTACATTTATTTTAAGCAAGAGATGAATGTGAAGATGGGACCTGGTCACACAGTGGCTGGAGTTGACTAAAATTCCTTATTTCAAAGAGTGTTGTTGTCGGGGATGGCTCTTGGAGACCTGGGGCTTAGCTGAGAGCTCTGACATCCAACCTCAGGTAGGTGCCATTGATGTAGAGAAAACACATATTCTCCAGAAATAACTGTTCCCTTTTACCTTCATCTTATTCCAAGAAATCAGACTTCTTTCTAAAAAAAACCCCGACATTCTTTTAAGTAACCCTTTTATTTTTCCCAGATTAACCCTGGCAGTAAAGCAGCCATGGCAGACCTGTGCCCAGGAGACATTATTCTGGCAATTAATGGAGAGAACACGGACAACATGACACATCTAGAAGCACAAAACAAGATCAAAGCGTGTGTGGACCAGCTGCTGCTCTCTGTGAACAGGTTGGTTCTCTCTGATGTGCTTCTGTGTCAGTTTTGCTCAGAGGGCTTTGGCTGCCCCTGGAGCAGATGTGCTCTCAGGTTGGGCTATTGGAGCATCCCCATGGTCTGGGTCATTGTCCTGTGTTTTCAAAAACAGTAAAACAAGAATGTTTTTTTAATGGTTCACTGATAGAAAAAGTGGGTTCAGTTCATTTATACATGTGGGTTATCATTTGTACCTTGTGAGGCTGGTCCAGGCTGTGGCCTGAGCTGAGTCTTTGAGGTTGTGTCAACTCAAGCTAGAGTAGCCTCGGAATCAAAATCTCCCTTGGACAAACCCTTCCACTTCATTAACATCCACCTGTCATTTTCAACATCTGTTCAATAAAAAACATTTAAAAGTCCTGCCAAATTCACATTTTAGGGTATTTCAAAGCAAAATGAAGGCATGAGTTTGGTATTGGGGGGTTTTTTGGGTTTTTTTGGTTGGCATGTTTTGTGGTTTTTTGTTTATTTGTGAGTTTTTTTGTTTGGTTGGTTTGGTTTTCTTGGTCTTTTTTTGGTTTTTATTGCAATTAATTCTGTAGCAAAACCACAAATTACCCAGGCAAAATGAGCGCTCCTTATAAGGTTCACAAATGGCTAATACTCTCTGTCATAAATTTAAGTAAGTGGATATCATTTTCTCTTCGGATTAAAGAGGCATTTCCTGGTATAAAGAGCTGTCATTTACTGTTTATTCTTTTCTTGGAAAACCATGTAGCTCTGACTGGATGCCTGGGCAGTGGGGAGGGAACACTGCCATAAAGGGAGCAAACCCTCCATGATTCCTCATGGTTCCTCAGACAGGCATCTCTGAGCTGCCTGGCTAAAGCAAAGTCCTCTGAGCTCAGCTCATGGTGTACAGATGGTGTGGCTTCAGTATTACAAAAGAAACAAAATAAGGAAAGCAAGGAAAACCCCTTCACAGAGGTGGAATTTCCCATAGCCAAGGAGGGTAGTTGTTTTGCTTTCCATCTGGAGCACTTTTAGGGAGACTAGGTGATTTTCTACCCCCAAGAGGACCTGTGCCCAGGACAGGACCAGGGTTCCCTTCCTAACTGTCTGCAGGCTACTGGAGCTCTCCTTGGAAGAGGTGAAAATCCTTGTGTAGTGACAGGGGGTTTTGATGAACCACCAGCTGCTGGGGTGGTCTGGCAGCAGAGCAGCTTTGCTGGGAGTTAGAACCAAGTTTTGCTGGAAACAGCTTTCATCTGCAGCGTGGCAGTGTTTATTCTCATGGATGAGGGTTTCTGCTGTGTGAAGTGATGGACTAATTCCCACCTTTACACTTCTTTTAAACCACTGATATCAACTGGTGTTTGTTTTTAGGCTCAGATTGGACTCTTGAATGTCTCTATGAAAATGCACCTCCTCTCCTAAGTGGTGCCCAGGGCAGAGGTTGTGGTCACAGTGGTCTCACAGCAGTGTTGGTTTGTGCCTTGCTGGGATTAGGGGTGATCTGGCTGCTTGGTTTCCCTGAGACACAGGAATGGTCAGTCATGACCTCAGGGTGATCTGGAAGATGTTGTGTGGAGGACTTGTGGCTTCAGGTTGCTTTTTCCCAACTGTACCTGCCAAGGTGTGGATGTTTTTAACAGTGAGACCTTGTGGTGTGTCCAGAGAAGGTGAATTTTCTAACAGATGTTGCTGGTGGTGGCCCACAGCCTTTCAGTGGTGCAGGGTTTTTGGGTGACATGGTCAGTCTTTGCTAAACAGTAGGATTGCAATGGTTTTGTCAGGCCTTAAAGTCTTCATAAACACAGATTTTAAAGACTTTTGTATCTCAGGCAAAAATAAGTGCTCAGGCTCTATAAGGCAAGAACATATGATGAGGTGAGGAGCTGTTCAGCTTGGGGTGGCTCCTTTTGGAGATCACACTGTTGGGTCAATTTGGTGGCTTCTCCAAGGGTAGAACTCCCCTTGGCTGTGCCCAGAGATGTCCATGAGAGTGGCATTTCTCTTGACAGGAAAAACTGAGTAGTTTGGTTTTTTCTGAACAAGGACAGCAGGTCCAGTGATGAGGTATTAGGTCTATTTTTAGTTTGGCCCAAAGTGGGTGCACAGTGACTTGGTTCTTGGATTTCTCTCCTGTCTCCCAAGTGACCTGTTGGATTCCGTTGCTGGAAGCACATCTGGCATTCCCTCCTAGGTGTGAGTGGATCCCTGCCTCCAGGAATGTGGGGTGACCTGGTCCTGCTCAGGGAGCCATGTCCTGGGGCAATGATGGGGGGCTTTTGTTGGTTTGTGTGCATGTCCAGCCACTGCTGTTTGTCACAGCTGTGAATCAACACCCTGGACCCTGCTCTGAGGCTGAGCTTCAAGAAAGCCCTGCCTGTGGTGGTGTGGATTGGTATATTTTTCCCTTGGGCAGAGGATGCTCATTAAGTAGCATCTTTTCTGTACACTGCCTTCAACAAAATACAGTTTGCAAGTCAACACAAGAGGATTTATTTTTAAATGTGTTTGTCTGAAATAGGTTTGAAATAACAAGCCTGTTTGTTGCACAGCTTTAGTGAAGACACATGAAATTTAGTCTTAACCCTGTTTTGTCAAAGCAGGCTTCCTCCAACCAGGCATGAGTGTGAAGGGGAGGGCAGGGAGCTAGTGCAGTGCGTCCACCCCCCTGGTGCCCTCTGGACTGCTTCATTCCATGCCCTTTCTCCAGCAACCCTTGACATTATATGTTACTAAGACAGAGAACAAGCTGGGTTTTGTTTTCACACTCTGGTCAGTAAATGCCCTTAGACTAGGAAGTTCAGTAGAAAAGTCAGAATGTGGGGAAAACAAGAAGAGGGATTTACTGAATGACCAAGTACCATGCATCAAATAAAGGCAGCCATAAAATTGGGTTGGAACTGTGCTTTGGTGAAGTCACTGCCTGAAAGGACCTTGGGTGTGGGATGGGAGACCTCGTGGCATCGCTGTTCCTGCTGACACAGACTGCTGGGAAACCTTTGGCAGCACTGTCCAGACCTGCCCATCTGTGCCAGAGGGCCAGGGTGAGCCCCACAGCTTTTTCTGAACCTTTTGTCATCTGCCAGGGAGGGTGAAGGCTTGTGCTGCAGCTTTCCTGAAGAAACTGGCCCTATGCCCACACTGGGAAAACCACTGGCAAGGGAATGTCACAGCTTTTTAAGCATGTTGGGCTCCAAGGCTCTCCTGTGCCCCTGGAGCCCACAGTCAGTGCTGGTATCTGTAAAGCTGCCCCTGTTTTCAGGCTGGACTAGCAGATACTTCCTTTTTTTCAAATCTTTGTCCTTTGTCAAGGACAAATCTCTTGAGGGGGTTTTCCCTCCTTCTTCACACCCTCCATTTTCTAACTCCTTTCTTGTTCAGACCCTTGACCTCCCTGAAGTTAATGGGTGTTTTGTCCCTGGATTTTTTTGGATGCTGCTTTTCCCCAACATGTGCAAGTCTGTCTTTGGGCAGTGAAAGGCAAAGCAGCACAGTAGCCTTACTGTTCTGAAACAAAGTGGTTGAAAATCCTCATTGGTTTATGAAAGGAGTTCATTTATGTATCTGATGCCTATGTCGGCATTGATGTAAGGTGTGAGGAATTACTTGGGCACCCCTGGAACAAGGGATGGATGTTCAGGCTGTGGTTAATGGCCCCAAAATGGGAAGCCAGGAGTTCACATGGGCTTAGCAAGGCTATGGGGAAGGCAGTGATGATGCTGATTAAGATTTAGCAAGATGGTTCAGGCTGCCCTGGTGATAAATTAGGCAGCTGTTCCACCATCATCTTCCCAGCTGTTGAGTCTCAAACCAAGGTAGCACGGGATGTACTTTGCCTGCCTTAGTGCAGGAAGGGTCAGGCCAGTTATGTGACAGCTGGTTGGAGAAGATCCGGGGTGTTGAGCAGCCCCAAGAACTATTACTCACAAACACCTGGTAAAACTTGTTCTTTTTACTCACTGTGAAGTTGCTTCCAAGTTGCACAACAAATTCCTTAAGAGGCAAGAAGTGTGTTAGTGTGTTGTGCCAGGGGAGGTTTCAATTGGCTGTTAGGGAAAACTTCTTCACTGAAAGGGTTTTCAAGCCCAGGGAACTCATATCCCTGGAGGGATTTAAAATACATGTAGATATGGCACCTGGAGACGTGGGTTAATGGTGGACTTGGCAGTGCTGGGGTAACAGTGGGGTTTGATGGTCTAAGAGGGCTTTTTCAACTTTCACACTTTTATGATTTCCAGTCTAATCCAATTCCAGCCCTTGCTTTTGGTGACAGCACTGGGGCTGTTGTGCACAGGGCCAGGTGGATGCTGATGACCGGGTGCATCTGCTGGGCCTCAGGTGCAGCCAAGAACCCCAAGGTGGTTGAGTTGAATTTATTTCCTGACTGTGGTGTCAGGAGAAATCAAAGCTGAACCCTTGAGGATTTATTCTTTATCTAAACTAAATCCTGGAGGCAGTTTCTTCCCCCTCGGTTTGGTGTGTATGCCACTGCTGAGTCTGCTTGGAGAATTGACTGTGAAGATTCTCTATTTATTCCTGTTCTGTGTAAAGAGGTGGAGCTTCTCTGAAAGTTTCTGTACTTTCCAAGAAAACCCAGTAATGAATCTGCTGGACATGTAGCCCCAAAAGCACCTGGAACCTCACGTAGTTGATGTTCCTCCCATCTCCTCCAGTTCCTGGGGATTTTACTGGAGTCTGTTAGCTGTAAGCAGCACAGGCAAGCTGCTGGAAGATGGGAAGGATGACAATATACGTTCTCAAGTTTCCAGTTAAAGTACAACTGAAAAAGTGAATCACAGCTTCCCCTCTCAAGCTCCTTGAAGACTAATAGAGAGGAAAACTGGCAGCTTTCCAGAGCAATACACAATGGTTTCAGCTGCAAGGAATGAAGGAGGAGAAATCCTGCAGCTTCTTCATATAGTCTGAACAAGCTGGGTGCTTTGTGATGCTCAGTAGAGCTCAGCTCCTGTGCTGCTCACCTGCCTTGCAAAGGATGGATCCAACACTTTTGCAGTTAATGTGGTGAGGTTCACAATCCTGGGAAGTTTGAATCGTTGGCTGTAGCTGCTAATAGACTGAGTTCAGCTTCTAGAAGGCTAATGGCCATATCAGTGATAACAACCAGTTGTGAGCATAGTGATGTGCCACAGTAGGAGATGAAGAGCAGTCAGGAGACAGGCAGGACCCTGCAATCACCCCCCAAAGAAAGGGGGTAAAATGTAGTAACGTGATTATTCTGGTGGTTTGTGGCTGTAAGGTAACAGCAGTGACCTGGATCCAGGCTGACACTTCCCTAAGTGATAAATGTTAGTTTTTAAGGGGATGGAGAAATTAGAAATATGGTAAGACACAGGAATTCTTGCAACTTAAAAGCAGCTCTACAAACATTGAGAGTGAGACTTGCAGATCACTACCAGGTGAAAAAACATTCTGGTAAAATATGTGAGCATATGCAAGTAATCTTTTGAGAATGACTCTGAGACTTTTAGAAGGCAAATGGTGGGAAAAGGTGTCTGCAACTTTGTTTTTTTTTTAGTAATGTCCTGTCTCTGGGTCCATTTCCTGTGAAGCCCTAGGAAGGCCTTGCACTAACGTAGGTCAAGTTATTTTTCTTGGGATTGTCCTAGATGCCATTAAGAGAGCGGAGTGGTGTAAGTGCAGGGTAATTATTTCCACATAGCTGCCTTTAATCCCCTATAGCACATCTGAGAACACTTTTCCTGTCCTTGAGCTGTAAATGAAACAACTCGGAACATTTGAGTGATGCCTGATCTGTTGCCTGTGATGTATGAAAAGTGTGTTGGGTTTTTGCTGTTGCCTAAACACAAAACTCTGACTCTTGGTAGGGTGAACCTGCTGCTGGGAGGCTCGGGGTGACTCTGCTGGCCTCCAAGTCCCCACTGCTTTGGGGCTTGTTCTGGGAGGTACAGGGCACCCCTGTGCTGCTGGTCCTGCTGGGGATGTGGTCATGGGATGTTCCTGGCAGCCAGGGTTGGGGCATGAGCTCCCAGCATCAGCCCCTCCTGCAGCAGCTGCCTGCAGCAGCTCAGGCAGAGTAATCTCTTAATTGATTTGGATTATTTCAGATTACATGGTATTTTGCTGTTCCCAGGGAAAAAAGGTGGTCTCCTTGTGTAAGCATAAATACTCATCAAACTTAGAACTTGACTTTCTTTTTGGTGAGGCTGGTGGTTCTTCCATTCACCTTAGCTTTGCCTTTTCAGAGTACCAAGTGGAGCCCACATTGTGCTGTATCAGCTTATTTCAGTGTATGTAGTTCAGGTGACGTGAGCCTGGCTTTGTTCAGACTGTTGCTGGAAGCTGTCAGAATTGGTCTCAGTTATACCAAGAACTTCTGGCCACTCTGCAGAAATGATAGTGAAACCTTGAGTTTAATCATTAAAGCATTAATCATGCATGGACTTCTCCATGTAAACTAAAGTCTGTCCATGTCTGCTGTTAAGGGTAAATATACCCATGATGACTTGTGGAAAGCACAGGTTTGTCTGCTTTCTGGTACAGGCAGTGTGATCTCTGTCAGGGCTATGGAGAACTGGGAGTGCTGGCAGTACTGGTGACTGAATGCCATACCTTCACACAGAATGAATTTACTGCTATTGCTCTTATGTTCTGCAATCAATATCACTTTCTGAAGCTCTGTTCTTGCTTACTGGCAGGTTGAAGTCTTTGGGGATGCTTTAAGCTGTGTTTGGCATGTGGGCTCCAGAGTTGAGTGGGGAGAAGGTCATCATGGGCCCTTCTTGGGGCACCATGAGCTCCCATCAGGCTAGCTCAGTGCAGGGGAAAGCACAGAAATAATAGTGGTGATCCCTGCCAATGTAATTAGGCATTTCCATTGTTCTGGGCCTCCAGATTTGATTTTCAATGTGGAAGCAATGTACACAGCACCAGATCATGGCAAAAAGCAAGTCAGGGTTGCTGGGAATGCTGGTGTTCTGGGAGGGACTGTTTCTGTTGTCCCAGTTGGAAAGACCAATTTATAAGTGAATTGTCCCAGCCTAAAATCAAATAATAACAGTAAAGATAAATGATAAGAACAAGATAGCTAGCTATGAGAGTAATCACTCCCTGTTGAAAAAGCTATAAGGGCAGTAGTGAGGGGAAAAAAGCTGAAATCCCCATGGGTTGGATCTAAAGGGTGTTCAAGTCAGTGGGAGTCCCTGCATTTGGTAGGTTTTGGGTCAGACCCTAGGTTTGGAAAGGCAGCTTTGTATCTTGACTTGTGTAGCTGCAAAATACCAAAAGTAAAAATCTCTTTGAGAATTCCTGGGTTAAAGTCATGCTGCTTATTTTTCAAACTTGGACTCTGCAGATAATTGAACTGAATGTGGTATGTGGCAGGGGTGAGAGTCCACAAAGGATGCTTGGATGCATCTGTGCCCATGGAACAAGACCTATTTTTGTGAGGTGGTGCATATACAGACTGTGATGATACATGAAATAGTTTGCATGTTGAAAACTTTATCTTGAACTTAATGGAGTTTCCATCTTCTAAACTTACCGTTCTTGCATCCTGAAAAGTCTGTGTATGTACCTGCTGGAACTTGCCCAGCCCCCTGCAGCTCCCTCATACCCTAAGTGTTGGAGATCTATGTCGGAGATCACATTCCAGCCATGTCCCCAGATGCCTTCGTGGGGAAAAATATGATCAGGCACATGGAAAATCTTTGGACAGTGACAGTATTCTGCTCTGCCTTGGCAAGACTGAAGATGCATTTGAGAATGGAAACTGTATTTTTAGGCCTTTTTCTATCTGGCAACTGTTGAAAGGGTTAGGATGATTCATACAGGGTGGTGAAAGCCTTCTTCCTGAAAGGTGTTTATAGAATTCCTGATGTAGTCTAGTACATGGGCCTGCCAGGGATTGCATGTGTATATGTATATCTATACACACATGTAATCAGAATATTTTCTAGATTCAGGGCCAGAAAAAAGGGACAAAGCCAGGAATATTCTAAAGAGGAACCACCAAGAGCCTGTCTTCTGATTTCTTGAACCAAAATGTCTCTTTAATGCCAAACTGAGACAGAGAAAACCTTGTAGTTCAAGGATGGTTTTGAACTTCATGGTTTTAATAGGATGAAACTGTCATCTTCTCTATTTTTCATTGTACTGTTTCTAGGGATAATTTTGTACAAAAGGCAAATATAATATAAGCCTGCCAGGGAATTAATATATGCTTTATATATGCTTGGCTTGTTTTTTAACTTGTTTAATTGCTTTTTTGTTTTGTTTAAGGAGCCTATTTCTTTCTCGGGGATTTTTGTGGGTTTTGTTTGTTTGGGGGGGAGCGCTTTGGTTTGGGTTTTTTTTTAAAGCAATTTAAGTAGAGTTTGCTTCATTTCCCACTGCAGAGCCGAAGGGAAGACCTGGTCACCTCCTGTCCTGGAAGATGGCAAGGCTCAAGCGTACCGGATCAACATCGAGCCGGACCCACAGGTATGGCAGCTGCACCCCTGCACATCTGCCGCTCTCCCAACTTGTTTCTGAGCACAGGATGTCCATGTCTGGAGTCTGGAAAGCCCTGTGCTCTGCCTGCTGCCCTTCCAGAAGTGAAGGAGTTTCCATATGTGGTTTTAAAGTTCTGTGCAGGTCTATCTGTGCTTTTCTTGGGCTGGTACAGCCGTGGTTCCCACAGTGAGCCAGTTCCTGAGCACATCTGGCATAATCTTGTTTGTGTCATTGCCTTCCACCCAAGCCAGGCTTTGCTGGATCAGCTTGCTAGGGACACAAGATGGCTGGGCAGCACATGGAGGGTGACATCCAGCACTGACTCCCATGAGGCCATGACCAAGCTCAGAGTTAGTGTTATTTTGGATGGAGCTGTTGGGAGTCCTCTGGCTGTCCAGTGCCGGCCCTTCCCAGGGTACAGCACACCCAGGGTCTGTCTGCATCTGCCTCAGCTGATGTGCCTTTACCTTGGCTGCTTCCAAAATCTGCTGCACCCTCCCAATCCCATGACAGTGATTCACCTCCCATGATGGTGGATTTCTTTTTTGTTGTTTTTTTTTTTTTGTTCGTTTGGGGTTTTTTTGTAATGCTCTCATCTTTTCCTTTTTTTTTAGCTCTCTCACTCCTTCTCTCTGTTTTGCAGCTTCTCTCTTCCCTCTGTCCTCAGCTCTGTTTCCTGAAGCCTTCTACCTGTATCCTGCCCTGCTTTACTACCCCGTCTCCTGCAGCAGCTGGGTGGTGGATGGATCTGAGCAGGTCTCCCCATCTTTCCTACCCATCTCTAATGGCTTGTTAGCAAGGTCAGAGGTGACGCTCATTCTCCTTTGTGTTCTTGATGGGAAGAGAAATGGGGTTTCTCTTTTCCCTCTCTGCTTATGAGGTACTGGATTGTCAATTTTTGCATGTGTTGGTCTATGTTTTGGAGATATCTGGAGAACAGGGAGATAGATAGGCAGAGCACAGCTCCTGCTGCCTGGGTCTTCCTTGAACATGTGCTGAGCTGATGCACATGCTGCCAACTTTCCCAGAGCACCTGAGGTCACGGATGGCAGGGCTCAAGCCTGTTGAGGCTTCTCACTGCTGTAGGTTGGCCACCCTTCCCAAGGCAGTGGTAGAGGTCCTGGGGCTGCCTACAGCCTTCAGAACATCAAAGTCTGTCAGTTCAGACTGACAGAATCCCTTGTGTTTGCCCCAAAAGCATGCGAGTGCTCTTTGGCTGATGCTGAGTGTTCAAATATTGCTCAGATGGTCTCCTTCTCCACAGAGGTGGTTTATGTCCTATGCTATTCCATGCTTTTTTTCCAGCCCTTACAAAATGCCTGTGTGCAGGATCTGCTGTTTCAACTCAACTGCCCCTTTCCAGAGAGGCTTTTAGAGTGTTCTGATGAGGGTTCCAGAGTGCTCCCTTAGCCCTTCCTTGGCTCAGTCCAGAGGGAATACAAGAGCTGCAAGGGTGGAAGAGAGAGGATGGTGCTACAAGGAATGATGTCTCCTTCAGTGAGGAATGGGGAGAAAGTACTGGCAGCAGAGAGCCCACCAAGTGATCAGAACCAGTATGAGATCCTCCAAACCCCATAAGGAATGGACTGGAATGTGAGGCCACTGAGTGTGTTGGCCATTTCAGCAGTGTGGAATTTGCAGATATTCTGCATTTCTGCCCAGGGACAGCAGCACAGCATAACAGCAGCCCTGGCAAAGCTGCCTCGGTCCCACACACCAGTGACACGTGGGGCTGTTTGTCTTTCCTGCCCTGACTTACAGCACAGGGTGATGTGGGAGCTTGGGCCTTCCATTCTGGCCATGTTTGCTTCATTTATCAATTACAGCCATCTCTTCTGACAGATATTGGTTTTTTTGCTAGACTTTACATATGAATAATATTAAATGAGGAACAAATGTGCAGCAGTTCCACTGCCAGATACAACTTTCTGAGGTTTAATGCAGATTGGATTTGAATCTGACTATTAATATATGTTACATATGGATCTTTTTAAAAATTAGACAGTTTTATAGAATATAATGAAGGGGGTAGGGATGGACTATTCTGAATCCAGACCAACACTGAAAATATGTAAATCTGGGGAGTAGGTATGTAAAGCAGATGTGTTTGTGGTAGGGCACCAAGAGAGGTGTGTGAACAAGGGTACACAAATACAGGCAGTAGATTCCTGCTCTTGCTCTTTTTTTTTTTGGTGCCTTTATCCATGTGTTGTCTTCCTTAGTGGCTTTTTGGGTTTCCCAGAGGGAAGGTAAAGGGGTTCTCTGCGCACCTCCAGGCTGCTGTGCTTGCACCCAAGATGTGTTGGTTGACTCTGCCTCTCCTTCCCAAACTGCCAGTGTGGTTCATGCTGACAGCCTGGAACGCGTGCCAGCAGCTGTGCTAACCCAGGTGTTATCACTGATGTCCTCTGACCTGTGTGAGGCTGAGGGTGACCATCAGCACCTAAAGAGAGCCAACCCTTGCTGCAGGTATCCAGTCCCCTGGGATTGATTGAGCAGAGCTCCCAGGCATGGCTGGAGTCCCTGTGAAGCAATGCCAGGTGACCCAGGGCTGTCCCGTGCTGTTCATTCAGCCACCCCAGCAAAGGCACTTACTAGATTGGGAGAAGGAAAAATTTCATTGTAAAGTAATAACTTGGCTCAATATGTGCAACCTTTAGGTGCACTTCCTTGCATCTGGAAAAAAGCAATCTACTTTGAAACACAGGGAAAAATTTCTGCTGGAATTGTGCCCTCAAATCACAAAAAGAGGCTGGGGGTTTGTCCCTGAAACGGGTTCTGAGAGTTTTACCCCAAGTGGCCTTTGCAGTAATGTGGAGCACATGTCCTTTCTTCCTCCAGGTTTTACACTATATGCTTTTTCATCGTACTGGGCAAAGATCTGTTGAAAATCTTAACTTATGACTGCAGTAACTCTTGCTTGAAACATGTGAGCATAAGAATGCCTCAATCTGAGTGATTTGTAGGAAAATCTATTATTACAATTTAGGGGTTTTTAGGTGTAATCTTTGTCTTGAAAGCAGTGAAATTTGTAGTTACCTTCTGTGCAAGAGAACTTGGAAGATGTGGAGGAGCTGGTGAGTTTTCCTCTCCCCCTCTTTCTAAATCTATTGTGGTTTCTCAATTGAGCTTTCTGGTAAACCCCTATTCAGAGTCCAAGAATGTAATCAATCCTCCTTATTAAAACTTTAATTATTGTCATGACTGTGATGAATAGCTGCCCTCAAACTGAAGAAACTGGAACTGGAGAGCTGCTTTTTCACAATTAGCAGCAACAACACTGAACAGGATGAGTGAGTCACTTTTGGGAAGTAGTTTTCTTTTTTTTAAAGCAGACTTCGGTTATCAGTTGATTTCACTAGACAAGTCTGTCCTTAAGAGCAAGGACCTACGGAAGAGGCCACAAATGCTTCTTTTTGGTGATGTTCAGACTTGGAGCCTAAAGGAGGGCTGCCTGTCTGTTGGACCCAGAGGTGGGTGGAGGTGGGACCCACGGGGATGCTGGGGACAGCTCAGAGCTTTCCAGCCTGCAGTCAGGATTTCCATCATGCAGACATGACATCCCTGCTGACACATTGGGATCCCCAGTCTCACTTGGCATGGTGTTGGTGTCCTTGTGGCCCCAGCCACTCCTCCCCAGCAGACAGGGAGTGGGAGCACCCATCCATCAGTTTCTGGAGGTCCCACTGTTTTTGGTTTCCTGTAGCATGAACTTGCTAGTCAAAATACTGCCATGCAGTGCTAATAAAAAGAGGATGTTTGTTTCCTTATTCATTCCCACACTGCCAGAATTGGCAGCTCTCTGGCCCAGGGGGGCTGGAAATGTGGGGTTTGGGCTGTGGGGACCCTGTCAGTGCTAACTGACAATAGATCAAGTGTGTGGGTGGGAGAATAATTGCAGCAGAAATGAAAATGGCAGCACATAGCCAGACCTGGAATAGGATGCAAGTCCTCCCAAACCTGGATGCTTGGCTGAAATAGCTACGTGGGGTGAAAAGCTGGATTTCCTCTGGTAGTGTAGATAGGTAGAGGCACTTCCCAGAGTAGTCCATTGGAAATGGCATCCTGGTGCAATTGAGCTAGCAGAGCAGCCTGTGTCATTCTCAGGGGATGGATAAGGGAGGTGCATCAGCACTCTTGGTCCTCTCTTGTGCTGTGTCCTGAGCAGTGACTTTCCCAGTCTGACCACCTGAGTGAGCGGGTGAGCTCTGGGCAGTGGAGAAGAGCCACAGTATCAGGGGAGTTGCACAGGAACAATCAGAAGGCTGTTTCTGCTCATCACTTACAAATTATTTTCCCTTTGTATTACTCTCTTCTTGATACCCAGGTCTCAGTCCACAGAGATTTGTTGTTAGTTTGCTCTGACTAAAATCAGGTGCAAAGTGTGTCACTTGCTTTGTGAAAATGCCGGCCAGAATGGGGTGAAGAGGAGGAATTAGAACAAACTTACACCTACTGTAACTGTTTGAGCAGCCTAATCCAGGCAGTGCTGGGTGCGAGCCAGGGCAGTGGAAGTGTGAACACACCTTTGTTTGCTCTTGTCAGAGGGGCTCAGGTGTATGTGGTTGCAGTACTGAGGACCTGCCACCTCTCATTGCACATTGTATTCACCCAGTGTGGGCTCTGCAGCATCATTCCTGGGAGTTTTTCATGCTTGCTCTGACTTCACAAATAGTGTCACTGCTGATTGTGCTTGCTCCTAATTACATAAATAATGTATTTATGTATGTATTTATGCGGGCTTCAGGGGAGTCTGAGCCTCTGGTACCCCAGCTCTGGGCAGCCACAGACAGCAGCAGTGTTCCACAGTAGAGCAGGGAGGGTAGTTTGCTGCTAATCTGTCCCTTAGCACTGATTTTAAAACCTTTAAAAATGTCTTAAATATGCTCATATTTACTTTTGCTAGATTATATATATATATATACTTCTTTTACTAAGGGTGAATATCTCCTTATTTAATTAAGTTAACTTTAATTAATGGAGTATTTGTTTTAAGTTCTCTGTGGGTTGCTGCCAAGCAGGAAACTTCTATGTGCTTCTTTGCAAAAGCCTGGCATAGGCCGTGCTGAGCTGTGAGCTGGAGTTTAAAGCCTCCTAGCTGGAGAGGTGGAATTTCCTTTCTCAAGGTGACTGACCTTCCTCTCCTGCTCACGGGGCAGGAGGGGCCCTGCCTGTTTCTGGGAAAGCTCTTGCTGGGACCCCCAGTCCCAGCCATTTGGGCACCACCCCACACTCTCCCGACGGAAGGAGGGAAAATGTCTGCCTCGTGCTTTGGGGAAAACAAAGGATGAGCTAATGCCCTGGCACAAACCCGGGTTCCCTTCCATGGGAACTCACAGCTCGTTGTTTGAGGACTGATTTAATAGCAGAAACATGCTGAATCCTGACAGCCACTGTGGGTGCCTCAGCCATGAGCTTTGGGTGCTCAGGCAACATTTTGCACCCAGATATTGTGGTTTTACGCTACAAAAAACAGTGATCTAATTTACTAGGTGAAGAGGTTACACACACATAGTGTGTGCACTTGTGTTTACTTTTGCCTGTGGTATAACACTGCATCATTTGAAAGCAAAGGAGTTTTCTGAGTACCACTGTGACATCTTCAAGCTGTAACCTTTTGTGTAAAATTCTCTGTGTATGTCAGATAAATCAGCATCTTTAAGTGAGTTTTGATAGTCCTGGTATATGAAAAAGGCAGAAGCAATATTAGGAGAAAGGAGGGAGAAAATGGGAATGGAAACCTCAAAATGGTGTTTTTTTCTGTCCAGGTAACTTGAACAATTTGTTCTCATTGAAAGTACATAGGAATTATACCGAAATGATAACAGTGGGGGTTGATTTGGGACAAAACAAAATGCTGTTGGAATAAGTGTTACCACAGACATATACTGTATTATTTTACTTGATAACATCAGTTTCAGTGATGACTCTATTAACACAGGTAAGGAAACTGCTGCTTGTGTACTCAGAAGTGCCAAGTGTTTGGAAGCACAGGTGTAGCTCAGTGTTTCTGTTCTTATCCATCAGGAAAAACAGCTTATCCCCTTTCATTTTTCTTTGTGTCTCCTTTAAGAGGAATTAATTGCTCTTGGAGGTCACTTGAGTGACCTGTTGGGGTGAGAGCATGTGGAGAGAGCCATCCCCAGTGGTACAAAGTGGGATGCTCACTGTTGTCCCTCAGAATGATCAGGCTGAAGCAGCTGCTTCCATCCCCTAAAGCAGCTCATGCCACAGAGGGCCGAGAAAGGCTGTGACATGTTTTTGAATCTACCTGAATTTATCTTTTTTTATTAATGAGAAAAATGAAAGGTTGGGACATTCTAAAGTGAAAAAAATGGATCATCCTGGTGCTTTTGCTGTGTTTTCTGGTGAACCTTACCCTGGCTTTTACAGAAGGAGGTGTACAGATAAGCCATGCTGGGTGAAGTAGCACCTTTTGGTTTTAAGCATGTAGTATTTTTTTTAGCCTGAAGCTTAGCTTGTTGCTAGCGAAGCTTTTATCTTCGATTAGCTGTTGATAATGATTATGGAAAGAGAATCAGAAGGTGTGATATGGTAACCCTGAAAATGCAACAATTCCCCAGCTGAGAGGGAGGAGAGTGACAGTAAGCTGGAAAACATGAAATCAGGACCTAGTCTGTTAGTGTTAAGCTCACCAGGTTTGTCCTATAAGCCAAACACCAGATGGTGAGTGAAGTGATCCAGTGGAAGCATGGACTGAAATGGGAAGAGCAGCATCTTCCCTGAGAGAAAGGGGGCAGGCAGGAGGGTGGGTGGACACTTTCTGTGATGGTTTCAGGGGTTTTTTCCATCTGTAGTGGATATTATTTTCTGTCAGTGGGAAAGTTAATCCAACAGCAGCCTGTGCATGGCGGGCATCAGTCCGACACCTGCACTGAGCTTGGAAGGTGACCCTGAACACTGGGATGTAGAAGGACAGCCCTCTCTAGGGTTTAGACTGTTGTTGAGCCTAGCTCTAATGAGGTAGTCACCTGGCAGGAGCTTGCTGCTGCTGAGCAAAGGAGAAAATTTCAAGGCTCTTTCTACCAAGACATTCATACAAAGCTGTCTGTCTGCTGGATAAATACCCCTGGCACACGTGATGTTAGAAATGTGCTCTCTGCACTGCAGCAGGCAAGATAAATGCAAATACATTTTAATCCTGACAGTCTTAGGTAACTTCTTTCCATTGCTGTGGATTTTTAAGAGACTGCTAGGGCGCCAGGTAGGTTAAGGGATGAAGACCTGGCACTGCAGCTTGAGTTTCTCTTGAGCTCTTTAATTTGCATGAGGGTGCAGCTTCTGCCTGGAGCTGTGGGAGGAAACATCCATTGGAGCCTTGCTGATGGCCATCCGTATGGCTGCTCCAAGGTGGAGAAATGTTACTGCACTTTGATTGTGAGAGGTTTGTCCCTAGGTTAAATGTGTGCTAGCCTTGTGCTATACCTTGTGCTAAACAGAATCACAGAATGGTTTGGGTTGAAAGGGACCTTAAAGCTCATGGAGTTCCACCCCCTGCTTCCATGGGCAGGGACACCTTCCACTATCTCAGGTTGCTCCAAGCTCCGTCCAACCTGGCCTTGTTGAACACTTCTGGGGATGGGGCAGCCACAGCTTCTCTGGGCAACCTGTGCCAGGGCCTCATCACCTTCACAAGAGAGAATTTCTTCCTAATATCCCATCTAAACCTGTCCTCTGTCAGTGTGAAGCCATTCCCTCTTGTCCTGTCACTACATGCCCTTGTGCAGTACAGCATGTCCTGGGAATATGGGTGGGCTGGGGCTCCACCAGGCTCCAGCTTGACTCATGTTTCATGTGAACATTGTCTGCAGCCCTTTTACAAAAAGATCATCTGATTTTAAAAGTTTGGTCTCTTACTTAGAGAGATCTGAAAAACTAATTTGATATTTAGCTGACAGCTGGAAAGGAGTGTAGTGAGAAGGATATGATGGATAAGGTTTTTCTTCAGACCATGGTATACATTTGTTACGAGCCGGTTTAAACCCAGAAAAGTGACAAAAGTTAAGTCTCTATGTATAAACCAGAAAAAAACTTTGAAGGTTTGAAATATACCCAAAAATGAGATTAAAACCAAATGAGGTCAGATGTTGGTGCCAAAAAAATGATGTATTTTTTATTTAATAGTGAAAGAGGTAAAGAGAAGTAGAGAGAAAAGAAAGAGAGAGCTAGAAAATGAAGTGTGCATGGGGAGAGGGGGGAGAGAGAATGATGGGTTAGGTGGAAGCACATCATCCATCCAGGGGACCCAACGATGTCTCATTGCTCCTTTCTGCCTGGTTTCTTGGTGGTGAGGGTCCCACATCACGCTGCCACAAGCCAAAGAGTTCAGAATTCCCTGGATTAATGTGCACTTTGGGCAGGTGGGAACGCCCAGGTGTGTCCCCTGCAGGGCCAGTGTGACCCTGTCCCTTGCAGCACCGAGGGTCTGTTGCACCATCTCTGGGGCAGGGTCTGGGCCCTTTCTGGGCCGTGTCCCCCCTGTGCTGTGGATCAGCTTTCCCTGGGTGAGGCCCCACAGCCGAGCTCCTCTGCGCAGCCCAGCACGGCGGGCCCTGCCTCTACCAGAGGCTTTTCCAACAGCCCCAAAACCTCTCCTCACCCACCCTGGGGTGTGAGGGTCTGTGCCAGCCTGGCAGCTGACAGCCCTGGGCTGGGGTCTCCTCCCCAAAGGTGCTGAGTTTGTGCTTTGTGAATGTCCCCAGTTCCTGAGTTTTATCTTCATCAGCGAATGGCCCAGGGCCTCACTCTGAAGGCCTGTGCAGGGTGTGGTGCTATTCTGTGCAGCTTTTGTAATACAGTTCTAAAAGTCCTTCACGAAAATGTTTAAGTCAAAAACTATAATATTTCAATCTCTTGACAACGTTGAAAGGGGAACTTGGCAGAATATTTAAAATCTGTCTTGTAAACTAACCCACACACTCAGTTTATCCCTCCTCACAAATTAGACCGGACCTTTTTTCCTTATCTCTTAATCTTCTGAGCTGAGCTAAATAATGGGATCATACTTACTAGAGCTTTTGAAAGTTAGTTTGGAGGCTGCTTAGTCTATAAAAGCAGCATATACACAAAACATCTCAACAGTACATATAGGGAAATACGTGTTAAAATGAGTGTAGCTTTTAAAATTTATCCTTTTCTCCAAGCTTTGGGAGCAGCCTTTGTCATAAGGGTTCCCCTGGGACTTCTCCTGAGGCTTTTGTTGGAGAATCAATCCTGTTCGTGTGGTTATTGGCCACTGTGTAAATCACTTATTTGCATTGAAATGAAATCCATGCTGTCTGTCCCACACACACCCCCGCCCCCCGCCATGGGGCAATAATGAGATTTCCATTCCCAGGATTTTTGAACTGGTTCATCAGAGATGAAGCAGTCATCTTCACTGTTGAAAACCTGGGAGGAAAGAGAGGAAGGACCTGCAGCATTGCAGTTGCCTTCTGTGCAGAGGCTGAGTCTTGGCTCAGGGGTGTCAGGATGTACTGGGATATATCTTCAGGCTTAATTGCTTGGCACATTTGCATGATAGAGGACTTGCAGTAATGAAGGCAGTAAAACTTCATGCACAGAAAGCCCTCTGCCAGGAGAGGCCAGAACCAGTTGAGACTCGATTACCCAAGCTTGGAGCAAGGCAGAAAGAAGCCAAAGGAGGAGCTGAAGCAGACAGGCTTGTCCTGCTGTTGCTGGATGATGAACCCAGATAACCAAACACGGTCACAAGAGGCACCTCTTCCAGGTGACTCTATGGCTGAGAGATGCTTTACCTCCTGTGCATAAATAGTAATGCTTGTGTCTGTAATTCAGCATTTTGGCAGCAAGCATTCAGCTGACACCGGCCCGTCATGGTCTGGTTTTAAGAAAAGAGTGGATCTGAAGAATATCAAACAGAAAACTGTTTTGGGCTGAGCCAAGCTTGGCCTTCAGCTCTGTTTGAATCTCATGTGGTGCGTGAGCAGGACCAGCACCCCCAGGATGAGGAAAATAAACAAGGTGCAGGCAATTCCTGTGGGGATGGGCACCCACATTGCAGGGGCAGAGTTGCTGCTGGTCCTGTCTGGGCAAATCTCCCACCACCACTGCACAAGTGGGCAGATGGGGGGTGGACTTGAGGCTTGGAGGTGCAATTTAGGAGACATTTCCAGCTCTGCAGCTGGTGAGTTTGCTCCCAAGGAAGGCTTCTTAGATACACTGAAACCATCACTGCTCAAAGCCCTTCCAAATCGTGCTGTGGGTAGACAAGCTTGCTTGGGGGTTGTAGGAGCCATTGCTGGTCTATCAAATTAGCAATCTTCAATTTTATTCCCTGGTAGTCTGGGAAAAGGGCATTAATTATTTTGTTTGTATTTCTAGTCTTTTAAAAGTCTAATTCATAACACATTGAAGTAAAAGAATTTTAGATGCTTTGGATCAGAATGTGAAGTCTGGTGTTCTCTAAATCTCTGTGGTCTCTAGAGCTAAAGACTTGCAGTAGAAAAAGGGTGGGAGAGCAAATAGGACATTTTGGAAAATGCATAAGAAAACCAGCCAAGCATGAGAAAACAAATTGGTAGTTTCTGGTTTGTAGGCTAAAAGAATTCTCTTTGGTAGGAGTTCACAGACTAGCTTTTAAGAAGGGTTTGCAAAGTCAGTTTAAGAAAGGCCATAAAAAGCAGGAAGAAAATCCAGCAAAGAAAAGCAAATTAGGCCCTGAAGGAGAGAAATTTGAACTGATCTTGAATTTGACAACTGGCAAGAAATCCATCTAGTTCTGGATTTCTGAGGGTGAATGTGTGAGTGTTTTGCACAAAGTAAAGCCTTGCAGAGATCTCACAGCCTTTGAGGAAGAGACAACTGAGCTCTGGCGTGGGAACAGTTTTTTGTGCTACAGGAGGAGCCTCTTGATCTCTCTGGATGCTGCTGGGTCACCTGTGGCTTTATAACATGGCTGAGCAGAGGAAAGGTGAGCTGCCACCACCATGAACATCCTCCTCATACAGGGACAGGGAGCTGGTGGCAACTGGGGAAGCCAAGCAGTGCAGGAAGTGCTCTGTTTCTCCCTTCCATCAAGGGCCTCCTTTTGGAGAGTGCCCAAGCAATAAGTTTTAGCTTTATAGCAACATTTGTTCTTGATGTACAAATTGCTGAGCTTAACAGGGACAAAGGGGCGACGCTTTACAAACTACCTTGGATTTAAGTAAGTCCAGGGAGATGATGGTCTGGAGGCCCTTTGCAGGGGGAGGTTTCCATCCTGGAAACAGCTGCCAGCCCCATGCTCCCCAGCAAAGGTGTGGATGGCACCAGTGTGCACGAGCACATGAGGTCAGAGGAGAGGACCCAGCACTCTCCTCCAGCCACCCTGGACTGAGTGTGAATCTGGGCCATGAAGCCCAGACAATTAAAGATAATGGCTTTCTGCAAGCATCACTCTCAATGCTGCCAGCTGTAGGGGCCGTTGCTTTTATTCCAAAAAATGTTTATGATCCTTCTTTTCCTCTCTGCATCATGGTTGAGTGTTTTCTTTATTTCTCTTGAAATAATAATCTAAATTGGGGAATTGGGAACCCACAGCCTGCTTGTGTGTATATATATATATATCTTTTTTAAGAATATAAATTGGGGAACAGTTAAAATTATATTATTCCTGACAGCAAAATTCCTTTTTTAATAGACAATTTGAAGTTATTACGTTGGAAGCGGTTTCCCCCACGTGTTTGTGCTTGTGTGGTGTGGAGGGAACTGTGCCAAGAGGGCTGCAGGCAGGTTCTGAGGCTGGGGAGGTTTCTGGGAGCTTGCTGAAGGCTGCAGGTTTTCAGCTGAGGGTAGGGAAAAAACCTCAAAGGCACCATCTTTCAGTTCTTAACTAAACTTGGTTTTATCAATGGACGTTTTGCCTTAGGAAGAACTGAAGAATTGGACTTTCAAGATCTTTTTGTAGCAGGATCTGTTTTTTACTTTTCTTAGCTGTTTGTTTTTACAAGGTTTGTGAGTGCCTGTGTGTTCTCCTGTGCACCAGTGATAGATATTTGATTCTAATTAGTATTTATTGGATTATTTTAGTCAAAAACAAGCTTTATTTTAGACCCTCAAAATATACACTTTATTTGTTCACAGGATGGTGTTTTATTTCCCTGCTTGGTTTTTCATCAACTTCAATCTACTGAAAAGCTGGTGGAAGGCAGCTCTGTTGAGGAGCTGCCCTAGAACAAATTAAACCAGATTAAATAGATTCCAGCCTCTTACACAGCATCTATGTCTTTCATCAGTTCAGGCATGTTTTTGACTCACATGGCTGGAAAAAGCAGCCAGTGTGTGTTCATGGGCTGTGTCCAGCTTCCTGCGGCTTTTCCCAATCGCTGGAGTTAGCTCCTCTCCCCATATTGAGTTTTTTCAGGTAAAGCCTGGCTCAGGTGACATTAGCAGTAGGTGTTGCTTGGTTTATGGGTGTGGATGGGACTGACTAATAGCACACCCATATATGTGGAATTCCATGTGTGTGGAATAGCACATAGGTAATGTTTGACTTTGGTAAAATGATAAAATAACATGGAAAATTCGTGGTTTAATGGCATCTGAGTTCCTGACTTGAGGTCATATGACAAAAAGATTTTCACAGTTTATCTTAGGACTTAAAAAGCAAATGGAAATATGAATACCAAGCTAAATCCTTGACTGATCTTATTTGGGGAGAAAATCTCCCAAAATGAGTGCGGATCTGTATGGACAAATGTAGCTGGAAGTGAAAATGCCTGGACTGGTCCTTTGGCCTCAGGTGTTGCCCAACCTGCACATGGAGCTGCCTAGTGTGGGTTTATCCTGTTTCCTGGTAGAAATGGAAGGGATGACCCTGAAGTCAGGAGCACAGCAAGTGCCCTCAGAGTGATGGAATGTTGGAATAAGAAGTAGACTCAAAGCCTTTCTCTTAAAGAAATAGCAAATATGCTTTAAAATATAAAATAAGTGCAGGAAAATAAATGCAGAATATTTGACAGTGGCTCACCATGGAAAAATAGCAAATTCATTTGGTTGGGGACCAGGGGGAGCTGTGTAGATTCAGTACAATTTAACTGCAGATCAAGCCTGAATTTTCCTTTTCCTGCTGTACATCCCTGTTTTCCACAACACACGTGAAATGTTACTACTGCAAACTGCATGTCCCAGCACAGCCCCTTCATGTACATTACACAGTATAAATCTCAGGTTTTCTGCTTTCTTTCTCTTCAGGAGAGTGTCCCTGCCCAGAGCAGGAGGTCGATACCCCATGGATCTGGGGGCAGCCCCATGGACAACAAGCAGATGCTGAACATGCAGCATCACCAACCCACCCGGCTCTATGCCAACAGCAGCTCCGAGTCGGCGCTTCCAGGCCAGCTGAGTGGACTCCACATCTCTCCTGCCCACAGGTAGGACCAGGGCAGGGCTTGCTCTCTGCATCTGCTGCTGTTCCTGCAAACTAAGCTTCAGGGAGTGCACAGAGGCTGTGGCGCTCCTGAAGCTCCAGAGATCATGGAACCTTAAACTCACTTCAGTTGGAAAAGACCTTCAAGATCATCCTCTCTAACCATTCACCTAACTCTGCTAAGTCCATCAAGATGCTGGGCTGGACCCCTGCTCTGTTGGTTAAGTGTAGATGGGAGGAAAAAAGAAAATAACCGAATAAAACAAAGCAAAAATAAAAAGGTCTGGAGACACCAATTTCTGAACAAAATGGTCACATCTACATAGGTAGCAACTGCAACACTGAATTGAAGCTTGTGATGCTGAAGCAATGCTCAGGTATGCATCTTGGTGAAGGTGCTCATTCTCCAGATCCCTGTTAAGATCATTCTATTGCTGATGTGAGTAGGTAGATTAGTGGCCCCTGGGTATGGTCCCTGAGCTGGGATTAATGCCAAGGAAGATAAGAGGAAGAAAGGTTTAAATTGGATATTAGCAAAAATTTCTTCACCAACAAGGTTGTCAAGCCCTGGCACAGGCTGCCCAGGGCAATGGTGTGGAGTCACTGTACTTGGAGGAATTTAACAGACATGTGGATGTTTCTCCTGGGGACATGGTTTAGTGGTGGCCTTGGTAGTGCTGGAGGAATGGTTTGGCTTGATGATCTTAGAAGGCTTTTATAACCTAAACAATTCCGTGGCTCTGTGACTGTCACAGACAACAATATTTCATTTTTTCGAAGTGCATCTCCAAGGCAGGATGGAGGGTGCTGCCCTCCTAGGAGTGGGGATCACCTTGCCACAGAGCCAGGAGCCAATACTTACCCTGGAAGCTGGAGATACTGGCTAAAAAGACAAACTCCAGTAACTGGGGTGTTTATAAGTGTAAGATCTGCTCAGTGCAGCTGCCCAGGAGACTGAGAAATAAATAATGGTCCTAGGAAAGAAAAGGTTTTTATGTAGCCAAGAATGGTTTGAGTGAATAACTCAAACTTTGAGACAAGCCAGGTTGTGGACTGGGATGTTTTCACATGGCTTATGAGGATCTTGATTTATGTTCCTCCAAACTGGCAAAATATCCTGCAAGAAAGTAATGTCTGTATCACAAGCAAAGAGTTTCTTTTCAGCTCGGGAACTCTGTATTTGTGTGGATCTTTATTTCAGTGATGCAGCAAGACAGCTTATTCCCTGTGCTGCTCCAGGAAAGTTATTGAAGTTGGAAACAGGAGAACTGCATAAAAAATACAGAGAACAAAATCTGGTGTTATCTGCAAATGAGCCTAAAATGTCCTTGAGTCTTTTGAGTAAAATTGGAGCAGGAGTGCATTTTCTTTGAATTGTAGTGCATTTTCTTTGATGAGGCTGGGCTGGTGTCATGGTTTGACACTGGCCAAGCGCCAGGTACCATGAAAGTCACTTGGTTGCGCTCTCTTGCTTTCAGCTGGGCAGAGGAGAGGGAAAAAAAAATTAACAAAGAGCTCATGAGTTGAGGACTGGGAGAAAATACTCTAAGGGCAAAACAGGTTCAAATGTAAAGGTATGAAGTAAATTTATTATTAACAGAGTCAGAGGAGGATAATGAGAAGTAAAATAAGCCTTTAAAACACCTTTTTTTTCCACCAGCCCCTCCCTCCTTCCCACTGACAGCATAGGGAGACAGGGCGTGGGGGTTTTGGTCAGTTTGTCATTGGAGATCTTCTGTTGGCTCAAGGAGCAGAGTCTGTTCTCCGCTGTGCCCTGAGTCCTTCCCATGGGCAAACAGTGTTCCCAAAACTGCTGTGGTGGGGTCACTCGTCCATGGGGTGCAGTCCTCTAAGGACAGGCTGCTCTAGTTTAGAAGTGAGGCCCCTCTCTCTATCTCTGAAAGCAGAGCCCTCAATCCATTTGGGTCTCCCACTAGATCCCAGCTTTCCCTGGCATCCAGCTGCTCCAGCGTGAGCACTTTTCCCATGGGCTGTGAGTGGATCTCTGCATCCCCCGTGGACTCATACAGACCAGGAGCAGCTCCAGGGTGAAGGCTGGAGGAGGGGTTACAGGGCAGCCCCAGTGTCCCCCTCCCTGGTGAGGTGGTTTTCTCAGTTAAGCTGTGGTCTGTGTTTGTGATGTACCTAGGGTAACACCAACTTCACAAGGAGGCACTTGTGGGAGGAGTTTTGTTGTCCCGCCTGGCACACACTCTCCTGATGCCCTTACAAGGAGTGGCTGCATGCCCTGGCCCTACAGAGCTAATGAAATGCATCTTTTTCCCATTTTTTCAATAAATTCCATAGGTGGCAAAGCAATTTACAGCATCTGCAAGCAGCTGCCCTCTTTCCTGGAGGCATCTGGTAACTGGGCCAGCTCTTGCTGTGTTGCTCAATTGGAGCCCAACAGGGAACAAGTTTAACCTCCTTGGTTCAGCAACTGTTCCTGGGCCAGACATACCTCCAGGCAGGGAAGCGCATGGGACCAGAGGTGCTTAATTGAATCTGTGGGAATGTGGACATTTCAGTACCTCCCTGATGGGCTGACAGTAGCTGTTTCTGTTTCACTGGAGCCTTTCTTTCTTTCTTTCTTCCTTTGCTTTAAACCAGCATTGACCCCATGAAGTCTCTCCCACGAAGCAGAAATGGGATTGATGTGGAGTCGGATGTCTACAAGATGCTTCAGGATTATGAAAAGCCTATTTCAGAGCCAAAGCAGTCTGGATCCTTCCGGTACTTACAGGGCATGTTGGAGGCCAGTGAGAATGGTAAGGAGCTTGGCACCCAAGCACCCTCCTGTGAGGAGACCACCGGGATGGCAGTTTCAAATCAGTGTTTCACATATTCCTGCTTACCAAATTCTGTGGCTGACTTGAGCACCGTGTGAAAGCTGGATTTGTAACCAGTGTGGCAGCTGTTTTCTGAGATGGTTTATGAAATGTGATGGTATTAAATGGTTGTGTAAGATCACTGTTGGAGAACCTGGTTAAGTAAATGGCATTTGCATAAGGATGTGGGATAGTTCTCAGCAAGGCAGGGATAGAGATCAGGAGCTCTTGGCTCGCTCCTCAGGTCTGTCACAGCTTCCTGCCCATGTCGTTAACACATTAAATAATAAGATCCCCAATCTATACACTTCAGCTTCTTTTTCATTTTTATTTGCCTTTCAGAATTAAGTCTATTGGAACTTTTATGTTCAAATTTTTAGGCCTTGCTTTACAGTCTTAGAGGGCAAGACTCCTCTTTCTGCTCCCTTCCAAGGGCCCCATACTCCAATCATTGTGAATCCAGGAAGGTATATTTTATGGGAAAATACCAACTGCTGTAAATCTCATTAGGAGCCATGAGAGGTAGCGAGTTGGGCTGTTGCACTTCAGTTCTATTTGTCTAAAATGTTGGGGAAGTCTGATCTTTGACTAGAAGGATGTTGGTTCTTGCTTCACAAGAAGCACAATTGCAGGTAAATTCTGATCATCATGGAATTCCACCAGTATTGGTTTTCTCAGTGGGACTGAGCCATAGTTGCAAAGCATGAGATGGGATCAACCTCAGAAGCACTGGGTATATTATTATACTTTTATTAGTATTACAGCTCCTGGATTGGCAGAAAAACTAATGTTAAATACAGGCCCCAGTTGTACCTTCAGGTCCTTCAAGACCTCCAAAGAGCCAGGACAAATCTGCTGCTTTGCCAGTCTCCTTGTTAGGAAGAAGTAAATGGGAAGTGACTGTGTTAATCCCGATTAGTAATGCTGCTGCCTTCCTCCCTTCTCCGTGCCAGGGAAAGGGAACAAAATTCAAACTTTGCTGTTTTGCTCCTGCCTCCCCCCTGCATCCTGCAGCCCTGGGCTGGCAGAAACCCAGTGCTAGTAGGAAGGGAGAAAGAAAAGGATGTGGACTGGGGGAATGGGGAACAAAGAGATGCCAGGACAAGTCTCCACATCCTGGGACTGTCCAGTCAGTCCTGGATGTGTGCTCATCAGCATTCTCTTGGCACTAGCCCATCACCAGTGCAACATCACGTGTTTGTCTGGAGCCTGAGAGGCTGCTTTTGGGTGCCAGCCAGTATGGGACAGGCTGGAGCAGTCACTGTCACCTGGGCTCTATGTTCTCTCTCTCAGTGGTGTGCAGGGGATGTGTGAATGCCTGCAGGCACAGCCTCACTTATGCCTTGGTCATTCCAATGCTGCTTATTTCACAAGGGATGAGAAATTAGGTGAAAAGCATCTCTGCTTGGCATGAAGCTCTGTGAAGTTCCAGCACGTTTTCAATCCCAAGTGTTCCTGCTGGGTTTGTTTAACAGCTGCCACCCTGCTCCTTTTCCCTTAAGCCTAAAATTACACATTTTGACCTGAGCCTGCTCTTCATTGTCCTTTTAAAGTCAAGCTCTCCTCTCCCAAGGAGCTGAGTGTCTTGGACAACCTGTTTTATATGGAATGTGTTTCTACTGGAAGCATTTTAGCCCTATCCCACACCCTTAGGGGGCAATGCTTGGTGCTGAGGTAGAGGCTGGAGGAATGGCAGTGCCCACCTTCATAGGCACCCATGACCCAGAAAGGACAAACACTCAAGCAGTAATGGGGGTGGCATGGTTGAGGCTGTGGAGTTAAAGCATTTTGCTGCCTTGCTGAGGACCATAAATCACCATGAGACTGGGCTGGTAAATAGAAGGAAATTATACACAGTTCAGGAAGATGGGAAGCAGCCTTCTCTGCAGGGTTCATTTGCTGTAAAATCCCTTTTTTTCCCCCCTTCTTTTCTTTTTTAAGCAGCTTATCCAAGCACTCTGCATGAGAGGCAGTGACAGCTTAACTGTTAAATGCTGGCAGATGAGCATGTCTAGTCCAAGCATGCTGTGTCTCATGCTGGGGGAAGCCAACAGCTTGAGCAGTTGCTTCAGTTTATTCCCAGCAAGGCAGCGGAGGGATTCAACAAGGGGCTTGGCTGGGGCCAGCTGAGTACTGGGGAAACTCCTGGGGTAGAGGAGCCCTGCTCTGCTCTTGGGCAGGCACCCTTGCATGTGTGCAAGTTCTTGGCATTGCCAAACACTGTATTGTGTTTTGGGGAGGTGAGGTCTGGTGGGAAGTTTGTCCTTTTGGTTTTACCCACTTGGCTGAAACTGCTGGCAGCGTTGGCCTCTGTGTCAGAGCCATGGCTGGAGAGGGTGGCTGTGGTGTGAAGGTACCTGTGCACCCCAGGGCATGAGTCAGGTGTGCAGCCTCCTTCCCATCTGGGCCCAGGACTATAAGCACCCCTGAGACACACTAGACGGGGGGGCAGGGGTCTGTCCATGGAAGGAAACTTTCCTGAGTAATGCCCTTCATTCAAAATGTATCTACCTTGTGACCCTGCCTGGGTTCTGTGAGCAACCAGCAGTGATGATGTATCAGGCTCCAGGTACTAAAATTTCCCTTTAGGAAAGGCAGAAATGTTCCTGGAGCTGTGGGAGGAACTTACACTGGATTTTGCTGGGAAGTTGCCAAAACAGGCATAGAGCATGTGCAGATACCTCGGTCAGAAAGTGCTTGTGTCCTACTGAGACCTTCTGGGTATCAGGGCTTGAAGCACATGTACAGTGGACCCTGGACTGAAACACCTTGGAAGCTCAGGGAGTGTGGCAAATTAGAACTCTGGAGAACAACTTGTTCATCCAAGAGCTCCTCTGCTGCTTTTCCAAACTGTGAGCCAACTGGTCCTTCTAGATGAGCTTTTCCTTTCTGGGAGCTTAGGCAATCACGAGGGAACCATTGATCAATATATGCCAAACAGAGCAGTTGTCAGCTGTGGAAAATCATGCAGTCAATACTGGAAGCTTTTAAGTTTCCCAGAGGATGGCAACAAGCACGTTGGTGTTGTCCAGACTTGGAGGGCAGATGGTAGATGGTCTGTAGGGAGTGGGAGCAACCACACTGAAAACTCTGCTACGATATTTTTCATATGCACAAAATCTTCATTTCTTCCTTTCCCGTTGTTGGACCTTTGTGAAAGGAGGCCTGGTGCCTCAGAAGACCTTATCTTCTATCACAATATTTTGGTTTAGATTATTTGAGCTTAAATGCGTGCTCTAGGAAGAAAAGTGCATGTGATTCTATTATTGTTTGGTTCAATTTGCCTCATTCTCTGAAGCTTTCATCTATATCTCCTTGACAGATGGTGGATCTACCAAGTGTAACTGAAATGTTGGTGTCATGGAACCTTTTTTTTTTTTGGTTGGGGAGGAGCTTTTCTGAGCTCTTCACTATTTAGGATTCTTAACTTAGTAAGTAGTATTAGAGCCAAATTAACCTCTCATCTCTAGATCACAGCTGCTTTGCATTTTGACAAGGTCCACGTCTGTTGAGCTGGTGCTGTCCTGGAACTTCCAAGGAAGTTGGAGGTCCTGTTATGACAGGCAGACTCATCTGACTCCATAAGGGAAAAGGAAGACGAAAGAAGAGAAAAAAACAGCCCTGAGAGGCGGAGTTTTCAATTTGTGTCTTTGTAATTCTTGGCAGGTGAAAAACTCGACAAACTGAGCAACCCCCGAAACATCAAGTCCCCGGTGCCAAAGCTTGGTGGTCCCATGTCCGGGCTGCAGATGCTTCCTGAGTGCACCCGCTGCAGGAATGGGATTGTGTAAGTGTCGGGCCTCACCAAAGCCCCCAGTGACACTGGGGACATGGCTGGGTTGGGTCCTGTCAGACACATGGTTAGAACTTATAGCAGAATATCTTGAATCCCTTTCTGGTTTTTTCTAACCATATCTAAACCTGAGCAATACAGTTTGGATTGCCCCTTTTAAGGGAATCTCTCAAGGGATGATTTATGGGATGGTTTGTGCCCTGCTTATCATAGTAGCTGCCCAGGGACTATGAATAGCACCACAGCACCAGCACTCCTTCACTGCCTTACAAGGGTTGGTGGGAGAAGCACCTTGAGTGTTGAGAATAGAGCTGTTTGTTTGTTGAAGAGTTACTCTCTGTCAGATGCATGTTTATTTCGGAAAGTATAGGTGTTTTTCCGATTTTTCCTGTTGTAATTTATGGCCTATTGTAATTTATGTTCTGCTGTAATTTACATCCTGCTCAAACCAAATTTGCTGGCTGAGTGTGAGCTGTGCAAATGCCTGCAACTGTGTTCTTGCTGGTGCTGTGAGTTGAGGATCTCTGCTCCACGAGTCATAGTGCTGCAAATGCACAGCCCCAGTCCTTGCAGGATGCTGGCTTCTGATGATCAGCTCCAGGCTGAGTGTAGATATTTAAGGCTCTGTTTTGCACCAAGCTGTGGAGCAGTGCTGCTGGGTGTGGAGCATCCCTTCCTGCAGAAGTGCAGTGAAGCCACGCCTGGAGTGAGGTGGTAGCTTTGGGTGGGCTGAGAACCCCTGATAACACCCTTACATGTCCCTGCATGCTGCTTTCCTCCACTTACTCTGTTTTACTTGAGGCAGCAGGAAAAGCTATTCCTTGCTTGTTGTTTCTCCACCTCACCTGAGCTTTCCCAATCTCTCCCAGGGGCACCATCGTCAAGGCTCGGGACAAACTCTACCACCCCGAGTGCTTCATGTGTGACGACTGTGGCCTCAACCTGAAGCAGAGAGGATATTTCTTCATTGAGGAGCAGCTGTACTGCGAGACACATGCCAAGGAGAGGGTTAAGCCCCCCGAAGGATATGACGTGGTGGCTGTTTATCCAAACGCCAAAGTGGAACTCGTCTAAAGCTGGGCTGTGCTCTGGAGAGGTCGGGTGGCCCTGAGCCCACCCACGTCCTCCCGCCGGCTGCGAGCAGCGGGGCTGTAATCAACCCCCATTGCCAAAGCCCAAGTTAAAATGCCTTTTCCTAGATAAAACCGTTTACACTTGGGATCTCCGGGGAATGGTGTTGAAAGCATTCAAACAGGTTTTGCCCTTCTTTTTGACACTCTGCTTTTTGCTGTGTTGGGTTTATTAGTCTGTGCTGTAATCTTATCCAAGATCCGTGTAAATATTGATTAATTCTCTACTCTCTTTCATATAAAACCTGTATTCCTTTTTTTTCTTTTTTTTTTTTTNTTTTTTTTCTTTTTTTTTTTTTGTGCCCTCCTTCTACTGAAGATGTTTTAAAAGCTCAAAGAAAATAAGGCACTTTAACAAAAGAAGCTGTCTCTTATGTCCTGACCCTAATCTCCTGTCCTGTGGTTGCCCCAGTGATAAAAAACAACCCCTGAGAGTCAGGATGATACCAATGGGTGCCTCATTCAGCTGCATCCTAGCAGATGTGCCAAGGAAGGGTGGTCTCTTAAAAGAGTGATTATAGTGAAACTGGAGAAGAGTTGCACAGAACAACTGCAGTTTGAGGCTGACAAGGACTGATTCAAGTTCTCAAGAGATTTCCACACTGAGTGTGTGATGAGGCTTTTTCTTCCTTCTTCTAATTCAGTTATTCTGCCATCTAATCACTCAAGCACACCTTGAAAGGACACTGCAGTAGTCTGGAGCACCCTTTGATTATCCCCACCTCCTACATTTCTGCCCACAGCTGCCTTTGCTTTGGTCGTTGTGACTGTTCCCCAGTTTTTGCTCTAATTTTGCAGTCCTTTACTTCTGGATCCTCAGATTGCTGCTATCTGGGTCTGCCTCCCAGCAGAGAGGGGGTATTAAAATTTCTCCAGGAATTCTAGGGAATAACTGGAGCTTGGGTGAGCCCCAGAGCAGCAGGATTGTATTGTTACCCATCTCCCAAGGCTGTGCTTTCAGCCAGATGGGGCTAGGTAATTTGAGCAGGTGATTTCTTCCTACAGGTTCTGCACCCCAGAAGGAAGTTTAGGGTGTTACTGGCCTCCATCTAGACGTCTTCATGCAGTGCCTTACAGGGAATAACAGCTCCTGCCGTGTGCCCTGCAACCTCCCAGCAGCCCTGGACTCCTTCCAGCTGGGTACCACAGGGATGCTGGCTGTGTATTCCTGCTAGCAGCAGGACATCACCTCCCTCTCCTTCTGCCATCAGCAATTTTTAATTATTAAAGTACAAGAAACGTGGACTTTTTTATCACAGTGTTGAACCACATTTTTTGTCTATTTGCATGGCCTTGCTTGGTCAGTTGGACCCTCTGAAGGGGAATGTTTGGTGCAGGTGTAAATGAGAAGACATGGTAATCAGATGGGAAGCATTACTGCCCTGGTTTGCAGGGCTGTGCTTGGAGCTCCTTAGTCAGAAACATCTATTCTGTATTCCTCTGTTATCCTTATACATTGCTGGTTTGAGCTCTGGTGCCTGTAGCTTGAGAGTTCAGGGTTCACCCAAATCCAGGACTGAATACAGCTTGGCTGCATGATGGAAGACACAAGATGAATGGCACAGGATGCCTTTCCCAGTTTTTCAGGCAGACAGTTGGAGCTGCCAGTGGTGCTGTTTGTCACTCCCTGGGATTCCTGTCCCCATTTGACTCTACCTGCATGGTGGCCATGTCCTGCAGGAGGCCAGGAGTCTGCAGCCCTGATACAGGGAACATCAAAAAGTTCTTAAGTTGGTTCATTGCCTTCATTTTAAACAGCCAGCTGAGCAGGCTGCTGCCACAACACCCTTGGTGGTCTTGCTTGGCTGCCACACTGGTACAGCACTGGGAATGCTGGGCATGGAGCTGTTCTTTAAATTTGATCCCAAGTTCCCTCTAATCAGTATTTCCACATGGCATCTCACAATACCCTTTCTTAGGAGTTATCAGTTCACCTGGTTCCCCTGCAGAGTTTGGAGCTGCCTCACACAGGCCCATCCAAGGGCACAGTTTCCTGGCTTCAGGCCACCCTATTCCCATTGTGAAGCTTGCAGGAGCAGCCACAAGTGAGTGTCACCTTCTCTGTCACCAGATAATGCTGTTAAACTGTAAAATGTGGGGAGGGTGCTGTTTGTATGAAACAAAAAATAAAATTGTGTTATGGGTTTTGTCTCACATCACTTGGCCTTTGCCTGGTCTGTACGTGTGGGGGTCCCCTGGCATCCAGGTGAGAAGGACACTGGATAAACTTCAAAAAACATCTTGGAGATACAAATTGCATCTCCATGTGAATTGCTTTTCACATTTCATTGAGAGATTGTTTGAGGTTTGGCCTGTGTTTTGGGGGGAGTTGATGTGGGGTTTTTTTGAGACCTTCCTGGGATCCTACATCCTATCAGGAGGGAGGAGGTGGGAAAGGCCACTGTCCCTCTGTTACGTGATCCCCCTCTGGTGCCTGACTCCTCTCCACCAGCGTGACCCAGCTCATCCTGTGATGGTCCAGAGCTTTGCTACATCTGCCCCTGCACAAGGCTGATGAATCAGTGGTCTTGGTGATGTTTAATCAGCCACAGTGATGCTCCAATGGAACCTTTTCCCACCTGATGTCCCAGGCTGTCATCAGACTGGGATCCACAGTTTTGCAGTGCTGGGCGTGTTAACTGCTGTCACTGCTGGAGTGATCTGGGCCTTCTTCCCAAGGAGAGGATATTGCTGACCCTTGGAGTACAGAAGCTCACTGGGTGGTGGGAGTGTTGGGGATTGGGAGAAGAGGGCAGGCTGGGGTTAGTAGCTGTGTCAGAGGGATGTTTGCTTCTGTAGCTCAGTCTCAGCGGGTCTGGTTTTAATAGTTGATGGGGATTCAAATCACTGGTGTATGGGAAAGTCAGAAGGGGTGTGAGGTAAGTGCCTCCAGTATTTAACCTAAAAGCTTTTATTTGCCAAGTGTTCGTATATGGAAATTGTTTTCTCTATGTGCATAAAACATTTAAAAGATCAAATCTCTGAAGATCTGCATGTGGCAGAAAAGGTTTCCATAGTGTGGGTCTGTGTAACTCTATGTCTAATTAGTGCACATATTCAAATAATTAACATGGTTATGACTCTCCAATTAGTGGTTTTTCTATTCACCCTTGTGTACACACGTGTTGGATGTGTTTCTGTGGTTTAGCCACCACCATCCCCAGCCCCTCTGCCCTGGGCATTGATGCTGGGGGGCTTCAGCCCCTTGGGGTGATCCCCACTGTGAGACTGAGGGATACAGAGAGCCTGGGCAGCACTGGGGCCCCCCAGACCCTCTGCTGCCCACACAGCTACTCTGACCAGCCCAACACTGGGAGCCTCCTCTCTTCTTTAGAAAAAAAGAGACGCAAGCTCCACCGTAATGAGGTGCAGCATTTATTAACTAAATCAGGTGGGACCAGGGCCAGACTTATTGAAGTTTTAATTGTTTAACTTTTTCCATGTATCATCATTAAAGTTTCCTACTTAGCCAGGCATTATTTCCACCACCACACCCCTGTTCTGCTGCAGCTTTTGTTAAGAGTTGTTTAACTTGCTTTTGTTACTGCTGGTCTGCCCCAGGGACTCAAAAAATCTCAACTTGTCCATTTCTCTGAGGATAAATGTCCTGTGCCATAGGAGGGGGATTGAGGGAAAGAGGCTCTTTAGAACAGTTCCCTCACTTCCCTTTCTCATGCATGAAGGAAGCTATTTTAATTACTTTAGGGAGGAAAAAAAAATCTTCCCTACACATGTAGTCAAACCCAGAAAACTGCTTCTGATTCTATACAAACTTATCTGCAAGTTTTTTGTCTCTCTTTCTCCCCAGCAAACACACTCAGAGCTCTTCCAACTGGGACCAGCTTCTCCACCAGGACACTTAAATATTCTGAATTTTTAGGTAGTCCTAAAGCAGTTGCTTGTGCAGGGAGCCCAGTGGGGAGGGCCTGGGCTGGGGCCAGTGCTGCTCTCAGGGCAGTTAATGTGCACAGGGTCACTCTTCAGTCTGCAAAGATACTGCTCAAGCCTGCTTCAGCCTTCTGGGTTTATTAATGAGAATAACTATTTTGTGAAGAAACACCGTAGTTCTTCACTCCTGAACCTGAAGGGTTCCAGGAGGCCAGTGATGAGTGTGTCCTCCCCAGGGTGATGGAGTCTGAGGAGATAGAAGCTGCTGGCGCTGTGGGACCATGGGTTGGGAGGGCTTGGGCTCACCAGTGGAACATGGACACCATCACTGGAAAATCCAGCTGGAGGGGCTCTCCAGAGGCCACTCACACCTTGCCCCTGTCCCCAGGCAGCACCAGCTGCCCATGACCCTCTCAAGAGGTGTCTAATCTGTCCTTGGAATGGAGAATCCCAGCTCCCCAGACAGCATGTCCCAGGGGTTTTCCCAGCATCTGGGGGAGTGCAGGGGATGTAAAGGTGGGCATTGGATGAATGAGTTGCAGAGGAATGTGTGGGATCTGCAGGGGAGATAGTGGTAAACGGGTGTGCCGGGGTGCAGGGGACTCTAAGGGATGTGTGGGGGCAGATGAGGGGCAGATGGGTTGCAGGGGTCTATAGAGGATGTGGGAAGTGCATGAGGGGCAGAGGAGCTCTATGGGTGCAGGGCCATGGGGCAAGGCAGAGCTTCATCCGGGCGCTGTGCTGTCTCCTGCTCCATCTAGTGATGAAAACTGAAATACCCGGCGGCTTCGAGCAGGATGAGACAAGAGCCAGCTCTGTGAGGAGTCCCGGCATGGTGGGGAAGTTCCCGAGTGAGAACAGCCAAATCCACCCAGAGGGCAGCACTTCGGAAAACTTCTGGCAATGATCTCTCCGGGAGAGATCGTTTTACACCGTAGTGATGAGCTTGAACATCTCGTCTCTTGTCTGGCAAGACCTCTGGGGATTCTTTGCTCTGATGCAACCCTGACCCACATCACTGAGCTCTGACCCAAAGGCTGGGGGCCAGGGAAGCAGAACGTGTTTGTCTCGATGCACCTGCTCCTGCTGCAGAGGAAGTGTGTGCTAGTCCCTGCCAGGGCCAAATCAATGTCTCTTCCCAGCTGGAGTGACTTTCCACCAGGCAAAATTACTAAAATCCTTCATGAGTGGTGGATAGCCTTGGGAAAGCTGACTGCACTTGAGTAAGTGGGATCTGGGAGGGTTTATCCCAAATCCTCACACACGTGCTAAAGACAGGCATCCTTACTCCATCTCTTTTACAGGATTCCTACCACAAATAAGATGAAAAATCATTCACAACAAATGCTTGTCTGCTGGGCTCTGCTTAGGAGAAGTTCATTCACCACTACCAGGAACTGGGAAGTGATGGCCATAATGCCCCTAAGAGCTCCAAGTCCCACAAGCTGGGTTCAAGTGAGCATCAGGCAACTCCTGGCACTGCTCTAAGGGGTACTCACACTGTATTGGTGAAAGCAGAAAGGCTGACATGAGTCAAGAGCCTTTTTAAAGGCTGCCAAAGATAACTTTTTCCCAGATGCTCTTGGTTCAGTGGGATGTGACCCTGATGGATGTGATCACCAACTCCAGGGTGGGCAGCATGTAGGCAGGAGGGCAAGGCCAGGGTTTTGGCCAGAGCAGGGCTTTACCACACTCCAGCAGGGAGAGCCCCTCGAAGGACACACTGCAGACGCCCATACAAAATGGATCTTGCTTTGCCCTGTTGATAAGCAAGTTTCCACATGATCCAAGTGCTATACAATCCACAGAACTCGAAATTATCGTGTGCTTTCTTAATTCCCAGCTCTCAAAATGGCTACTGGGAGGGTGGCACAGCTGTCCCACCACAGCAAAGGATCCCTTCAAAGGGTCTTTGCCTTCGCAGAAAGAGCAGAGCTGCTGTGGGCAGTACCACCCCCCTCTGGAGCAGAGCAGGAGCTCTGATGGCAGCAGTGGCACAGTGTCACACTGGGTGAGGGTAATGTGACTGCACATGAGCAGGAGCTGGGCTCCTCCACAGCTTCCTGCTTCCACAAGATCCAAGTGCCTGCACTAGAGGCATTCTCAGTCATTCAAAGATTTGTTCCGTCTCCCCCTATAATGAAGTACTCCTCCTTTGTTCTGCCGACTCCTTGGCATCTGACTTCATTTTAAAGGAATCTCCCTGACCTCATTTCCCACACACTGCTCTTCATGTAATAGCTGAAAGTGTGTTTTATAAGACTGTGGTAAAATCATAGAATTGTTTTGGTGAAAAAAACCCCAGCACTACCAAGGCCACCACTAAACCATGTCACAAAGTGCCATATCTTCATGCATGTTAAATCCCTCCAGGGATGGATTTAACTCCACCACTGCCCGTGCCAGTGTCACAGACAAATTTTTCTCTGATATCCAACCTAAACCTCCCCTGGTACAACTGGAGGCCATTTCCTCTCATCCGATGGCTTGTTCCTTGGGAGAAGAGACCAACCCCCACCTCACTATCTCCTATTTTCAGGGAGTTGTAGAGAGCAAGAAGGTCCCCACTCAGCCTCCCCCACTCCAGAGCTCCTCCTGCTCCCTCTGCTGCTCCTCATTAGAATTGTGCTCCAGCTCCTTCCCCAGCTCTGTTGCCCTTCTCTGGACACATGCATTGACCTCTTTAAAAAGGGTCAGTTGCAAGAACTAGGACTGGTCCTTCCCCTACAGTGAATTTGCTCCACAACAGTCCAAGCCATTCACTGGCCACTGTTTTCATGTGTTTTTTATAATCTCCGTGCTTGAGTTAAAGCACGCCTGATGCTGGATCACAAGAGGGTTTTGCAAGCTGGGGAGCACCCAGCAAAAACTCTGAGCTGTGGTGATTGCAGCAGTGCTGTGGCAGAGCTGGCTAGAACACAAGGGATTTTTCTAAGTGCTAATTTGTGCAGGTTCACAATATAAGAGAAAACCCTGTGATGATTACATGTGAAATGTGAAATGTGAAAAAACATGTGAAATTTTAATATGTTAAGCATGCAACTGCAAACAAGATAAACCTAAACACATCATCTACCACTGAGTCTGTGTCTACTACTTACTTTTGATATGCTAAATTTGCAGCCTAACCACAGTTGTTTCTGGGCTCTTCGAATTAGTCCTCTGTAATAAATTACTGTTGACTGAACACTTACTAAGATTGCATTAACATTAATGCTTAAGACAATACACTTCACATCCCTAATTTCCTCATGGGAGTAGGCATGCATTGCATTTCTTTACTCTGGTTCTTGCATAACCTCAGGGCAGGGCAGGTGGAGGGCTGCTGCCTGCTGCTGCCTGCTGCTGCCTGGGAGCCCCTGATCCGTCCCCACCCTGCTCTTATCACTGGGGACAGCTTAGACTGTTCGGTAGCCCAGGCCCGGCATGAGGATGTCCTCTCCAAACAGGAGATATCTGAATCTTCTCATTACATGAGTTCTTCATCCCACATCAGAAGCAGCAGCAGTAGATCGCTGCCTGGCCAGATAAATATTGCCATGTGCTTCTCCTCCCCGAGCACACCGAGCCATCGCTCCCACTCCGTGCTTCCTTCCCACACTCCCACGTCACCCTCTGTGATCTCTGCTGCAGCGATGCTTTCCAGCCTGCCCTCGCACATCCCCGGCACAGGCACCCTCATTTGGGCACAGCCCGACACGGGCACCCTGCTCCCATCTCCAGGGAGCCACATCGACTGAGCAGGGCAAGCACCGAGCTTGTTTTAGAAACCACCGGGTTTCTTAGTGCTCCCTAAGTTATTTCAGAAGATGACAGCGTTGTTCAGATTTCTGAAATGGCTTTGACAGCTATCCGACTGTGGGCAAAGCCAGAGTCATGTGTAGAGTAAGAATAGAAAATGGATAGGAGATGGGAATATAAAAAGCTCTTCCCTGAAGGCCAGAGCTGCTACAGGCTCCTTGAGCAGACACTGCTGACCTTGTCTATTGCCGAGAGTAAACACTGCTGGGAAAAAGCACTGGGTTGCATTAGGGACGGGATTTCAGGGGCTGTGAGAACGTTTTGATTCCTAAAGCTGCGTCTGGTCCTTGTTTTCCTCTGTGCCAGTGTGTAGGAGGGCTCCCGTTACTGACGTCGCTACCTTTCGTGGGATGACCCAGGGAGAGAGACCCCGCGGCCCCGGCAGCCCTGCCAGCTCCCAGCTGATGACTCGCTGTTCCAGTTCCCTGTCCATTAACTGTTCTCGTGATGGGCGGCTGTGCTCCGCTCCCGCGGGCACGGTACCATGCTGTGCCTCCATCTTGCAGCAGCAATACAGGGGATAGACAGCCTGGTTTGGGTCCCCGAAGGAAGGAGGGATTCAGGGCTCAGGGAAGGCTGGAGGCGGCGGAGCCAACGCCGCGCTCCCACCAGGCGCTGATCTCGCAGCGGCAGCTGCTGCCGAGTCAGCCGCCCGGTCCCGCCCTGCCGGTGCCGGTACCGGCACCGCCCGGTCCGCTCCGGCTACGGCTGCCTAGGCAAATAAATGGAAAAAACCGGGACACGCCTCCTAAGAAAAGCTCCGGCGCCGGTGGCGGAGCAGAAGCGGTGCCCGGGGGAAGGCTCCAGGGATGCCGCCGGGAGGCGGGGCTGGCAGAGCCCGGGGCTGGCACTGTCCCCGCGGTCCCCTCCGGCCGGGCCCGCCGTGCCAGCGCGCACCGCCCTGCGGGGGCCGGGCCGGGGCGGAGCTGCCCGCACCGCATCTGCGGAGCGCCCGGCTCCGCGGGACACCCGCGGGGCTCCGCGCTCGTCATGCGCGACTACGATGCGGCCACCGCTTTCCTGGGCGAATGGGGCCGCTTCCAGCGCCTCGTCTTCTTTCTGCTCAGTGCCAGCATCATTCCCAATGGCTTCAACGGGATGTCGGTCGTGTTCCTGGCCGGCACGCCCGAGCACCGGTGCGTCGTGCCCCGCGGGACCAACCTGAGCGACGAGTGGCGCAACGCCAGCATCCCGCTGGAGCTGCGGGGCGAGCAGCAGGAGCCGAGCCGCTGCCGCCGCTACGGCCTGGCCGCGCTGGCCAACTTCTCGGCGCTGGGGCTGCGACCCGGCTCCGACGTGGAACTGGAGACTCTGGAGCAGGAGCCGTGCCTGGACGGCTGGGAGTACAGCCGCGATGTCTATCACTCCACCATCATCACCGAGGTGCGCGGCCGCGATGACACCCCTATCCCGGGCCGGGGCCTGTCATTCTGTCTGGGGGAGGGCGCACAGGGAGCGGGAACCATCGGGTGAAGTGCCTGTGGGAAGGGGTCCGGGTGGGCACGATGCTCGGAGGAGCGGGAGGGATGCGAGAGGTAAAGGTTGAGGAACGAGCTGCGCGCTCTCGGCATTCCAGATGTGTTTTCCAGCTTGTTTTACTCCGAGACAGGTTTGTGTGGAGGGGGAGGCAGTGGCTGAAAGCCTGCTGAAGCCCGGTAGTTTCCTCCTGCCACACGCTGACCATCCTGGCAAATTTTCCATGTGATGGAATTGCTGCTTGTCCTCAGTGCAGCGTTGATGGAGGCGTGGGTGCGTTCAGGTAAACACACACCCAGCCTGTCTGGGGCTAGAGCAGAGTGGACCATCGCTGGCCCCTCACCCTGGGATGCCTGTGGCAGTCGGCGCTGGGCTTGGTGGGAGGCAGGTGCCCTGGTCACTCCTGCGAGAACCTGCCGTGGCTGCAGCCAGGCTGCCCGGTCGGTTTGTAAGGCTCGGCAGTAGCATCATTTCTGGAGTGTCATGGGGGAACATCAGCGGTGCTGGGTCACGTAAGCACTCGTTTGGGTCTTCTGGCTGTGCCATGGTGTGGTGGCAGGGACGTGCTGTTGTGTAATGCTGGCATGGAGTGTGGAGCTCCGTTAGAGAAGGAAAACGATTCCTCTGAAGCTGCAGGAGTGCTGTTGCTGTTCTTGGTTGTGTAAGGGGTTTCAGGGAATAACAGGCAATGGCTACTGGCAGGCTCCAGGGTCCTTCAGCCGAGCGTGCCCCAGGTAGCCAAGGACCACCCTCCTCATGCACTGAGGGCTCACCCTCGGGATGCATGAGAGGGAATGGGTGTGGACTCACAGTCCCTGTGACTCAGCAGCAACATCTGCCACCAAAAAAACATCGAAGGATGGCACAACCAGGCAAGGTTCTGATGATGAGGCAAGGAGTCTGTGCCCTGAGGAGGAGGGTCTGTGCTAGGGGTGTGCAGACATAGGCTCAGCCACATGCCAGGCAGGCAGGATGTGGGCAGGAGACGTCAGCCTCCTGTCACCTGCTCAGAGGGAAGTTACTGGCACATGTGACACTTGCCATTTGTACTGGCACTCTTACTCAGTTGCTGGAGATCCCTGACAGTATCAAATCAAGGCAGGGGTTCATGGGAGGCTTGCCCTCCTCCGAGCTATGGGTGAACTGAAGCAGCAGCCTGGCTGCTGCCCACACACCTGGCTGGCACGGCTGCTGCCCACATCACCCACAGGCTGGCACAGCTGCATGGTGGGTGCCTGATGCCACCACTGGCACAGACAATGCCACTCTCCCTGACAGAGGGAGGTCAGTTTATCCTGGTGTGTCTATGAACTTGTAATCTCTATTTTGGAGTCAGTGCTTGCTCTGGGAGAGGCAGAAAATGAAGCAAAAGGAAGAGAAATGTGATTCTTCTTGATGAACAATAAATAATTTATGTTGACAGATGCCAAACAAGAGCATTCTGTGCAGGATTCAGGGGGACATAGCAGTGGGGTTTGCCACAGGGCCTGGGGCATGCCAGAGAGGCAATAGCACACTCAGAGATGGAAACCAAGTGCCAGATTCCCATCTGTAAGCCAGATGGAAAAGAAGGATACTTGTTTTGTTTCAAAATTGTCATGGACATTTGGAAAAAATGCAGAATTTGGTTTCAAAACAAGGAAAACAGGCACTGATTAAATGCTGGAAAGAGGCAGTTTAGACAAATTTGAGATGCTTATTTTTGTACCCAACATTTTTCTCTGTATTAGGAAAGACAAGCCAGGACATGCCATCAGAAGAGCTCAGTGAAGAAACAGCTTCAATTCAAGAACTCAATTGAAGAACAGAACTTGATGGTACAGGATTAAGTGTTGGAGACTTAATTTGATTCGTTCACTTGCATTAAATCCTGTTATTAGTGCTGTTTGAAGGGAAGTGGGAGATGCCAGCTCAGCACCTGTGTTACGTGGTCTGTGAGGACATGTTAAACACTGGGAACAGAGAATCCCAGACTGAGTCATTTTCATGGTCTTAAAAAGGAGATGATGGTGAAAAGTGAATGTGTCCACAGGTGATCTTTGGACCAGGATGATGTAAGAAAGGGGCTGTAAGTGTAATGGTGAGCAAGTGGAAATATCAGTCATTGTGGGGGTCAAGAGTGATCCCTTTGCTGAGATGAAAGGGCTGCAGGGTTTCCTTTTCCTATTGACCGGCTCCTGGGGTCTGTTACATTGGTATTCTTTTCTGGAATTTAATCTACTTTTCTTTTATTTCCAGATAATGATGCTCAGATCAAACATGAATTAGAGGCTCAAGGACAAGCACTGATTTTGCTCTTAGGAATAGGCATTACAATCCAGTTAGTTACCTTAAGCCAGGCTGTCACCCAGCACTGCTCCCTGGACACACTGAGCTGCTCTCCACCACTGGGGCATGGCATGTACCCCAGACACCACTTTGAGGCACCTGCAAAGGGCAGAGTGAGTACCAGAGGCTCTACTGGGGCTACTGGTCTGTCACCTGTGTCATCCTGCTTAGTCTCTGTCCCAGCCCTGGCACCGATGTTAGTGAAGGCAGAAACCAGAAGCTTTTGGGACTGGCAGAGGCAAGAGACTGGATAGGGACTGCTATGGTTTGAAGGCATCTAAGGTCTGCTCTGTTCTGTTATGGATTTTTCCATCAGTGGAGAGCAGCCCTGCAAGCCCACCCTGTGCTCGGGCGTGGGGGTGCTCGTGCTTGTCACTTATGCACTGAGCAGAGCTGGTCTCATTGCTGGACCTGGTTCCCAGGGAACAGGATGGGGCCATCTGTGAATAATTAACACTTCTTGAGTTATTCATCTTCAGCTTTACTCTTGGAAACAAGTTCAGATTTTCGCTGGTTTGCAGCCCCACCCATTTACACAAGTCTCCACAAGTATTTTCTCCTCTTATGTAAATGGGTTGTACTCAGGATATTAATTAGCGATTTCTGATTTGCCAAAGGGGCACTCTGGGGAGTCAGGGCACCTTCTCCAGCAATTTGAGTTTTTCAGAAAGCTCATCCATCTATAGTGTTCCTATCAGCAGCACTTAGCAGAACTGGCTCTTCCAGTAGCTGGGAGCTTGTCGGAAAGGGTTGTAGGGATTTGAGGGGAATAAAATGATTTAATAACAGTGTTCTTGAGCAGCTCCTGTTCCTAGCATTCAGAGGCCTTGCTTGGAATCTTACATGAACTTTGTTCCCCAGTCTGCTTTGCCAGGGACATTACAGAATTACTTATTTTCTGGTTAATGTGTAATTAGTCCAGTAGAGACAGTGGCAGTTCCAGCTGTAGGCAGTTCAGCTGTGGCTGGTCTGTAGCTCCTGTAGCTATCGGGTGTTTGGTGCTGTCTGTGATGGATGCAGCCTCTGAGGAAGGGGTCAAGCAAGCTACATTTCACTTTTCCCTATACACTGCAGCACTAATGGAACCTTACCATGTTGATGTGTGGTCGATCACTGTGCAGTGCCTTGGCATGAGCCTCAGTCAGAGTGAGTGCCGATGGGGATGGGAGGCTGGAACTTGGGAGATGAGGTGTAGCTGTAGAGTAGGGCTGTATTGCTCAGGTACCATGTGATATTGGAGCTAAAATAGGTGGATTGTTCACTCAGCAGCTTCAGGTATACTTAAAGTCAGATGGATTTGATGTGTTTGTGTGTTTTCTGGTCAAATGCAGTGAGTTCCTATAAATAGCAACCCATCTTTGGACAGACAGCTGCTGTGTGCTGTTTACACATCCCCCAAATCTGAAAGACCTGATCCTGTACAGTGAATTTTCGCTGGGTGTGCAGTATGTCATGGGGAAAAGTGAAGCAGACACATGGATAGGAGGCATTTGACACCAAGGAGGTAATGCAGTTACATGGGCAAGTTATTATTTAGCTGGGTTTATTTTACAGCCAAAGTGCCTTTGGCACCATGGAGACATTTTGAAAACACTGATCCTTAACCTTGAGCAACTCAAGTCTGAAGGTCCAGGAGCAGGTGCTGTGTTGGTGGCCCCAGACCAAGGTGCTCAGTACCCAGATAATTAACAATTTGTATGAGCTGCAAATTCTGCCATGCTGTTAGTCAGCAGCTTTCCCCTAGTGGGGGAAGAAAGGTGCAGCAGAATGTGGTGAAAGACCTTTGCGGTGTCCTTCGAATGCCACGTCTTTTGTAGCTGAATTTTGCTTTGTTTTAAATATTGGACTTGATTTCTACTGATCTTCTTTACAGAAATCTGTTTTCTTTCACAGGTGAAGCAGATCCCTGCATCTGTTTTTCACAACTAGCATCCTTGAACGTACCAGAGCCCCACTGACCCACATGCTAACTTCCACCTTCTCAAAATACAGTGCAGATAAGTGCAGGTGTGTGCCCAGATGAGCCCACACTTCACCACCTCTCCCTTCCCAGCAGGGACAAGAGAATACCTTACAGAAAATTCTGCCATAGGGTTCTTTTTGTTCTTTATCAGATTTAAGTCTTGGAGGCACATTTTAGTCCACAAGTCTCCTTGTTCCTGCACTGAAGACGTGTGTTCCTCAGGAAGAAGCATGGGCTGTGTTTTTAACCTCAACTTCTTTTTTTGTCATGTAGCTGGCGTTGCTTTGCAGGCTGGGCAAAGGGCAGAGGTGCTTGACTCCCCTCTGCTGGCAGCGTACTTCTCTCTGAAAATAGGCATTAATTGCATCTCTTTCCTAAATTACAGTCCAAAGCAAACTGTATCAAACCACACCAATTTCCCCTTTGTTTTGGGGTTTGCCTGCCTGTTCTGCAGCAGAAGTGAAGCTCATCCACCAATCCACTGGTGGTTTGCTTTTGGCAGGGCTTGTGGTGCCATCAGACAGCACCTGGGTGTCTCTGTAACACAAGAGTTGCTCCTTGTTGCCAGCAGATGAGTGAGGAGCCTGAGCAGCTCTGATGGCAGTTTCTGCTCCATCACCAAGCCTTTGCCTGTGCTTGGCCCATCCATTCTCCAAGCAGAGGGTGACTGCTGGTGCAGGCAATGGCCCCACTCTCCGATAGCATGGCTAATTATTAAAATTATGCCATACTTTAATCTGTGATCTAACTAGCTTACCATTGTGGTAGCATTATCTGATCTGAGAGTGACATGTTTGAAGCCTCTCCCTAAATACTCCCGGCAGACATGCCTTAGCTAGGAGATTAGTCATCAGGAAGGGAGCAAGCCTTGGCAGAGACATGCTCAGCTCTAACTTCAGTGGACAGAGGCTCATGATGCCATTAATTTTTTTTTTCAAACCTTGTCTGAGGTTATGAGTAGTTTTAGGTGGAAGTTTCCACACTGGCTCCTGTCCTAAGTCTGCAGCCCCAGCCAGCTGCAGTCGTGAGGCTGTGAGTGATGGGTGGCAAGTCCGTGGTGCAGGTTGTGGGGTGGAAGAGAATTTGCTAACACGTCAGTGCAAGAAGAGAGATTTCTTTCTGTGTTTCTTACATATGTTTTGTCAGCCCCAGAAGTTACAGAGATGCAGCAGGTTTTGTGTTGGCAGAGGTAAACTGGAAGCTGTCCTTAGCTGGGATGGTTCTTTACCCTTCTCTATTGTTCTGTTTCCCTGGTGGAAGCATCTTGGACCATGATGGGAGGATTGTACTGGAAACAGGCCCAAGGCAGCCCCTGAGCTGCACACATGGGCTCCCATCAGGTTTGGCATTGCTGGTTGCTCACCCTCTTCAGAGGCAATGGGGCTATGTCAGACAGTGTTTTGACCTCCTGGAGTTGCCTGGGGAAGCAATCACTTTCCCTTCTTTTTCCTGTGCTTTAAGCAGGGTGTTCCAACAGTGACCTTGACCAAGTGCCAGTGTGGATACGGGGAAACAGAATTCCATTGCATGGCAATGTGTGTGTCCCCAACCAGCAGCCGCTGTGCTGGACGAGGCTCTGTGCAGCACTGGGGCTGTGTCTGAACTCAGGCCTTTCTCTTGCAGTGGAACCTGGTGTGTGAGGACGACTGGAAAGCCCCACTGACCACCTCCCTCTTCTTTGTGGGGGTCCTCATCGGCTCCTTCATCTCAGGGCAGCTCTCAGACAGGTAATGCTGTGGGCAGAGCAGGGCGGACCTGGGGCATTAGTTTTTAAGAGACAAAAGGAGTGAAATGTCTAGTACTCTGAGTTCTGAACAAAATTAGGTAACTGGCCTGGCTTCTTCAAAAATTCCATCCTGGTCTACCCCAGGTGAAGGATTTCTTTCTCTTGGGCACTTCAGAGCCCAGGGACTGATCTCCACAAGGAACTCGTGTGACTGCTTTGCAGATTGATGTAGTGGGTTTCCCTTCACAACCCACTTCCCATTTGTTTCTTTATCCAGCCTTTTTAGTAGTTTAAAAGATGCTGGGTTTTGTTGCACATTAGCTGATAATCCCTTGTTAGAGCTCCAAAGTAGAAACTTGCCCTTTGAATGGAATGTCTGCTTAGGAGAGATGGTTTGGTAGAAATAGAGTAAGGACATGAGAGGAAGGAAAAAAGATAACCTGAAAATGATAGCAGTTGTCATAGCATCTCACTAAGTAGATAAAATGTAAAAAAAAAAAATCATTACAGGCATTTAATAATTGTCTCAGCAGTGTTAAGGTTTTGGCCTTACAAGTGTTGAATGCAGAATATGTGTTCCCTCTGCAAATCTCTGCTCCCCCCTCCACACAGCCCTCAGCCCTGTGTCCATACTCATATGATAGGATCACTGACCCTGCTTTGACTGCTGTCTGGGAATGAGGATGGCATAAGTAGCAGAGTTCCTCTGGGTGCTTAGCAGAGGGGTTTCAAAACTCACTGGGAGTCTTAATCCTAAAGCCTCCAGCATTAAATTTCATGTGATCTGAATTTAATCGCCTGACTCCTGCCCAGTGCAGAAGTCAGTTGGTGTTACTGTTTGAAAGGGAGATGAGATAATCACTAAATCCCAGTGGTGCCATTTACCCAGTGGGAGCATTTGAGGAAGTGTGTGTGCCCTGGTGGCAGCACAGTCACTGAGAGGCTCATGCCTTCCCACATGATTCCTTGGATTAGCTGGGGGTTTTGTCAGTAAAGGGTTATGGTCTGAGCCTGTACCTAAGCAATTTCCCCATGGCTGCTACAGAAGGCTTTCCCCAGGGAAGGGTTGCTGCAGGCAGCAGGTGAGGCAGCCCATGCAGCATCTGTGCCCACAGGTATGAAAACCTGTATGTGGGCTTGTCCTGCCTCTCCAGGACAACATGCCTCAAAATCCTAATGCAGAGAAACAAATGCGAGAAAGGGTGCACTATGTCTGGTAACTCAGACTGAAATCAGTTGACAGAGCTATTTAGCACCCTCAAAGCATAATGGTGTTGCAAAGCATAGATGCCAGTAGCCTAAAAGCCACCATTTCCCAACTTCCAGGTGTGTGGTTTGCAGTCTGCATGTGTCTCCCTATAGTACTGTTGCCTAGTCTCTTTAATCTCTGTCTAGTGGCTCTCTGAAGTTTCTGCTTATAGTTTTTCTTCTCGGTTTGTCTCGTGGGTCTTGGGAATTTTAATATTTTTTAGTGCATATGAAAATAACAAAAAAATTTAAGATTAACAGAACTTCAGGTTGTGATAAGATGCATCACTTGAGATTGGATATTTGTTCTCCCTTGTGCCCTCTAACATAGCTCCCACCATAAATACATGCTGTTTCAGTAATAATCTTTTTCTTTACCAAAGGTTTGGCAGGAAGAATATCCTTTTTTTGACAATGGCTGTGCAGACCGGCTTCAGCTTCCTGCAGATCTTTTCCACCAGCTGGGAGATGTTCACAGTGCTCTTTCTCATTGTGGGGATGGGACAGATCTCTAACTATGTGGTGGCCTTCATTTTGGGTATGACTATATTTGAATTAGATTAAATGTTTGCTTAATGTACTGTTACTTTTTTTCCTCTCTGAACCTGGATCATTTAATTCCACAGTGGTAAATATTCACTGGCAAAATTCCTACTTTATGCCAGTATGATTTTTTTTTTTTTTGCTCTGCGATTTTTCAGGCCCATACTTTCTGCAGATTTAGAGAAAAAGAAGAGAGCAGGAAGAGTCTAAATAAACATCCATTTCATTCCTCTTTGCACAAGACATTCAAGGCAGCGTTCAGGATTTAGCAGCAGCAGCAAGTCTGAGATAGAGAAGGCATTTGGGTTCATCCCTGCCTCCATTTGCAGAGAGGTCAGTGCATACCTGAGTGCAAAGCCCTGGAGCAAACCAGCAATTTCCAGGCACAACGAGTGTCAGGGGGATCAGAGCAGAGGAGCTGGGTGGGTGCCAAAGCCCCATTAGCCATAAAGTCGTTTCTCTCAGTGTTGAGATCAGTGATAAAGTCTGAAGTTTTGGAAGCTAAGATTTGCTTTCTTTTCCATGGGGAGTGTAGGAAGGAAGACCCAGCAGCTGCATGGCTACAGTTGCTGCCTGGGGACCTTGCAGGAAACAAGGGACCCCATGGGGAAGGGGATCCCACAGAGGCTCCTACTAGACACGGGGGTTTCAAGAAAGGCATGGGCAAATAATGGGAATGAGAGATGCAGGTTTCAGGGAGGAAAGTGGGATTTGCAAGCACTGTCTTTAAGGGGTGTATAAATATATATTCATGGCCGGTTTTAAACTCCTGATGTCAACATTACAATTTGTAGATTGTAATGTGAGATAGATTAAAATTGTACGTTCCTAGTTAATGCTGGTCTTTCTTACCCCATGAGGTTTAATGGGGAAAAAATAGCTCAGAAGAGCATAAAATGAAGGCAGTGCTATGAAGAGGATACAGCATTGTGTCCCCAAGCAGCCATGAGTCACTGCTGCCTGTGGCACAGGGAGGATTAAGGTCAGGCTGTCAGCAGGGAGATCCTTTGTTGCCATCACCATTGTAACTGTTCCTGCCATTGCTGTCACCATTGCCACTGCTTCCAGTGTCCTGGTAGTTTAATTCTTGTGTGGAGCTGATGGAGCAGGAGCAAATGCCTGCCATAGGAAGGCTGGGAGGCACCGCACTGGGTAAAGCTGAAAATCCTTTGAAAACACATGGGTTGTGTAGCACAGAGGTGCAGGTTCTGATCAGGCAGGAATTTAGCTCCCAGCTCCCTGGGAATGTGGGGCACAGCTGGATGTGGATTGGGATGCTCTCTGGGTGCTTATCAGAAGCAAAGCTGGAAGAGAGGGCCAGGAAGACCTCACTGGGCAAACGGTCCTACTGTTGAGAGGGGGGACTGTCTCTGGTATCATTAGGCTTGTTTAATTCGTTAACTGTTGTTTGCTGGCCCTCGACCCATTTTTGTCTCTTCTGCCATCCTCTCCTCTGTAGCCTTGTCACAGCAGCAATGGCTTCCAGGGAGCAGAGAGGCTGGGGCACTTGCCAGCAGCGCTGGTCATTCCCCAGAAGCCTTGAGGCTGGTTCTGAGGGCAGGATTAATGTAAACTAACTCAGACCTTAGCTTCCCCATTTAAGTGAGCCATCAGCTGGCCATCGTGAATGAGGAGGGAGGTACTTCTAGAGGGTGGTCCTTCCCACCCTGCCCTCCATAGCCAGCGTGTCCCCGTAAGCACTGTGACTTCTGCCTGTGGCAAGGCAAACCCAGGAGCTTCCAGGAAGCTGCACATGATAGAAGTACTAAATAGGAAAATATACCTATAAAAAGGAAAGTAACTCCTTAAGAAAGCCCATCCTGATAACAGGATGTGCTGGAGACGCTCCCCTTGTTTCATCCAAGAGCAGGCAGGGCTGACCTGTGCTTGGGAGGGGAGCAGTGACCCCCTCACCTGTAAAGGCCCTGTTGACCCTGGCTGTGCTGCAGCCCTGGCACCCTCCATCCATCCCAAAGTGCAGTGGGTTTTTTCCAAGTTCAGTGCAGGTTTCTCTTGTCATTCAAACTTTCAACATCCAAACCTCTGTTGCCTCCCCAGCGTAGCTCAGACCCTGTTTCAGTATCCTTAGGCACCCAGGCTCAGGCTGCCTTTTGCACTATTGCCCACCTTCATGGAAATAGTTCCCCCCGAGCTGTTGGTGAACTTCTGTAGTCAATGTTAGGGGGTTTTCAACCACGTGTTGTGAAAGTTCTCTCTTAGCTTTAGGTCTCAGTTGTTCTTTGTGCTCAAAACTGTTGTGTTCTGGGACTGTAAAACACAACAGAGATTTGTGAAGGCATGTTGGTCCAAGAACTGTTACCCCATAGCTGGGAGAATGAGGGAAGAGAAAAGGCAGGACAGACCTCATCTCATATTGGCTTTGAATTGACACAAAATATAATGTAACATTTAACAGGCTTAAACCAATGTTTCAAGTATCAGACCTCTCCCAAGAAAGCCCCTCTAAACAAGAGCAAGTCAAGAGGAAGATGGTATCATTTATCCCCAAACACTCATTTTAGCCCAGCAAATTCTTATTTTCAGGTTTTTTATTGTGACTTTATTCACTTACTCCAGGTTTCTGAAATGAGAATTCATGTAACTATCAAATAGGAGGGTTTTCCAGTCTTGGGTATTTTTTTCCATCTTCTCTGCAATAATAAATGTTGCAATTCTTGCCATGATACACAACCCAAGTACACTCTCCACAATTTGTGGCCCTCCTGTCACAGTCACTCAATGTCATTTGCATTTAAATTGAGTCCAGATCAAACTGTGGCAGTTATGGCCTTTGCAGTGCTCCTAACGTGAAGCAGAGCTCTGTAGACCAGGGGCTGAGAGCTCAAGGTGGACCTGAGGGATTCACTGGATTCTATTAAGCAGTGACTGGCTGTTATATTGTAAAAGACTTTAGGTGCTGTTGAAGGTTTAGAACAGTCCCAGTTTTTATTACTCGATATTAGGTTGCTGCATGGTGCAATGGCTGTAGGATGCTTTCCCTGATTGCTGCCTGGCTACTGGAACAGTAACATTACTAGAGGATGGCATCTTCCCTGGTTCTGTCCTTCAGCCTGTCCTGTGCCGATCCAACATTCCAACCTTTCTTCTGTTCCAAGAAATAAGTGGCAAATTTGTTTCCACCTCACCTCAGTGTAAATTCGCATCCATCCATCCCATGTCAGTCTGCTGTGCTCAGACCTCTGCTCTTCCAGAAGTGCTCGGCAGTGACTTGCATCTTAAATCTGGATGGGTTAAGTGGGCGAGCAGGATGTGTCCTAGGTCAGCATGTGGGGAAGGCTCCTGGAAGTCTGCCGGCCATCCCCCATGCCTGTCCTTATCTGTGTCAGCCAATGCATTAATCAAAGCAAACAGAAGTAGCTTCTTTATCTGAAGGTTCCCAATACTCCCAGCAGCTTTTCTGTACAGGCGGGTCTGTGCTGTGCTGCTCTTTTCTAAGATTGTTCAGCTTATTTTTTTTTTTGTCTGTAAATGCAATAAAGTATTTAGTCATGCTTGAAAACAAAGAGTTAAAATGCTAATCCAACCTCCCTTGTTTTAAACAGGCACAGAAATTCTTGGCAAATCAGTTCGTATTCTATTCTCTACATTAGGAGTTTGCATATTTTTTGCAATTGGCTACATGTTGCTGCCACTGTTTGCTTACTTCATCAGAGACTGGCGGATGCTGCTGCTGGCGCTCACTGTCCCGGGGCTGTTCTGCATCCCGCTCTGGTGGTGAGTCCATGCCGAGGCCACACTTCCCACCTCCCCTCCTGCCTGAGGCTCTTTGTGCTCGGTGCTGGGTAATGGCAGAGGGTCAGGGAGGAGGGGCACTCTCCTGTTCACCGTGTGAGAAGGCTTTGCCTTATTTTTGCTTGGGTTTTTCTTGAGAATTTTAAGTCGAGTGACTACCTAGAGAGCCTCGTTGGTGCTATGTGCTTGAAGCCCTGCTCTTTTTAGCTGGACAGAAGCAGTGAAGGAGGCAGATAGCCCTATTTGGTTGCTGCCTTGGGCTTCTGCTGTTTTCTGAAGGGACAGGTGTTTGAAAATAGGAAAGGAAAAGCAAGGTATCACTCACACTCTTAAAATAAGGATAATTCATAACAGGAAGAGTACTTTCATATTATTCAGGGAATTCCTTTCTTTTTTTGCTATCTTGAAAAAGTTAAATCTGAAAGTGAGCAATTATTGTCTTTATGACAGCTAAGTGATCTAGACAGAGTCTTTTGTAGTCTAAAAGACCTCCTGCATGTCCCTGTCTTGTTAGAAGTATCTGCTGGTGGTTTGTTGGTTAGTTGGGGTTTTTTTTAACCTCAGTCTTCAAACCAAACCTTTAAAATGTTTTTCAGCGCCACCTCTGCTGTCATTGGATTTTAAAGACAGTCTGATTCTGTTTAAGGGTCAGTTTACTTATTTCACTTGAAGTGTTTCAAACCCCTTCATCACAGCAGCATTTCCCTCTGCACTAAGCAGCTGTTCTCTGGGGAGGCTGGTTTTGGGTGGGAGCCTCTCAGATGTCTGTTATAAAACAGGCACTGTGAGGCACAGGAAATTTGTCTCCAAGGCATGGCTTCAGAGTCCTGCTTCAAAATCTGTGGGACAGGAACTCCCAGGCCTTTTAAAACCTTACACTTAAAATTGCCAAAAACTTCCCCTGGCAGCAGTTTGTCTGAGGCCTGTGTGGGGGTAAATGGGGATCAAGGTGCACTGACAAAGCTCTGCCAAGGCAGGGTAGTGTTAGCTGGCATTTTGGCATGTGGACCCACTGCTTCCACAGGCCATGTGACTTGCACATCCCTCTGCTCTGTACCACTCTTGCTCTTTTACTCATTTCCCTTCCAAATTCTCCAGAAGGTTCCCTGCATTATCTCTGCTGTCTCAAGATCCTCAGCTTTCCCAGTAAGAAGAGCAGTGGAGGCAGCTCATCTTACAGAAAGTCCTATTAGTGATAAATGATCAGATCTAAATCAGCTGATGTTTGTAATTATTGACCTGGCTTTGAGTCAGTCTTTAAAGTTCATCAGAAAAGGAGTGTCTGACCTGCTTCTTTCCAAGGAGAGGAAAAAGTGCTGCTGGCTAAAGAGAGCAGGATAGTATCTGTTAATACCAAAGGATTTAGTTAAGGAAAGTTAAAGTTTTCTGTTCTTTGTTTGGTGCTAATTCATTCAACATGTGCCTGTAATTGATTAGAAAATGTCATCAACTCTGCAAGGGAACACTGCCCCTGCTCTCTGCCTGGGAGAATCTGCCTCAGAGCTGTGGTAACATGGTGAGGTTTGTATATAAGATTCCTATGACACAGAACTTTTAAATACACACTGTGCACATTTAAAGCATTTCCACATTGTGTGCAGTTTCCTAAGAATATTTTTGATTCACACTGACTAAGCTACCCCCATCCTTTCTGTCTATCTGGTGACATCTGGTGGACATCAATTATTCCTTAAAAAAACACCACTGAGGACAAAGCATCTACTTAAGCATGAGAATAGGTCTCATATATTTGAATTACATTGCCCACATGCTTCTGTGCTGGCTGTCTCCTGCTGCAAGCAGTCTGTGAGATCTGAGTGTAACTCACAGGCACAATAAATATGTTATTTATAACTTGTTACTTTTGGGAAAACATTGAGTCATTTATTCTGAAACTTATTACAGGATTATTCCTGAGTCTCCTCGGTGGCTGATCTCCCAGGGAAGATATAAGGAGGCAGAAGCTATTATCCGAAAGGCTGCAAAAATAAATGGCATTCCAGCCCCAGCTGAGCTTTTCGATACTGAAGAGGTATGTTCCATACATCCTGGTACTTTACTTCACTGGCACTTCCCCATTTGTCTGGTTGATTTGTTGGGAAATGCCAGCAAAGGACTGGTTTGTGCCAGCTCTTGGGCTGGCAGTGACTGTTGGCCTGTGGTAAGTGCTGGGTTAGTGAGATCAAAGTGAGAACTCAGAGGGAGGAGTTTTTTGTTTGTTTTTCACAATAAAATTCTCTTCCTCAGCAGTGGTTTATTGTGGTTTTCAAACCAAGGGTGACCCAGATTTCTTCATCCTTTGAGCATTGCAAAGACCCAAGGAAAATGTGTTTGTGCCCGTTTCAGTTTGGTGCATTATTAGTGGTTTGGAGTTTAGCAACAGCCCTTTGCAGGGGGGCTGTGTGGGGGATCCTAAATAAGCACCCACATGAGCTGGGGCTGTGTGGGGCCTGAGGAACTCTAAAGGTTGTACAAACCAGCCAAAGCACCCGAGTGCTACAAGGGGACTTGAAAACCATGATGTGATGAAGACAGTGAAGAACATCAAGCTCTTCATCAAAGCTGTGATTTCTATTTCATATCTATTGGTTAAAAGAAAAAAATTTACTGCAAACCTGGCAGCCCGGCAAGTCAGGGAGAAGCATAGCTACAACGGTTCCTGTGCTCATCTCCCCCTCTACTGGCTCTGCCCTCACTGGAGCTCCTCACAAAGAGGCACATTTTTCTTGTGCAAAGACTCTTCCAGCCTTGCATCAGCAATGACCACGTGTCTGTAGGTCGACTCTTCCTCTACTGCCTTACACTGCCACCTGTGTTTTGTCTCTCCTGGTGGAGCAGAAAGCAAAGCACTGTGTGCTCCTCTGCAGTGTCTGCAGGACAAAGATGCTGTGAGTTACCCCTCCCCTGGGCAGAATCCGTCACTTGACTGTCACACTTATATTTTGGCTGAAGATCTCTTTCCCAAGTGGAAGTTTTAGTGTAAATGGAAGTGCATGTTCCAATTATGGGAAGCTCATTCTACACCAAGCATGGAAAAGCACTTCCCTTACTTCACAGCCAGGCCTCAGATGTCTTTCAAACAGGGGATGACTTTTGGATTGCAGCATTTTATCATTCCTGCTTTTTTTTCATAAAACAAGGAACCACTCACCTGCTTCATGGAAATTTTGTGTGCCAAAGTGTCTGTCCAAAAAAGCCTAAGGATGATGTCTGCATGCTGAGTCTCATGTTGGAAGTATTTTTCAAACATTAATAGGAAAAACACTCCTTGGAAACCATCTATTCCTAGGAAAGGGTATCTCCTGGATAGTCCTGTAGGGAGAAGGAGGGTGGTTTGTTCTTTGCGCCTGAAGGAAGCCTGGCCACAAGTTCTGGCTTTGCCCTAACAAGGGCAAAGTGTGCAGGCAGAAAGGCACCCTAATGCCACCCAGAAGATTCCTGCTTCAAGCCTCAAACTAAACCCTCCAGTCTGAGGTTATGGATGCTCCTATGATGTGCCTTGGCCACCTCACCAACCTTTCTCATCTGTTCCTGTCCTTGTCAGGGCACTGGCAGGCAGCAAAACTGGGTGATTTCCTACATTCATTTCACATCACTTATGAAGATTAAAGAGAATGGACAGTGCACAGAATGGACAAAAATGCCTCTGGTACTGAGGTTACTTCTGGAAGTACTGTGTGAGATCCTTAAGGAAACATTAACTCATCTGTCTGGTCAACTGATACTCCTTTCTAATTAATCATCGTGGTGCAATGGAAACTCCCATGAGTACAGCTGGGTGCAGAGACAACTCTACCTAAGGAGTGCACTCCCTGGTGCAGAAGTGGCCCTTGGGCTGACCAGTTATCCCCTGATAGTCGTAACTTTGTAACTGCCCGGATTGTGGGTAGCAGAGGTTGTTATTAGGTGTGTGGGAATTTTTTTGGTTTTGTTTTCCTTTTTCCTTCAGATGCAGGATTCGAAGCCTCAGCAGCAGCAGAAGGCTATCCTTCTGGACCTATTTCGAACCCGAAACATTGCAACTATTACTATTATGTCATTACTTTTGTGGTAAGGAAATGTGTATTCCTAAAGTACCCAGGCAATAGAACAGTTTCGGATTTGAGGCCACAGGTTTAGATAATAAGTCTGAGCCTCGGAGCCCAGCTCCAGTGGTCACTGGCTGGTACATGGTGGGTGTCCTCACACCCACACTGCATTAATGCAAAAGAATATGGAGACAGTAGCCTTGACTCAGATGTAAAATACTTAGAAAACTATATGTAACAACTTGAGTATTTTGAAGTACATTGCCTTTTTTTTTTTTTAATGCTCCCCATCTCTGTAGTCTCTATTTGAAGAAAAATGTTTTTCTTGAAGCAAAGGCAGCAACTCAGTAACATAACAAGAGCCTGACCCATGGCCAGCATTTTTGTTCTGTTTCTGTACTGTGCCCATCTCAGTGAGATCCTGGTCCCTGCCTGGGCAGCCACAAGAAATGAGGACCCAATTATGCCATATAGACAAACCAGAACTCTTTTCTATCCGTATTCCTCCCAGCAGAAAGGAACTGGCTAGTACATTTGGTAAGGCACTCCTGAGATTTGAAACCTGAACATCCAGCTCTCTCTGAAGATTAAATAAGATATACCGGAACTGCTGAGGGTGGGAGATCCTGACATTAGCTACAAGTAGGAATGTAGTTGGCTTGGGAAGCTTGCAAGAGTTTCATTGTCATTGTCATTGAGTCCATTGCAGTGAAAAGCCTTTGTGAACAACTTCCACAAAGCTTTTAACTTGGTGTAGTGTATGCAGGAAGGACAGAGAAATCCAAGGTGTCTTCAAGCTTTCAAGCTGCTGTGGATATGATCACTGAATGGGATGACAGAATTAGAAAGAGGGGGTTGCCACTGAGACTTTTTTAAGCCACAGTGCCTGTGGCGGTGCTTTGCGATATCCTATTTTTGTAACAACATCTGAGGCAACACTGGAGGCATTCAGAGACTGCTGTTTCTGGAATAATTTGGTTTTATTGCTTTTCTCAGGTTTTTCACATCAGTTGGTTACTTTGGCCTGTCCCTCAGCACTCCAGACTGGCATGGAAATGCCTACGTCAACTGTTTCCTCTCAGCTGTTATTGAAGTTCCAGCTTACGTCATCGCCTGGCTTCTCCTCCGCTCCCTCCCACGGCGATACTCCTTATCTGGCACCTTCTTTTTAGGGGGAAGTGTTGTCCTCTTCATTCAGCTGGTTCCTGCAGGTACAAAATTAAATATGTGACTTAAGTATATGAAATATTCAAAATATGTTATGCTACTGTGTAATAGTACTGCAAAATTACTGGAAAGCAGGATCAAATTTAGAATGTGAGGTCAAGTTTATGCTGATCTCTTGCAGCCTTAGGTTCAGGTTTTTTTGCATTTGTATATGCTGAGTCACACTTGACTCTCATTTATTGTGTCAAATTACTGAGCTTTATATAGTGCAGGGGGAACCAGCTTCTAAAATGAAGGCCAAAAGTGTACAGTGATTTAGCTGCTTGTGCTTCCAGGCTACAAAAACCTGCATCCAGATTTCACTCTGTGCAAATCTCCACAGGATTTTGTGAAAAGGGGGTGGGTTCAAGCTTGTAGTTTATTGCTGTGTAATTCAGAGTTTTGTTCCATTTCAAGAATGCTGTTTTACTTGAAGACAACCAAAATCTTAAAAGATTACAAAAAGATTACAAAATAACCTGAGCATCTACATTATGCTTAGTGGGGAGTTTGGAGTCATCTAGGGATGGGATTAATACTTTGTATAATTAAAAAAACCTAAAGCACCAAGCTCATGACCTTTTAGAAAAACACAGCAATAGAGTCCTTTGGATGTAGAAGTAATACAGGTAATAAGCAAGAGGGTGTTACTTATTCACCTTGATTTTATTTTTTCTTCTCCAGAACTTAATGTCCTCTCTGTTGGGCTGGTGATGCTTGGGAAGTTTGGCATCACCGCTGCGTTTTCAATGCTTTATGTCTACAATGTGGAGCTGTACCCGACACAAGTGCGGAACATGGCAGTCGGAGCGACTTCCACGGCCTCCAGGCTGGGCAGCATCATTGCTCCTTACTTTGTGTACCTGGGTGGGATATCATTTTTCATGCCTTACATCACACAACTGCCTAGAGAAGTTGTCTGGGCTTCTGCAATCCAAGCTCAGCTTTAAGTTTCTTCACTTGTGGTCTCTCCAGTTCCTTCTCTCAGCTTGGGTGTGAGTTCACTGTCACACGTGGTAGAAATTAAGTGGAGCTCCCTGGGCTTCACAGAAGGATCAGGCACTTCATTCCTTTAGGGACCATTCATATATCACTGAAGTGGGTTAGAGCTGGTGTTTATACATTACACACAATTATGGTGTTTATAAACTATGCAAGCGGAGTGGCTGAAATGACAATCACATCCCGGTTAGTTTCCCAGGAGAGTGTGACAAGAAGTGGTCTTGCCAGTAAGGAAATGTAGCAGTAGGAAATTCATTGCATGGTCCCTGTGCATCTTGAGATGGGTATGTCAGGAGATAAACCAAGTGGGAATCCAAACATTCGCAGGATTTGTGCTCTCTAAAGTAATATATGGAAAACACACAGGTTAAGTAGATGAAATTATGTTTACTTGAAGTGATTTTTTTAAACTTTTTTTTTTAGTTTCTAAGCCAGTCACCTCAGCATTCATTCATTTTGCTTTTTCTTATTGCTCAATATGTCTGTAAGCAGAATTATTGATTTCCTCATAGGCTTTTTTTGACACTCAATGCCATCACATTCTGAGTGCTGTATATATATTAACTGACAAATATTTTTTTGTTTGGTTTGGGTTTTTTTGTTTAATACATAAAAATATTCCTCATGTTTCAGACAGGAAAGAGGTTAGGGGACTAAGGGTAAAAGTATCTGTGAATACCTACTGTTCAGTCTGGGGTGCTCAATCTCCTCTTTCTTTCATTCACACATGATTGATTTCCTTCTGCCCTCACTGGACCCATGTTAACTCTCTGCCCCTAATGAGTGTTGCTTCCTGCTGAGATCTTTGATACAACATGAGCATGACTTTGCTGGCTCTGACAAAACACTGCTGGTGTACTGCTGAGGGGTTAGTGCTGATACTCCGTGCCAGGAAAGTGGAGAGGAGATGACAATCTGTAACTAATCAATGTTGACTCACCTCTGCATTCCAGTGTAACTGGAACACACTGTACCAAAAATGATGAAAATACCTTGTCTTAGTTTCATACTTGTACGGTGCAAACGTAAAGAAAAGGGTCATCAGGATTGTGACTCTCCTCAAGGTCTTCAGTCTCCATTGCAGCACTAAGAGAGAAATGTAGACAAAATAATATTTTTACTGATTGTTTTTTGTAGGTTTTTTTTTTCTCCCAGGTATCCCTGGGCTCAGTCTTTAAAAAATCTTTTTCCAGACATCGAAATAGTTTCTTAAACTTTAAGAGGTTTTAGGAGAAACTTGTCAGCTGCTGCTATTTGCTACAGCTAAATTAGGACCCTGCAGTTCATCCAGTTCAAAAAGACAGAGATCAGATCACAAACTTTGGCTCTGTGAGACATATCCAGCGGTCCTCTCTTTAATCTGAGTTTATTCCATAAATTATAAAGCATATTGTTCTATCCCAGCTATAAAATAAAGCTGTCAAGTCCAGTTTGATACTTTCTCTATCTTCAGTACTTTAACTCCTAGCTAATCCGTTTTCTGAAAGACCTTTTCATTGCTGTGCTGTTGTGACTTGAGGATCTTGCATCCTGGCTAAACAGTTGTGTGCCAGTTTGAGGCTGCTGGCAGAGGCTGCTGCCTTTAAGTCCAAAATAATTTTCTGAGTAGACTGAGGTCAGAGCCTCATGTGTGTCTTTGGAAGTCTGATGTTCTCTCCCTTTCCAGCAAGGAAGGCATTAAAGCGTTTCCCCATTAATGAGCTGTTAGTCTGTAACTGACCTGTTCAGCTGACTTGGCCTCTTCGCTTCTTTTGCATCAGCCCAGCAGGATACATAATCTCAGGCAGTGATGAGTGCTGCATTGCTTACAAGCAATTTTATTCCCTCATATTGTATTATTTAACTGAGGATTTGGTTTTTGATGACAGCATGGTACTGAAGGCTCCAGTAGAGCTATTGCCTTGCAAAGATGTTGATTATCCCAGTTGAAAATATTTTTTAAAACCCAAACAAACAAGAAAAACCCAAGCAACCAAGCAAACAATCTTCAAAACCCAAACAAACCTACCCAAACTTTTAGTTGCTACGCAAACGTGGGGCTGGCATGAAATTATGGTATGTATGGCCATCCAAGAGCACATGTTGAAGCTTTAAAATTGAAAAGTCCTTCGACTGCTGGCAGGTAATAGATGTAATTCAGCTTTGGATTCACCTTTGATATTGATGAATCTTTCAGCTAATTATTCCAAATTAATTCTACATTACATCAATGTCTGGAATATAAACTTTACATGTGGATTTGTCAGTTGTGGACATTAAGTACTGTTGGAATGTTGTGTGTTCTGCCAGGTGCCTATGACAGATTCCTACCATATATCCTGATGGGAAGCCTGACTGTGCTGATTGGGATCCTTACCTTGTTTCTCCCAGAGAGCTACGGCAATCCACTGCCCGAGAGCTTTGAGCAGATGATGAAAGTGAAATGGTAAGGCAGCTTTCATTCATCCCATGCTTCACAGGAATTCAGAGCACAGTCCCCTTTCACAATCAGGAAACATGTTTCTTCAGGTCCACTGCAAAACTTCAAAGCTTTCAAAGTACCCTTCAGATTGTTTTCTTTCAGGTTGTTAATTCGACAGACAATGACACCATACAATTTCTTCAGAATGTCTGAACCTGAGAGCTGATGTGTGCTGGCAAAGCAAGGCTGACCTTCACAGCACCTTGAATCTGTTGTTTCAGATCTCCAGACACTTTCCATACCATTATATCATTTAATCTCCTTAACTCTTTATTTAAACTATTCCTTTAAACTATTTATTTAGTAGGATTATATGTGCTATGAGACCCTTCATTCTTCCAGTGTAATTTCTTCAGGTACTATTCTAAATTAAATGCAGGATTTCAACATTCTAGCCTCTTTCTGGGCAACCAGAAACAAGCCAGGACAGCTTTTCCTCTGGATTATATGATTTAGCTGTAAGCAATGACAGCTCTCTTGTCCCACCAATGTTGCTATTTAGGGTACCCTGAGTAAACATTTCTGCTCAAATCTATGCACATCCACTACAGTGTGAGAAAAATTCTTAGAGCAGCAGAGGGAAACTGAATTAACCAAAGGGCAGCTTCATAGCCACCATTCAGTTCAGGGAGAACTGGTATTGGAACAGAATTTGCCCCTGTAAGCAATAATAGCTTGAAAAAGCTAGAATTCCCTGTATCTAATTCCTGGTTAGTATAAGAGAAATTCCTAGCCCAGGTTCCTTGAGAAAGGACATGTTGCTCTTTACCACAGTTAGGGACTTCTTACATATCTCATCTGTGGCTTTTCAGTTTTGCAGTTGATAAACTGTAGCTAGAAATCCAAGAGTCAAACCAGATTCCCCTCAGAGGCTTCTTGAATCAACATCCAGAAGTAACTGAATTACAGTTGCTGAGTTATGTTCAAGTTCCAAGCATTGTTTGCTGCACTGCTGCTGCCATCCAGCAAGGCACACTGTATAGAACATTATATTTCATCTAATGTTTGTATTAGCAGTGTAACATTGAGTGGTACTTATAGGAGAGGGAAGTGTCTGATGACACCCTGGAAAATGTTCTCAGTTTTTTACTTGCTTTCAGTTTCAGAAATGGGGAACAAACCACGAGCATTAGGAGTTCCAAGGAGAGTCCTAAAAGTCTGATAACACCTTTGTGAAGAAAGATGCACTTCTCAGAGGGGCTGAAAGAAGAACAAAATCATCTCAAAATGCATTTCCTCTGCGTTTTCTGCCAGAGGAAAATGAACAAAACTCAACAGCTACTGCACCATAGTTGTTATCCCCTGTGCTGCTGTCCCCAAATTACATAATGTACTGACCAGATGCTGGCTACTCCTGTAGGACTATTAGTCTGTAATTCAGTGTCCTGTTTCCTGGGGTTTGTCAGCAGACACAGTCCCCATTGAGAGATGGGGGCCTGTCTGTGCTAAACACAAGTCAAGGAATAAGCTGGAAGTGAGCCTTAGAAATAATACAGCAGTGACTCCAGGCAGTCAGGTACTCGATAAAAGCTGCTGAAAGGGGAAAAAAAAAGGCAAATGTAATGCTGGTATTTTTTCTCACTTTGTGTGTTGACTGGAGGAAGGGAAGCTGGGTATCTGCCTTTCAAAACCTGAAATAAAGATCCTGGCCTCCTTTGGAATCTGTGACCAAAGCCCATAGACTAAGTGGAGTCAGAATTCATTTGTAGCAGAGCAGACACAGACTTTCCTGTAAGAACATGGGTTTTAAACAGAACATCAGAGTGGCTTTAGATGTCTCTTGCTTTTTACAGGGCCTGGGATCCCCCTGTTCCTGTAAAAGCTGCTGCTTTTTCATAAAGCCTGAGCCCACCCCAAACCCTCAGCTTTGTGAATCTTCAGTATCTTTGGGAAAGGGGGAAAATCTTGAGCACTGAGTAAGGACTATTATTTGCTGACTTTCCGGTGGGTCACACCCACTTTCAAAAGTGAGCTGTAGCAAGTCCGTGATCCTGTTCTATCATGCCATGCAGTTACAGCTTTCAGGTTTTTCATGGTATATGGCATAAGCAGTTTTTTAGATCTCTTGGGGTGTTGTTTTTTCTATTTCTATCTTTTTATCTTTTTTCTATTTATTTAAGTTCTCCTTTGAATATATACCACTTTATTCTTCACCTTCAGAGGACACTCACTGCAGTTTCAAAAGCTTTCACAAAACCTTTGTAGAATTTACAAACTTAAAGGTGATTTGATGCTCACAAAAATCTGATTTTCTGTACTGGATATGTTCACCTTCAGCTGTTAAAAATTCAAAAGGACTAATTTGGGACCACAGGGGTTTAAAAAAAACCAACAAACTCCAAACACCAACAAAACCAATGTTTTGTTTTTCAAATCCTACAGATTATGTATGTTTGGTTTATTTTGGCTCTTTTTAAGTTCAGAAAAACTGGATTGGATTAAGATAATTGTAGAGCTCAGAGTTGTGCTACTACTGTTTTACGAACACTACATTGTTTGTAGAGTGTAATTCCTCTTATTTTTGTATTTATTGGCTGTATGTGCACTTCTTGGTCACCTAAAGTCTATTAGACGTGGTAGATCGATTTTTATCCTCTATAAATAACAATTAGCCCTGATTCACCTTCTATGAGGGCCAAGAAAAGCACAGTGTCTCATCTCTAATGTATGAGTTCAGGGTAAGTTTTCTTGTGCTGGCTCTTGGCACAAGAATGAGGCTCTCCCTGAAGTTCAAGCACAAATATTAAGCTTTATCACAAATGCAAGGAACTTGTGCAATTAACTCAGGCTGCTTTTGGGAGTGGAAATACTATTTTTAATTCCCTGCAGTTATGCTTTTGCCATAAATGTAGCATGGCATGAGGGAACCAGTGTTCTGTGATTTCTGATCTTCTCATCTCTTCTCAATCATTTTCTCCAATAACAGCAGTATTTAATCTTGCTTTTACAGAGTTAATCTACAGAAGTACTGTTTAGATGTAACTAAATTTCTCAAGAGAGCCTTTTTATCAACATAGGATAGGTTTGACGACTTGAGTTAAATATAGGTGGCCATATTTTTATGAAGATTGTTATTTTGAGTCTTATTTTATGTGATTGTAGGCTTGGGTATTTCTAAAAGGTAAATATTTTTGTACTCTTGAACCTTTCAGTATCCTAAAATCTGTTCTTCCTTTTTTAAATAAGAAAAAGTACAGTGTTTTTTAAAATACCATTTTTTAACCAGTCTCATTTTTCTTACTTAAACCATTGATCTTGAGCTAGTGTCACATTTTAGTATTTTTTGCAGCAGATTTAGTAATCTTTCAGAGGAGTGGAGTGTCCTTTTTAAAAGTATGTGATGTTATAAGGCCTCATGGAGTCTGAGCAGAGTGGAAATGAGGGAAGCCCAGCTGGATTGTTCTCACTGACGCAGGGGTCATCACACTGTGTCTCATCTGTAACTTCCGTTACTGGGGTCTCTGTGCAACCTTTGATCCTCAGCTGAATTACTGGATCTGCTATGAAGCTGTAGTAATTGTCAGTCATTGCCCTCTGTCTTCATTGTAATAAAAATGTGCACTGACATTGTTTCAACTTGCTTCCTGTGTGGATTCTGTTTGAAGATTCTGTTTAAACACTTGGTGCCAATAATTTTAAATAAATAAATAAATAAATGTATTTAGCAGGGATCAGGCATGGAAAAAAAATCCTAAAATAAACTATTTTGCCAATTAAGTTCTTTCACTCAGGAAGCTTATGATGGTGTGGTTCAGTTTTTCTACCTTTCAGGTGCAAATCCCTGGAAGCTGACCCTGGCCAGGCTCAAGGATGATTTTGTAATTTAACTCCTATTATGTCATTCATTTTCCACCTTTGAGATTTTTTACAGCTGTGTGATTCCAACCTGGGATAAAAGATCATTTTAAATACAAGTGTTCGAAAAATGCTATAAAAAGTACACTATTTTTTAAAATGAGGTGGCAGTGGAAAAAAAAAACAGCCACAAAAAGCCACTTTTAAATGTGAATTAGCCTTACGAAGAGCAAGACTATATTTCTGCAGTGATACAATTCAGCTTTTGAACTGACATCTATAGGACCCTGTGAACTTCCTGCCAGTGCCACTAGGTGCTGAGCTGAGATTTTCGGCCTAAGAATAGAGTATTATTTATTAGATTTATTATTTGTCAAGCATGTAGTATGCATTGTCTGAGAAAATAGTGTTGGGGTCAGGAAAGCTTTTTTACAGCTTTAGCTGAGCCAGCTAAAGTGACAATGGCAGCTGTGGGAAGGTGCTGCAGAGTGAAATGAGGAACCCTTTACCTCCTGAACTTGCAGCAACTGCCCTGCTTTGATGAGCAGAACAATCCATGACGACTCCTGGCTCATACATGGTATTGACCCCAAACAAGGTTTTATCGAAGAACCCCAGGCAGGTTGACAAGTATGGCTTGGGGGCTGCAGGCAGCCCAATTACCACTCGGTGGGAATGGGCTGCCCTGGGAGGTGGCCGAGTCACTGTCCCTGCAGCTGTTTGAGCAAAGACTGGACGTGACACTCGGTGACATGATGTAAGTTAAAAGATGCTGTTCAGTCATAGCTTGGACGCGCTGATCTGCGAGGTCCTTTCCAACCTTATTGACTAAAATTCATATGCACCCTTGTTTTTTAACTTTTTGGGCAGTAAATACGAGATCCGACGCCTGTATTAATGGCCGGTCCTGACCACAAGTCACGAAGGGCAGGGGACCTGTCCCTCAAACCTGGGCCGGGCGGGAGCTGGGCAGCAGCCCCAGGCCGGGGTGAGGCTTGCCCGGAGCGGAGCCCCGTGTCGAGGGCCGGGAGCAGCGGCCGGAGCAGGCAGGCTCCGGCTCCGCCTACTGCAGCCCGTGTGTGTAACACAACCTCCGCAGAACCGCCCGAAGCCCGCCCGGGGCGACTCCGCCGGCCCAGCACGGCCGAGCCCCCGCCGCGCCTCCGGGCGGAGCGCGCCGGGCCCGCCTACGCCGGGCCGGCCCCACCTGCGCGGCCGCCGCCGGCAAACCCCACCCCCAGGCCGGCCCATGGCGCTGGGCTTCACGGCGGAGCGGGTCGGCCGCTTCCTGCCCGCGCCAGACTGATCCGCGGTACGGGCGGCCGCAGCTCGGCCGCGCCATGCGCGACTACGACGCGGCCACCGCTTTCCTGGGCGAATGGGGCCGCTTCCAGCGCCTCGTCTTCTTTCTGCTCAGCGCCAGCATCATTCCCAATGGCTTCAACGGCCTCTCCATCGTGTTCCTGGCCGGCACTCCCGAGCACCGGTGCGTCGTGCCCCGCGGGGCCAACCTGAGCGACGAGTGGCGCAACGCCAGCATCCCGCTGGAGCTGCGGGGCGGGCAGCAGGAGCCGAGCCGCTGCCGCCGCTACGGCCTGGCCGCGCTGGCCAACTTCTCGGCGCTGGGGCTGCGACCCGGCTCCGACGTGGAGCTGGAGACGCTGGAGCAGGAGCCGTGCCTGGACGGCTGGGAGTACAGCCGCGATGTCTATCACTCCACCATCGTCACCGAGGTGCGCGGCCGCGGGAGCGGGAGGGGGCTCGGGCAGCCCCGGCGTGCCGGGGAGAACCGTGCGGTTATCTCAGTACCCGTGCAGCTCCGCCGTGTTCTGGGGTGTCTGCCCATACATTGATCTGCTGTTAAACCTGACATGCCGAGTTTATTTTGAGGTCTTCTGTTCACTTTCATTTGTATAAAAACCAGGAAGGACATTTTTTATAGTGAGGGTGGAACACTGGAACAGGTTGCCCAGGGAGGTTGTGGATCCCCAATGTTCAAGGCCAGGTTGGATAAGGCTTTGAGCAACCTGGTCTAGTGGGAGGTGTCCCTGGCCATACCAGGGACTAGATGATCTTTAACGTCCATTCCAATCCCTTAACATTCTTTGTTTCTATAATGAGCTTCCAAGTGCAGCCTGTTTCCTTACCCAGCGGAACTGGTCACACTGTCCCAATGCTTCTTGGTTCATCAGGTATCTGTGCAAGGGGCTGGAGCAGGGTCAGCACTGGGTTCAGCTTACTTAGTGTGACAGAGATGTTTCTTTGAACTCGAGATCAACAGCATTTGTTTTCATTCTTTATAAAAATAAAGGTGGTAGAACTCAGAATCACAGAGTGGTTTGGGTTGGAAGGGGCCTTAAGGAACATCTAGTTCCAGCTCCATGGCATGGGCAGGAACACCTTCCACTAGACCAGGTTGTTCCAAGCCCTGTCCAACCTTGCCTTGAACACTTGTAGTGATGGGGCATTCATAGCTTCTCTGGGCAGCCTGTGCCAATATGTCACCACTCTCACAGTTTAGAGTCATCCTGAGTTGTGCAAGATGCACGTGATGGGAGCCCTGGTTTGACGCTTTATTCAAAGGACCCTGAACTTTGCTGTGTGCCCACAGTGCCTCTGCATTGATCTCTGTGCTCACCTGCTGGAACAGGTCATTTTTTTCTGTGCAGGTACAACGCTTGAGTCAAGTCTGGGGTGTGGGCAACCAACCAGAGATGAAGCTGTGCTGATTGTCAGTCTGGTTTCAGAAGAAAGCTGTCCAGATCCACAGGGGCAGGTTGACTTGAGAAGCAAGGAAATGGATTTTGACAATTTTGAGGAGTACTTGAATTTCAGTACAAGTATAGGCCTTTTTCAGAAGGCTTACAAAGTTTGTACAGTCCCATTGCCTGGACATGAATTTTATGGAGTTGGAGCTCCATGATTTCTTGCTTTGCAAATTGGGTTGTGACCAGTGTTTGGGTATTGATGGGTGTGAGTACTAAATGACCATAAGCTGATCTGGGCACAGTGGACAAAGATGACTTGGGAAACATGAAAGAGGAGCCATGGCAGCACAAGGGAGGATTGGAAATGGGGACACTGGAGGTGATGGAAACTCGGTCAAGGGTTTGAATGATTCTGACAAGTGGCACAAGGCATTGCCTCATCTATTTCTAAAGAATTGCTGTCTTCCTCGGGAGGAAAGCTTTCAGAATTTCCCGGCTCCAGTCCTTGCTGAAATGCACTGTTGTAAAAGGCTGAGTGCTCTCAGGGCAGTGTAAGGCAGTTGGCATCTTCTGGGCAGGCGAACACACGGGTGTTGTTCTGAGTGCTGTGCTATGATGGTTATCCTGGCTTAGATGTGGTGCTTCGTCTTTAGAGCTTCACTCAGCTTTGGCTTGATGTTAATTAAAATGGCTTGAGCTATTGGAGTATCGTCCAGGAGTTTTACAATCTATAAGAAAAGAGAGCTGCTCACACAGGGCTGAGATGCCCCAGCCCTGGCTCGTTGTCTGTGTGACTTGGCAGATGTCCCGTGTCTGTGGGAGGCAATGTTTGTCTGCCCAGGCATCATGCACTGAGGCAGTATTTTTTTCTCCTGTAATATTAATGCTTCTGCGAGACTTTTGCAAGAGCTGTGACCTTTCACACACTTACAGGTTTTCAGTGTTTAACTTGTTTAATTTCTTGGCTTGGTGGTACTGCTTTTATGATTAACTGATCTTGTGTTTATTTGCATATCTCTAACTTGTTGAATAATCATGAGGACCTTTGTCCCAGATTTCCGTAGCTGACACTGGGAGGGGGAAGGGGGATTTTTTTTTTTTTAAGAAAGGTTTTTGCTAAATCTCTCATGACTTTAGAGAAACCTTGTTTATGGTTCTGCTTTTCGGGGGAGACTTAAAACATTCAGTTCTCTCCCACTTGAAGAGAGACTTTCTTTTCTCACAGACGAACAACAGAAGGTTGTTATTAGCCGGTCTACGGTATTTAACCAGCTCCAGTGTAACAAAATCCCTTTCTGTCTTTTACTTTTTGAAATGCTGTAGCTCAGGGCATAAGAAGGGCTTTATTTTGGCTCAAGAAGCCAACTATGTCATTCTAATTCCTCCATAGGTCCTGTAAAAAAATGAATGTAGGAGTAGTAAAAGTTCATACATGGTAGTAAAAGGACTAAACCAGGAGTAATTACGGGCAAAGATTAACTTCTGCCAGTCATGGCTGTTATGAATAACCGGGAGTAGATTGAGCAGTGGAGTTAAGGGCATGAGTGCACTAGAAATATGATATAATGAGGTGTTAGATGATACATCAGTCAGAACATTTTAGTTCACACAAGAGTAATTCTTAAACAGTGAACCGTAAACAGATGCTGAATTTTGGATACACTTATTCATCCTCAGCTTCTAAAAAGCTGTTGTATTGCTCATCAGTTTGAAATCAGTGCAGGTGGTGTATGCCAGATTTGCACGGTTTGTGTCTGTTTTGCTATTGGCAAATGTTAGGAGCTGTTGGCTTTTGCAGAGGAAGGATGCACCTGGTGGGAATTGCCAGGTGTCTGGAGGCTTGGCACAGAGCTGCTGCTCCATCCTGTGTGGGTGTTCAGAGAGAAAAAGTTCTGGGCAGAGACGAGGGCGCAGAGGTTTCTATTCTCTACACCCCAGGGATTCAGGTGCCCTGCTGTACTGTCAGAGCACAGTCTCTGGAGAGGAGTGGGTTATGCCAGAGCTCCAGGAAGCAAGGAAGGACTGCAGCAGTGACATGTGGAGGACACAAATGGGCTCTGTGGCACAGCTGGTTATCCAGAGGTTTCGATGTTCACCCTGTTGGAAGCCAGAGGCATGTATTGTTTCACTTGGCCAAAATAAAAACACTGATTTATACTAGACATTGTGGTTTATAGAGCAATAGAATCATAGAATGGTTTGGGTTGGGAGGGACCTTCAAGATCATCTACTTCCAACCCCCCTGGCACGGGCAGGAACACCATCCCCTAGACCAGGCTGTTGCAGGAGTGGAGCCAGCAGCTGAATAGTAAATCCACCCTGTGTCATCCAGGTTCAGCTCCCACCCAACTCTTCATTAATGTTAGTCACCTCCATTATTTATCATCTTTTAAAACAAGTACTTTGGGTTTTATTGTTGTAGGTTAATATCTGCTTATCTTTGTGGCTGAAGTTCACACTCGTAACTTTGCAGCCCCAGGAGCTGAAAAAGTTATTTACAGCTTTGCAAAAATTTAGTATTGCTAGTCTTGTCAGAAGAAGGAAAAGAAAGTCTGGTTTTCATTTAATAAGTATATCCAAATGGCTGACAGATATATGAAGGTATTTGTAAAATGCTGGGTTTTTCAAGGTGTGATTTAAAAAGCACATCATGCAGTTGTGTTCAGAAATGTACGAAGTACGCGTGTTTCTGACATTGCAACATAAAGTGAGATTAGTATTGTTAAAGAATAATAGGCCTGAAGTTGATATTGTTAAATGGAAACAGTACTCTTTTAGAGGCACTGGGGACAGTTGGTGACAAGGTAAAATTCCCTTTATGTTGCCTTTACTTTTAAATTCAAACTCATCTCAGGTGATGGCAGTGCCCTGTTTCCCTTTTCTCCAGCCATCTCAAAAATGTGTTGTATGGGGAACAGTTCAGTTTCTGCACTGGAATTGTAAAATATTTGGCAATTTCCTTCCTGTTCTATGCAAGTTTTGTCTCTGCAAAAATGTAAAACAACTAGAGGAGGGAAAATTGAGCAGAATGTGTATTTTGTAGACGCAGACTTCTGTTTGCTTTAGATAATAAGTTTCAATGTAACCTCTAGACCTTCTAAGTATTTGAAATATACAAATGTGTTTTTAGAGGAAAGGGTGTTTAATAACACTCATAGCTTTCAAGTAAGCAGAGAATACTTGAATGGATATAAACAAAATCAGATTCAGAATCAAAGGTTGTCAGTATTTGGTTGTGAGACTGAGATTTTTTAAAGAACCTGCCTCTACTTGCTGAGAGGATCAAGTGGAAGGAGGGAATACAGGGTACTGGCCTAGCTTTAAAAGGTCTTGATAACATGTTGATTTTAAAAAAGAAAATATTAGTGCATGGGACTATTCACTTAATTTTTCAATCATGCATGTTATTCTCAGCAAGACAGGAGAAGAGTTTAAAAAAATAAAGGAATGGGAAGACATAGTATCTTGTAGCTGTAGAAATTGTTTTGCCTATAAGGCTTTTCATTGTAGGACAGGAGTATAACCAGGTGAGGCTCTTGAAGATTTGTATTTGCCACAGTCCAGCTTTGTTTAGAGTTCTTGTAATGGCATTAGGGAAAGGTCTTGAGTTTGTGGGAGGTAAGAGATCTGATGGAGTCAGTGATGGTAAGAGGTTGTTAAGTGATGACTGTAAGTGCCTGGGACTGTTTAATACTCGGGCCCCAAATCTGTGTCTGAGAAGCAGCTGCTTCAGGCCCTCTCCTTTTTGGTCCCCCTGCCTTCTAACCCAAGCTGTCCACATTCCTGGCCACATCCATAGCCTGTCCTCTTTTTCCCATCTCCTCTTCCCTGCTGTCCTCACCAGCGACTGGCATGTACCAAGAATTTGCTTACGGAGATGCATAAGCACACCTCAACTCCTGCACACAAGTGACGGTTTATGCTGGGTGTGAGGCTGCTGGCAGACATCACCCCAACCTGATGAATTGCCTGGGAAGTAGAATATCTGTAAGAGGAGTAAGAAGACAAGTTTAAACTGCAACAGAGGATGTCCTAAAATTATAACAAAATAGACCAAGAATGCTCTGTTCTGTTGGGTACCAGTGTTGAGCAGCTCGATGCTTCACAACATCAGCAGCTGCTCTTCGAAAACAGAAATGTTTTTCTCCTGTTTGAAGCCCAGATACCTTGCCAAGGCTAACTTATCTTGTTCACTGGGGCAAAGGCTGCTGCAGCTAGCAGCCTAGTTCGAAAGATACTAAGAAGTGAAAACAGCACATGATTTTAGAGCACTAGGTCATGGTATGCTGTGTCCAAACAGCACTCCCAGCAGTAGGGTTTAATTAGTAACTACTCCTGGACACTTGCTCTTTGCCATGCTGATCTAGCAGGGATGCCTTGGTGACTTCCTCTTGGACAATGTGCAGTTGAGGAATGGGTATGGTTGCAAAATGATTCTGGAAGGATGATGCCATAATCACTGACAAGCAGCACAATAGACCTTGTAGGTGTGTCATTAATAAGTTGAAGACTTTGAGATTTATTTACTGGGGCAAAGGGTAACAGACCTTAAAATCCCTTTGTTCTAATTGTGTTTTTGTGGCGTCTGTAAATAACTGGTATTGTACAACCAGGGTAGTTCCACTTTAGAAGTTTGATGTTGAAGTTCACTTTGATGCCTGGTTCAAGTGGTCTTCAGCATGACAGCTCCTCACTGTGCTTAAACAGAGAGGCCAGAAAAACAAGCTGGTAATCATTGCCACATTTGAATTCCCAGTATGTTCCCACCTGCCAATGCAAGAAGGTTTTGGCAGAGCTGTGCTAAACATTTTAATACCATGAACTTTTGCAAGAAAGGTCTCCACCTCAGTGATCTGAAGAAAATGTTTGTTATAGGACACAAACATGCCAGTGTCTGGAAATCCAAGTGTTGTGCAAGCTTTGTGCCAAAGTGCAGGGTGTTGGACAGATGAAGGGAGGTGGTGGACTCACAGGCACAGGGTGATCAGCTGGAAAGAAATGACCTGTTTAGTAATGACAGACTGATCACCAAGATAGATTTTAGTTCTTGAGGATGTCTGACTGCAGTAGTTGATACAAAAAAAACCCTTTTTGTGAGTAGGCAAGTCTTTATAACATCAGGATTTGTATTTGTGGTGTTCTTTTTTCTGGTAGGTGTTATCATATAAAGGCATATGATAACCACTGAAACCTTTGGCCTGTATAAATTATAAATTTGATAACAATCATTTGCTGATATTTCCAAGTTGCCAGGTATATTTTACTGAAGCTTCCTAGCTGGCTTAGCTTCTGTGGTCATGACAGAAAGGCTTGAGCTTTCTTTAATCTATAATGAAGTATAGCTTTTGATGAAAAATACAGATTTAACTACAAATGTTAATTATAGTTCATAATCTAAATGATGTTCATAACTATAGTAAGTTCACTTCTTTACCATTTGTTATACATTTGTTCACATATTAGAAGGCTGCTGTTCTGGAAGGAACTTCTGTAATGATGCCTAATCAGTGGTGTGGGTGGGATGTGCTGGAGCACTGCCTGGAGTGCTGGTACCTGAGCTTCAGGTGCTGTGAGCCTGGAGAGGCCTGGGGAGGAAATCCTGAGGGTTATGAAACCTGATAGAGGGAGAGGTTTTTCAGACATAAGATTACAAACAGATTTATCAATGGAGAGGTTATGAAATGGTCTGAATGCAGTTACAAATTGGAAAAAGGGGCACATTGACCTCAAAAATAGTAATTATGATGACTGTTTTATAAGTATAAGATAATCAAAGGGCTTGCAGCTGAAGTTAGACAGCTGATGAGAGTGGAGCCTGTGTGAATGACCATAATTCATCTCTGGAACAGTTCCCAGTTCTAATTCAAAACTGGATGCTATTCCATGAAATAAGTGATCCTCCAGCCTTAAAATATGGACTAGGATGTAGCTGTAGCATGACTGTTAACAGGCTGAGGGCTGTGAGATTCCTGGAGTCAAAGGCTTAGTGCTGAGGAGATGGGGCTGGCAGACAGTGAAAAACAAACATTGCCATGTGTGGGACTACAGATGAGATGGTTGGAGGAGCTGGAACACGCAGCAACTGCATTGTGTTTATTATGGAGCAGATCAAAGCACTGAAGGGTGTTCCCTTTCAATTAATTGAAAAAATACACTGAATTATTTGTAATTGGGAGACAAGGAGGATTAATTATTCAGGTCAGGGTGAATATTTTCATTTTGGCCTTTTTAATACAGATTAAAACCTAAAATTTTCCATTGCTAAAACATCAGAAGGGGCCTTGAGGGAGCTGTTTGAATAACTAAGCTCAGGAGGGTTTGATATCACATCAGAAGCACCTGTTGCCTCCCAGTTCCTGTCCTGCAGGGCTGCAGCTCCTGCCCTCTGGCAGCAGATACTGGGAGAACTCTGGCTTTATGTCCTCCAGTGAGAACATAGCTGTGAAGTAGGGGATGAGGGATCCCTGCTGGGTTTTGTCCTTTCTTCTAATATTGACACACTTTCCCCCCCAGGTAACCAAAATAGAACTAAGATTCTTTAATAATAGTTGTTTATGTAGATGGAAAAATAACACGAGTTCTGTTTCAAAAAAACATCTGACTGAACTGGGCAGGATCTTAAAAACTATTGAAGACTTCATTTAATAAATATTTTCCTTTATTCCTCATTTTTGTTTTAATTTTGGAAATCTTTGTTTGTTAGGTATATATTTCAAAGATTCCAGTTGAGGTTAGTTAGATTTCCAGAAGAATGAGCAGTCTCCTGTCTCTCAACACCATATTAAAATTAATAAAGAGGTTTTTTCTTTCTATATTATTGTTTCTATAGTTCAGTTTTTCTTAAATTAGGAATGTGAATTTTTAATCAGAAACATTACTATATGCAGGGAAATCAACTTTGGGAACTATTTACAAGGTCATGCAATGACAAGACGAGGAGGAATGGCTTCATACTGACAGAGGGCATGGTTATATTGGATATTAGGAAGAAATTCTTCCCTTTGAGGGTGGTGAGGCCCTGGCACAGATTGCCCAGAGAAGCTGTGGCTGCCCCATCCCTGGAAGTGTTCAAGGCCAGATTGGAGCAACCTAGGATAGTAGAAGGTGTCCCTGCCCATGGCAGGGGATGAGACAGTCCTTAAGGCCCCTTACAGCCCAAACTGTTCTGTAATTCTGTTCTCACTCCTTCCAAACCCAGCTCAGCTGAGTTCAAGAGGAAGGGGAAATACTGTTTATTAAAAGACTTTCTAATTCTCTGTCCCTGCAGTGGAATCTCGTATGTGCCAACGACTGGAAGGGACCCCTGAGCACCTCCCTGTTCTTTGTGGGTGTCCTGCTGGGATCTTTCATCTCAGGACAGCTCTCAGACAAGTAAAGTATATACACCAAAGCTGCTGTCTCTTTGATGGTCATGTGTAGGCATTTCTTGTATGTCAGCTTTCTTACTAGTGTCTTACTGCAACTGCTAACATGTCTTTGTTCTGTGACTGTCTAACCTGAGTGTATACAGAGTGTGTAGAGAAATGTGCTGAACTAGTACAGAGTGTTACAAAGATTGTTAGTAGGTGTTATCTACATCTGTTTGTTCTTGCAACGAAATCATTCTGCAGCAAACTGGGTTTTTATGCCAGAAAACAGGTGTAGGAGATAAATTTTGTCTGGAAAAATCTAATTAATGACATTATCTTCTATTTATTTTGGACTATGTTCGGAAGGAACCCTGAGGCTTGGTTTCCTTTTTTTTTTATTAGGTCAAATTGGGATTTTTCTTTTTATAAACAGCTATAGCTGCTCTTTCTTGTCATGAAATACAGTCCAGTGGTCTGTTTGTGGAAGCATCAATGCTGTTCAGCTGTGCTCCAGAGAAGCAAGACTTCCTTGTTTATCAGTACAAACATTAAAAAAAAAAGGAAGACACCATTAATTTTTGTGATGCCAACAGTTGTTTGTATTTTGTAAAACTCAATTTTTCTGATTCTCTCCCTGGCATTTAGTGTGCAGTGCATTGTGTGCTGTCTTCCTGATTCCCCGAGAACAATATGTGGTCCTCTAATTTGCTGATACTTGCAAAGTTTCTGTTTCATGAAAACATAATCTCTATGCCTCAAATCTTGTGGCATCATTTAGGGCCTTTCCATAGTTTCCTACCTGTTGGGTTGGACCAATCTCAAGCTTAGGGACAATGATCTTTAAAAATTAACCAGGTCTCCTGTACTTCCCTCCAAAACTATATGCTATGGATTTTTCCAAAAAAGGCCCTGGGCAGGCCAGTATTTGCTGTCTCTGTGATCCTGCCTTCTGCCTTGTTCCTCCCCTCACAGTGCTGCTGTTTACCACTGCACAGCCAGCAGGCTGCTGCCAGCCTTCATTCCCCCATCAGCTCATCCTTGTTTGCAAGGGTGAGGTCCAGCAGTGTCTCCCCTTGTCAGCTCCTCAGCCATCTGTGTTAGGAGGTCATCACTAATGAACTCCAGAAACCTCCTGGGTTTTGTCCTTCCAGCGTGTCCTGGAGTGTGCAAAGCCCTTATGGTGGCCAGTCCCTTTGGACAGGAGGAGGTTTCCTGTGGTGCTGTGCAGCAGGCCCTATTTGCTTGCAGCAGACACCCACCACCCATGTAGGCCTCCCTGCTAATCCCAACCCATGATCTCAGCTGCTTTGTCACTCATCCCCAGGCAGAGCTCCATGCCCTCCCCTGTGAGGGGTGATTCCCCTTTTCCCTCTGGAGGAGTCTCTCACCACCTTTTCCTGGTGCTGCTGCTTCAGAAGGTTCAGGTGCTTCCTTCCAAAGAGCTCCTTATCTGCTACAAGGATCCTGAGTGTCTCCCATGGTGACTACCTGGCAGGTGAAGCAGGAACTGTTCTGCTGCCAGAATCCATGAGCTTCCTACCTTCACACCGCTGGCAGTCACCTGCAGCTCCTTCCCAGGGTAGCACAGATCCTCACCGTGGGCAGGTGAGGAGGCCATCGGTGCAGCCCATCCAGTTACTTGTGGCCACTGAAGGACAGCAAGCTCATGGTTAAAAGCTTCTTCTCTCTGTGAGGAGAATGCTCCAGCAAGGTTGCCTACAGTGTTCTGCTGCCTGCAATGAGCCTGAGACATGAAGGTTGACAAAATATTTGGGGGTTTCAATTAACAGACTGTTCTTCATGCATTGTGACCCATCTGATACCCACAACACCAGCTGTAGACCTACAGGTCTCCATGAGCTTTGGAGTTGTGAAACCTGCATTCAGCACATCCTGTCCCAGCAGTCTGGGGCTGCCTGGGCCAGAACATCAGTAACCACTCCTACAGCAACTTGAAGGGTTGAGTTTAGTTTAATTGCTTTTTTCTTTGGTTTTTGGGTTTTTTTTTTTAATACTTGATCAGGAAGTCTTCTAGAATCCCTTAATTTTGTTCATTTTTAAACCAAAGGGAATGAAGATTGTCACATGGGATCACTGACTGCCAATAGCATCTTCCAAATCTGAGTTTTACCTCTCTTCCAGAAGCCTTTCATTTTTCTTTTTTTATGGCGTTGATCTGTGTCATGGACTGTGTGCTCCTTGGAGGAGGAGAAGCATTGGATACTCTTGCACTTTAAGTAACTTGTTCCTGATGATTTGTTTCACTGCTCCTCCTATCAGTAAGAAAGGAATACTGTTCCAGCACATACTTAAAGACCACTTAACTAGCAGCCCTTGGAATATTAATTTCTCTTGGCCAGTGATGTTTTTAATGTGTTTAGAATAGTTGTGCCTGTGTCGCATTTCCTGAACCTCTGCTTTTGGCAGAAGTTTTGCATCTCCTTAAGTATGCATATAAGTAATTTTATTTTTCTGTTTCTGTAGATTTCATTCATGATGTTGTTTAATTATATATAATTTTTTCCCCCTTCTCTTTCTTTTTTTAATCTGTCGATGGAAGGTTTGGCAGGAAGAATGTGCTGTTTGCAACTCTGGCAATGCAGACTGGCTTCAGTTTCATACAGGTCTTCTCTACCAGCTGGGAGATGTTTTCAGTGTTGTTTGTGCTGGTTGGCATGGGACAGATATCTAACTACGTGGCGGCATTTGTTCTTGGTATGAAAGTCCTGCTGGTCACTGCATGTGTCCTTTCATCTTGTGCTTTTCCTGCTCCTTTTCGGTACTGACTTAGGATTGATTTGTTTTGCCAAGCAACACTGTTAAGAGTGTGGCCTCACCATGCATGAATAACTTCTCTTCTCCTTGGAAGCTTCCAGCTGATAGAGGTACAATTTGGATTATTTCTATGGTTGACCATCCTAAAAGAGGCAAAACCCCAAAAACTGACTATTTGAAGTAAAGTCCATCTTCTAATGAGAGATAATATGTGTGAGACATGATCTTTTGGGGATTGGAACTAGATGATCTTTAAGGTGCCTTCCAACCCAAACCATTCCATGATTCTATGATTTTTCGGGGATTTCCGATGTCCGTTTCAGGGCCTAAATACCTGTTTAATTTAAAAGTTGCAAAAGAACCAATATAGGTAGAGTAATTTTTATGATACCTTCTTTAAACAGCCAATAGTAAAAATTTAAATGTCGTCATGACTCTTGCTTTGAATACTTTCAAGCTAACTAAGATCATATTTAATCATGAGGTGAATTACTTCATGAATCTGAGATTTTTAAAAAAATAAATTATTAATGTTATTTACAGTGACCTCACTGTCCAAAGCACCAAATGGTGACAAGAAATTCTTTTTGAGTCAGGGAAGGCTAGTTCAGGGGTGAAAGCAGTGCTTAGCTAACCTCAGTGCACACAGCCTGCTGCGACTGCTGGCATCTTCTTTGATTTCCATGGAAGCAAGAATGATTGCATTTTTTCCTCTGACAGTAGCTTGGTCTTTGTGAACAACATGAATTCCATATGTCTACCCCAAAAGACTGTGAGGTTTTTTGGTCGAATAGTCTTTTAGAAGGTGATTCAGGTTGGGAACTTAGCTTAGACACCTTTGAATTATTCTTTAAAGAAGCTGGTCACTCTTCATAAGCTGAAGAGGATTCTGGAGATCAAGCTACTTTTCACTGTTGAGAATGTCAGGTGATTTCAGCCCCTCAGGTAAAATGTCAGTTTCTAAAAAGGTAAAATTACAGAAATATGACCTACATATTGAGCTACAGAAATGCTATGTGGCCCAGTTCCCATTCTTTTACACATATAATTACTTCCATTGGTGCAGGATCATGGCATGAAGCAGCTCTGTGGTGCATCTCCAACTAGACGACAGAGTGCTATATCCTGCAACTCTGCAGTGCAATGCATTTTGAAGCCAATTTCTAGGGGTGTTTTTATTAAGTTATTTGGTTGCTATTAAGTTAAAATGCTAACAATCCCTTTGCTGTTTTGAACAGGCACAGAAATCCTAGGGAAATCAGTCCGTCTGCTGTTCTGCACCCTGGGTGTTTGCATCTTTTACGCATTTGGTTACATGTTGCTGCCTCTGTTTGCTTTCTTCATCCGAGACTGGCGGATGCTGCTGCTGGCCCTCACCCTGCCTGGGCTGCTCTTCATCCCACTTTGGTGGTGAGTGTAACTAACTTACAAGACTTTAGTCTTTAGAAGGTCCTGTCTGCAGATTTTTAAGATGATAAAGCTAATGAAATTCAGAAATGGGGAGGTGAAGAATGGATGTTGTGTCCATTACTCTCCCAGTTGTTTAGCTGTCAATCCGTGGTGTTTTGCATGATCAGAGTGATGCCTAAAAAACCTACTCTTCATTTTCTATAGGCTTCTGTAAAATTAAGTCTTGCACATGCAAAGGAAGAAAAAAAAGGTCAATAAAACTCATACTTCTGCACCAACTGAAATCCACAGGCTTTTAAGTATAGGTGTGAACTAAGGGCAGAAGGAAAAACCAGTTGTTTTTGGCATTGGTAGGGTGACACAGATATCACAAACTACAAAACAGTACTTGCACAGCTGTGGCACTTCCGTGTTTTCTTCTGCAGTTGTTAAAATACTACCTTTGAGTGGCATGTAAAACCAAAATAGTCCACGTGGTGGTAGTGTTCCTTCACTTACAGTAGCAATTTTGTGCTTCCATCTAGGTTCTTAACACAATTGAATGACTGGGGAATTCTGCGCTCTAACTTGCCTTTCTGTGACAGAATTTACAGTTACTAATTTTATATGTGTTAGCCTCTAGGGATATGCTTCTTAACCTACAGCGTGCTGCTTGTGTGTTCACATTTCTGAATTTCTTAAATTAATCCCGTACTTAGAATTGGGATTGCTCTTTTTTCTGAGTCACTGCTAACTCCTTCAGCAGTTCTGAAATCCATAAGGGCATATTAGTCTGGTCTTGTTCCTTACACTAGTCTGCTCTTGTAAATCTGATTTCTGTTGTCACTGCACTAATTCCTGCGAGATGTAGCATGTTTGGAGATCTTCTTGCCTAGAACAATGTGTTGGTCCCTTCAGCAATTCTTTCTATGGAAATGGAGGCTTGTTACTCTGAACCTTCTCTGCAGGGTCATCCCGGAGTCTCCACGGTGGTTGATCTCCCAGGGGAGGTTTCAGGAGGCAGAAGACATCATCCGAAAAGCTGCTAAAACTAATGGCATTACAGCTCCAGATGTAATATTTGACCCTAGTGAGGTAAGACTTGTTTAGCAGTCCTATTGTTTGCTGGACTTCATGTAAGCAATTAAGGGCCCTGGAAGCAGGGCCCTCTCTCCACTGGGTCTCCCACTGGGTCACAGCCTCCTGCAGGCCTCACCTGCTCCAGCATGGGAACCTCCTTTATGGGCTGCAGGTGATCTCTGCATTCCCCATGGATCCCATAGGCTGTGGGTGGATCTCTGTATCCCCTGTGGATCCCCAGGGGCTGTGCATGGATCTCTGCATCCCCCATGGACCCCCATGGGCTGTGGGTGGATCTCTGTATCTCCTGTGGATCCCCAGGGGCTGTGCATGGATCTCTGCATCCCCCATGGACCCCCATGGGCTGTGGGTGGATCTCTGTATGTCCTGTGGATCCCCAGGGGCTGTGCATGCATCTCTGCATTCCCCATGGATCCCATGGGCTGTGGGTGGATCTCTGCATCCCTGTGGATCCCCATGGGCTGCAGGGGCACAGCTGCTTCACCATATAATGAGTATAATGTACTCATTTGCTTTACAATGCTTCTGTTCTGGGCTAAGGAAAATGGGAAGCCTTTATGCCGTAGGTGTTTGCTGCTGAGATTGAAACAGCTTCCCTTGTGTTAAGTCAGCTGAGGTACAGACAAAGCTGTTTTTCCAGACTTATTAGTAGATACCAGGGCAAACATCCTGGTCTTACTGAACAGAGTAAGAATGCCAAGAAAACACACTTCTTCTGATACCTTTTCCTCTGGATCTTCAGTAGAATCTTTTCCTTCTTCTTCTTCTTCTTCTTTCTCATGCTATAGCCATGAAAACTTATCTATTGCCAGCACTGCAGCAGGAGAACAGAAAACAAGCCCTGGCTCCAACATCTGCCTGAGATCACTGTTCCTGGAATCTTCTCTCTTGTTCTTAGAAAGAAACACTGATGTGTTTGTTGTCTCTAATTGGGGTTGGATAGTGAAGGAGCAGAAGGCAGTGGCAAAAGTAGGGATTTTGTCCCAGGAGATGCTGGACGAGGGGAAATGCTGATGTTGCAAGAGGGGTGGGCTGGAGAATGTGGTCATATTTACAGACATCAGCTTTCAAAAACATACTACTTTTCTGACCATCAAAGGAAAATGAGCTTGATGAACATGCAGAATTCCTGTCCATCTCTTTGCTTTCTAAGGTAAAAGTAATATTGTGGCCAAAATATCTGTGCAAAACTCCTCTGCATCCGTGGTGTGTTTATGCTGTTCTTGTGTCTGCTGTCTGAAGAGCTGGAAAGCAGAAGGCTTACAGCCTCTTGAGGGTTTAGGAAGCATGTTTATCCTGCAGAGAGGTTCTCAGAAATCTAACTGGCCCTTTGCCTTCCTGCATTTGGAATGTGTGTTTGGGATGGAGGAGCCACCTGAGCTTATGGTTGGAAAGTCCCTCAAACGTGTGCAGCTGGAGAGCAGCAACTGCAGAATTTTGACTCCAGAGATTTCAAGCCAGTTGAGGTCCAGCAGGTGACAAATCACAAACCAGCTGCGGAGCACAAATAGCGCTTGGTTGGTTAAGAGGGGATAGAAATGCTTGGATGATAGGTTTCATTTCAAGCCATCATTTTGGTTTCCCTGCCCTTCTCTCATAGCTTCTTGTTTGAGTCTGTCGTGGTAAAGATTATGTTGTCGACTTATCTGGCTTCTAAAAGGCAAGGACCCTTTTTCTCATCAACTGACTCTGAATTTTTCTCTTCCTGGTTTTGTTTTATGGTTTGGTTCTTTTTTTTTTTTTTTCCTTAGCAACAAATAGTGGCAGAACTGGAGAGTACTTAGGGAAGATCATGTGATTTATGAGAAAGGGCTATGAGCTGTGAAGTGACTACAGTTTGTGTGATGTAAGTTTGGCTTCAGGCAGAGTGAAAGCTATCAAAGGTAAAAAGGCCTGCTTGCCTTTGGTAGAAAATGGGATTTATGAGAGCAAATACACAGAAATCTGGGTGTACCAGACTGCTATTTCATTATCCAGATCTTCAGAACCAACTGTCCCTTGGAAAGAATTTTCATGTTACTGCAGAGATTAGAGAAACTCCAGGTTGCTTTATCAGAGCTGATAGTTTTAATCAATGGTATTTGTCCTCTTAACTCACCTTTTCCATATTTTGAAAACTCTTTTCCTTGGGCCCCCTCTTTAGGAGTCTAAATAAAGTCCTAATTAAAAAAAATATTTTTTTTACAATCTTACCAAGTGCAAAACTTGTTCTCATACTTCGTGGATGAATACTCTTGCATTGTTTACATGGAAATGATTTTATGTTGAGGGGCTGGAAAGTTTAATGGGGAAAGGAGAAGTTTGTTGTCTTTTTGTTTATACTCTTAGAAGATAATCTCAAAAACGGACTAGATAATGATGGGCACTTTTCAGCTCATTAGCCAGTTTGTCTCAGTTTAAATACATTACTCTTAGGTCCAGCTTGAGTAGTCATTTACTAACTCTGCCCTGCTGCAGTTTATTGCAGCAATTGTTGTTAATTGTTGCTGTGTCTGCAATGGAGGTAGAAGACAGTTTATCACTTACTTTTCCTGATATTTGAAGATTCTTCTGTGTCTTTTAAGATGTCCTTAGGTCTTCTGGCCCTTAGGCTAAAGAAACCCTCTACTTTTTCTCACCATCCTTGATACTCTCTTCTAGTCTGAGTGCAGTTGATTCCCTGATTCTCCAGGTGCAGTGCTCAAAACTGGATGTAAGAACCCTTCCAGTAGTGACATAGAAATCATGAATTAATCCTGTTGCTTTATAATTCGAGTAACAAAAAGCAGTTGTTTTGTGAAGCCTCAGGCAAAGAAAATTAGTACTATAGAATCATAGAATGTGCTGAGCTGAAAGGGGCCCACACAGATTATGGAGTCCAGCTCCTGGCCCTGCACAGGACACCCCTAGAGTCACACCATGTGCTTGAGAGCCTTGTCCAAATGCTTCCTGGGCTCTGTCAGGCGTGGTGCCGTGACCACTTCCCTGGGGAGTCTGTTCCAGTGCCCAGCCACCCTCTGGGTGAAGAACCTCTTTCTGATACCCAACATAAACATTCCCTGACTCAGCTTCATGCTATTTCCTTGAGTCCTGTCACTGGTCATGAGAGTTAAGAGTTTTAGTCTAAATATTAAGTGGCTTAAAATTAGAGAGGAGCTTCTACTTTCACAAGTAGTTGGCTCTTCTATGTGTTTTGTTAGAAGTTGGGCAGTTATTTCAGCAAATCAAAATACTGAGGTAAGAGGTGGTGGTAGGACTTAGTTTCATAATAATCTTTGCAGGAAGTTAAAGTTCCCATGTTTTGTTTGTTTGCTCTTTTACAGCTACAAGATGTGAATTCCCAGAAGCAGCAGACATACACCATTTTGGATCTAATGAAAACCCGAAATATCCTAACTATCACAATTATGTCAGTGCTTCTTTGGTAAGCAAGCCTGATTCAGGAGTATGTAACTTTAAATGCTAAGGTATTCTGAAGAGGTACAGACAAAACCAGCTCAAAAATCAATGACTAGCTGGCTGAAACAACATAATTCTAGTTACATAGGTTCTTCATTTTGGTGACAGTGTAGAAGCACATCTGGGTTGGTGTTCCTTTCTGAAACAGTCAGGCTTATCCTGAACTGAGCAAGAATCCGATCAGCTGGCAATGGGTGTGTGGGAATCCTGCCTGATCCTGGGCCCTCAGGAATGCTCTTCTCACTGTAACAGAGGATGAGTCATGCCCTAACCCCAGTAAGAGAACTTCTGCCCAGGGATCTGATCAAGATGCCTGATTTAGGGGAGAATAATTTCATTTCTTTTGTATTGGCTCCTAAAGGGAAAATGCTGCCTTTAAAGTTCTCATCTGAGATTTCCCTATATTTTCCTGCTGTCTGCTTTGTCTACTTGTCATCTTCAGTTTGGTTTTCACTAGCTGAAGCCATACTTATTGCTCAATTTGATTAAATGGTTGTTACTTTACTTTACTAGAAATCTCAGTAAAGCTGTAAACTTATAACCTGACAGAGGCTGTACAAGTGAGGTTTAATTAGCGCATGTACCTAATGACCAAACCAAGAAGGTCCCTCAAGTGCTTGGGAGCCAACTAAGTCTTTATGCTGTTTTTCTGAACAATATTCCTGTGTCTTAGTGAGGCAGAGCCTCAGAGTTCAGTCCACTGACCTGCCAGCACATACAAGATGATGTGGCATCTCAGATCAAAGGATGATTTAGCTTATATTTAAGCCAGATTCTCTGGCCCATCACCCAAGCACAAGGTCATGAACACAGTGAGAAGGGAACTTTGCAAAAAAAAAGTTCAAAAAGAAGAGTAGTGTTGGTTCCTTGCAGAAATGTCAAGAGGGTGTCTATACAATGTCTTACTGCTCAAGTCCAATCACTGACTCTGATGTTTGATTGGAAGTGAGGCTGCCCTACTCCTCATCTGCTTGATGTGGGGCAGTAGCTCCTGGGCACAGCCAGTTTTGTGGTGTGGCTGTAGAAATCAAAGGCAAAACCTGTTTGAACAGCACTTCTGATAGGATGAAGCAGCTGAGAGAAACACTGACATGACAGTATGTAATCCATTCTACTGGAGTAACCCATACTGAAGGGCTTTTTACCACATCAAAAATCAAGTTTTATAATAGGCAGGAGGAGTCAAGCAATTGACTTGCACAATCACACCTTCTCTTGCAGAACAATATTTGGTTAGGTTGGGAAATTTTTTCACTATTTTGATTTGTATGTCAGTGACCTCATCTCCTTTAAATTAATCTCCCGATATATAAAGATATAATATCCTGCTATCCTTATAGCACATGGTTTTCCAACCCATGGTATACTGGTGGTATATTCTATATCATGAATTAAAAGTTCTCACAAAAAAGGGCTATAAAAGAGGATAGTTGCAGACAGCAATATATCACCTTTACATAGTGCTGAGTGTTTTGTTAATTTTGACTGGGTAACAGGCCATTAAACTATTCCCTTTGCAGGGTTTGCACCAGGGATGAAGAAGTTTGGCTTCTTGGCACCCTAGGATGTGTAAATACCACTGAAGTTCTCCTACAAAATACTTATCTATACTGAGGTTTGCCAATGTAATGAGCTAAGGCAATCTGCTACCAAAAGGGAGTTCCTGCATTACAATTTGTATATAAAAGTAACTCCAAGGAGCACAGGGTATGAAAAACTGTACAGAACTACTTCTGAGAAGAATGGTTTAGGGCAGGGCACCACAGCAGCAGGGGGTAACTCTCAGCTGAGTCACTTCATACCTTCCCAGGTACACTAAGCAGCTTTATTTTAAGTAACTGGACCATGAAGGCTCTTCCGATATTCAGTGAAGGGGAGGAAGAGCTAATCTTTGGTCAGTGGTGCACTTGGTGCTGTGCAGTGATTTTGCTCCAGGTTCTGAGATAAGGTAGATGCTGGTGGAGATGAAGTGCCAAGTGTTCTGTTCCTCAGGTTTGCACCTGGACATGTCCTGATCCACTGCCCATTATTTCCTTCTTTACCATGTTATACTTGTTGGTAAAGCTTAACCTTCTCTACCCAGCATCTCCTAAGACAGAACAGTTTGTCTCCAAGGCCCGTTATGTATTTCCCTGGATTACATGGAAGCCGCTGTCATCTGGCAGGAAATTAAGATGGCAGTGTTCCAGCCACCAAGCTCTGTCCTGATGCACTGACCAGTCCAGGCACCAGCCATGCCAATGTGGTTTGTAGGCTGCCCAGCCAGGTTGGAGCATGGCAGAGAAAATCATGGGCTGTTTGGGCCTGCCCGGGTGCCATACTCCTCCTCTCTGACTTTATACAGAAAGCATGGAGCATAATGACCCAGAAACAATGGTCTCCACCTGGTAAACATAATGGAAAGTTGCTGTAGGCCTCAGCAGCAGTAAAATTCAGTAGCTCAGACTTTCAGATTAAGGCTATAAACTATAGTAATGGCAACTACTGCATTACTCAGTGTGAATGAACATCACTTTCCTCTCAGGGTAATATATTTTTTTCTTTGAAATTAAGAGCAGTCTGAAAGATCAAAAGCATCCACGTGGTTTAATTGTTAACTTACTGTTTCTGAAGTCAACACTTCAGCTGCTTCAGAGGTGAATAAGTCTGCCAGATGCTGAATTTGCCTTGCACAGCCATTTCTGTGCTTGATGGAAATGTGGAGGAGGTTCTTGGCAACCTGAGGAAGAAAAGAGATTTGTTTGACCCTGCTATTGTTTCTTTCAGGATGATAATCTCAGTTGGCTATTTTGGACTTTCTCTTGACACACCTAACCTGCACGGAGACGTGTATGTGAACTGCTTCCTCTCAGCAGTGATTGAAGTCCCAGCCTACATAATTTCCTGGCTGCTGCTTCGCTATTTCCCGCGACGGTACTCAATGGCTGCTGCGTTATTCTTGGGAGGCTGTGTTCTTCTCTTCATTCAGCTGGTGCCTTCACGTATGGAATCGTTAGTTCATCTCACATATCTATGATAGGTGACGTGCAGTACCGTGCACGGGGCAGATGTGGAGGAAAAGTGTCCTGAGGGGACTAAATACAGATATTTGTGTCCTATCTTTGCCTCTCTTCCTTGGTTCTCAGTGCTACTGCACAAGTAACTGCCACCACATGTCATCCAGATACAGTTTGAAAGGTGGGTCATTGGCTTTGTGGTCTCTTGGGATTAGAGTTGCAGTCCAGTTTTGCCTCTAAACTACATCTCTGGCAGGGTGTCCTGGTAAGGTCCAGGTGTGAAACCAGGACTAGACCAAGCAGAATTTGCTAAGTGGAAGTTACCAAGGGGCTGCAGAACTCACTTCCCAAACAGCTATTGATGACTTTAGAGCTTGTTTAAAGAGTTACTTTCAGTGGAGTCATTATGGAAGTATTTTTGATAAGCTTGTACTGAATTAGTGTTGACAGTTAAAATAATGTGTAGCTACTGGAAAGGAGGGCCAAGTAACATTTCTTGAATCTCAATATGTATCTTTAGTCCAGTTAGATTAATAGGGCTATGGAGTCATTGCTGATAATGATATTGAATATAAGGGGAGGTGCTACTGCCTAGGACTCATTTACAAATCAAAGATATACAAAAGAGAACATGCAAGAACTGCCTTGCCTATTTTATACAGGTAGTATGTGTGCTGCATTCTCAGGTTTGGTGTTTTTTTCCCCCCTGTTCTTTGAGTCAGTTGGACACTGATATGATCTGTTTTGATTTTCAAATCTTAACTGTCCCTTTTAAAGTCAACCCAACTTCCTATAATTAAATTATTATAGCTAAGAGTGTTAATGAAACTAAGAATGTAGCTAAGAATGTTAATGAAAAAACAGGGTTTTAGGAAACCTAAAATAAAATAGTTTGTTTCAAATGTTTTACTTTGTTCACTTTATTAGAAAGGGGTATATGGCATTTTTTGCAATAGCAGACGTCTGGCCCCTGAAACCTGAGAGGATCTCAGCAGTTCTGGCTCTGTTCTCGTTATTTTTCACTTGGCAGGAAGCCCTGTTCTCAAAGAGAAAATGGAAATGTTGACTTCTAGTAATTTAAAAAAGAAAATAATTTAAAAAGAACTTGCTTATGTTTGTGGATATTTACAGGGAAAAAAGACAAGATACTGGAGTTTATTAGGCAGGAGTTACACAAACACAAAGGAGTTGAGGGATACAATGAATTGCAAGAGCCCAAGTCTTCACTGTGTTTGGATTTCAGATATCACTGCAGTGTCTATTCTGCTGGTGATGTTGGGGAAGTTTGGAATCACATCTGCCTTCTCAATGGTGTATGTTTACACGGCTGAGCTCTACGCAACAGTAGTAAGGAACATGGGAGTTGGAGCAAGTTCCATGGCCTCCAGACTGGGCAGCATCCTCTCACCTTACTTTGTTTACCTTGGTGAGTTAACTGGTTTGCTGGAGAGATACTTCAGAGACTCAATTCTCTTGCCTCAATAAGGACACTTCTTACAGCTATTTATTCCCACTGCCTTGAGTCCCTACAAGCACATTTATAACAACATACACTTTGAATGTCCGGCTGTGATGGGAGTTGTTTCGTTTTGTTTTTATTGAAAGCACAAATCCTGCACAGGTAAAGCCCTGTACCTTGGTACAAACATTACCACAGAACCACAGAATGCTTTGGGTTGGAAGGAACCTTAAATATCATCTCATTCCACACCTTTCACTAGATCAGGTTGCCCCATGCCCTGTCCAACCTGGTCTTGAACACTTCAGGGATGGGCCATCCACAGCTTCTCTGTGCAATTATCAGAGACTTGGAGCTGATGCTTTCTTGTGTGTGTGTGTGTTTTCCTAGGTGCCTACGATCGGTTCTTGCCTTACATCCTGATGGGGAGCCTGACTGTGCTGTCAGGAATTCTCACACTATTTCTGCCTGAAAGCTATGGTATGCCTCTTCCTGACACCATTGATGAAATGCTGCGAGTGAAAGGGTAAGTGCCACCTGATCTTAACACTGCTCTGCTCTGAGGAATGGGCTTGCCTCAGTATGGTCAGAGGGAGAGGCTGGTTTTGGCAGCAAAGGTAGTACTCTGTTGAAAATACAAAAGCTTAGTTGAAGTCTTAGTCCTTCTTCCCAACTGTAAATGGTCATGTGTGCATCTCTCAGCTCCAAATTTATCATTTGATTTGGATGATTTAATAAAAATACATCTGAGAAATGCATTTTAGAAGTGTGTAGCTTTATCAAGATATAGGGACACATTGTAGGTCCTGAAAGTCTCCTAAGTGCTGGGGAAGAGCTGAACTCTTCCAGTTTAGTTCAGCTGATCTAAAAGGCACTGAGAGCGTTTGGCCTTTTGCCATGGCTCTGATTGAAGATGACACATGAGCAGAGATGTGGGCTAGGAAAGGGACCTTTTCAACTGAAGTCAACAGGATATTAAAATTAGTCTGTAATGTCAGACAGGACTCAGGTTTTTTTTTTCTAAGTTCTCTCATAACTTTTTAATTTTTTTTTTCAACTCCCCAGATTAGAATACAGACCTCCATCTAGTAGCACAAGGGATTCCAAAGAGGAAGAAGAAAATCCAGAGATCCTTAAAAGCACAGCTTTTTGATGGAACTCCTATGTATTTCCTGGTGGACTGAAAGTTAAATGGACTTGACTTCTAAAATTTATTCTAGAAAGGGCTAGTGGCAACACTTTGTTTTCTCTAATTTTAACCTTATTTATTAATTTAAACACCGTGTTCCCTACATTTTCTTTTTATATGAACATAAATACTTTGTAGCCTTCAATGAGATTTTTCAGCCACGGTTGTGTTCATGCAGTAGTACCATGGAGCAGAATCTGATCAATCCTTTGTAACTTTACACGTATAGTTCAGCTGAAGGATGCTTGAAAATGAGTTCAAGGGCTGGCAGGGTGCCTGGATTCTTCAGCGAACCTCCTCCAGAGCTAATGCTTACATCAAGAGGTTAAAAAGTGCCTGAAAAAGTTGCTCATTGCTTTCGGCTCCTTGACTTCTGTTTCTGAACAGAAAACTTATTTATTATAGTGAAGGTTTATGAGAACATGCCTGTCTGTGATCTTACTCAAATGACTTTGCATGTGCTGAATTTGTTACCAAATTAAGAAAGATGCAAAGAAAGATTTTGAGAATTAATTCTAACCTGATATGTTTTAACTCAGCATAGACTGAAAGGATTGTCTCGCACAAAGTATTTAACACTGAAATTTTGTTGACAAAATTCACTTGATTCCAATGCTGGATTTCAACTGTACCTTCTTGGTGAAGTTGTTTACATCTGACCTTGGATGTGGCCTTTTTTTAGGCTGGATTTATTCTAAATAATGCAAATGGTTTCACTGTGTGTAGAGGGAATGGTGTTATTTTGGGATTCTTTTTCAATGTGTGGTGAAAGTTTTATGTGTAAATTGTTTTAATGTTTTCTGTGCAATTTGGATGATGGAAACAATTCTCCTGTCTTTGTTCTGTGTTTTTCCCACTCATATATACATGCACACAATTAATATATTTAGTTGTAAATTTTGATGTTAATCATGCCACTGCATTGACCATGCATTGATCATGGTGGAATGTACTGAGAACAAAACTCAGAATATATCTCTGACCACTGGTTCTCCATCTTCAAGTGTCAACTGTATGATTGCTGTGTGGTCTAAGTTCCACTTAAAGTTATGTAATCAGTGAATTGCTTTTAAATTGTTTTAAAAAACCCCAACAAACTCACATATTTTGTTGGCAGTCTGCCAAGAAATTGTTCGTTGTGCTATGGAAGTTTGGCATTACCTGTGTTTCTTTAAATATACAATATATTTGTACACAGTCTCATTTGTGCTATGCTGGTTACAGTGTGACAAATGTGAGTGGTGAAAGGTTTCTCTCTCATGGCACTTGTATTTGTTCTGTCTTGTTAAATTAAGGCAATAATAATAAACAGCCTAAACCTTTGTAGCCTAAGCTCTCAGGGTCCTTACTCTACTGCAGCACCTGGTTGGGGAAGTTTTGCATGTTTAAATATACAGGTAGTGTTGTCTGATTCCAGTCTTTCATTAATTCTTATCCCAAATTCTGACCTTGGTAACAGACTCCAGCAGTGGGACTGACATGTATCTTGGGCTGCTTGTCACAGGAAGAAAGTAGAAAATGCTGTACAGACTGTAGTGGTTTGGTTAAATTCTTCTTAACAGTGTCTTGAACTCTAGGGTTTGCTTCACTTTTCCTGCATTTTCTCATCTCTTTATTTAGGATTTTAATTTACAAATGCAGCAGGGAGCTGACCAATGTCACCAGGTCAGAGAATGATACCGACAAACATAGTGTTGTCAGATTTTCCAAGGAGAGAAATCCAAAGCTTGGGGCAGGTTCAGTGTCACTCCTGTTTAGCAGGTTGACAATCCCTGAGCAGGCAGGTTTAAAATGCAGTGTGTGATTTGAAGCTACTGCCAAAATTGAGAATCTGGCTTTTACAAACCTCACTGCACATCACAGAACAGCCTTGACATGAGCAAATACGTGTCAGGGGAGTGCACGTAACAGCCAGTCCCCCTTGCCCAAAAACATGACCTGATTTGTTAGGCTTACAGCCTTTTTGAAATATTCATTGCAAACATGAGTATGTTGTAAAATGTAGTACAGATATTTTTCTTTGTAAACCATATGTTTAAGAACTGGAACATTGAGAAGCAGCTTTTTTTCTGTGTGTGTTGTAGAAGAATGATCTGATAACCACAGGAATCTGAGGCAAAACACATTTAGCTGCAACTTCCTTGTTATGAATTTGCCAATGTAAACAACCCTGTCCCATAAGGCTCTTCCTGTAAACAGCTTCAGAAAATACCCTGAAATGTAAGATACGTGCTTGTCTGACACATGATTTAGTCTGGGAATTCCAGTCCTAAAGTGCAGTGTCCATTTAGCATCTGATTTAGCTGTAATTTCTTACCCATTGTTGTATCAAAGTATGTGCCTTGAAAGAGAGACTTTTGTTCTTGAATATTTAAATATTTTTATGTTTACTAAAGTTCTTTGTGAGGTTTTCTATTGTTATTGTTGGTTGGGAATTTTTTTAAAATCCAAATTGGGGAATTTCCTGGTTGTGACTAATGCGACAAAACTCAGTGGCAATCACTTTGTGTCAAAAAAAGGTTTTTTCCCTTGCTTATGTTTTTAAAAACATGAAGTCTGAGTCAGAAATGTGGAACATAACTGATACAGCAGACTGGGTTGTTTTGTACTTACTGTTTTATCCTGCTCTTTTCAAGTTCAGCTCTAAGCCAAGGATCTTGTTCTGATATGTAGGCAGAATATAACTAACAGGCATCTCCAAAAGAAACTGAGGGAATATTTTAATAAACAAGATACAGATAAAAGGACGTGATACAATCATGGGCAAATCTTAGAGTGGCATGCATGCTGGCATATAAGATTTGCAGCATACAGTGTGACTACAGATACACCTGCAGACTAGGGAGAAAGGACAGAATTGACCTTTGGAAGAGGAATTGTGATAAACCTGAGAGCTTGTGCTGTGGAGGAGGAAGATGAAACAGACTTTGCCATTCAGACTGACCTCAACCTGGGAAATCCTGCATGATTTGGATGCCTATAACCTGTATCACAAGAGAATACATGTTATAGTTATGTTATAAACAAGGTGAGCCAAATTGTAATTAGAGAAAAAACAAAATTTATTTTCGCATGACAGCAAGTACGGAAATGAATCAAAAAAATCACAGCCACGATAAAGACCAATTCGATCCCGGGAATCGAACGGGGTGAACGCGAGACAGGCCTCTATCGCACCTGTCCCCCCTGCATTCACAAAATCCCACTACCAGAGGTCCAGTTTTTATACTTTTTAGTTCCCCTCGAGGTAGGTTTTCTTTTGTCCAGTTGTCCGAGTATTGGTATTCATCGGCCTCCTTTTGGGATTCTGATTTTTCCGAGTGGGTTTTCAGGGGAAAGAGAAAAGATGTCTGAGTGACCACTGCAGACCCTATTCAGTCTCTCGGGCAGATGTTTCAGTCCTTAGGCTGAAACTAAGGTTCTATTTTACAAATACTGAAATACGTGTTGCAGTCCAGCACCTCAGGCAATGCAGCCCTTCCCTGTGTAACCACCCATCCCAGAGGAGCCACATCCATTCATGTGTTGATCTCCTAAATCTTCCCTCATCTGCCCCCCTCGTTTCGGACTCCTCTGGTGAATTGTTTTTCCTGCTTTTAAATCATGTTATTTTCAGGCACGAATTAATACATGGAGGTTATTTACAACAGTTATCTTGTTAGGGAGGATTCCCTGTTGCCAAAGAACAATCACACTGCTGTATCTTCACCAAGGGAAATAGCATATGGCCTTGGGGACAAGGATACCTTCCTTTTCCCTTCAGCTCTCAGACTGACTCCTGTCGTCATCTCAGGCATGTCAGATAATCCTGTGACTTCGGTTTAATTGCTTCCAAGTGGAAATGCCATTAACTCAAAAGGTACCACAACTACTTGTGATGTTTGTGCTCCACAGTCAATAATTGTTGTGACTCTCCTGACAGTGAATGTAATACTCCCATAAGCATCCTTTAGTACTTCATCTTCCACAATGAGGCAACTTTGGCTGACTTCTGACACTATTTTGTGAAGAGGTGTGAACTCCTCCCCTCCTTTCCAAGTGAGCATTTGGGATGGGTGGTTACACAGGCTGCATTGCCTGAGGTGCTGGACTGCAACACGTATTTCAGTATTTGTAAAATAGAAACTTAGTCATGGCAGTTATAAATTATTTTCTTAAAAATACAATCGGCTTAGGACCATAAAGCCTTACTTAGGAAATGTTTTTGGGAGTACCTTAAACCGGTAATGGCCACAGCCTTGTATATAGAAAGATATATAAATTTCTTCTAAAAATGTAAATATTATTAGCTGTACCTACATTGATTCTTACTCTAGTTTTTTAGAGATAAATGCTTGTTATTTGTAAAATTTAGAATAAAATATCTGGAATTATCTTTAAAATTATATATTCTTTTGTTTTCATCTTCATGTTTAGAAATACATCCTATTGAAAGGCTGTTGGTATGAAGTTTCACTGTTTAACAGCCAGTCTGAGATCTGTTGGACTGTCTGTACCCTGGATCCTTGTGTAAGAGGTCTCTGTGTACATCTGAATAGCAACAGTCCTGCAGTGTCCAGACATCCATCAGCCCAGAGCCCAGCAAGAGGTGCCAGCAGCACTTGTGCAATGCAGATGTGCTGCCCAGGGTCTGAGCAAAACGAAACAAGCCCTTTCAGGATAACCAGCAGGACAAGAGACAAGATTCTACCCCTGTACTCTGCTCTTGTGAGACCCCACCTGCCATGCTGTGTCCAGCTCTGGGGCCCCTGGCATCAGAAGGACATGGAGCTGCTGGAGTGAATCCAGAGGAGGCCCTGGAGATGCTCCGAGGGCTGGAGCCTCTCTGTGCTGGAGCCAGGCTGGGAGAGCTGAGGCTGTTCAGCCTGGAGAAGAGAAGGCTCCAGGGGGACCTTAGAGCACCTTTCAGTGCCTAAAGGGGCTGCAGGGGAGTGGGAGAGGGGCTTTGAACAAGGGCATGGAGTGACGGGATAAGGAGAAATGGCTTCAAACTGACAGAGGGCAGGATTAGATTACAGATTGAAAAGAAATTCTTGACTGGGAAGGGGCAGGTACCTAGTGGAACATGTTGCCCAGAGAAGCTGTGGCTGGCACATCTCTGGAAATACTCAAGGCCAGGTTCAGTGGGTTTAGAGCAACCTGATCTGGTGGAAGGTGTCCCTGCCCATGGCAGGGGCTGGAATGAGATCAGCTTTAATATCTCTTCCAACCCAAATCATTCTGTGGTTTCATGTAAAACCCCTGGTGCCTCTAGCAGCCTGTGCACTGTGGGTTTTCTTACATTTGAGGTCATTCTTCTGAACAGAGCCTGGGAGCAGCATTCCAGAAATTCTTGTGCAGAAACAAGTGCTTCTGAGAAGAGAAAAATAAAATCTCCCAAACCAGAGACTGCACTGTGCAGAGCCAGTAGTTTCTGGAGATGGATGTCCATAGCTGCAGAGAGACAGGTTTTCTGTCTCACTTGCACCGTAGATCTTTGATCTCTTAGGCCAGCAAGTCTTACCTCTGTCACTTGACTCTTTGCCTGCCTTCTGACAAACTACAAGTGTATTGGCTCCTAGGTCAGCTTTACTTCGAGGCAATGTAAATAATGAGTGATAACAGCAACTGTCCAACAACACCAGGTAATTGATTAAATTCCTGAAAAAACATCTTAAAAGCCTGCAGTCATTGAGTAAGCATTCCTGGTAGTAGCTGTTGCCTCTTGGAGTGAGCAGCTGCGCAGGAGGGGTATTGCAAACCATCTGAGGATGTTCCTTCTTCCTGCAAAACACTTCTGAGAGTCCCAGCTTTTCTCCCCTTGGCTGTGTCAGTNTATAACAGCTTTCTGCTAGAATTGAGACTTCTTGAAGTATCTTAATTGTGACCATCTGGAGGGTTCTTTGCCCCTGGGGTGAACCAACCTAATTTCCTTTTGATTTACTCATTAATCGTTCTTAGCCATAAGAACTCTTCAGTGCTCCAATAGCTTTATCCAAACCACCAGAGTTCATGTAGCTCCTGCTCTCAATTGCAGAGAGGGTATTGGTCAGGGGGAGCTCTTCTATTACGGGACGGCTGCTTTCCCATGAAGAAAGTTGCTCCCACAATCTCAAGTGCCTCCACTTCAAGTCCCAAGAGGTAAATGACCTTGTGGGAGCTGGATCTGCCTTGTCTACAGGGACTCATAGAATCGTTCAGGTGGGAAAAGCCCTCTAAACCATCGAGTCCAACCATTTAACCAGAACTGCCAAGCCCAACACTAAAGCACATTCTCAAGTGCCACATCTACATGTCTGTTAAACCCCTCTGGTCCCTTCGATGACGAACCGAAATGCTGCTTCATCTATCCTACTCCAGGTCAGGGGAATATCGCGGTCGGGCATCCGGGGAAGAGATAAACCCGCTGTTTAAGAGGCGGGCTGGGGGAGTCGCTTTGCTCGCAGCCCAAGCCTGCTCCTGGCCCGGGCCGGTCCTCCGAGACTGCCCCCGCCCCTACTCCCCCAGACCTTTCCCCAGGGCGGCCGGCAGCCGGGGCCGCTCCTCCTTCGCCAGGAAAGGGAAAGCGAAAGCGGCGCGGTGTCACACGGAGAGGGGCCGCAGCCGGAGTGGGGCTGGGACGTGAGCGGGCCGCGAGCGGAGCGGAGCGGGCCGGGCCGGGAAGGTGCCCACCTCGGGAATGTGCCCACTTCGGGAATGTGCCCACTTCGGGAATGTGCGCACTCCGGGAAGGTGCCCACTTCGGGAAGGTGCCCGCCTCGGGAATGTGCCCACTCCGGGAAGGTGCCCACTCCGGGAAGGTGCCTACTTCGGGAAGGTGCCCACCCCGGGAAGGTGTCCACTTCGGGAAGGTGCCCACTTCGGGAAGGTGCCCACCCCGGGAAAGTGTCCACCTCGGGAAGGTGCCCACTTTGGGAAGGTGTCCACCTCGGGAATATGCACACTTCGGGAAGGTGCCCACCCCGGGAAAGTGCCCGCCTCGGGAAGGTGCCCACTTCGGGAATGTGTCCACCCCGGGAAGGTGCCTAGCTCGGGAAGGCGCCCACTTCGAGAATGTGCCCACTCCGGAAAGGTGCCCATTTCGGGAAGCTGCCCATCCTGGGAAGGTGCCCCCCCGGCGGGGCTGGCAGTGGGGACGAAGGGAGCCGCTGCGGGCGAGTCCCTTCCCGGCCCCTCGGCGCTCCCCTTCTCCTCATCCTCCTCCTTCTCCTCCTCCCCTCCACGAGCAGGTTCGAGCTCGGGCTAATGGTTCCATTGCTTGGGATAATGGTTCCATTTCAAAGTAAAAAATATCTAAAACCTTCTAGATATATTACCTCCACAAACTGTACCAGAATTAATGACACTTGTGATTATGACAGTGTAACTCTAATGTGGATGCTCTTGCTCTGTAACATTCCTTAAGAAATGAAACCGGACAGAAACAGAAACGGCTAGGCAATGCAAGGCCCTGGAGGAAAGCAGTAGGCAGGTCAAGGGTGGGGTATGGGCATACAGGGAATGCAAGGCTGGGGAGGGTTAGCAGGGTAGGGCAAGGAAACTCTTGTGGTACCAAGGCAAGGCAAGGCAGGTGACAGGTACATTGGAGCATTGCTGGTACACGAAAGTGGCCAGGACAGACTGGTCTGTCTGGCCTTGATCTCACATTGGCTGTCTCCAATCTGCACCTCAAATACTTGAGCTACCTGCTTTTCTTTGGGTGCAAAAGAGCTGCCATTCTGGTCCCGGAGGCCAAGGGTGAAATGTGGATCGCCTGTCGAAAATTTAGCGCATGCAGGCACTGGTCCCAGACAAAAGCTGCTCAGAAAGACAAGTCTGGCTGCATGGGACCTCCCCTGCGTTTCTTCTCACATGCTTCTGAAACACTGGGGATACCTAGGAGCCTTAGGACTAGGCAGGGCAAGACCATGAAATGTCACAGAAACGGGATCTTGAATTCTAGGTGGGGGAGGGGTGAGGAAGGTAATGCAAAGCAAAGGAGGAGTTTGATGGCAAGGCAAGGTAAGGGAGAGGTACACTGACATTCTTTCTGTTTCACAGAGTCTGAATTTTCCATGTAGCTCTCACTCAGCGAAGTGTGCCAGGAGAGATGCACTTGCTGGATTAGTTCTATGGCCAAGACTTTCAGTACAGCACCACAATCTGGGCGATGAGAAGGGGACATGAAGAACATGGTTTTGTCCTGGGACATTTTTCTGTGCGAGATGTCTCTTCAGATTTTTAGTCCTTGTGAGGCTGTGATGTGTAGGGTGGAACTTGGAGCTGAGAAGGACCGTGAAGGGAACACGTCGATCTGACGGCGCTTTGCACTTCGGGAAGGAAAGCAGACCTTGAATGTGGTGCAAATAAAAGTTTCCACAAGTTTCAGAGGCAAGCTCCAAGCAAGCTTGTTGTCTTGGCACAGTTCTCTGTGTGAGACATAGTCGAGAAGCTTTCCATTTGGATTCAGACAACAGGAGAGGCAGAATGTGGTGGTGCATAGTGATGAGTAGGTAAGTGCCTGGCCTGAGCATCTTTGAGCAGAAGCAGTGCCCTGGAGTGCTTTGCTGCTGACAGTGTTCTCTGTGAGAAGTAGATGACGGTTTGCCTCTGGGAGAATGAAAGTGCAACAGGGTAAAAAGGCAGAGAATGAAGCTGTAGAGCACTGGGCTGGTGTGTGCAGTGTACAGGCTGCCAGAGGAGTGGCACTTGCCTCCTAATTCACATGGGCAGTTGTTAAGCAGCAAGTTCAAGAGTAGCTACTTGTGCAGTCACCTATTCCTCTTCCAGCTCTATGTGAAAATAATTGCCCTTACGTTTAGGTGCTGAGATCCAGACAACGCGATGGTAGACGCAGCGGAGAATGGATATACACAGTGCACCGGTGAGTTTGATGTGGTTTACGTGCAAAAAGGGAAAGGTGTAGCCCAGCAACAGCTTTGTCTTCTAGAGGCTGTTTGATGAGGGCTGCTGCTAGATGTTTGCAACAGAGCTGCAAGAGTGAAAAATGTGAGAAGGAAGGTGCATAGTCCCAGTATGCTCCGCACAATTTAAATGCTGCTAGGGGAAATGGCTACTTTAGGAATGTCTTCTGTAATGAGATGTACTTCTCTGTGAGCTTCTCTGTGTACTTCTCTCTATAGCTGATGGACTCAGCAACACTGAAGCTGTGTGAAAGTGATTGTGCTGCAAATATCAGGTTTCTCAGGGAAAAGGGAAGGTTAGCAAATGCCTTGTCTCCTGGCAGATCTTCCAGTCTGAACTGCAGCTAGAAACACTTTGCTTTAGCCATGGACTCTGCCACTTTGAGTGACTGTGCTGATACTATATATATAGTTGAGAAGGGATGTGTGACTCATTAGTGTGTTTCTTATAGTTTACAGACTACAAAGGCACTATGAAGGTCACCACTGGCTTTTTATTGTGACTTTTTCTTTGTGAGCAGCTGCTGGATGTTTTGAAGGGGTTTGGGATCAAGAGAGAGAGTGAGAACATAGCACAGCACACAGAGCTGGAGAGAAAGCCTGTATATCCGGGGAGGCGGATGCACTTCAGAGGGTGTGAGTTTACATGTTGAACAGCTGATTGCACAGAAAAGGTTCTAAAAGGAAGGGGCCATGCTGCAATTGCTTTTTCTCTTGCAGCCGATAAACTGCACAGCCAACAATGAAACGATTCCTCTTTTTTTCCCCTCTACATGTGGGATCCTATTCTGTCAGTCTCCGAGAGCCAGGATCCACAGCGGAGCTCTTGCACGAACTGCTCCCACACGAAAGGGGCCGGGCCAGGAAAGCGCTTGACTTTTTTCCTGGGCGCTGTCAGCGCTCATCAAAACAACCACACGATGCCGCTGCCGACCCGCAAAAGAGGGAAACGCACCGAGCCCGGCTCGAAACCACCCCGAGTGCTGAGCCAAGTTGCAAACGTCCCTGCTCTTAAATCTACTGTGCCAGCACAAAGAGATTTCACTGATCTTTCCCCTCCAACACTGGGGTTACATGCTTTCCTTCCCGTGAAAAAGCCATTCTCGTTCAGGAACTTAGCAAGCAGAAGTTGCATACCATGTCCAGTATTGAACATGTCCAATGATTGCTCCTACACAGAAAGGGCCCTGATAGAAATGTCTTGCTGGACTATACCTTCCCATTGTGCCTTAACATCTGCCCTACCAACACTGGCACTATATCTTTTACTTCCCAAGGAAAGGCACTCCGAGTCTCCTGGCCATGCCTTGCCGTCAGTATCTTGCCTAGTTTTTCCTGACCTACTCTTGTTTTGTTTGCCTTGCCTGCATCTGCCTTGCCTCGCCCTACCTACTGCTTCCTTGTTTTGTGTTGCCTTGCCTAGCACTCTTTACCTTGCCTTCCGTGCAGGCAAGGGAAAGCAACCAAGTGTAGGCAATTGTAGACAAGTCAAGGGAGAGATAGGCAAGGCCAGAGGAGTGAGAGGAAAGCAAATGGAGTGGTAGGAAAGAGCAGGCCCAGAAGTTCTAGGCAAGGCTGGGCATAGGAAGGTAAGCCCAGTGATGGGTAAGCCAGGCAGAAACAGGAAGGGCTAGGCAAGGCAAGGCCCTGGAGGAAAGCAGTAGGCAGGTCAAGGGTGGAGCATGGACATACAAGAAAATGCAGGAGTAGGGCAAGGCAAGGCAACTATTGGGATTACCAAAGCAAGGCAAATGAGATGTGCCTTCAAGAATTGCTGGCATACAGAAACAGCCAGGACAGAATGCTCTGTCTGGCCTTCATTCCACATGGGCTGTCTCTAATTTGCACCTAAAACTCTTGGGCTCCTGCTTTCCTGTGTATGCAGAAGAACTGTCATTCTGATCCTGGAGCCCAAGGGTGAAATGTGAATTTCATCTCCAAAGTTCAAGACATGCAAGGATAGGTGCCAGAACAAAGCTGCCGGGACACATGGGTGTGCTTGCATGTGACCACCTCTGGGCTTCCTCTCACAGGCTCCTGAAACTCTGGAGGACCAGAAGGCCTTGAGAGTCCTAGGAGGAGCAGGCAGGGCGAGGCAAGTTGAAGAAATCCCACAGAAAGAGGGGTCTTGAATTCCAGGGGGGGAGGGGTGAGCAAGTCAATGCAAGGAACTGGATTGGAGAAAGGGCAAAGGAAAGACGTGGATGGGTCAGGAAAGGAAAGAAATGGTAAGAAAATGCAAGGTTGGGTAGGAAAGGCAAGGCAATATAACGGCGGGGTAGGGAACACAAGGGATATCTTAAAGGAAAAGTCTGCACATCAAGGCCAAGAGAGAAGCGGTAGAGGAGTCAAGGTGGGGGATGGTGAGGCCAGCTGAGAAAGAAAGCAAGTGCATAGCTCCAGTGTGTAGGAGGGTGTGTGAAGTTTGAAGGATGTAAAGGGAAGAAAGCTGTCTTTGCAGGGTGAACAGACATTTTTGAATGTAAGCGGCAAGGTCCCAGCAACCTTTTCCTCCTGGCACATCTGTGTGTGCGAGATGTCGGCAAAAACTTCTGGGTTTAGATTCAGGCTGCCAGCAGGACACAGAAAGTTACAGTGCCAATAGCTGGGCAGGAGAGCACGTAGCATCAGCATGTTCTGACAGCAGCACTTTGTCTGTGCAAGGAGGAGACAGACGTGTGGGACTCCAGCAATACCGCACTACCCTCAGCTGAAAACCAAAGTGCAGAGCTTTAGTGCGTGCCCTGAAGGGGAGAGGCTGCAAGGAAAAGACAAGGGCCAGCAAAAGCTTTCTGTCCTGGCACACTGAGCTGTGTGAAGTGGAACAGCTGTTTGCTTCCCTAAGGACCCAGTGACACTGAGAGGATGTGCTTTTCCTTCCAGCTGAGAAGGCAAGTGGGAATCGTCTGTGTGTGTGGCAGAGTTTGTAGGCTGCAAGGGGAAGGTGAAGGCCAGGCCTGGCTGTTGGCTGTTGGCTGCAAGGAAGCAGCTGCTGGATGTTTTAAGCTTTTTGAGATCTGGCAGAGTGAAAGACTACGCTGGTGCCTAATTAAACTAATGATTGTTGATCATCTGGCTGAATCTATGGCATAAACCAGGACTGGGATTTTTGCTCCCTTCACCCTTGTTTTTTTCACTTTTTCATTGAGCAGCCTTTTTGAGGATACTGCAAAATGCCTTGCCTTGAAAACTAGAAGTGCCTTGGTTCACCCACTAAGAAACATGGAAAACAACTAAAGTCAATTTCAGAATTGCCCTGAGGAGAGCTGGTGTTTCAGTATCTAAAATTATCATTTTATTTTGCAAACCTGTGAAATACAGTAGCAGCTTAATCTTATTTCATTGGAGTCATTGGAAATTTTGCTATTTACTGGAACAGGAAACAGATCAAACACAAGAAGCTTAATAATCCAAGCTCACTCACCATTGTACAAATAGCACTTGATTAATTCCAGGTATCATTGTGACATACAGAATGGCTCTGCTCAGGAAAATGAAGGTCTCGTTCTTCACAGGGGCAGAAAACCTTTCTCCCACAGAAACTCTGGGAGTAATCCATCGCACCTCAGTGTGCCAGTGCTGGTCAAAGAGCTACACCATGGGTCTCTGTGTCCATGGTACTGTCAGGGCTCAAGGCCCCACATAACTCCCCACCTTACACACAAGTCAAGCCCACCATAAATGCAGTTTTCCAAACAGCTCACTGACACCAGTGACTCTCTACAGCTCTGAGTTCACAGCAGGGCAATTCTGTCCACAGGTAGATTTGGTTTTAATGAATCCGGAACAAAGTTGCATTTTTATAGTCTTTGGTTCTACTAAGATATTTTATGTAACATAGCAAGAATAAATTTGTTTAGACAATGATAACAGAGGGGATACTGTACATTTTGCTGTTATTTTCTGTGAAATAAATGCTAGCCAAATATTTCATCAAGTCCTACTGTGAAGACAGACTGCCGGAACGGTAGAGAAATTTTGAATCTTTACAAGACCTTGTACTCTGTGTCTTGGTCAGTTTCTGTGCAGATCCTTTCTTTCAGCAGAACTTTCTTGCACCATTAGCCCACATTGCTGAACTGAATGCAGTACAAAAGCAGTGAATATAGGAACTGTTCCCTTTTAATTTGAATGGTGATAAAAATGCAAATCAAATAAAAGCATTTTATAGCAGCAGGAAGATTTTATGTGTAGCTAGCAAATCATAAAAAGATGCATATTTACAGGGTTTTTAAAAAATTACACGAATTACAGAGAAAAACCATAGTTTAGTAAACTGCAAATATAACTCTCAATCACACAGTATCTTGAAATGTGACATGAGAAAGAACAAGAGGAAATAACAAAAAAAGAAAACCAAAGGAAGTCAAAAATAAAGCACAACCTCTCGTCCTTTTCTGCTTACTACAGCATCTTAGAAGTACCTTAGAGTGTCTTAAAAGTCATGTAGGTAGAAAACTGTGCTAAGAAGAATTGTGGAAACTGTGGAAAACTGCTATCTGAACATAATAATTTGGTTTGCTTTCATAACAATTAAATCTGCATGCAGTGCATAAGGTGTGTGTTTTGCATATTCAAAAGCCAATTAAAAACTATTTTCAAATTGAAGGGACTATTTCATTTGTTTTGAATTACTTGGCTAAATATGGTGTACATTAAAATACTGCAGACATACCTTTCATTATACAGTTGCCAACAGCAAAGGAGGAAAGCATTTTGTATGCTTAAAAAAGTAAAGTATTTTAGAGTGCTTTTGTTACTAGTTTAAAAGGTTAGAATATGTGTAAAATATGCTAGTTGTGGGCTTAAAATTAATGAGTTTTAATTAACTTACTTTGCTGTAAGTAGCAAATTACATGAGCTTACAAAAAGAAAAAGTATTCTATGCCACGTGCCAATTCCCAAATAGATTTAGCACAACATGGAAACAGGATACAACAGAAAAGGTGAAGCAACATTGTTGACAGCAAAGGGCTTAACCCGCTTCTCACAAATAAGGGAGATAAATTACTATTTTAAAATAAACGTTGCTATTCAGAGCTTTCCTTGAAAAATTTAAATGACAATCATGACAGTGAAATTCTGAGCAAGCATGAGCTCAGTATCTTCAGAAAAGGGTAGCTCAGGCATTACTTACATTTAAAAAATGTGACTTGGCCTGTGTTTATCACATCTGCTCCCTTAAAAAGCTTACTCTGTCTTACCCTTTTTAGGGGTATCAACTCAGGCTGTGAAACTGCACGAAAATGATGATTTAAAGAATGATATATTTGAAGAATGGAATAATGGTTAATTTTGTTTTCCTTTCGACTGCTTTGTTTACCCTTTCTAATTTTTTATGTCCTTTCTATTATCACCATGGTAGCACTGCAGTAAGTGTTCAGTTCTAAGCTGTCCATATTGCCAACTTCTTGACTACCTTCAGAAAACTTCCCACTGCTTTCATATAGAAATCACAAGCAGTAGAGATGACTAAGACTGCAAAAATCTTCTCACTGAAGTCACTCTCCTTCTAGAGCAGGACCATGTCTTTGACCCACTCCTAACTAGACAACTTTCATCAGTTTGGGGGAGTCCCACATTCAGGAGCTAAGCAATGACAGCTGTAAATGACAGATGTAAATGACAAAAAGTACATTGAAATTCTCTTTGGACTGCAGTGTACAGCAATCAAGGAGGTTGACTTCACCTTCTTGGGAGGTTTTAAAACACACATTAACTTTAAGACCAGAGCTAAGCCATCCTAACCTTTGTTGTGTATGTCTGTGTAGACAGTCTCAGAGTTTCCATCACTGTGGAAGGAATGTCATTACACCCATGGTATCATCACTGGATGCTAAACTGCAGTTACTGCACAGAATCAGCAGCACATTGTACAGTGTGGGCTTTTGCATTTAAACCCTGAGTAATGTTTCAGAGAGAGGTATTTTGTGGGAGGGGGGGAACCCCAACTCTTAGATATTTTAAATAATGGTTATATTTAAAAGTAAGAAAAATATCTAAAACCTTTTACTTCTAGATGTATTATCAACACAAACTGTACCAGAATTAATGACACTTTTGATTTTGACAGCAGAACCCTACTGTGGATGCTCTTGGTCTGCAATATTCCTGGAGAAATGAAGCCTTTACTAAAAATAAATAAAAATAGCTGAAACATTGGACTTGATTTGAAAGACTATGTACTAAAGGCCAAACAGTTATGATAGTAATTAGTGAACTAAAGGTTAAATCAATACAACATAACATAGGTCAAAGATAACTTGTGCCCTAAAGTTCTCATAGCAGACTGTACAAACCTCTATTTTTGTGGGTTTGTTCTGTCACTTTAGATGTATCTTATACTTATCCCCACATCATGAGAATGTTCATGACAAGATTGAATGGCCTCACACAACTTTCCAAAAGTAAAGAAAGAGAAGCCAGAAAAGAGAGGCAAAATTGCTAATTGCAGATGGAAAGAGGGAGGCAGATAAAACAAAAAAAAAGAAAAATAATCATTAAAACCCCCACTATTTCCTATGAAAAGTAAAGGCACAGACAAGAAAGAACAACTGCAAAATCATCACTAGAAAAGTGCAGTTTATCCAGCTCAAGTATTTTGTGGTACATTCCTTGCTGTTTTCTCATGCAAACAGCTGAACCATTGCAGGTGTCCCTTTTCTCTTTCTGTACTACAGCCAGAAAGATCCCTGTGTCATTGGTGACAAGCTGCAATTCTCAGAGGTGCCCAGCTGAAAGTCCTTTATCAACTGATTTACTGTCCCACTTAGATGTGGCAGGACCTCAACCGCTTTCAGTTTCAGCACCTTAGGTTGTGCAGCCCTAATATTCTTTGCCCCTTGAATGGTGACACTCCTTGGCAACTGGCACTTGTAAGTAGGTGAAACTATGCAGGATTTGCACTATTAGATGATACCAAATGAGTCACACCAGCAGATTAACTGGGGCACATAAAGCAGAGAGGGGAATAAGAGCACAAGAAGAGAGATCTGCTTTTTTTGATTCTTAAGCTGCAGTGAAACCAGCAACAGTGCTAACACCTTAGAAATCAAAATTAACACAAATCCTTCTAGGAGTAATTCTTGCAAAAGACAAAGAGGCCTTTGTGTTCAAAGGCCTGGAATATTTAGCTTTGGAAAATCAACTAATTTACAATGGTAACTTCAGGAGGGCACCACCATTATTATCGTTAACTGTATAACCTTTAGTGGGGATCCATCCTTGTGATGAACATTTCAGCCTCATTTTTATAAGATAAGAGGCATTGATGAGTGGCTTCAGTGGAAAACATCCTAAATGTCCTCTGAATAGAATTAGGATCCAAAAGAGCCAGCATTTCAGGAAAGCCTGAGATATTGCCTGTAATGAGATCCCTTCTAAGAGGTTCGCTTAAGGTACCAAATGCTCCATCCAAATACTGGCAGATTAGTCAGAGGAGAAAAGCAATCTTTTTAAATGGTCCTTTGGGAATATGGGGCTTGCAGGAAATTTGGTGTTTTCTGGTATTTTTCCTACATTCCAAGAAAGAGTATTAAATACCGGAATGACCTGTGCAAGACAAAGTCATTGTGAATGTTAAAGTCCAGTGCATGGCAGTCTCAAAGAGGAACCCATCAAAGCCCTTTAAATCCCAACACACAAGCTGTGAATTGGCAGTGTATGTCCGTTTTTACCAAATCACACCAAAATGCACATCAAAAAGAAGCCATTAGGTCAATTATAAGCAGTGTGAAAGAGGAAAGTATCAACCTAAGAGCATCAACCCTGTTAAGTGGTATAAGAAACATCAATATTCTTATTGACATTGGTAGAAATTTGCAATGAGTCTATGAAAATTATAAACTAGGCAGAAGAAAAGGGAAGTGATGACTACTCTGGGACAGTGTTTCCTAACAGAGACTTTCAAAATATAGAGGTGGTATCATCCTTTAATCCAAAGGAAGATATTAAAATGACAGTAAAGGAAACAGAAAATGTGAGAAGGACTCTGGGCAGCATGCTTATAGATAGAAATATCACTGATACACTGAGAAAACTGACGCCAATGCAGCAACATTGTACATTGTTACCACTTGATTAATCTTCACTCATGTGCAGATTCTGACCCTACCAAGACCATTATCAGACCTGGATTCAATTGGCCAAATGCTTGAACGCAGGAGCCTGCAGCAAGGGATTCCCTCTACCTAACATGAAATAAAGCTGAATTAATTCATCCTAGTTTAATCCCTGTATTGAGAAGGTCTCTGCCTTCCTGGAACCACCTGATGCTTTAGAAATTGGATTTTTTATGAATTAGGAAAATAGATCTCATACTGCCATAGGTACAAGTGCGTGAGTGTAGACATTATCTTAATTATCTGATCTTCTGGGGGTGTTGGACTTATTTTAAGGAGGTTTGAACCTGGGATCAGTTCTCACATCAGACTTTGGGCCTTCACTTAACCATCTGTGGGACTCCATATAGATTTATTATCCTAGAAATAGAGTACTGTACCCCAGTCAGATATTATCTGAAGATTATTTGGCCATCGTACTGCAAAATAAATTAAGGATGCTAAAAAGAAATTTAAATAAAACATGTTTTGGAAAAGGAGAATACCTGTTTTCGTATTTAGGTGTCCTCAAAGATGTTGGCAGGAGTAATTTCTGCTTTGTACATGTAACACATTGGTTCACATATGCCATTATAACATATGATCCTTTCAAGCATATGGTTCACATATGCTCTTTTCAAGCTAAGTGTTATACTGGGATACAGCAAAAGTCATTTTTAAGATAGTAAACTGGAAGAAACTCTCTTTTGTAGTGCATAAAATGCACCTCTGGTATTTTCAGTTCTTCTTTTCTGCGGTGTTACAAATACCTTTATAAAAAATAACATGGGTAATAAGCTAAAACAAAAAATATTAAGGAAAGAAAAAAAACCCCAAAAATAAACAACCCCCCCAAAAATCAAGCAAATCCCCCCCCCCAAACCCCCCAAACAAACAAACAAAAAAACCCCAACCAAAAAATCCTGTGGCTGTGGTATGTTTATTTCATGTTTGTGGTTAATATTTCCCAGGCTGCTTCAAGGTGAGGGTAAGTTCAGTCATCACACTGCTGCTTGCCAGAGTCTGCTGGTGTTTCTAAATTACTCTGATAAAAGATAGTGAAAAATGAAATTGTGGTAAATTGCATCATCCTTGTTATGGGTGTTGGGGACACAACACAGAACCCGTGTGTTCAGGTCACGCCCAGCACCCCCATGGTGGGTGCAATCCATTGTGTTCTGCTGTGATTTACCCAAATGTCCCTGCATTTCCAGCTGTGCTGCTTTCCTCCTTTGCACTGGGAATCTTACATCAGCTCATGGTTATGGAGACACCAGATTTCTCTCCCATGGAAGGTAAAAAGCTGCTCTGTGTGGAAGCCCCCAGCCACTGACCACAGGACCCACAGCAGCTCCCAGTGTTCCAGGGCTGTGAGGCTTTGAATGGGAGACTTTGAAGTGTTCAGAGCCTGGTTGGTTCTGAATCATCCTGGTCTAGTGGAAGGTGTCCCTGCCCATAGTGGTCTTTAAGGTCTCTTCCAGCCCAAACCATTCTGTGGTTCTATGAAGCACCTGATAGGTGAAAATGTGAGTTAAAAATTGGTACCAAGGAAACACTTGCAATGAAACAGCCTCTCCAAACATGTCTTTAAACCAAGTACACCACCACAAGTTACCGTAGGAAGTGGGAAGTCCCCGCTTGGCAGAGTTGTTAGAAATTAAACCAAGCCCAGTCTCTGTGGGTGTAGCTGGGTTTGCTGGCTGTTGTGGTGCTGGGGTATATTTATGTGGTTTATATGTAAATATAAGAAAGCAGAAACATAAACCTTCCTGTGTATTTGGCTATTCTAAAATAAACCCACACAACCACATATTTTGGAGGAGATAATGCAGATGCTACAACCATATCAAGCACGAGTATTCCTGCTGGCAGCCTGCTGTTTCTGCATGAGAGGGAAAATTCTCTCTCAAATAAGAAGTGCCTCATAAGTCAGTCCCCACATGATGGATGTTTCCATCAGCCCCATATCCTGGGCAATCTGGGGTCTGGCTCCAACCTCTCACTTTCCCATCCATTATAAAGCAGGAGTGATTATGCATGAAAGGAGGTGTCTGGATGTGAAACCAGCTGAGAAATATCCCAGTCACTTCTCTTTTCCCATCAGATATGGCTTCAGTTCCCGTTTCCCAATACTGCCTCTCACCGTCTCCAAGCCCTCTCCTCAATTGTTTGTCAGGGATTCCTGAGCCTTGGACAAATACTTGAGTTATTTAACTGAATCTTTGAGGTTCCAATTGCATTTTGTCTTCAAAAGGGCACTTATTATCCTTTCTACGTAAATTTTCCCTCTTTTATGACTACAAGCAATACAAGCTAGAGCAAGACATTTACACCATGCTATCTGCAGGGCTCTGGCCACAGTTCTTAAAGGGCTTCTCCACCTTAAAAGAAGATCCTATGGAAGTGGTGGGTCTGTGGTACATGGCTCCTGAATACTCAGCCAGTCCCACAGCAGCTGATCACGAGCAACTGTCCACAAAAGCCCCACTGACTCCTGCAGCTATTATTTTCAGAGCTGTAAGGAAAAGGAAATAGGAAGTAAAGCTGCTGTAATGCATTTTTGCATGCTTCAGTGTGGTGCTGTTTACTTTGTGGAAGTTTTTTTTTATTTCCATTTGCATTTGAGTGTTGTAACCAGCAGCTGCAGCTCTTCAGCTGAGCTCAGCGCTGGGGTTTTCCACGGTGCAATTGACCCAGGGGCACTTCTCAGTGGCTGCATCCTGCCATCAGCCAGGGCTTTGCAGTGATGTTATTTAGCACAGGGGGAAGGGAAAGGAGCCAATAGATCCATTTATCTGGAAGCAGGGCTGCCAAGGGCAGCAGAGCCAGGCTGGGAGCTGGCAGCACATCAGCTCCTCTCTGCAAAGGTACTCTGATATAATTTGAAAGTTTTGTTGCTTGTCACTCAAGGGTAGAAGTGGTCGAGAGATACCAGAAGTGCAGTCCTGACAGTGGGGATGCACTGGTTTGTCGATATCCTGGGCTTAGAGAAGGCCCCAAACTAATTTGCTGGGACACTGGAAAAGAATTAAGGGCAGGTAAACCCAGACCCTTTTAGTTAGTAGTTTTAATAATTCTAGATCAGGTGATTCCATCTAAGGAAATTTGTATCTTGTTTGAACGAACTGCAAATGGCTGCTGCCGCCATTCTTGACTTTAATTCTGTTTTGTCCTCTGACAAAAACAGTGACAAAACAGTGGTTTCCATGCAGTGAGTGCTGTGGGCTGTCATGGTTTGGCATGAATCAAACTAATATAGGAGCAGTACTGAGTGCTCTGAAAAGTAGAGGAAAACAAGTAAAATATTCTGGTAGAGCTGCCTGCACAAATGTGTCTCTGGCACAGTAAGTGTTGCATTTTCAAAATGAAACTTTTTGTTTTGGTTAGATTTTTTTTTTTCATTCATAGTGGAAGGCAAATTCTACTCTGGTTCTCAACTTTCCTTTTCTATTTTTGTTTCTTCTGTATTTCCAGATTTCCCTGTCTTTCACCGCACATGTTCTTTTTTTTCTTCTCTTTATTTTTCCTGGTCCTCTGTTCCAATGGAGCATGAGGGCAGGGAATGTCTTCCATGTGTGAATAGGAATATCATGCAAAAAAAAAAGGAACTTCCAAGACACCCACTTCCTCATTCTAACTCATCTGTGCTAATTACCCTCCACTCTCATATTCTTCAGTAGGAAATAAGGAATTGTCTACTGTGGCTTATTCTAGCAATAACACACATTAAAATTGTCTTTGCAGAATTTTTTCGCATTTTATAGAAGGCAAGGGGCCTCTTGGGCTTTAGTTCTTGCATCTAGATCGTTTGAGAAAATAAATTCGTGAGAAATTGAAAGCACTTTTGATCCCAGCTGTGATACATCAGAGCCCAGAGCAGGCTGGGCAGTCCTAGGGCTCTGCAAAAGTGATGACTGTGCTGTCCTCATTGTCCTTCTGGAGCCAGACACAGGGCAGCAAATGGACCTCTACATCTTCCAGCAGTAGTCTCAGCCTGTGAAGGTAATTCCTGTTCAGTCAGAGCCTTCGGTGGTCCAGTATTTCTTGGTTTGGGGAAGGAGGGTGTTCTTTGTTATTGATGTTTCATCTTTCCTTGGATAATAAGTTTAGAATCCCTGGGGTTTCTATGAAGTGTGATAAAGCAGATATTAAGCCAGCACTTTAGTGTACAGAGTGCCACAGCTGGTGTGGAAGGCTTTGGTAGAAATGCCATGTACATTCTGTTGGGATTCACCTCTGCTTTTGGAGCTGGTATGGATGGGTTCACCTAGGAGCCTAATGCTGTTGAACTTGTGCAGTAAAGAAACATGCAACAAGTGAGGGAACAGACACTGATAGCACGATCCCTGTGTCTGGCAGGAGTGGAAGAACAGGAAGCTTACCACAAACCTGAAGTGAAACATCACCAAAATCAAACAGGAAAACAGCTCCTCTGTAAGTATGGTCTGAAGCTGGCTGTTGATTAAAGAGAGATAATAAACAGGTGGTAAATCAATGCACTAAGCAGGAGGGGAAAAGCAGAGAGTTTCTGGTGGACTGCACCACTTGCAATGATCTGGTTTCTGTATGAGGAACATGGCAGAATTAGTCTTGTAAGATAATTTGTATGGGAAGGGACCTTGGGAGGGCTGTACTCCAGCATCCTGTTTGTGGTCAGCTGGTAGGTCAGACCAAGTTGCCCTGAGCTGGTTCCAATCTGGGAAACCTCTGATGAGCTGTCCCACTGTTTGTGTGACTTTGCAGGAGGAACATTCCCTAATATCCTGGTTAACCTGTTATCACAGCTTTTTCCCCTTGTCCTCCTTTTCTTTTGTGCTCCTACCATGCATCCTGGGCAGAGCCTGGGGCTGCTCTCTCAATAAGCTCCTGGCAGGAGAGTGCTATGAATCCCCAAAACCTCTCCTTCTCCAGAAGAACAACTCTTTCAGCCAGGGCCCACTTCCCTGGTTGTGCTGGTGGCTTCAGGCTTTGGGGGCTTATTTCTCCATTTTGTCAGTGTCTTTCTTGTTTTGGAAGGATACAAAACTGGGTGCAGTGTTCTAGGTGTGATCTGCTGTGTTCTAGGTAGAGGGGAGAATCCCTTCCTTCCATCTTTAGGGCATGCTTCTTTTGGTGTATATCCATGTGGAGGGCTAAAGAGAAAAGGCTGTGAACCAGAGACCCAAGCAGGAGCTGGCTTTGTGGCCCCAGACCACACTGGCTGCTGGCACTTTTGGATATGGAATTGGTGGGATAATCAGTGAGTGCCTGGAGGAATAATAACAAAAATAAATGCTTCTGCAGAGATCAGCCTGCCATGAGCTCATGAGTTACAGCTGAGTCATTTCCCATTGGTGAGATGTGGAGTGGAAGGAATGGATAAATCCATGGATAAATAGGGAAAAGGAAGCATGTTCTTGGTTCTTCAGACATGGCCTTACCTGATGCCCACAGATACCTCTGGCAGTGCTGCTGTAGCAGCAGCATGAGACTGCACTCTAGAAACTCTTGGCTAGAATGTCATTTAGGCTAAATCTACACTGGCTACACAAACATCTTTGCTGCTGCCTCCCCTAGCAAGAGAGCAAGTTTTCAATTACAGAATCACAAGCAGACACACAGGACACACCCTGATTTATGCATTAAATACCAGGAAAGGCTGAAGTTCTGTTTGTCACTTAGCAGACGGTGACGGTTGCTGCAGCATGTGAAATATTTTATGCCTGACACCTCAGTTCAGGAAATGGTGGTTTGCTCAGCAGAGGTGCAAGAGGCTGCAAGTTGTTATCAAGTGTAGCATGAGCCTTTCTCAAAGTTTTTTCTCAATTTTCTGAGTTTATTTTCCAGAGCAGAAAGCTGTGCTGGGCTCTTCATCGTGCACAGTGGGACACCCCTGCAGGCACTTGTGAGCTTGGGGCGTCTGCAGCAGGGGACATGTCCTGAGCACTGAGTTCTTGAGTTTTTAATTGAGTTTTGACACTGTAGCAAGTTCATTTTCCTGCAGAGCTGGGCTCACGCCCTGTAGATCTTGGTGGCTGAGGTTCAATTCCCCAAATGCAAGATGCCTGAGGTTTGCTGAACTGCAGCAAGTTCATTGTGGAACTCTGCCACAAAGGTGGCTCAGCCACCCCTGGGTTGTTGTTCCGTGAAGGGGTTGAAGATGAGCCCTTGCAGGCCCTTTCCTAGTGGTAGGAACAGGTCTGTGTTGAGTGGGTGCTGTGCCCATCCCATGTATGGGAGGGCACCAGTGGGGTTTCTGCACATATTGTCCACTTTGAGGAGAGCGCTGTGGTAAGGGCAACACACTCACCTCTCTCACCAGGTCCTGCTCTGAAAGTAAAAAGAAACAAACTGGAGGACCAATATCTTCCTCCTTGTCTTTACAAAGGCCATGTGAATAGGTCATGGTGGTGATGGGATGGCTCCTTCCAGCTGAGGTTATGGGAGGTGGGAGTGCAGCCCCTGTCACCCTGGTGCTCCCAACGCTTCTGCCGATACCTCCTAATTTCTAAAACAGGGAAACACCTCTGCTCCAACATGAGTCCTCAGCCTTCAAACATGGCTTAGGCAGCAAGTTGTTCCTCTTCACAAGAAGGACCTTCCCCAGGGAAATTAGCTGTTTCCCTTGAAGTACAGAAATTTTATCTCTACTTGGAACTGTAAGGTTCCATGCAATGTGTTTATGTAGCACAGCATTAGTATTCCAGCCTTGGCACTGGGGATGGTCAAATGTCAGCCATGTGCAGCTCCCCTGACTCCAGCAGGATCCTGCCTGCATCCCACTGTGGGGGTCTGTAGCTACAGAATCCCAGAATCATTTAGGCTGGAAAACCCTCTGAGATCACTGAGTCCAACTATCCTCCCAGCATTGCCAGGCCCACCACTAAACCGTGTACCCAAGTGCCACATCTACATGTCTTTTAAATCCCTCCAGGGATGGTGACTCCACTACTGCCCTGGGCAGCCCATTCCACGGCTTGACAATATTTTCCATGAAGAAATTGTTCCTAATATCCAATCTAAACCTCCCCTGGCACAACTTGAGGCTATTTCCTGTTGTCCTGTCACTTATTGCCTGGGAGAAGGGGCTGATCCCCATGTGGTTCCACCCTCCTGTAAGGGAGTTATAGAGAGCAATGAGGTTCTGTCCTGAGCCTCCTTTTCTCCAGCACATTTTAGTCCTTGCAAAAGGTGTCAGAGCAGAGTCATTCCTGATCCTGGAGACATTGGCTTGGCAGGTCACCCACTCAGCCTGACTGTATTCCTTGGCACTCACTTCCTTGGTGGAAGGAGATGTCACCCTGCTGTGGAACCCAGAAAAAATGTTATTTCAGGGCTTCCTCATACCTGTGAGCAGGTCAAGGGCTGTTCCCACTCTTTAATAACCCCTGGATGCTCCTGTTAGCTAAAGGTGTGTGCATTGTAATCAAACACCTTGGTGAGCTGCTTCTCTCAGGATGCTGATTAGGTAGAATATTTGTTACCTGTTCAACACAAGTGAAATACTGGAGGGAAGTGAGCTGAGCTCTTCCTTAGGGGTGGGGCTGAGGGACTCAGCCTGTCCTTCCAGCAAAGCTCCTCATGTTTCTCTGTGGGAAGCCTGTTTGTAGCTTACAGAGGCATGGGGTGAAACAGGCTAGGCAGGAGAAATCCCAGTAATGCTCTTCCAAAGCTGGTGGTGGAGGATTGCCCTGGGTAGGAATGGCAGCTGCTGGATATAACACAGAATTATTATTTCTGTATAAAATATAGATGTCTAACATGGTTCAGTTGCTGATTTTAAATATTGCCACTAGTAATCTATTCCCTATCCTTCCAGAATTGTTAAAAATACCCTAAGAACTAGCCACAAGGCTGGAACAGGCCAGCACAGTCCCCACTCTGCTCCCTGCTCCGTTTGCTTTCTTCAGCAATAAAGCTGGTGAAAACAAAGCTGTACCTGCCTGGACTTGTCTTCCCAGTTAGTTTCTGCTGCCTGAAGACTGTTGGTGAAATCTTTGTAATACTAAGCTGATGAAAGAACAAACTCAGTCAAACATATTCTTGCAATGGAGATACTGGAACTGGGAATATTTAGTGGATATGCTGTGGTTCACTTGGCTCTTGTTATTTAATAGCCCTGCTCACAAATAGCTGATATGTGTAATGCTTGTGCTCAATTCAATTTGAATTAGGGCCAATATTCTTATGCTGTTTTCTGTCCTTCATTCTCTGTGTTATCAATGCCAAACCACACGTGCTTTGAAAGGAGCAAAACCTCCAGCTATTTTCTCGTTGCTATGAGTTCTCAGACCATTGTCCTTCCTCCTCCCATTGAGAACCTGCCTTTTACCACTCCCTTGTTTTTGTGTTTTCAACCATTGATCCATACAAATAGAGCAAAGTCCTTCCCTCTGCCTGTGGCTGGCAGGCAGCTGTTTCTGCTCAGGCTGTCATGTTGAAGCTGAATTCCCCTGGAAGGTCCCCAGAAGATGCTGGACACATCTTGGCTTGCCCCAGCTTTGAGGCTGTGACCACAGCATGTTGTGTGATGGGGAACAAGCACAATAGACAGGAGTCCTTGTTTGAAGTGTGACACTATTACTGCAAAATATGTGCTGAGCTCATCTGTGACAGCTGAGCGCCCACCCTCTCATCACAGCTCAGGGTGCTCATGTGGTAACAGATTTTGCTGCTGTTTTGGCCCAGGAGCAGGGTGCCCTGGCAAGCTGGTGGGCCACCAACTCAACCTTTCCTCCCTGCAGGTTTGTGGCAGCTGGGAGACACTGGTGAGCTGTGAGATGCTGGTCTGTGCTGTGTGGGCTGTGACAGCATCTCACCCCTCATCCCACCTGACATCTTGGGCTGGCTGGGCTCTTCAAAGGCTTCATGGTGATGTCTGTATGAATCACGAGCAAAATTAAGGGAGTAGATAATTCTGAAGTTAAAAAGGCTGAGGAGAGCTGCACTGTTTGTGTCAGCTGTCAAAAAGCAAGGACAGAGGCTGGATTTGCTGTATTCCTGGATATCTCCTGCTAACTGTTTCCCGGTGCCTGTTTCATCCATATGTTAGTCTTGACTTAGATTTGCAGCTTCACACACCAGAACAGATGGTAACTGCCTCGGTGTTCATGCAGAGACAGACCCTGGTAACTTCTGGCACAGAGGTTGGTTGGATGTATCATCTGATCTGCTCCTTGCCCAGACCTGGCCCTCCTCACCTCTGAGCTCTGTGGCTACAGATCCTCCTGGCTACCCCATCTTCCTGTCATGCTGCCTGTGATCTGGCACTGCCCTGCCACCATGGTCAGCAAGGCAGTCAATGGGTTGAGGATGTTCATGCCTGGCAACCCTGAGTCCTTCACACTGTGTGTGACATCTCTGCTCATATACAGTTGGTGACCGTTATAAATACGGTGAGCCAAATTGTAATAATAAAAAATAAAATTTATTTTCTCATCACAGCGAGTACGGAAACAGATAAAAACCACAGCCACAATAAAGATCAATTTGATCGAATTGGGGGGTGAAACGTGAGACAGGCCTCTACCGCACCTTGTCTCTCCTTCATTTGCCCCAAAATCCACCACTAAAAGTCCAGTTTTTATACTTTTTATTTTCCCTGGGGCAGGGTTTTCTTTTGTTCAGTTGTTTGGGTGTTGGTATTCACTGGCCCCCTTTTGGGATTCTTATTTTTTCCAGTGGGCTTTTAGGGAAAACACAAAGATGTCTGAGTGTCCATTGCAGACCATATTCAGTTTCTGAGTGGGTTTTCAGACGAAATAGAGGGGATGTCTGAATGACCACTGCAGATTCAATTCAGTCTCTGGGCCGACGTTTCGGCCATTAAGCAGGCTGGCTTAGTCTATTTCCAGTCCACATTCATTCATGTGCTGATGGCCTCAAATCTTCCAACCCACCCCCCTCCCCTCCCCGTTCTGCCCCCCTCTCCTGAGGCTTCTCAGCGAATGTCTCTTTTCCTGCTTGTAAATCCTTTATTTCTCTGGCACAAATTAATACACAGAGGTTATTTACAACAGTGACCAAATACAGCAGGGTGAGCAGATTTTCTAGGTTCTGGGCAATTTGTGACTTCTGCTGGCTTGGGTGGATGTGCCTTTGAGAGTTCAGCTAATGGCAGTGCGTGTCATGCTCTTCTTGGAAGTTTGGAAGGGGCCATGGGAAGTTTTCCCATCCCTTCCCAGCTCCTCCCTTCTCTGGGGAAGCTGTGCTAGGACAGAGTGCACGGCAGGGAACCACGCTGGCTGAATTCACATCCTGACCTTGTCAGGACAAATGAGACCAAAGGTTAGTGGGGAATGACAGTGACGTAAGTGCAAGTAACTGGAGCTACCTGCACCATGCTGCTGCACCAATGATCTTTTAGTGTTGCTTTTATTACTGCCTTGGGGTGTTTTGCACATAGAAGAGCTGGAGAGGAACAGGGATGAGTTAACAGTGAGAGAAATATTGAAGGAGATAGAAAAATGTGGGAGAAAAAGCAACTCTGAAGTGCAGCTCTGTGGTGGGAGAGGGTATGAGCAGTGGACTGAAGCAGTTGGTGAAAGGGAAAACACAACTTGGATAAAATTGGTCCATGAAAATGTGACTTTCCACCTTATCTCCCATTCTAGGGAAGATGTTTCCCCATCTAAGCTCTAACACTAACTTTTCTGCAGATAACACTTCTTTCCTTGACCCTCCCAAGCCTCTGAGAGAGGCTTTTGCCCTGAGAAAGTTTCTGTCTTCCTTGTGTTGTGTTTTCACAAATAAGGAGGAAACGGTGGAACTTGTGGAACTGGAGAGGAGGAATGATCTTTCACAGCAGGGAAGTGTTTGTAGTCCAAGACATTTGGTTGTTTTCTAAGCAATCGTTTGCCTTTGCACCACAAATAAATAACCCACTGTTATTTGCAGTTATAAATTCAGACCTGTGGCCTGAAGCACTGCTATCCATTCCAGGTGTGATATTGTAAATCATGTGACTGCCTGGAAATGTGTATGACTATCAGGATTCAATTACCACAGCAAATAAAGGTGACAGGATAACTACAGGATAACTTTTTGCTGCCTGGCAGGCAAAGGTGCCACTGCTCTGGGCAGCCAAGAGCCAGAGGCTTCTCTAGGCACTGTTGAGCCACTCACTAAGAATCCATTTGGACAAAGACTGGGGGAAAAGCAACAACTCCTTGTTTACAGGTCCCAGCTTTTCCCTGGGAAAACCTTTAGTTACCAGATGTGTGACATCCAGCCTCTGCAGCCCTGAAAACCTCTGCTGGCATAAAGCAGTAGCTTCTTCCACCTTAATGCAGAATGCTACAGAGCAAAATCTGTGCTTGAGATGCGGCAGAGCTTTCCTACATACAGGATGTGGGACTATACCTGAGACTGTTGTCTTATTTTCAGGAAATTTTGTCCTGTTGATGGTCTAAGGCTCTAAAGCTAAAGAAAGGAAAATATTTTTTTTAGTTTGTTTTTGGATGGTGTCAAGGCTTACAAGTGAGCTGCAGCCAGTGGTAGTGTAAGAATGAGGTAGGTGGTGGAAAGCCTCTGCTAGAGTAGCCTTCCAAGCCTGCAGGAGTAGCCCCATTCATTTCCTAAATGGTCAGTGATTACACAACGACTCTTTTTATTTTCCACTTCAGGGAAATTATCTCTTTTTACAACAGCTGCACTGCCTTTAGATCTGTCTCTGTGTCATGCAAGGTTCATAGCACAAGAGCTTCTTGCCCTTTGAGCCCTGCCCACAGAATCTTTCCTTTATTGCTCTGGCTGGGATTGAAAGGGCTGAGCAGCTCTCCCCAGGGGCGTGCCCTCCTGCGATGTGAATACTTCCAAGCTGAATTTAGCTGTGTGCATATGACAGGTAAAAACAACCCAACAGATGTTTACTGGGTTTAAGAAGAGCTTGATTAGGATAGACAAGTTCAGAAAAATCCAGTGTCAAGGTTTAAAACTGTTTTTATCACATAGCCTGTGCAAGGAGTTTATCCCAAAGAGCTGATGATGCTCCTCTGTGTGCAAGTAGCCTAAAAGTCTCTTTAGTCTGTTGCTTCTGCAAGTGCCACCTGTCCTGGAGGTGATGGAGGAGCCAGCCAGGCATCAGCTCAGTGTAGCAGCCCCCAAGTCACCCCACTCCTGAGCTGGAGAGCACCACTCTGTTTTTCTTCCCCTCCCAAAGAGTTCAAAACAACAATACTGATAACATATACTTGGGGTGGAATTTATCCATCCAAATGCTTTAATAGCTGAATAACCACCAAATTCTGTCACAGGACTTCACCACTTTTCACTGGTAAGATGCCCAATATGCAGTCAGACATGCAGGTACCTTGGCAGACAACAAGGGAAAACATTTCCAACGTCCTGATAAAACAGCCTTGGAGCATGTCTATGGTCCCTGGGTGTGAGGCACTTGTTGCTGCTTTCTTCTATTCCCAAACCTTGGCCTAACCTTTTATCTGTGAACATTTCAATGCTGAGGGGGTTTTTTTTGCATGTGAGCATATTTGTGAAAAGCATGCCCCTTTTAATGCATGAATGGGTGAATTAATCTCTACCTTATTTTTAGCAATGTTTGCATCATAGAAAGTTTCCCATCTCTCACCTGCCCCCTCCCCCCCCATGTGTGGTAAACTTGCAATGGCTCTTAAAATTGATTTCCTCCTTGTGTTGGTGATGTTGAGCTGGTGTCCTATCCCAGGGCCAGAGGTAGCTCTAGGCCCTGCAGCCCCACATTCTTTCCCTGGTGGAAGGTGCTGCTGCAACTGACCAGGACACAAATCTGGTCATGGAATCATAGAATCATCAAATGGTTTGGGCTGGAAAGGACCTTAAAGCTCATTTTCCTCCAACCTGCTATGAGCATAGACACCTTCCACTCTCTCAGGTTGCTCCAAGTCCCTCTCAACCTGGCCTTGAACACTGCCAGGGATGGGGCAGTCACAGCTTCCCTGGACAGCCTGTGCCAGGACCTCATGACCCTCCAGAGTCAAGAATTTCTTCCCAATATCTATTCAGTCCAACCCTACCCTGTGTCAGTTTGTAGCCATACCCCCTTGTCCTGTCACTGTCTGCCCAAGTTAAAAGTTGCTCTGTCTTTTCTAAGCTCATTTTTAATACCGGAAGGCTGAGAATCTGTGGGTGATTTCTTTGCTTGTGCACGAAACGTTTCTGCTGCACATCTGCAGGATTTTAGGTGTGTGAGATTTAAGGTAGCCCAGGTACTCAGGGATTCCCAGCTGGAGGGAATTCCCAACATGTGGACCTTCAGGCCAGATAGCCTGCCAGGGAGTGTGACAGCTTTGGGGGACAGCACAGTCCCCACACTCCCAGCTTCCACCCCTGCAGGGCCGGGATGAGATCATCAGAAGCCGCTCTCTGCCCAAGGACTTGCTTCCTGCACTTGCCTGCCTCAGGCTGTGGTGGGGAGGACTGGTTAATGATTAACAGGACAAAGGGATGTCTCCCTCCCCAGGCTGCCCCTCCACTTTACTGGGCTGGCTTTGAGAGCCGTGACCTGGCAGTCACTTTTCCCTCTTCCCTCAGTAAGCCTCACATCTGTCCCTACCCCGCGGGTCACGCTGCAGCAAAGCCTGTGCCAAAGGCAGTAGGAAATGTCCTCTTTGTTCCAGCCCTTTGGGCTGGGTCTTCCTCTCCTGCAGCCCAATATTCTCCTTGGCTCTGGCCCAGAAAATGAAGTTATTCCCCAAAGGCCAGCCAGCACAGCACAGAGGTTTTCCAGGCAGCGTCAGTGGCAGTGGCTCTCACACACTGCCCCAGCTTCACTTGTATCCAGGCACACATGATGCAACATTAGACCTTCACAGCATTGAAGTACAGCAAATGAATCAAATACTCAGGGGAAAGCCAGCTTCTTTCCCCTTGTCTTCTCAATTATGCTTGTGCTTTCTCTTTAGGCACACCTGAGGTACTTAACTATGGCTTCACTGCTGATCTAATACCAAAAGCCAATAGGAACATCCTTAGCAGGGACTTGCTGTACAGGATTTTTTAGTGTAGCCTGTAACCTGGCTCTGAGTCAGGTCTGGCTTGCAGATGATGACAAATCCAAACCAACTACTGCACAATGCACAGTACTAGGGCTCCCCTTCCCTGACATGAAAGATTCCACCCATCAGCTGCACTTGGAAGAGGCTGGAGGGTAGAAAATGAGCACAAATGAAATTCTTTGTGCTTTCATGAGTCATGAAAAAACCCCTCCAACTGTCTCAACAGCACATCTGTTTGGGTATTTTCAAGGAAGCTGGAATGCATCCTCAGAGCTCTTCCATGAGAAAAAGTAAACATGTCATATATAAAACATTTTATTAAAACAAATATACAACACTTTATATACAAAAATAAAATGTACAAGAAAATAGTCTTTAGTGATTTGATTCCTATCTGTTACAGACACACATTAGAACCTCTTCCATCCAGCACTCGCCTGCATATGCTGATCCAGAGGATCTGCGGGATGTTACAGCTTGGGTGCAGTACTGGAGGAATCCCCACAGAGTGCCAGAAGGAATCTGCAAAAGGCATGGTAAAAATAAAGAGCTCTGCCCCTATCAGTGCAAAATTGTTCCATGCAGCAGCTCTTGAAGTCATATGAGGAATGGGATAGGGCATGCCTGCAGCAGAGAGCATCTTAGGAGTGCCCCTGGGGAACGGACTAAGTGGAAGCAAAGCCTAAACTGAATTTTCACATTTTAATCATCTATTTACAGAGTCTGAAAGGTCTGAAAGATGAACTATATGATGGAGTAAATCAAAGAAGAGATGGCCCATTAACCCAATTTTTCTGTGAAAGTGTAATGACAGTTGTGAAGCTCAATGTCACCAGTGTTGCACAGGTAAGCAGCAACCAAAACTAACAGGTCAGAGACTTATCTGCAGTCTCTCCTCTAAGCACACTGTGGGTAAAGTGCTCATCACACCACACATGGGGAGGATGGTAACCTGCTCCCCAAGCTTGTGGTACCCCACCAGGTCAGACTCCATGGCACAATGACACCTTCCTTCCAGCAAAAGCTTCACCTCCAGAGCAGCAAGGTGGGAGCTGCAGCTGAGCACCTTCAGTGCCAGAGTCCTGCTAGCGAGATGGGGTTCCTTCTTTACATTGATCATGGTGTTTTCCACACTAACCTTCCCAGCCTACAACTGAAACGGAATAAAAAAGCTACTTTCTTCCTTCAGTCAGTAACAAAATGATCCTTCCATTCTCTCCACGCTTGTTGAAGTTCCTATCCAAAAGCAGTTTGTGGTTGGAGGAAGCCAAGGGTTTACAATCCACAGGGAATGACTTGCATGGTTGGCCTCACTGAATCCAGCCAGGAGAAGTCTAGGCTGTTTTTCTGGTCAAAGAACCTGAAATCCATCTCTCCTAGATTAAAGGAACCAAGAATGGGCACTGAATTAATGCAGCAAGAGCAAAATAGCATATAGATATATCAAAAATTGGAAGATTTCTCAGATAAGAGTAAATACTTTAGACTATTATTTTACTATTTACTAGTTTTTTACTAGTATTTTGACTACTATTTTACTACTATTTACTATTATTTTTCTAAAATATATAGAACACTTTCTATTAAACTGTTTCATTTAAGCTATTGCTAGAGGAAATTCTTCAGTTATATTCCAAGACCTAATTTACACATGCACAAGCCTGAAATCTGTAGGATTTGCTTCCTGGGGGTGTTTTTGACTTTTCCTTTTTATCAGCAAATTCCTTACAGCCTTCCAACAGGCTGCTTGGAAGTCTCAGAACAGAAGGATTGGGTTAGGGTTATGGTGGTGAATTCCTCCATTTCCTTTGCTGCCTCCCAGTTAGTGTTTTATCTGCATCATCCTGTGGCCTGGAGTGTCAGGGACAGTCCAGGAGCCCGTACCTGATGTGGTGTCGATGTCCCCGTCCTGCTCCTTGTAGCCATAGGTGCTGCACAGGGTCTGGGTGCCTGACTCGTTGGTGAGAAAGCCTTTCCCCCCAATGCTGGTGTTGTGCCAGTCTTGGGCTGGTCCAAGCAGCTGGAAGAGAAGAAAGAGATGGTAAAAACTGCTTCTTCCTGCTGTGGGTGCAATGTCTGATTACTTGCCTTTAATTAGAAGACAGGTAAGCAACAAGATCAAGTTCTATTTTCTCATGCTAAGTTATATAAAACTTATTTTGTCACAGTCTTAAAAAAAAAAAAAGTTCATGCAAAACAGCAAGGGCTGGAGCACCTTTTCCTATCTTATCAGTGGGATGACCATGACATGTCTGGAAATGCAGATTAGGCTAGACACGTCAGAGGTGGAGGGAAGGGCAAAATAGAAAGGTCTACAGGATCTTTGCAGACCCTAATACAACAACTTGAGATCAAGGAAATTGGCCTCAAGTTGTGCCAGAGGATGTTTATATTGAATATTAGGGAAGAAATTTTCACGGAAAGGATTGCCAAGCATTGGAACACGTCCAAGGAAGTGATGGAGTCATCATCCCTGGAAGCGTTCAAAAAACACGAGGATATGGCACTTGAGGACATGGTTTAATGAACATAGTGGTGGTGCTGGGCTGATGGTTGGACTTGATGTCTTAGAGATCCTTTCCAACCTTAATGATTCTATGAACCTCTAGTCTTAGCAGGCCTCAGTAGCGTCCTCTGACATGAAGGGTAAGTATTTCCATGGGTGTGTCCTCTCCAGTTCATGTTTGCAAAGCTGCTTTCTTTTTATATTTAATTTTTCAGGCTTCCTCATTAAGAAAGTGTATGCTCAGCTCACATGAGACTGGATCAGATACCTGCTTCCCTTCCTCTTTTGGTACACACACCAACTTTGGACAATTTAATCTGACCAGAAGGGCTGGTTTTACCTTAAAAATATCCTGATTTATTTCCTCTTCGTCTTCATCTGTGACTGTTTTGTAAGCACATTAAAAAAAGGGAAGAAAACATAGATGTCAACTTTTAGCCCTCATACTTCTGCTTCTTCACCACAGAACCTGCTTCATATTCTCTTGTCACACACCATGACTACTTTATATTCCTGCCCACCCAAGACTCCTCACAGCCTTTAATCTCTCATGTTCTTCAACAACTGCATGTTGAGGTGCAGGGCTCCAGCCAGCTCTGATCCTCCCCAGGACTCAACAGAGCAGAGCCCACTTGCTGTGGAAGATGATAGGAGGAAGATGATTTGCCCCCCCCGAGTGAAGAACCACTCTGATATATCCAGGTTAATTATTTGTTTCCCCAGTAGGAAGCATGGCTACCTCCACCATCTCTGCTGGAGCAGGTGGCATTTCAGAGTCTTTCACCCATGGGCAGGTGGCATGTGCCAGCTCTTCCCTTCTGCACCCTGGTTGGTTTGGTAACTCCAAATTCCCAAATCTATCGGATGGGGGTCGTTTTCTCTACAAAAGACCTCGTTTCTCCTGTTGGCCCAGGCACTCCTTCATCCTGCTGCCTTGCCTCCAGCAGACCAGTGAAAGACTGGGGTAGGAAAAAAGAAATACCCACCTTCAGAGGAGGAAGCCAGGGGAGACACCTGGAGCTGGTAGAGGTCGTTGGTGCTGTCAGCCATGGGGACTTCCATTGCTGGCCTCCAGTCGTTCAGGGAGCCGCTCACCTCGCAGGAGGACAGCTCTGTGGGATGCACCAGGAGTTGGCACTCACAGGAGGGAGAGAACCACCTCTGCTTCCTCCCTGCCAGTCTGACACTGCAGCTGCCCCGGCCCCAAGGCTCATCTTTGACCGTGGGTTCAGCACAAATGGCACTTTCTGCTCTGCTCAGACCTAAACCCAGCGTCTCACCTAAGGTGATGGCTGTGCTCTCCACCTCCACTTCCTGCCCTGCATAGTCGTGAATGGTGTAGCCGCTGTGGTCATCTGGCAAAGGAGTGTTGGTTAAGCTTTCTGCTGACTCTTTCAGCCTTGTCTCTTCGTAACACTACAAAAAAAAAAGGGTAAAGCATGAAAGACTTGTCTAAGAGCTTACAAGTTCCCATATGAAAAAAAGTTAAGAAAGAAAACCACCAAAACCTCTAGCTGCTTCAGCTGCCTCTACAGACACATACCCTTCTCTTGGTCCTGTTTCTTACTTCTCTTGAAGACTTTGACTTCCTTTCTGTGAAATAAAATAAGACAAATGTGAGAAAGGGGCTGCACATTTTAGGCAAGTGTGAGCTCTTGCAGCCTTGAAACCTGCTCAGCAAGCTCAACTACTGCCAGCACCAGCCAGTCCCCATGACCCCCAGATGCTGCCTTTAGGCATGTTTAAGGAATTTGGGATAAAATTAACCATTTGTACAAGCTGTTCCCAGCAATAATCAGTGAGCAAGCCCAGTTGCACCAGCGCTACCAACAGGTCTGTTACCCCCTGCTTACATGGAGTAGGACATTTAAGGGCTGTTTAAGCAGTGTAACTCCAGCTGGATTGCCAAGGGTTTACCTTTCTTCTGATGCTTTGTCAAGGGTGGCAGCATCCTGTAAACCCTGACAGCACTGGAGCCCCTGTTGATACTTTTATCCTTCACTTCTTCAATGTCAGGCAGGGAATTCATGGCACAGCGGAAATTTGCCTTCCAGGTTTTTGGATCAGGATCTTTCTCGCCTTCTTTATACCTTCCTATAAAAAAGAGATGGCTTGTGTATTTTAGACTTTCCAGTGCTGGTTTTTCCCACCAAAAGATACCAACATTCTGTTTTCTGACATATACGCTAGTACTTAATCTAATTACCAGTGTAAGTCAAGGTAAAAAATGCCTTGTTTAAGATAGTCTCATAACTGATGGGAATGTAAAGCCAGCACACACCTGTATGAATGGCCCAGCTCCGGAAAAGGCAGGCGTCCTTCTCCATGTCCCAGCCATGCTTAGCAGCATGTTTCCATGGGATTTGAAATATCCTCTTATCCTGAAATTTAACCAATAGAGATTTGAATTAAAAAAGAAACATCACATGCCAGTTTGGAATGATGGATTTAATCAAGAGTTCTCAGCTGCAGCTCAGAAATGTTATAACCACCCCTGCTCTATATCTTAGAGCAGGGGTGGTTATAACTATATAACTGCAATGGTTATTTAATCGATATTTTTATTAAATAGCCATTGTTCCATCTACATTGTTCATGGCAATGGAAGGCTTTTTATGGTTTCTGAAACTGGAAAAAACACCCAAAGGTGTTACAGTACAGTAGAACTGAGAAATATTATCAACTTAACCCCAGAATTATTTCAATACATTGCATCTAACCTATTAGTATGTCATAAATTACAGCATTTTTTATAGATACATTTTGTCAGAGAATCCCTTTTTTAAGTTGTCCGTAAGATTCTGCAGCCCTACAAAAAAATGTAGTTTAAATATCCTCTTGGGGTGGATATGAAAACTTCAGCGACTTGGTTAAATAAGCTCAGTGATCTTGACCTGTGCTACACCCTGGTAACAGGGGTATGCCTTACAGACCAAAAATACAGTATTGCTTTCAGGCCAAATCTTAAAAATGGAAGCAACTGGAGTATAACAGCAGTTGCTTATCTGGAGCAGGAGGTGACTTGGCTCAATGAACAGCAGGAGTTAAAAAACATTTTGAAGGTTTCTTCGTTCTCCAACACACTCAGAATGTTTTCAATGCAATTTATCATTCCCCTCCTGGGAATTTTCTAAAGGAAAGATGGAACTACTCCACTGTGTGCCAAGCAGAGCTACCCTTCCTGCAAACAAAAACTGCTGCTTTTCAAACATAATCCTGGCAAGTGTTCTCCATGTCTTTTCCTTTATGATCTTGACTTGTGCTTAGTGTCATTTAAGAGCAAGGAATGTAAATGATACACAAGTAGTACTAATAATGATGATAACAGTACAAAGCAGCCTTACCTTGTTAATCCATATCAGTCCTGGTATTTGATTGGAATCAATCTGCATTTCCAACCAGGGCCTCATGCGCATTCTTGCCACTGGCATGTTGGCTGTGAAAGAGGTAACAAACAGGTCAGACAAACTCTCATCACTGTTGTAACCACTCTGCAGTGTCGCCCCTCCGACACCTTCTGTGCTCAGCATCACCACCAAGGCTACCGAGAACTACATTTCCGGAGTCTTTCTTAACTCTTTCTTGTTCAGTGCCTCTCACCTGCTCCTGGAAGGAAACGCTTCCTGCTCCGCCTGGCTCAGCCCCAGAACAGGGCTCAGGTTTGGAATTCGGCAAAGAGGCCGATGGCAGCAGTGGGTGTTGAGCCCCTGCTGCGTGGGGAGCTCTGCGTGGGAGCGGTCAGGCCGGGGGCAGCCCGGTTCCGAGCCCCGTTCTGGGAGGGAGCGCCCCGCCAGCACCGCCACCCACCGGGTGTGGGTGTCCCCCCGCTCTACAGCCACGCAGAGTTACCGACTGCAAAATCCTCTAGTTAAAAGTTTATTATTAATCAAGTTACGCAAGGTAGGAGTCAGCGGTCCTGCCGCAGGTGGGTATCCCCAGTTCCACCACGACCCCGTCCCAAGGAGCGGCGCCCGGCGCTGCCGCCGCAAGGACCGGCCCTCCTGACGCTTCCTTTGCACAAATAATTTCCTGTTTGCGGTGTTTTTCCAAGACACACAACCCAAGATTGCCCAAAGAACACTTTTTTAACTTTCACCAGCAACCCGCTCGGCGGGGGCGGGACAAGGTCTGCCAAGGGCTGCCCCGAGCAGCGGTGCTCGGGCCGCCCGCTCCGCCCGGGGCTGATCGGCGGAGCGGAGCCGTGTCTGGCCCTGCGGGGGTGCAGCGACAGCCCGCCCAAGCCTGTCCCCCCCCTCCCCGAGAGCCTGTGCGCTGCACCGCGGCGCTGCCCGCAGGTGGGATGCGCGGTGCCCACCCCGACGGGCGCTGGAGCGATGCCCCGGCTCCGCTTCCAGAGCTCCTCCGCACGGGAGGCCGGCGCTGCCGCCCCTGGACGAGAAGAGCTGAGTGCCCCTGGCACCGCTCCCAGGGACCCTGCGCGGATCCTTCTCCTGGAACCTCCGCGCTGCGCGAAGTGGGAAGTTAACGGTGGGGTAGGATATAGGATAGGATATAGGATATAGGATATGATATAGAATATAGAATATAGAATATAGAATATAGAATAGGGTAGGTCGCACCACGACCCACCTGGCTGTGTCGCACAGTGCCGAGCAGTGTGTCTCCGGCCGACGCGCACGCTCCGCCCGCCGCCCGGCTCTGGCTGCCGCCGGCCGCGCCCGCGGGTATAACGCGGCGGCTCCGGGATTCCCCGCGCCCGGGCCCGGCCGCCGCCCGGCCAATCCGCGCCGCGGCGAGGGGTGGACGCGCCCGTCATTGGCGGCCGCCGCAGCATCACTTCGGGGAAATCACGCTGTTGTAACACCAGAGGCTCGGGGGGCGCGGCTCCCTCGCTGCGAGCGCCCGCCCCGCCCCGTCGCCCGCCCGCGCTCCCTCCCCCCGCGGGATCGGGCACCGGCCCATGGACGGACTGGTCCGGACCGCACAGGGATCTAGTCCCTGTCCCACGGAAGGATCCAGTCCCTGTCCCATGGAGGGACCCAGTCCCCGTCCCTCCAAGGGATCCAGCCCCCGCCCCGCAGAGATGTCCTGTTCCCTTCCCACAGGGGGATGTAGACCCGTTTTCAGGAAGAGACTGTGGAGTCGCCAAAGCAATTCCCGTGCACATCATGGTGCACCTAAACCAGGGACCAGCGTGTGCCCGGTACCCACGTGCCCCCCAGCAGGACAAGGGGGAACGGCTTCACGCTTGAGAGGATAGGTTCAGGTTAGATATTAAAAAGAAAATCTTCCCTGGGAGGGTGGTGACGCCCTACAACAGGTTGCCCAGAGAGGATGCTCTGTCCCTGGAAGTGTTCAAGGATTGTTTGGATGCGGTTTGAAGCAACTTGGTCTGGTGAAAGGTGTCCTTATTGCAAGATGTTAGCACCTTTTAGGTCCCTTCCAATCCAGAATACCCTGGGATTCTGTGATTCTGTGATAAATGGTGACCAATGGTATTGTCCCCTCTTATTCCTCTTGGATGAAACCTGAGGAAGGGAAATGGCAGCATGACAGAAGGCTACTGAATTTCAGGATTTCACTTCAGTCCACTGTAACTGTATGACAGGGAGATTAGATTTTTCACCCAATGTCTTCAAGGTGCATTCCTTCCAGCAGAATATTAGAGCATTTTTAATTACTTCCATAACTTCAAGGGAGGTTTGTAGTCATATGCAACAGGAATTTATGTGGGGAGAGAGGTACAAAGATGCACGGGCAGCTGAGACAGAAGTGTGACACCACCACACTGACTGCCTGCTCTGGCAAGTTTTCTTCTTTTAATATAAAGATGAAAGAGAAGCCCCAATCTGGTTTTAACTGCAGAGAAACACCCTGTAGGAGTCCCAGGCTTTCTCTTAACTAATGTTTGTTTTGTCTGCTTGACACACTTAACTTGTGGTAGGATCCTCAAATCTGGTCTTTGTGCTGAGGGAGGCACCATTCACCACCGAGGTTTCACCATAGGTAAAGCTACAACATATTAGGTAAATTAAACAAATAATCAAAGAAGGTGAGATACTAAATATTACTAGACAAATGGAAGCTAACATAAATGTTGCCTGAAAAAGACAGAAGATACTTGATGTTTCAGTGCAAATGTCATCTACAAAAATAGTCACACCACCTCTTATGTAACATAAATATTGACCAAAAAAATTATGCTTATCGCTTTTGAGTTACAACCTCCAATGGTTTGCTTTCACAACTCACCCAGCTTCAATAAAAAATGAATTCTGAGCTTCCTGGTTTCATGGGCCAAGATCTGCACTTTTTTTTAACTTTTTTTTTATCCACGGCTTCAGTACTCCCGATACACTTACTGGCTTCTTAGTCTGTATCTTGTCAGGAGCTGACATCAGACACCAAATAAATAGACCTACAGTAGAAACGCATGAAGGAAAGTTAACAGCCCCACCCCTCAATCTCCTCTTCTTTCCTCGGGTTTAAACCCAGACAGATCCTATATCATGAAACCTAATTGACCTTTTTATCTGTGTCCTGTCCCACATCTGCATGGCACGTTTCCATGGAACAGGACCTGCCTAGCCTGGGATGCCTTATGTTTGTTTGCTTTTTTGCTATCTTTCTGCTGAAACCAGGAAATAACAACTCGTGTCTCCACAATGTTATTGCGTGTCAGACTCCCTTATACACGCTTACAAAGCCTTCTCCTTATTAAACTGACTCCTTCCTCTCATTTATCCCACTACACTAACCACCCTTTCAGCAGCTTACCTAATGTAGCAAGAACATGCACTTAAACTTGTCATGTATAAAAGTATAATGAAGGAATAATCTCAGGTTGTCAATAAATGGTTGGCCATAAAGCCCTTCTGCTCCACCCAGTAATCACCCAAGAATGTCCATAATGTCACCATCTTTATTCTCTGCAGAATCAGAACCCTGCTCCAGATTTATTTCACAGGCACCTTGGACACCTTTTTTTCATAATCCCCCCATGAATTGCCAATTCCCTTGTTTTATCAGCAAGCTGAGACACAGAGAAGCAGATCACTGACATATTTTATCACATTTACTTGATCCAGGGGGATCCCAAGTCTAGAATTGTAGAATGCAGAACTAATATTTAATAGTATCTTTATTTAAAACCAAATTCAATCCCAAAGTGATCCTCCAGCAAGTTGTGTTTGTTATCCTATGGCACGTACCTCTCCCTCTCAGCCAGTGCCCTGAGATAAGGAGATCATAGGAAGACTGTAATTCAAATGATGCAAAAATGTGACCTGGATGACATCAGCCATGGAGCTAATGGCATGTCCTCTGAGGAGAGAGGGTTATAGATCAGATACAGAGGCTCAACCATGGGTCAGTCTTCTCTGGCATCACTGCTCTTCTTGTTTAAGCAGCTCAGGATGGCTCTGGTCCTGTGCTGTATGAAAGAAAACATGGTTAATATAGAACCCTGCGTGCCATGGGGTGAACCTGAGGCTCCAAACATCCAGAAACACTTTGAGAAGCTGGAAGGGAAGGGGCAGAAAACCAGCACACTTCAGTGCAGACATGGGTACAGCCTTAAGAGCTGCATTCACCTCCAGGTGAGCCTCACGTTCTAAATCTCTAGTGTGTCTTGGGGGAAAGAGCTTGAGCATTTTACCAAGCACTCATGACAGTCTTTGCTTTGAAGATTTTCCCTTCCCCTGTGAACGCAGCCAGGGGAGAAGGTCCACAGTGGGGAATCTGTGCTCTGACAATGGGGAGATGGGGAGATGGAGACAGGCAGAGATGGGGTTGGGGGCTGTCACAGAAAGCTGCCTCTGGTGACTTGGTGGTGAGCCCAGGGAGGCAGCAGAGCCCCAGGTCTGCATGCCCAGGCAGTATTTGTGGGGAGGGGGGTGAACAACCACAGGATGGAGCAGGGGTTTGTGGAAGGGAAGAGTTGGAGCACAGTGAGAGGGAACCTCTTATCTCTTTCCTCGTGGCTCTGGCTGCTTCCTTCCATTTTTGCATCAGGACCTTCCCATGCCCACCAGGCCTCAACAGCCCTTCCAGACCCCACTCTGTGAAGGTTTGCTTGTTCCTCTTTTCTACCTGCTTTAAGAGAACCCTGCTCTAATTCAAGCCCTTTCTAATTTCTCACCCACCCCCCACCTGCCTCTGTCCCCTTTTCCTCATCAACTCAGAAATGAACCTTCCTTTTTGGAGTGGGACATAAAAAATGGGTGCAGAGCTGTTCCTATAACCTCAACATTGTCATGGTTCCCCGCTAAGGAGCACCCAACTGCTGTCACAGTTTGGTGACAGAGGTCATCTGTGGGCAGGAAATTCCTCTTCCCCTCAAAGGCTTTCCAGGTGGTGAGGGGTTAATGCAGAGTGAATTTTTGTCAGGAGCAGGGATGGAGTATCAGCCTTAAAAGTTGCCCAGACAGACAACCAAAATTATCTGCTTCTGGGTCAGAAGCTGTGAGGGTGCAGGGCATGCTGCAAACGGTTTCCATTTCTTATAAATGCCTATTTTACAGAAAGGAACTTTGGTTGAAGCACATGCAGGAGAATGAATGTCAGAAATGTTGAAACTCTGCCCAGATGGCATGATGTAATCCCAGCAATTGCTCTGATCTGCAGGCTACGATAAATATATCCTGGGATGGGCCGTTTACAGTTTCCTGGAATTGGAAAGACCTATCTCAATACTCAAAATCATTCCAATTCTTCCCAGTGATAGCACAGCAAGTTTTTTTTTAATTTAACCAAAAAGAGGTTCTGTGCTTGTTTTGGTGGGAATAAAGGAAATTGCAAAAACTTTACTTGTGGTCTTGGACTTTCCACGCTCCTTACTTTCCTCTCCACCTTGAAGGAGGACACAGACATGTCATGAACAATTTGGTGGGGGAAGTCCTTTGAGCTGCAGGCACAGGGCAGCTCTGACAGTTTTGCTGAGAAGGGTGCAGACCTGCAGCAGCCTGAGCTCCCTGAAAAAGGCCAGAGAGATTTGGGCCTCTCCTGGTGCACATGGGTCTTCACCCAGGGCACAGCAGAGCAGGAGTGGGACAGTCACAGGGCTGTGCTGACCCCAGGTGCCCAGGGGTCCTGGCATCTTGGTCAGTAACCCCACAAGGCAAATGGGAATCTGTGTACTTGAGACTGCTGGAGTCCTGTCAGAGAAGCTAGGGCTGAGATCAGTAGAAAAATGGTGAGTTGTGTCCTCAAGTTCTTTTATTTGCCCTTAGAGTATCCAACTGAGAGTGGGATTGGACCCCCTGCCCAACTAGCCATCTGCAGAGCAGGAGTCAAGCCAAAGGGACAAGCAGCATGTGGTGGGCAAGGCTGGCTGTGCCTCTCATCTGGCTCCTGGCTTGGAAAGTTTGCTCCATTCTGGACTGATTGGAAAAGGTGTCAAACTTCCCAGCTAGTGGAAGGGAAGGACAGGCCAGTGGCTGTGGCAGTGTGGTGCTGTGCCTCCAGCCCTTCTCAGGGGTAGGCAGGGGCTTTCTGGGGGCTCATGGAGGCCACCCCCACCTCCTGCCCAGCCCTGCCTGCACCCAGCCCTGCCTGCACACTGCTGCTGCCCTCCAGCAGCTGGAACAGGCTGCAAGCCTGCAGTCAGGAGGCAGGGAGACCCTGGGGATGGACGCCAGCCCTCCAGGAAAGGCCAGCTGGAAGTGGAGGCTGCAGTGCAGTGACCTGTGAGTGTTTCACCTCTGCTTCATCTGGGAAAGAACATCCATAATGCCTGCTTTGTTTGAAATAGTCTGTCCCGTCCTTGTGCAAAGAGGGTGCCAAAACAGAAGTTCTTGTGGATGCTGAGAAGTGCCTGGGCCAGTCACATTACTGCCATGAGGAGCTGAGGGACGGGAAGTGGAGGCAGGATGTAGTGGGAAGGAGGCTTGTCCCAGGTGGGATAGACGGCGGCTGAACAGCAGGATGGGATCCTGCTCTGAGCTGGGCTGCTGGTCCCAGTGCTGAGGGCAACCATGGTGGCATCAAGGATCTTGTAGGACCATAGCAAAGAGTAAAAATCATGTGCTAAAACATGAGCTGTATTCTGACACCTAGAGATTTGGGTGTCTTCATTGAAGACTAAAAGTTGGGTACTTGTAACAGAAGTCCTTTATTGCATCATTAAATCAGTCCCATGAAGGCAAAGTTTTTTAGAGTCTGTAGTAGTACCTAGAAGCCTTGTAACATAAAGTTTCTCCGTCCCAAGCAGACGCAGCAGACACAACTGCAGTAAAGGCATCAGTAGTTTGTATCTCTTGAGTGTCTTATCAGTAGCAGTGGCAGCAGTAGCAACAACAGCAGCATTGGCGTTTTTGTGAATCCTCTGTGTGTGTGTTCTCAGAGTAGTACATTTTTATTCTATTTTTAGCTAATTAAGCACTTACATGAATTTTCTTACAACAGTGTTAGACTTATCCTAAGCCAAAATTAATGTAAGAAGGCAAACACAAATTCTTACATAAATTCTACGTATATGGCTCTATCTGTACTATCTAGCAAGGCTACATTATTTTTGTTATGACTAGAATTCAACTAACTTTGCAAAAGGCAATGCTACTTGAACTTTAAACTAGGCTTTAGGGCTTCTCTTACTAGCTAATAAAAGCATTTAAAATCCTTTATTTATTTAAAACTAAACTGGCATTTCTACCTCATGTCTGTGTAGATTTGTATATTTTAGTCTTTCTGAAAGTTGTAATTCAATCCTCACATTTCTAGGCACTCCTGGGCCTGTATGAATTTGGCCCAGGAGGATTCATACTCCAACAGTATTCCCTGTATTTTAATTACTGATTGGCTTTTAACCTTGATGCCAACTGCAAACATCTTTGCCCAGACACAGACCATGAGGGAGAAAGAACAGCAGCCATAATAGATAATGGCACAATTTACATAAGCAAGACTCAGATTTGGTGTTTGAACAACACCTGCCTGAGCAGGTGTGGTGCTCCTGTCCTGCCGGGGTCAGAGCAGTCACAGCTGTCACTTTTGGCTCTTGGGTTTTTGATGCTCTCACAGGGGGTGCTGTAAGCACTGGTTGTGTCCCCCCCTCGAGAAAAAACAAAAAGCCAAGTGATACATCAATCTGGATGCTGGAGGAGGAAACTGACTCAGCTGCCCAGCTGCTGAGGGACAGTGCTAGATCTGCAACTAGGGAAGGACCTCTTGCAACCTTCTCCCAGCCAAGGAATGGGGGGACCCATTGAGCAGCACCCAGTGAGGGGTCCTGGGGGAAAGGACCAGCTGTCCCACATGATTCCTTGTTCAAACTCATTGCCTTCCCCTGTTTGGTTGGAGTAATTTTTTTTCTGAAATAAACTATTATTATTATTATTATTTTTTTTTTTTTTTTNACCCTTTCCCCCCCTCTTTTTTGCCCCCTTTTTCTTTAATCCTTCCCCCTCTTTTTTCCCATTTTTGCCCTCCCTTTTTTGCCCCCTTTTTTGCCCCCTTTTTTTTCATCCTTCCCCATCTTTTTTCCTTTTTGCCCTCCCTTTTTGCCCCCCTATTTCTTTAATTCTTCCCCCCTTTTTTCCCCGTTTTTGCCCTCCCTTTTTTGCCCTCTTTTTCTTTAATCCTTCCCCTCTTCCCTCTCTTTTTCGCCTTAATTTTCGCGTCGCCGTTGTTTGTATTTATTGGTTTAGTTATTTATTTACTCACTGACTTACTTATCTACGTGCTCCTGATCTCCCCCGACCCTCCCCTGGCTCGTCCCGGCCCGTGTCCCCCCTGCCCGGCCCGTTGCCGTTCCCCGGTCCCGCCGTGCCCAGTTTCGGTTTCCTGCGGGAGCCGCGGCCGCGGGAGCGGCTTCCGGGAATCGGCGCTGCCGGACGCCGCCGCGGGAGGGCGCTGCTGAGCCGGGGCCGGGCCGGGGAGTGAGTCAGGGATAGGGACGGTCGGGAATTCCGGCCGGGAATTCCCGGCCGTGCCGGGAAAGCCCCTCAGGGTACCAGGGTGCGTTGCCCTGACCCCCCGAGGGGGCTCCGGCACCCCCTCGATCCGCTGACCCCTGGCCCAGCCCGGAGAAGGAAACCAGCGTTGCTCTCCGGGATGAGTAATGCAGCTCTCCGGGTTAATTACAGTGTGAAAGGGAAGTATTAAAGGTTAATTGAAGTTAGAGTGTTATTTCCCGTTAAGGGTATGCTGTTTTCCTTCACCATGCTAGAAAAGATGATCTATATGTAAAATAGAAAAATCACATAAACTATTAGATATCAATTATTTAATAGATATGTCGTTGATTATATATTATATTTTTAAAATATCGTCTAAAATTCCCTGGAATATTAGCATGTATGATATATAATATATATTACACTTAGAATACAATACATAATTATACATAATGCAGCACATATTTGTACTATCTACATGATTGTTTTTCCCCTGGGCATGATAGAAAAGATGATTCTTTTGAACTTTCCATACAAAGTCATAATTAATATTAAAGTGCAGCTGGAGCAGCTCTCCCCTAAAGCAGGATCCAGGTGGGTCAGAGGGCAGGTGTCTGCAGTGATTTGGGGGTACAGAGACCCAGACAGAGCTCCCACTGTCTTTTGAGTTCTAAAGTTCCTCTTTTTTTGCTGATCCTGAGCTCATCTTGCTGACTCCTGAGCTCATCCTACTGACTCGTGCCAGCAGCGTGGTTCGTTTTCTTCTCACGGGTAGTTTCATCCCGCCCCGTTCAGGCTTTGCACACTCCTTTTCTCCTCACCATTCTTGGGTGTTTTCCACGGCCCACTGCAGCTGGAGCCAAATGAACCCGTTCCTTTTCCTCCACGTTTTGGCCCCGCTCAAGTGCACGCACTGAATCCAGGGAAATCTGCCCAGGGAACTTCCCCGTGAGCCTGCCTGGATTTAACTTGTACGTGGTCGCATCCGGGGTTAAACCGCTCTGCCGATCTCGCCTTGTTCTTTAGGCAAGGACTTCAGGGCTGTCACCTCCTTCCTGCTCCAGTGAAACCCGAGGCAGAGGGTTCACGAGGGTGAGCCCGGCGGATTGTGTCCCACAGGGATCGCCTTCCTCTGGGCGGCACCGGGGGGACAAGGATTGCTGTGGGGAGGGGCTGACCACGAACGGGACTCGGGCTCGGCTCAGGAATCGCAATCACTGCGAAATGGGGGAACGGAACGAGGGAGCTCTGCGCAGCAGAAGGAAGGAAAGCCCAGTCTAAGACTCTTCCTGCCCAAGAGCTCTCCCGGCAGATGGATCGAGCATTTCTGGTCTCCTGTTGCCACCTGCCGTCAGCCGCCCGGGGACGGAGCTGCAGCAGAGTAAAGCGTCGGACAAATCGACGGCTGCACAACTTAGAAATAATAATTGTGCTGATCAACCCTTGCTTCACCAGCAACTGTTCCTGCTTTGCCCATCTTATGGAGCAATATTGTGAAAAACTGTGGTTTTCCTTCATATAAGTTGGATAACTCTAGAAAACACTGGGAAAATCAGCATGTGGCAAGAAAATGTTTTGTTTCTGCATATTTGTTCTGTCATCACAAGGTTCTCACCTGTGTTCCCGAAAAAGGAGCAGGGATGCTGACATGTTGTATCAGGATGTGCCTGACACAGGAGTCTGGAACACATTAAATCAAACCCTTGCAACACTGTGACAAGTGCCTTGCTCATCTGCTCAGCTTTTTTTTTTTTCACGATGTCAGAATTGGTAGATTTTCGAAGAAAATGATCAGAAAGATGCTGGTGGAACCCACCTCTCTACCNAATTAAAAGTAGCAAAAATATAGAATAAATATTTTCTCAAAAAAACTCTTGTCTATGAAATATAACATAATTTGACACAATAGAAACAAATCTGTACTGATCTAAACACTCCTATCCATTAACAGTATAAAAACCCCATCAATTCTCTTAGTGCTATATATTCAGATCCTTACAAATCTTTAGTTGTCATATTTACACTGACATACCAAAGCTGCAGGTAGAGTAAAATCCCAGGACGTGCTTCTCAGTGCTTATGGAATGAAGAGGTTATGTGACAGCAGTAAAACATTCCAGTGGAAATCTGGCCTTAAACCTTCAAAGTCAGAAGGGTATTCAGACTGTCCCATATTGCTGTTCTCCCCTGCACTGGCCCAGTCTGGTTTCAAAGAAAGAAAAGGGGATTTATTCACATCCTGTTTCATCTGTCACTCGGTGTTGGTGGCACAGCAAGGCCTGGGGGGCCAGGTGATGGTCGGATGAGGGGTGTGCTCTGAGCCAGCTGCTTCTGCTCATACCCGCCCCTATTCAGTCTCCCTCTGATTCAGAAATTAACTCTTCATGACAATCACAGAGATTCTATGCCTGGTCAGGTCCTTCTGCAATCCCCTGCATGATTTGGTTTATCAAACATTTAAATTTTCGTCTGAAAATACAAATGCCATTTTGCCACCAAATACTTTGAGATGCCAAACATGAACCAGTGCAGGATCACTGAAACTGAAGGTGTGTCCTGCCAAATTTTAACGCAAAGGAGGAACGCTTCTTAAACAAGGAAACATTTTACTGCTCATACAAATTTACAGCAATTTTAGAAACTTTTAACTCTTCACTCTTGTGTTTTTTAATACTTTTCGGAAGAATGTCATCACCTTTTTTATAAATATTGTTGTGCTCCTTCTTTCTGTATCACATTTCCCCTGAAAAATGAATCAAGAAAATTAAATTCCTTAATATTTAATCATTATTTAGAGCTTTTTAATCTCAACATCATTTTATAAATTATACAATTTTTCTTGAACTTGCTTATCACATATGAATCCTTATCTTAGAGGTGGATCAAGCTTAATATTAGAACAAGGGAACAATACAAACATGAAATAATGCCAAGATTTATTCTTCCATTTACTAAAGACAAGCCAGGAGAGAAATTACTCTCTTTTGGAGATGTAAAGACACGTTTGTGAATTATAGATCTTTTTTTGTTAAATCTCTGCTGTATGACCTCTGGCAGACAGCAAATAAATTCCTACCTCTTTTGCCAGGTTTGGCATGAGCCACTGCTTCAGTTTTTCAAAATTGTGGAAAAAAGCACTGAATTTTTTCATAGCTGGATTATTTTTCAGCTGTTCCATTCCTTCGAAGATTGTGTTTATACAATTCGCATCCTAAGATGGAAGAAACAGAAAAATTGACATGCAAGTATTCATAACCACAAGCTACAATGAGTTTATTAAAAAGCATTGAGAGTTTTGCCCAGTTGCCTGGGTGGCAAATTCATTCTTATTGACTTTTGGGCTTGAGTTTGCAAACACCTTAGGCAAGTGTGCTTATCTGCTGTAACCATTTATTTGCTCTGCAGACAGAAACCTGGCAAAGGACAGTATCTGCTGGTGTGTCTTGTGATGTCCAGATGAAATATGTCATTGTCTAAAAGACTCAGCCCTGCCTCTTCTGGAGCCATGCAAAGACTGGTTTGATATCTCACATCTGCTCCTGTCTCTCCAACGTAAGAGAAAGAAAACAAATGAACTTCAGGCTACTCCAAACACTTCCCATATGACATCTGACACCTGCATGCCAGGAGAGGTGGGGACAGCAGTCACCCTCTCAGCTCCTGGCCCTTTTCCCATCCCAAGGGTGGCCATGCTGGTCTCTGCCACAAAGCAGGCACTGGCTTTGGTCTCCGAGACCTTGTGGTCTGGGCAAGGCCACCAGCAGGGAGAGAAGGAATGTGGGATGGAAGCCAAGCAAAGAATGATGGATGATGGTCTCACACTCTCCAGTGTTGAGGTCATTTTGAAAGAGATCAGCTAAACTCACAAAGGAGAGGACACGGCAATCAGCGGCAGGAACAGATTCAGATGTTATGGGAGAGGAAAGAGATGAAAACTGAAGAAAAACGTAATTGTTGAAGACTGAAGGAAATGCAGGCAACTGCTGAAGGAAGGTCAGCACTGCACCCATGATGTTCTTGAGCAACGTGTATCTCCTGTTGGTCATTCCTGGATGCTGCACGATGGATAAGATAATTTTTCCCCACAGCCTTGCTCGGGAAGCCACTGACAAACAGCAAAGGCAGAGACACCGAGGAAGCCTCTGTCACCTCTGAATCCACAGAACAGGTGAGAGGGAAACAGCTCTTCCCCTCAAAGGAGATCTGGGCACTGGCACAGTGGGGTGTGGTGACACCACCAGGGACCTCATCAGGAAAAGGGACAAGTGAGCTGCCACCACTGGGCACTGCTGATCCAGGGTCAGAACTCCAGAGCTAAAGCCCCAGCCTAGGAAGAGAGCTCCTTCAGACAGGATCCAGAGAGAAGTGACAGAGCTGGGAACTTTACATCTAATTTGAAAGGAAATCTGCAAATTTGCAATTTGCTGGATTGGGATGGAATGGGATTGAAACCCTGACCCTCCTCCTATAGTTAGTTCAGGGCAAAAATGGGAATCATTCTGCTCCTTCAATAAATCAGTGAGTCAGATAACATTTCCACAAATTGCCATCTGGTCACACTATTAGAAGAAGAGCTCTGTGCTGGAGTTTGGTCTGTGGAAACCAAGATTCTAGTAGATGCACAGCAAAGGGAAAAGCCTCATTAATGTCTGCATGATGATGGAGTCATTTAAGTTATCTGAAAAAGAAAATCTGAGAGAGGAAAGGAGAAATTTATTGGAGACGCAAAAGAAGATGGGAAATGCATAAAGGGGAGTTTGATCTTTAAGATAGACCCTGTTCATGGACACCTGGTCATGGTGTACTGTTCAGGGGGCATTAACACCATCCTTCAGAGCAGATGAGGTAATACAACTATTTAATTCCCTAACTGATGGTAAAGATATAAAAAGCCATTTCTAGAAGTGGACTAAATGAAGTAGGCTAAACAGAAGGATTTTTCAGACATACAAGCAGGAAGTGTGAATGAATGTGTTCTTTCCTTTTTAGCTGTAGCTGATTCAAAAAACTGATTCAGAAAATCATTCTGTTGTGTGTGTGTTCTGCAGATTTACAAAAACATAGAACAAGTATAGCTGCTATCCTTTTATATTACAGTATCTTTTTTTGACTCATCATTTGATTTAATAATGTTTTATAACTTATGACACTTTATATCCTATAATTAATTTTATATCTTATAATGGCTACACTTAGAGTAATTGTTTGCTCTTAAATACAAATAGAGTATCTTAGGAGGCAATTTAAGAACTACCTTACTTTCTAGTGAAGAAATTAACCAAAAAAATTACTTATATTTAAAAATCCTTTTACTTACATCTATATTGTCAGGAGTTTCAATCCTCAGATTCTGCAAAATAACACATTAATTCAGACTTTCAAATACCTTCTTCAATAACACTTATAAAAATATAATAGATAAAAACATGGACTGTTTTACTTTCAAAAAAAGTTAAATATTCAAAAATAAGAGGTTTCAGTATATTAAATTTCAGATTAGAAAAATGGAAATTGAATTTACCTGAATGTCCTTTGTCATCACCTCACACATTTGCTGTAGTACTGTCAGTAATTCAGCCATGCTGCTCATCTGGGGAGCAGCAGAGATGCCTGCAGCAAGCAAGAGAAGGTAGAGATGGGTCTTCATTCTGCTGATGTGCTCAGAGAACCTGCAAGTGGTTCTGGACCAGTCCTCTGGTCCATTTTATGGTCTCTACAAGGAAATAACTGTTTAGGTTGAATTTTAAAACTCGTTAAAAAAAAAAAAAGAAAAAAAGTGCATCATTCACTGAGACTTTCTGCAAGAGAAAGGTTCCAGTAAATTTGGTGTTTAACCTTGGGACAGCCTCCTTACCCAATCAGCTTTTCCATGGAAAGTAGGTAGTAAATATATAAGGAGTGGCTTTTCAACTTGAAAATCAGTAAAGCATGGAATGACCCAAAGCATGACCAAGCATATGCCATCTCCACAGCACTTCTCTAGAAATCAAATCTTCTTTGTTCACAGAGTGTGACCATCTTCTAGACAACAGGAAAAGACTGGTATAAGAAAAAAACCTCAACACAACCCCATAGAAAATATGTGACCCATTGCCTAGAAAGGAAAAATTACAGTACTTGTGCAATACTGATGGCAAATTTTTGACAAAATGCAGGTATTCTGTAAGAGTTAATTAATTTACAGCAGGAGAAGCCACTTCCTGGAGCACCTGGCCCTGGGCACAGCAAAGTGGCCCCTTTTAGGTGGGAAGGAGGGATGCAGGGTGTCTTGAGCCCATCAGCCCGAACCTCATGGGCACAGTCAGTGCCCCAGGGTTGATTTTGTGTCAGGAGAGTGGTCCCCTTACTGCCCCATTCTCTGGCTGAAAATGGAGAAGCCCACCAGGTTTCCGGGGGACCACTCTAAGCTCTTCATTAATTGAAGGCATTGTGGTTTGTTACTTGGCCAAATCAGCCAATGACTGGTGTTTCCCTCTTTCCTGGCAGCTGGAAAAGCTCCCTTTTTTGCTTCTTTTTAAAAAGTATGATGTTATTTTACAGAATTGAAGGCAGCAGCCATGGTGGCTGCAGTGCAGCCCCGTGTCTGCCGGGCAGGAGCAGAGCCACTGGCTCCACTCGTGGGGTCTGATGCCACAGCATTTCAGAGTAAGCATCTCAGTATCTAAATACTTTGAATTGGGGAAGTCAAAAGTCCATAGTGGTTATGTGGCTTAGCTCAAGCTAACCTACAAACTGGCTGCTGCCTGCTTTGCTGTATCCGTTTGTCACCTCTAACAAGATGAGGGGTTTTTCCACGACTCACACTTACCTGTAGAACTTTCTCATCCCACAGCTCTGAGGATTGTATCCTTATACAAGTGATAAGGAAGAAACTTTTTACAATGAGGAGGTAAAACACTGGCATAGATTATCTGTAAAAACCTCATCCCTGCAAGTGCAAGACCAAGCTTGGGTGGGGGTCTGAACAACCTGGTCTAGTGGAAGGTATCCGTGCTCATGACCCCTAGAGAGGGTCTTTAAGGCTCCTTCCAATTCAAACAATTCTGTGATTCTGGGGACTCTGCAGAGTGCATCTCTGGGAGATGCAAAAGCAAAGAACCTGCCTGGCTGAATTTGTAAGCCATAAAACTGAAAAGTGTAACACCCACTCTTGGCTCACTGTGTTTTTGGTGTTTCACAGCTTCTTTCCTTTGGTCTCCTTCAAACTCATACTGGTTTACGGGCAAAGCCTCCTCTCCCCTTTGCTGGTACCTGGGCTGTCCCACCAGCCAGGCTGATGTTCAACCCCACCATTAGCGACCTCTGTGGGCAACTCAGTTTTAACTCAAGGTTTGTTGGAAACCCCCACTTTTTTCACCTTTTCCTTGGCTGGCAGTTGGCCCATCCACTGTAGCATGGTGTTTCCTGTGCCCGTGGGGCTGCTGGACACTGCTGTGTCCTTCACCTCAGACCTCCCTACTCTGGGGCTGATAGCACAGAGACCACATCTGTCTCCAATTCCATTCCTGGCTGGCACAACCGCCAAGAAATTTTGTCTCAGGCTTTTTGTTTTCGTCCCTCTCTTGCATTTGGTATTTGCAGCCACTTCTGCAGAATCCCAGCACTGCCCCAGAACTTTGTATGACCTGTATGACTGTTCTTTTCCCTTTAATGAACTTCATCTGTAGGAGATAATCCCTCATTCCAAAGAATTCACACGTACTTTTGTTAAATCTAACAGTAGCATGAACTGATTCTTCAGCTTTTCCCAGCTCCAAAGGAACAAGATTGGTCCTTCACTGCTTGCTATTTTACCACTCTCTCTTCTTGTGACATATTCCAAAATCACTGTGCTTTCCAATGCAGGGATTTTTCCTTTTCCTCTTTTCCCTCACTTTTCCCCCTATTTTGCTTGAGGTAACAGAACTGCTCAAGCACCCTTTTTTCTCTCTAAGATGGCCCAGTGCCCCTACACAAATCATCTCCCAAGAGGTTCATTACTGTACAGATGGTTTGGGGTGTTGTTTTTAACATGAATGCAGAGTTAAGAAGTTGAAGGATGTAAGAAAAAAATAGGGCAAATGTAAGCAACAGGTTCTGACCTCAATACTGTACCTCTCTGGTACTTACATTTCTGGAATTTGTCTGATCTGGGAGTGTGAGCAGAGTGAAGGCACCACAAACATAAATAGAATTGGTAGGAATAAGAATAAGCAAAGCAAATATTTCAGAAGAAACTCTGGAAACTAGAGTGACAAACAGCAAGTGGAAATCCACATTGCCAGACTTGTCCAAAGTGTGTCTGCTTCAATTTGGAATGATCAGGAGGATGGAAGTGAAGTGAATAAATAATCTTATTAGTCAGTTAATTCATGACTTTTGATACTAATGGAAAAGGCATTTTGGTGGGAGTCAGGGTGTGATAAGTGTTCACATAGAGCTGGTTTAGGAATATTATTTAAGAAAATAATCAGATGATGCTGAGCATGAAAATAAAGTTAACCTAAAGTCTGTACAAGGTGCTGCTGATGCCAGCTGGGATCATCCAGGGCTTCTTTGAGTCAAGAAATGCTGATGATTCCTGCAGGGATGTGCCTGCATTAGGTTGATGGACTGAGAGAATGCCTTGTAGGAATTGAGCTGCAACTCTTTGTAGGAGCTGGTTTTGTTCTTTCCTGTACATGAATGTGAATGTTTACAATGTTTAGATAAGGTTTCTTTACTGGTGTGAGCACAAAATGCAGCACTGCTATGGTGCAGTAATCTTGTGCCTCTCTAGCCTGCCAGGCTCAAGAAAATGGAAATTTCTGGAAAGCAAAGAACACCTCCTGAAGAGATGCTCTGGAATGCTTTCTCACATGGTTATGTTTCAATATTTTGTGCCGGGAACTTAGCTTAAAGTAAACCATTTGAAGTGGAGTTTTCTCTTATCCTGACAAATTTTCTGATCCTCAAACTCATCCAGTCTCCTGGGGTTGTAGAACTTACTTTAACCTTTAGTGATACTCTCACTTGTAACAGACAGTAATGAAGAGAACCCAGGTGAGTGTAAAAAGCAGGTCACTAGGAGGGAGTCATATGCACCATATTTAATGAATGATTCTTTAGCTTTTTGCTGCCTTCCAGCAGTATGTGCCCCTTGTGAGGGTGGCTGATAGAGCAAGGTACGTGTGCATATCTGGATGCTCTAGCAGTGAGCAGAATTCCTGCTTCCTACAACGAACAGCAAAGATAAAGGCCAGGACTTAGTCCTTGCATTCCAAAGTAGTGCTGCTCCATAGTGCTGCTCCTGGAGCCTCTCTGTCCCAAAACTGCCCTGGTGATTCTATAAAGGCCAGTTACAAGCCAGGGAAATTGTGAAATTTAGTGAAGACTGGTTTTGACTTAGATTACATGAAATAAAACCTTTTCCTGGGAAATAGGCTGTTGGGAGGATTTTTACTTAGAGTTCTGTGACAGTTGTGGGAGGAGTGCTTTCTGGAAACAATATGTGCAATATCTGGCCAGTTTTCACAGCTCCCTTTTAGCACTGGACACTGCCATCAGTGGAGACCTGTCAGATCCTATTCTAAGACCAGCTTGACTGAGCTGTTACACAAAATGGGATGATTCCTACAGCAAAAAATAAAGGCAGAAGAGAAAAGACAAGGAGAGAACTGTTGCTCAGGACTCAGACAAAATGTAGATGTCATCTGCTGCTCAGTCTCTGCCCTGGGCTGGAGCAAAGGCACAACTGCTGGCTGGTCCAGACTGTATTGGAAAGCTTTTAAGCATGACGGGAAATGCCAGTGGAATGGTAGCCAGAATAGTGAAATATTAAAAAAAAACCCTAATCCATTGTCATGTATCTCCCTGAAGCACTAAGGCAGAAGAACAGTGGTGGATGCTTATTGCTTCAGATCTCAGGATTTCCTTCTGGCAGCTTTAATATCTCCTCTGTTTTCTAAAACCCTTTGGCACCAGAAAATAAAACTTGTAGGAGCTCCAAAACCTGTGATTATGATTTTTTCAGCCTAAACCACTCAGTACATTTGTCCTTAAATGTTTTGCTTCTTTGTTTTCTGGTTTTTACGGTGGCATTGATGCACTGGGTTTCACTTTCCCCAGCATCACACCCTGCAGCAGGAGCCTGCTGCAGCTCCAGATGACCTTTGCTCTCAGCAACACCTTCCTGATAGCAGATCCTGCCTGGTTTGGGTGGGTTTTTTGCTTATACATCCTGAAAATGAAAGTCTTAAAAGGCTTTTCCTCTTCACTCACAGGGCAAAAACCATTGTCTATATTGCATGTGAACTTTAAAAATTTTATAGCCAATCTTGCAACTTTCTCTGCTCTTGTGTGTGCAGCCTTTCCCAGCCAGGGCTCCTAAAAACCTTTTTTATGTGCCTTGATGACCCTGGTTTGAAAGACCACCTTTCTTTTCTCTTTTGAAATGACTTTTCAATAGGTTGACAGCATGGTAAATGGATAATATACCATGTTGGGAGCACACTAAAAATCCGTTTCTGCCACTCCAGCTACTTTAGAATGCTTCCAAGGATTTTAAATTGTTTTGTAATCCTGGCACTGCTATTTCTGAAGAGCACAGAACATAAAAACAAGAGTTACATGTGTTCCAAACTCTGTTAACCTGGGCTAAAACACTTCCAGAAGAACAAAATGGAAAGAAAAGTGATTTTGCTGTGTCGATGGACCCACCACAAGGTAATGAGAGAGAACAGTGAAAGAATACACTTCAAAGTATGAGCTGAGCTTATGCAAAGTTGCGTAATTGCAATTAGAGATGGCTTCCACTTAATTAGCTAATTAAACTCCAGTCTGGTTATTTAAGCACTTAGTAGCATTTCTCTGTGCTTGTCTTGTGAGATTTAGCTTGGTGTGGGTGAGCAGTATTGTCCCCAATGCATGTACAACACATTACATCTCACACTTTCAGCAGGTTTTAGCATGTTTTGGAAGGAAAGATGAGTTTTTAGCATGAACTGTGTTAATATTACAATCACTCTGCAATGGTTGGTTGAAAGGGGCTTATTTTAATTAAGATTATAGAGCTTCTGTAAACTTCATGGCAAAATGCTGCCTTTGCTCCTGCTTTTCAGTTTTATGCAGAAAGCTGGAGTGAAACTTAAAACACTAGAAAAAAGTGATGTTTCCCACGCTTGCCTCAATTTTAGCAGCTGTACGTCATTTACAGTTACTTGTGAGAGCTGATGTTGAAGTAAATATCTCCTCTGTGTGAGACAGATTTCCTGGCTTCTTGTGTTTCTCTGGATGCATTTTTGATTCCTTGGGAGCTGTGTCAGAAGGGCCCTGTTTAGAGAAGAGCCCTCTCATGTTTGCTCATTCAAAGTTCATTGTTTTGCTCTTGTCTGCTCTTGCTAAACCTCCAGCAGTGACTAAAGGCATGGGCATGGTTTTGTGGGACAGCGTTCTCCAGGTTTCCTCTTTACCACTCTCTTTGTTTGGTCTGGAGAAGATTTATTAATTTCAACAGTGACTGGATTAGCCACCGTCACACTGCTAATACCACTGTCTGGATTCATCCTAGCTTTTCTCAGTCACCAAGATGGGAATCACTTTGATGTGCACCCTTTCATTTCTTGTAAAATCATGTCTATCTACTACAATCATCACAAACTGGAGGGTTCCTTGGACAAAACTATGCTCAATTACTTAATCCTATTGTTTATTTCAGTAGAGATGAGCTACAACTTCCCAAAAACACACCTATGCCAAGTATTTTTCAATTAAAAGTTACACAATATCTAGCTGGGAAGGTCTTCAAACTGCTCCATGCCCCAAAAGCCAGCCAACTGAAACAACTGGATTTCCTTTGGAATTCAGCAAATGTGTCCATACACTAGAAAAAATGTTGTTTTCCTCTAACACTTCAGGTTCTAGAAAAAATGTTGTATTTTTATTTAGGAAAAGTGACTTGTAATCTCATTCTTCACTTCATAAAAAATACAGCTTTAGGCAGTCCTGAGAAGAAAAACCAAACAAACCAATCCAGCCTAAATTAGACAACCTTTGCTACCACCACCGTATCTGCTTGGTAATTATCACTATATATACATGGTAAAACCCCAGAGACCTGCTCAGGGTTTTGTTTTAGCATGTCACTGAGCCAACAACACTAATTTCTGACTCTATTACAAAATTTGAAGATACCATGGTGGAAAATATATTTGGGGTAATATTAAAATAAATATTATCTGCTTGCACACCAAATATATTAATTAAATACAGGTTATGTATCATACACGTATACCACACTGCAATTATGTTGTAGAATTACAGGGAAATGCATTGCTCTCAAACTTAATTACGCATATATTTAAAAGACAGCCTTTTCTCCTTTTTGTTCCTGCCTTCAGATGATAAATATTTGACAATTCTGTGCCTGCAGAAGAGCACATCAATGGATCTGACTCTTAATCTGTATATTTTTTGACTTCACTCATATAGCCTTGACTTATGCTCTAGTTATTAAAGTGCACAACCTCCACAATATAATATTATTATATACAGTACTATTATATTACATTACTATATTTACATATTATTATTTTATATATAATATTTTAAGTTCTTTTATTCATGATCACTTTGAACATTAAGGAAAAATATAAAAGTTCTCTATAAATAAAATAAATAGATTAATAATTGCTATTAGACAAATATCTGATAATTCATATATGAAACATTCATGTTAACGTTGTGGCGCCTCTTTGTGGCGCTCTGTCTTCCATCAGAACCAGCTCTAGTGTTGGGTGAGAGTTGTGTCCAAGTATTTGGGGTGCCAACACCTGTCATCAGGACTCCAAGCAGTACTCATTCACCTTCTCAAAGTATTTCTTGTAGTGCTCCAGGACTGTGTCTTTGGACACGAGTCTCATCTGACAGGATATGGCCTTGGGTTGCTACGATAATGATAGCAAAAAAGAGAAAAAGGTTATAGTCAAAAGAATGGAGGAAATAAGAAGAACATATTGCTGAGAAGGTGCTGGTGGTTGTTCAAGGGGATGTTTAATCAGAAGGAAAGACAGAGCTGCATGAATGAACAGAGAGAGGACATTTGGGTATTGGGAATACTTCCTGGCTGACTTTGCTTACTGAGATGTGGCTTTTGGCCTTTTCTTACTAATATCCTGGCTAATGACCAATCCCAGGATTTGTCTACAGGTGGTGCATCTTTTAGGAAGCTCTAACTACCATCCAGACTCTATGAATTCAGGTAGTTCCTGTAAAACCACTGCTGAACAGCCATAATGCTCAACACTGTGAAACCAAGGGTGTGCAGAGATGGCATCAAAATTTTGCTGTTGGCTTTAGTCAGCCAGGATGCTGAGATGATTGATTTCATGTTTTGAAAACAACTGAGTGGTACATTCACGTAATTTCACATTTTTACTTAAGGTGTCCCTAATCCAGCCAGGGGAGTTGGAACTAGATGAGCTTTAAGGTCCCTTCCAACCCAAACCATTCCATGATTCTATGACTATAAATAATTCATGAGAAACTTACTCTATGTGTTTTGTTTAAAGTTGCTATTATGTGTTCTATGTTTTTCTCCATCACAGAAATATCAGTTCTTGCTGGATCATTCTTAAAGGAAACCTTCATTCTTTCTATGGTTTTTTCAAGTTGACAGGGAACACGACTGCACTAAAAAAAAAAATAAAATAACAGCAAAATTATATTCTGCCAAATGACGTAACTTTTATCTTTCAGTAAATTCAATAACTGTTTGCATGCATAGCAGAAACAAAATTCTGTATAAATACAGAAAGAGGTACTTTCCTATGTTTTCTGGGGTTTGATAAAAAATCTACAGCAGGAGAGATAAGAAACACATTTAAAAAATTTGTTATAAAGGAAAACAGAGAAAAGAATTGTAAAAGGAGACTAAAATCCACTGGGGTTGCAGCTTTATCAAAACCACACAGAGTAGCCAAGGATGTTAGATCTGCCAACTCCCTCTCCCAGCTGTATCTCCCACGCAGGACAGAAGCACAGTACCCCTGTCTGTATCTTAGCTTTCTTTAAAGCTGCAAGCTCTAAACATTTTTTCCTCTAAAACAACAGGCTGGCTGCTCTTGATTATTTTTCATGAACTTTTTTTCAGTTCACAGAACTTGAGAAATCTGCAGATCACAAACTGATCTGCAGTTTGTGGTCTGCACAAATCTGCAGAAGACTGATCAACAAGGTTGTGGGCAATAACTTCTTGTGCCAACAAATTGCTTCCTTCAGACACAAACTTTGTGGTGCTTTACAACACTTAACTTGTTTGTTTGCCAAGAGGTAAAAACAATTTAGTGCTTCAAGTACTAATCCTATTCACCCATCTTTGGTTCTAAATGACAGCAGGTGATGTTCAGGGTCTGCACCTCAGGCAGTAATGTTGACAACAGCCTCAGAAGTAATGTCTCTGCAAGAACTCCTGACATTGCCTTCAGGAGGAGTGCAACCAAGTCTCAGAGACCATAGTCACAGAATTGGTTATTTATTTCCATACCTTCACTGAATTTGACAGAACTGCTCATGAAAACTTAGCATATGTATTCCCTTTTAGTGGGATTCAGTCTTTTTTTAAAGAGTCTAAACCTCTTTCCTTCAAGATCAGCTACAAAGCATCATCATTTTTCAAATAATTATCAACAGCAGAATAAAGAAGTTTGAAAGCCTTACCTGAAATTTCCCCTTGGGTACTGCAAAAAAGATCTAAAATTTAAAAAAAGAATATACTGTTAGAGGGTATTTCTCCTCAAAGTGACTGCCACATAGTTAAACATCTTGAACTACATATCATTTTCATCAGGTTTTCTATTTCTGAACTTCCTTTGGGGAAACAATTGCAGCACCAGCTTCTGAGGAAAGCTTGACATGCAGTGCCTTGAGCATCTCAACTTAAACAAAACACAGGACATACAAACTACAGCTGAAACTAAGCCAGACTTCATCTTATATTTCCATCAAAAGAACTGTGGGAAATGAAGAAAAAGAGATAATGACCCACCTCTTCTTTTGCTAGAGCTGTTAGATCTCGGAGCTTTGCTCGAAATTCATCACCTGTACCTCCCATTGAGCCAGGTAAGCAGCAACTCACCAAGAAGATACAGAGGAACAGCATTTTGGGTTCAAGGAAAGCTGTGTTTGATTTATGCACCATACGCTGCCTATATATACCTTGAATATAAGATGAAAGGGAAAGTTTTCTCATATAGGAAAAGGCACAAGACCATAGTGTGAGTTATCATCGGCACTGTGGGATGCCTCAGTGGGGACGGTTTGGGGGTTTCCTTCCTTCTGACATCAAGTAAGGGGAAAATACCTTTGTGGATAAGAGATGTCATTTTCTTAAAAGATATTAAAACCCATCACAGGAAATAGGAGCATTCCTTCTGTAACACAGATCTTTATGGGGTTCTATTCTTAATTTCTCTTAATCACATAATCAGAGAGATGGAGATCTGAAAAGCTATGTAGTTTTTACATCCCACTCAGTAATATGCCATCCTTTGTTCAGTGGGATTTTCTAAGATGCACTGCAGTTCAAGGCTGAGTAAAAAATACCAGCAACTTCTTAGACATACACAGACCCTAATGCTACTTAACCAGTTTGGATTCTTTACTCTTCCTCCCTGACTCTCACTGTTTGGGGAAATTCAGCATAGACCACACGGCTGAAAAAGGCATGGGTTTAATTGACAGCCCAGCAGTGAAAGCATGGCAGGTATTAATGGCTGGAATTAGCTGTCCTGGCATCAGGTGAAAATCTTGTTCCTTAACGTAAGTGGAAAAACTCTATCTACTGAAAAAAACCCAAAGTGTTTAAAAATGGCTGAAGCCTGCTTTCAGATGACTGGGAAGGGCTTATGAGAGGGCAACACTCCCCCATTAAAAGGTTACAATTTTACAGCAAAATTGGAAAAATCGATCAATGATGTGAGAAGAGTCATCTGGTTTTCCATAGCTACTTGCTTGAGAGACACAGAAAGAGAAAAGACCTTGTGCACATGGAATTATCAGTTTCTCTACACATAATTTCATAAGCAGATCTGTTTAAGTTTTCTTGAAAATACTGCTTAACTAAGTTTTAAATACTGTTTTTAAATTCTTGTCCCAAAATTCCACAAGAAAAACACAACTATGAGTTAAAAAAGCTGTCTTGAAAGGATCTTTGGATCCTACCTGGAAAAGCTTCTGATGAAGCTTTTAACAGTAAACTTACGAAACATTCTGTTGTCACGCCACAGCCAAAGAATTACAAGAGGTCCCCAGATGAAAATGCTGGGCTCTTAGAAGAGCATGTAGAAATAATATGTGATGTACTTTCATTTCTCTGCAGAACTCAGCAGTTGGCTGCTCTTACAGTAATTTAGACTGGAAAGATAGAAGTGTGTAACTGCTTTTGTTCTTCTACCTAAGTTCCAAACAGATTGTCAGATTTCTAGAAGGGATGACATGATAATAAACACTCCAGGAAAGAGATTGTCCTTTCTGTTCCTCAGCCTTTCATGTTCACACTCATATTCATAGATTTATAGACTCTGAAAAGCTGATAACTGTGCTGGTCAAAGGAGAACAATCACAAGCGAGGAAATAATTCCCACTAAACCATCCCACAGCAGCATAAACACAAACATTATTTAGAGAATAGATTTCATATTGATGGGAAAATAGTGTGCGTGAAACAGAAAACTCTACCAGAAACAATGCCGGAAACTGTCTCCTAATCAACTTTTGCAGAATATTCCAGAGGTAAGCCTGGCTACAGAATCAGGGTGTGATCCATGAATCATCTAAAAGCAATGTGGAAAAGTGTCGCCACAGAGAAAGCATTGTGCTGGTGAACAACTGAGTCACACCGAGGCAGCTATAGGGCACGAGACACACAAATGGAATATAATCAGGTGTCTCCCCTCCAAAGAGGAGTTGTGCTGGCTTCTCAAAGATGGGTGTGAACTTTGGCAATATTTTTACAGGCTGTTCAGCCAATATGGACACTACCTTCTTCTTGTCTCAAAATCTGAAGTGGCCATAGCTTATGTTTGTGAGCCTTTTTTGCATGCATAAAAGGTAGGATTATCACCAGAGTACAACTGTAGTGAAAGCCTGAATTGTTGGCCCCAAAACCACCTGCTGGCTACCAGCTTTTGAGAAGGTCCAGACTTACTTCACCTATCATCTCTATTACTCGTTTTAATTACAGATGATCCTGAGATTGAGCACAAATGGCTGTTTTCCAAAGTTTGTCTCTGTTACCTAACCATGAACTTCATCTGACACAAGAACTATTTGTGTTGTTTTCCTTCATGGAGCAAATACAGTAAACGCTAAAATATGCTGGCAAGTTATTAAATAATTCTGGAGCTGGCTGAAAGTGTAGATAAATTAAATTCCCAATGCTTTGGGTCACACAGTGAACCTGAGATGGCTCCCAGCTGGCCAGGGGCTGCTGGGTCGAGGTAAGGGTGTGCATGGCACATGCAGCCTGACCCTATATTTAGTTCTGGAGGGATTCCTGGTCTTCAGGAGTAGGATAACAAAACTCCAGAGAAGCATGAGGAAGGGGCAGTCCTCTGGATTGGACTGTTTTCTAACTCCATGATGAATAGGGGATGGGGAGCAATGAGGAAGAAGATGTGGAAGAAGACTGATAAAAGGGGGCAAGGAGCTCTCTTGGCCCTAGAGAGAAATGAACTTGACCAGCCAAAGGGAGTGATCTCCTTTCCTGATCATTTGGATCTTCTGGAACTTTCCTGCAGTCCCTAAAAGTGCCTCTTGTCTTCATTTCAGCTGAGGTGGAGTTAATTTCTTCTCAGTACTTAGTATAGTGTTCTGTTTTGGATTCAGAATGAGAATAATGTTGATAGTATACTGATGTTTTGGTTTTTTCTAAGTTGTCGTATCCTAAGTCAAGGAGTTNGTGTGTTCACAGAGGAGGCTCCTGGTGATATGAACCCCGTGGGGGGAGCAGGTGACACCTGAGGAATTCTGATGGAGTTTTGTTTGTTTGTTTGTGTGTGTGTGTGTGTGTGTGTGTGTGTGTGTGTGTGTCTCCTGGTCGGCCAGTGAGGAGGTACAGAAAAGAAACAATGAAGGAGCACAGCCAAGACAGGTGACACAAACTGGCCAAAGGGATATTCCACACCATGGAACATTATGCCCAGTACATAAACAAGGGGAATTACCTGGAAAGGGTCTGGCATTGGTCAGCAGCCGGTGAGCAATTTTATTGGGCATCAGTTATTTAGGGGTTTTCCCCTATTTATTTTCATTATTATTGTTTACCATTATTATTGTATTTTACTTTGTTTTCTATTATTAAACTGCTCTTATCTCAACCTACAAGTTTTAGACTTGAGTCTTCTCCCCATTCCACCAAGGCTGGCGGGGAGGAGGCAGTGGCTGTGTGGTGCCTCATCACCGCAATATGAGACAGACATTAAAGCCATTAGAGAGTGTCCAAGGGAGGACCATGAGGATGGGGAAGGGTCTGGAGAAGAAGCTGTATGAGGAGTGGCTGAGGGTACTCGGTCTGTTCAGCCTGGAGGAGACTGAAGGGCCATCTTGCAGCAGGGTACAGCGGTAGACACTGATCTCTTCTCTGTGGTGACCAGTGACAGGACTTGAGGGAAGGGCCTGAAGTTGTGTCAGCGGAGGTTTACGTTGGGTATCAAGAAAAGGCTCTTCACCCAGAGCGTGGCTGGGCACTGAACAGGCTCCCCCAGGGAAGTGTGACTCTTAGGAACGGTGCTGCACAGAGCCAGGAGATGGATTCGATGACCCTTGGGGGGTCACTTCCAACTCAGCTTATTCTGTAATTCTGTGATTTCCAGCTGGCTGTGAACCACGATACCGCCTCAAAACGCCATGGCACCTTTCTCAGCCCGTAAAGCACAGCCCGGACCGCAGGCGCCCCACACGCTCAGAAGGGGCTCAGCCAGCCCCGGGGGCGGTGCGCGCGCGGTGGGCGGGGCCGGGCCGGGCCCGCCATGCTCGGGGCGGGGCCGGGGCGGGGCCTGCCGGGGCGCGCGGGCTGCCGGGGCGAGGGGCGGCGGCGGCGGCGAGTGGAGGTGACGGCCGGGATGAGGGAAAAGGGGGCAGCCGGGCCGGGGGTACCGCGGCGGGCTCAGCTCGATGGCGTTCGGGCGGCGGATAGGGGAAGGGCCTCCGCGGGGCATCTCTCTGGAAAACGTCCGCCCCCGGCTCCGCGCGGACTCGAAAAAAGCGGGGAAAGCCCCGCTGCCGCCTCTGCCTCAGTAGGAAATGAATGCCCTTTCCCGGGCCGAGCCCCGCCGGGCACCCCCGGAGGAGCCGCGGGAGGGCCGAGCCCGGGCCATGGGCCCCGTGGAACACCACCGGAGTGCGCAGCTTTGCACACACCACACAGGCGTGTTTGCAGTGGGTCGGTGACGGGCCTTGGAGGCAGAGTTGTTTCCCCCAGACCCCTGCACAGCCCAATGGTCCGTGCCCGAATTAGGACAAGGTGGTGCTGGATATGCCTGTGAGAAACAGGCATTGGCAAAGCTTGCACGGTGTTGGGTGTTGCAGTACAACAGTGGGTTAGCAAAGGGAAAAAATATTGGAGCTTCTCTTGTGTTCGGGGCATTCTGGAGGCGTGTGCATAGGGTTTGTGAAGTGGAATAAAGGGTCGTTTGGAGGCATTGTGTTTGATTTCATGATACGCAGTATGACACGTGGCTTGGAGTTGATTAATTTCTGTTTGATACAAATAAGGTTTTGCCTTCATACGTTTTGTACCTTGATCAGTAACTGAAGAACCGTAGCTGTGTTTTTAAATATATTCATCGTACGTTGTGCTTGTATAGGTGTTTAGTCAGCCTTCAGTAATCCACTGTGATTTCTGCCTACTGGATTTTTCACAAAGCTCTGTGTTACAGGATTTACAGTGTTTATGAAGCATTAATTTACACCTCTGACTTTGGAACAGAAGATATTCAGCAAAAATGTCGAGGATTGAAAAAATGAGTATCCTCGGAGTGAGGAGTTTTGGGGTAGAAGATAAAGACAAACAGATTATCACTTTCTTTAATCCATTAACTATTTTGGTGGGACCAAATGGTGCAGGAAAAACGGTAAGGCTCACTTTATGTTTGGATAGGAGTCATAAATAGGTCTGGAAGGCTTTAATATATGAATAATAATTTCTGCAGAAAGGTATTAATCATATTGCAAAAGTCATGGTGTTTGCTATAAATATTGTTATTAGAAATCTGCTTTCGTGCCTGGGATTTGCAGAGCACTGGTTGATATTTTTTAATAGGAAATTGGTCCAGATCCTGATTAAAACTGCTTTTGCAAAGTGTTGTATTTTCATGGTGTGCAAAAATTAAAATGTTATTTCTCTATATATATCTAATTCATTTATAAATGTTTGGGCTGTTACTGTGGATTTGCCTGTAGACCATCTTGGTTACTCTGAATTTGTCTTTGTAACTATATACTTACTTCTGTTTTCTTAGACTATCATTGAGTGTCTTAAATATATATGCACTGGTGATTTTCCTCCTGGCACGAAAGGAAAAACATTTGTTCATGATCCAAAGGTAAGTCATAGTGATTAGATATAGTGTGTGCTAACTCCTAAGTAAAATACTTCACTGCACTCAGATTGTGACTAAAACAGGGATGCTCATGTCAAGCCTTGAGCTGAAATGAGGAAAAGCCGAGAGCTGGAGGTGTTTAGAACATACCCCACAGCTGGAGAGGCACATATTCCTTTGGACCTTGAGAAGAATTTCCCTCATTCTCTCTGGGTTTTTTTTTTTGCTCCTACAAAAGGTTGCCAATGAGACGGATGTTAGAGCTCAGATTCGGTTACAGTTTCGAGATGTCAATGGGGAGCTCCTGGCTGTGCAGCGCTCCATGGTCTGCACACAGAAAGGCAAGACTCCAGAATTTAAAACACTGGAATCTGTCATTACTAGAACAAAGTGAGTTATTAAGTGTTTCTTCTTACTTTGGCATGAAGGTGGGTTTGGATTTGGTATATTTTTATGCATCAGATAAGAGAAAATTACATAATGTATTCCTTGACATAGCTACTAGGGTTTTTAGATTATAAAGATGTGTAGTTTCATTACTTTATCTGCTAGGTGATTAAAAAAGCTCACATCTGGTAGCCATGGTGTTATGAAATTACTCATCTCTGTTGACTTGCTTTTATTTGAAAACTCTATTAGTAATAAGGGTGGTGAGACACTGGCAAAGGTTGCCCAGAGAAGCTGTGGCTGCCCCATTTCTGGAAGTGTTCAAGGCCAGGGTGGATGGGGCTTGGAGCAATCTGCTTCTGTGAGTAGCATCCCTGCTCATGGCAGAGGGAATGAGATGGGCAGTATAGACGTTTCCAACCCAAATCGTTCCATGATTCCGTGACTGTAGGATACAGTTTGAAAGTATCATTCTGTGGAGTATGTAGGCTTTACTTTCTTTAGTGCCGTTTTCAGTTTCAGGTGGTTCTTGGCCATGTTTAACTCCCGTCCCCGCTGTTTTAAGTACATTCCTTTGACTCCAGGGCTCTCCTGCCCCCTCTGGTGGTTCTTCAGAGTGTTAATCTGTGAAACTGACTTCAGAAATGGGCGGTGTTAAATGCCTTTGTTGAGGGTGGGGATTTTGTGCTTAAAAATTGTTACTTGTTAAATGTTTGCGTGGGTTTGTTAAAATGAGGTTGTACTGTTAAAACGCAGTTTACTTTTTGAAGAACTTGCCAGTAACTTCTTTGGGGATTTTCTTTATCTCCGCAGGCATGGCGAGAAGGTCAGTCTGAGTTCCAAGTGTGCTGAAATAGATCGGGAGATGATCAGCGCCCTTGGTGTTTCCAAATCTGTGCTTAACAATGTCATTTTCTGTCACCAAGAAGAATCCAACTGGCCATTAAGTGAAGGGAAGGCCCTGAAACAAAAATTTGATGAGATCTTTTCAGCAACAAGGTTTTTCCTTTTACTTTAATTAAATAGAAAACTGAGTAAAAATGTCTTCTCATAAGTGTTAATAAAAATGTCTAAGACACTGTTTCATACATGAGTATTGCTGTCTTGCCAAAGCAGCTGAAATTTTACTTTTTTTAAAGGTATATCAAAGCACTCGAAGCTCTGCGTCAGGTACGACTGAAACAAAGCTTGAAAGTGAAAGAGTGTCAGACAGAACTGAAATACCTAAAACAGAATAAAGAGAAAGCACAGGAAATCCAGGATCATCTCAGCAACAGAGAAGCTCAACTGGCTGCTTCTAGGGAGAATGTAATAACCATTGAGAACCAGCTTGAGCCTCTAAAGGTAATTTCCATCCGGATTATGTTACTACTTTAATACAAAACAATAAAAGAAGTGAAAGGTGGATGAATTTCTTGGTTAAAATCTTGCACTTTTGTACGTAATCCTTTGCCCTGCAGCAGAATCAAGCACACCTCACCTCACCTGGCAGATGCTGCTCTAATCTGTAAACAGTCATTGAAGGGTTAGGAACAGAATTCTTAGCAGCACTGGGTTTTTGTCAGTTTAAAATCTCTCAGATTTAGCTGGTATCTGAAACCATTTTAAGCTATAACGAAAACCAGACTAAAATGTTCCCTATTTTAAAAACATATTTAATGAAACTGGAGGTTTTGCACTTAAACTAATTGATTGTGGGGTTCATGGACTGATGAGATACTTTACCACATTCTTTTGCAGAGCTCTCTGGCAGTAGTTGAACAGAATCTCATGAAAGTAATGAGGTTGGACAATGATGTGAAGGCCCTTGAGAGCAGGAAACGGCAGATGGAAAAAGATAATCAAGATTTGCAACAGAAGATGGAAAAGGTTGCCTTTATGACAAAAAACTCAGATTATTTTACTTTATCAGTCTGAGAAAAACAGTTTTCCAGTTTTGCTTGCTGCAGTTTTTCCCCCTGTATATCTTATTACAGAAATTCTGCATGTGAGGTGTTAAACTCTTATTCTTTTAATTCTGTTGTGGTAAAAACTATACATTTTTAAAACGTCAATAATTAACTTATAAATTTGTCTGTCTGATGTGCAGGTTTTTCAAGGAAGCGATGAACAACTGAGAGATAGATACCAGAACCACCAGAGAATAATGAAGGAGAAGGAGAAGAGATTGTTGGACTGTAAGCGAGATTTAGATAGAGCCACTAAAGAGTGCCAGAGATTTAACAGTGAGAAGTCAGAGCTGCTTATTGAACAAGGTATTTCAGACTTTATTTATAGTCTTGTATGTTTTCTAATGCAATTGAAATCTGGAATGGAACTGCTGATTATTGAAGTGATCTGAACTGGATGAAATTCTTAAAATGTGTATTAGTTCAGATTCAGTTGTTCAGTGGGGTGTGAGGGTCTTGCTGGTGGACAAGTTTTGGTGTTTTTCTCCTGGAGTTTCTAGTGTGCATTTTTTTGTGAGCTATAATAACAACATGTAGTACATTTTGTCATATAACAGAGAAAAAGCCTGAAAGCTGAATGCCTATAGCATTCTCCATGTCTCACATGGGGACTGGGGACAAGACAGAGGGCTTCAAAGTAAATACTTTTTCAATTGTGTATCCTTTTTTTGATGGAGTATGGGAATTTCAGCAAAGCTGTAGTGGTTGAGTCACAAAATATAAGCTTACATAAAATATGTTCAGGATTTGTTTATCTTACTTTTGAATTTCTGATTTAATTAATAAAAATGTAGTTACCTGAAATAGCAACCTCTACCTACAGCTTGTTTTTATTTCATAGCTTTTTGTGTTGTTGAAAAGTACTTTAAGGTTTCAAAGGCTTCTGACTGGCTTTGAATCCTAAGTGTGTCTTCTGCCTCAGTTTTTGAGCATTTATATCACTTTTACTTTTTGTGGAGGTCGTCTTCAGCTGCAGGCAGATCGTCACCAAGAGCACATTGTGACCAGGGATTCTTTAATTCAGTCTCTGGCAGCACAGCTGGAATTAGAGGGGTTTGAACAAGCACCTTTCACTGAAAGGCACATTGCCAGCTTTCACAGGTTGGTGAAGGACAGACAGGAGACAGATACAGAAGCTGCAAATCGGATGATGGTAAGGATTTTGTTGTTTAAGTAGTGTCATTTCTATGGGCCATTGGTGTTTTATTGCTCCATGTGGGTCTTTATGGTGCTGGGAGAAAGTGTTGGTAGAGGGGAATTGAAGCTGGTTTTTTTCTGGAATTCTTGCTTACGTGTCATCTGCATCTTCCCATGGAAGTTAGTTTTGGAATTAGGAGTGGTCATCCAGGCTATTGAACAGGCAGTTCGTCAGAGAGGTTCTTGTAGCAGTCCTCATGCAGGTGGATCACTGGCAAGCTCAAAAACCTGAGGAAGAATTACAATGGGCAGCTGGTTTAAAAATAAACAACTTTTTGTTGAAGTCATGTTCAAAATGGAGTTGCTGTCACTGGTATGATGCATCTGCATTTTCCTATTAAAAATATTTCAGCAGATAATTTTGGACAAGGTGTAATTTTCTCAGTATTTTGATGTTTTTCTAGGGTGAATATTGGCACACTAGTGTGAAAAAGTATTTTAAAGTATTTTCCTGTGAAAAAATTAATAATATATTGTTGCTGATCTTCTTTCAGAGAGAATTTGCACAGAAAGAAGCAATGAAACAAAAACAGATAGATGAAATAAGGGACAAGAAAACTGGATTAGAAAGAACCATTGACCTGAAATCAGATATTCAAGATAAGAAACAAGCAGAGCTGAAGAATGTAAAATGTGAATTGCAGCAGTTGGAGGGGTTTTCAGACAGGATTAGTGAATTGGATGAGGAGATTGGCAAGATGGTAAGTTAGTGTGTAATTGAAGAAATTATAGGGACTTGAGGTAAAAACTTCTGGCTTTATCATTAAAAAAAATACCAAAACCCATAACACGCCCCCCCCTTGATGTTTGCTCTTTCAGATGTTTCTGCCCTTTGAATACCCTGTGTGCTTTGTCTGTTCAGACCCTTTGGGGCAGGGTCTGTTCAATACCTTGTTTTTGTACAGTCCACACATAGAATTTGCTGCTTCTGCTTGGTGAATTGTAAACAGGGTAATAGCACAGCTGGCAGTTGGGAGATTGGTTATTCTCAAATTACTGGGCCAGAAAGTTTGAATTGAAAGTTCCATACTACCTACATTTTTGGAGATAACTTGCCTGTGAGATGGACTAGTTGGTTAAAAGTGTTTTATCTGATGAAGTAAAGTTACAAGCATTTTATGTTCCAGCTGAACAGCTGGTTATGCCTTTGTAGCCAAATATTTTATGTTTGTTAGCAATACATGAATTCTGCTTGACAGTGTTTTTCCAAGACTCTTCACTAGGGTAATTCCAAATTTTTAATATACAGTAGATACTAAAATACAGAAAAGCAAACTAAGTATGAGAGAGCTCCTCTGGTAAAAGCATGAGCAAGTTGGGGCTGTACTGCATTCCAGGACTGCATCCAGTATTTGAGTGGGGCTTTCCTTGCCTTTATCCTTTTGCATGTGTTGTTTACAAATCTTGTGTCATTCCTGTAACAGCTACTGATGCTGCTGCCAGGCAACTGAAGAGGTTTCTTCTGTTTCCTTTAGCTAGAGCTTTACTGATTTTTGTAATTATTTGTGTCTTCTGGGCTTTTATTTTTTGTATAGGGACATGAGCTGGAGAAGGCTGAGAGGAACAGCAATGTAGAAATACTGGAACAGGAAGTACAGACTCTGCAAAATGAGAAAGTAAACCTGGACAAAGCTCTTAGGAGGCTGGATCAAGAGATGGAGCAGTTGAACCTACACACCACAACAATTACCCAAATGGAGATGCTGAAGAAAGACAAAGTAATGTTCTTACCAATATCTCATTAGAGAGGGCCATGAAATTGATACAGTCCCTCCAACATTTGTATATCTTTCAGGTGTTTATCAACAATCAGATGTAGACCTTCTGTCTGACTTCATAGAAGCTGTTAGTTTAATAAATGTATTGATGGTTATAAACCTGAAGAGAGGAAAATTTCATTCAAAATGCTTCATTTCCCCAGGCAGAGAAAGAAGATCAGATCAGAAAAGTAAAGTCAAGACATTCTGAGGAACTAACATCGCTGCTGGGATACTTTCCCAATAAAAAACAACTTGAAGACTGGCTTCATGGTAAAAACAAAAAGATTAATCAGACAAGGGATACTCTTGCTAATCTTAAGTAGGTATTAATTTAATCAATTATTTCTCCACAAGTTTTTATATAATTACGAATTTAAATGTTGGCAAGTTTAATATGTTCAAAATACTTTTTACTTTAATACTTTTACAAAATACTTTTTACTTTCATCAGTGTATCATTCATATAGGTATTTAATTCATATAGGTATCTGCAAAATCAGAAAAAACATCCTGCAGAGTTCCTGTGATACAGAAGTGATAGAGTTTGTGCTAGTTAACAAAATCACACTATTTGTAGCGTGTCAAAAGCAGCACTAAAAGCAGGTAGCAAAATAGTGATCTGGAATATCCTTAATTGTTTGTACTAATTGTAGCTGAATGAATGTGCCTGGAGCTGGAAATTGCTGGTCTTCCGATTCTCTTGTAAGTCACAGAGTGGTTAATGACTATATCATGTGTGATATCACAAATTCATGTGTGATTACCTGTTCCTGGTTTCATTTGATTATATAAAACAGTTAGAGTAGGAAGTTTCTTATCAGTAATCATCTGGAAAACAAAAGGGACTTAAACACTTACGCTGTACTTGGATGAATAAAAAGTTCACACTATAGATTCCTGAAAAATCAATAAAGAACTGGTGAATAGTTCTGTAATTCCAATTTCAGATTACCTTTCCATGACTTTTGGTTTTGCTTCAAGTCTAAATCTTTGCATTTGGGTAATATAAGTGTTTCTGCATTAATATTTCAGCAAGCAACTGGCATCAGTGGAATATCGTAAAACTTATGACAGTAAAGCGCTACAAGAAAAGGAAGCCCAGTTGTCCGATCATGAAGCAAAACTTTTTGATGTTTGTGGAAGTCAAGATTTTGACAGTGACCTGAACAAACTTCAAGATGAGATTGAAAGAAGTTCCAAGCAGCGAGGTAAATTCATGTACAGCTTTACTTTTTTCCCTGAAGTACTAATTTAGCTGATTATGCACCGTTTATTCAATGTAAGTCTTCTATTTGTTTTTCTCCCAGCTGTGCTTGCTGGAGCCACTGCAGTTTATTCACAGTTCATTACACAACTGACAGAGGAGAACCAGTCTTGTTGTCCAGTTTGCCAAAGAGTTTTTCAGACAGAGGCTGAACTGCAAGATGTCATTAGTGATCTGCAGTCTAAACTGCGCCTTGCCCCAGACAAACTGAAGTCAACAGAGTCTGAGCTTAAAAAAAAAGAGAAAAAACGCGATGAAATGATGAGTCTTAAACCACTACGGTAAAGTACTTTGGAAACCATATTGTTACAGGCTGTTTTCTTTCAAATGTGTGGGTTTTGATGATAAAAAAACTACGCAGACATCAAGGGGGCTTTATTCTAGGGCTGGTTAATTAATTCCAAGATGTCATTGTTGGGGTAAATATTTTGAATTTGAGAATGTATGAGGGTAGAGCTTTCCTTCACAAGAGGGCACTCTTGGTTAGTGCTTTGTACCTTCTCCTGAGCACTTGCTGTAATGAAGTTAAAAACCGGAAGAGATTTTGTTTCCTTGTTTGTATAATCTCACCTAAAATGAGGGATGTATTACCTTAGCTGGGTATGTAACATAAGCTTAGTTAAATGTGGGCAAGGTTAAGGGGATACTATTTTAGCTAACTTTAGTCTTCCACTACTAAATCCTGTCACAGATTTTGTGATCTTGAATGTCTTCAATTTATGCTGCTGTTTCTGACCAAGGAAATTTTAGGGATTTATATTTTATTTAAGGCGAACTGTAGTTGAACTCCAAGATAAGGAAATTCCAGACCTGAGGAACAAGATCCAGAATGCAAACAGAGATTTAACAGGCCTGAAGAGTAAGGTGGAAGAACAGGAATCACTCCTCCAGACAGCTTTGTCTGAGGAAGAAGGTGCCAAAGCGTGTTTACAGGATATAACTCTGATGGAAAGGTATCAGGTATGCTTTGGTAACTTTTTTTTAATACATAAAATGATATTCACCTGCATTTAAATATGTAGTTAGTCAGTAATATGACAAAACTTTGAGGTTCTTATTTTAAAGTACTTCCAAAGACAGTGTAACATAGGTGATCTTGTGCTAATAAAACTTCTCTTTATAGAAGTGGGGTTTTTTGAGCATCACAGAGTCCCTTGAGTTCTGATTCAATTTTGTGCTATATGAGCTGAAAAAAGAGGTGTTAAACACTAACACAGTAGTAATGGTACTTCTCCTCATACTTCCAGACTGATATTAGGGATGTTGAAAGAAAAATTGCTCAGCAGGAGGCTAAGCTGCTAGGTGTCGATTTAAGTAGAACTATGCTTCAAGTAAGCCAAGAAAAACAGGAGAAAAAACACTTGTGGGATACAGGTAGGTCCTACAAACCTGTTATTTCCTTTTCATGCTAAAAGTAATGTTCAAAAATTCTTGCCACTAAAACTTTAGTTTACTTATTTTATGTTCTCAAATAACTGTATTCTCCTAGTTTGTTGTTACTGGTTTTTGGAGTCAGACCAGCTTAATTTAGAGATGAATTTTCCTAAGGATTACAATAATGGTTTTAATAACATATTGACACTCTTTTCATCTGCAGTTACTAGTAAAATCGAGTTAAAGCAAAAACTGAAGCAAGACCAGCAAAGCCAGATTCAGCAGCTGAAGAGTGCAGTCAATGAGCTGAAAGCAGAGAAGCTGCAGATTGTCAGCAGCATGCAGCGGCGGCGGCAGCTGGAGGAGCAGACTGTGGAGTTAACCACTGAGGTTCAGTCCTTATGCAGAGAGATCAAGGTGACAAATACTCTTAATTGTCTAACCCTTAGCTTTGCTGGCCTTGAAATAAAAAATAATAATCTTGTCCTACTTAATATTGTCTCTAGTCCTAGACAATGGGATGGATTTTTAAATGTTTGTCCTGTGCTGCCATTGTGTATCTTTGGGAATTTCCAGAACTTTTTAATACATATTTTCACATTTCCTTTTTTTTAATACACACAAAAAAGAAATAAGTAACTGCATTACTTTTTTTACTGCTTGAAAAATTATTGATCTTTACCAGAATGTGAAAATAAAAATTACTTTTTCCCACTACTTTTCAGGAAGCAAAAGAACAGGTACTTCCTTTGGATGCGAAGTTAGACAAATTGCAGCAGGAGAAGGAGGAACTAGTGAGCAAAAGGACTGCAAGTACTAAAGAAACACAAGAGAAGGTTTGTTTGCCCTCAGCGTACCTGTGAGATTGGATGAGATTGTTTTTCAGGCATGGATGGAAGCTGTGGCACTGAATTTGATGGTAGGAAACGTCAGTGACTCCAGGAGGTGCTTCAGATTGATAGAGCTTTTAGGGAAGAAAAGGAGCGTGTCTGTCAGGACACGGACTCAGTTGTGATTAACCTGTGGCAGTCTTGAAAAAAGACTTCTTGGGACATTTGGCAATATTTAGTGGCTGATGGTGTTCTAAAGCCCTTCCTAATAGACCCTAAAAGAGGAATAGCAAGGGTGACCATCACCTGGCCTTGCCAAGAGACACAGTGGTTCTTCCCAGGTCAAGTGGCCCTCATTTGTTTTGGGAAACATTTTCATGCTTATAAGAAGTACTGGGATTGTAGAAGCTGGAGACTTTATTAGAAAACTAAAGGGAGTTACAATAAAGAATTGTACCTTGGCAGTAGTGTTATCCAGTATCTTTGATACAGAGCATATCTGTTCTTGGACATAAGACCATATTTCATTTGAAATCTTTTCTCTGCAGATGAATGCCATAAATGAGAAAGTTAAAGATATAAAAAAGTACGTGAAAGAAATTGAAAACTATATTCAACAAGGAAAAGAAGACTATAAAAAGGTAATCTAAAAACCAGTCAGTAAAAAGTTATCATCAAAAGCACTTTTGTTTTTAAATCATATACCATTTTCTTAATATTTCTTTAGCAAAAGGAGTCTGAGCTTGATGAAGTAAATGCTCGTTTGGCTGCCTGTGAGAAACAGAAGGAAAAGATAAATAAAGAGATGGAAACAACTCGACAAGATGTTGACACTCAAAAGGTGGATATATTGTTTAAAGTATACTTGGCATAGTTGAAATAATTCCTAGTGTTGGTTTGTCTGCCTGTGTCTGTAGTGGTGTGAAATTCAGCTTCCTCTTGACTTGCTTCATCAGTTGTTAGTCAAGGTAGCTGCTATGCATGCATTAGGCTGAAAATAGTCTTGAGATTTGTATGTGCAAATCTAAAAATTATCTCTAACTATCATCTTAAGATATTTCTAAGAGTTAAGTCTGGTGGGATAGTAGTCAGCATTTTCAGGAGTATCTTTATGTGGAGGATACCTGCCCTTATAAGTAAAGTTCAAACTGCAGGTACCAAAAGTTGCTTGCTACTCCAGATTTATCATGTACTTTGAATTCTTGTGTATATGTTTCAAATACTGCTTACATTCCTTATAGGAAACCTGTCTTTCCCCATTCTACCCCTTCAGTTACTGCCTGCTGTTAGAACTGCAGTAGGGGGCTTGGTTAAATCTCATCCTGGGTTAAAACCAGGACTACTTATCCTGGTTTAAACATGGATTAATATTCTCAAAAAGAATCACTCTTGTGTTCGCTTGCGACAGTAAACACTGCTAAGTGTTATTCCAGTTTGAAAATGAAATAATACTGCTGATTTCCATTTTACTCTATTTCTAGAACAAGGTAAGTTCTCAGTATGATAATTTTTGTTGTTGTCAATTATTTTATGCTTGCAGCAGCAGCATGCTTCAGAGTTATGCAGAAACTGATACATCGTAATTGATAACTCACATAGTGAAAAATTACACAATTTCTTGCTTTCTTTGGAGCTAGATACAGGAAAGGTGGCTGGAGGATAACCTCACTTTGAGGAAGCGAAATGAAGAGCTAAAAGAAGTTGAAGACAATATAAAACAACTTATGAAAGAGATGGGAGAAATGAAAGTCCCCCAGATGAAAAAGTAAGGACCTTCAAAACAGAATAGTGTGCTTTGCACAAGAATTCATTGAGCATCTGAATGTTGTAGTGTTTTAATGTGTTCTGGTCCTCTTTTCACCCATTCATACAGACCACTTCCTCCTTTACGCCTGTGTTTGTTTCATATCCCTATGACGACAGTGTAAATGACTCAGTGAAATCATACAGTGCTTCTGGCTAGAAATAGAGATATCTGCTCATACCTATTCCAGTCCAATTCTTTTAATGATGTTTACTGAGAAATCCACATTTAAATAATTCATGCTTCTGGATGAGAGTATTTAGTTTTCATTTTCAGTCTGCTCACTTAGTTCCCAGTAGCAAATTTTATGTTTACTTCAGTAGTTTAGTAATAATAACTTAAATAATAAACACTCCTGAAAAGTAATTATCCCTTTGCTGGTTCTTGCACGTGAAATATTTATTTAGCAAGCTAGAGTTTACGCAATAATTCAGCTTATTTTGCTCAGTATCCATCTATAAAATTAATTTTTTTTGTTTCTACATATAACACTTTAGCATTTGAACTTGACAACTTGCTTCTCCCACTCAGAACAGTGACTAGAATATGTTCTTAACAAACTTAAAACTATTTTTATTTCAATAGTGTCTTCATTTCAGTGCCATTAGTACTATAATTTTAACTGGTACAGACTCTATAGATATGATACAACGAGCTGTTGTCTAACATAAAATTAGAACACTGAATAAAAAACTGAAACACTAAATACAAAATGCTTGTGTATCAATTATGGTTTCACAGTGAGCAGAAACATTTAGAGGAGAAAATAGAATCTCTGAAAAGGAACCACCACGTTGCACTTGGTCGCCAGCGCGGGTTTGAGGAGGAGATTGTTCGCTTCAGAAAGGAGCTCAGGGAGCCACAATTCAAAGATGCAGAAGAAAAATACAGGGAGATGATGATTGTCATGAGAACAACAGAGCTGGTGAACAAAGATCTGGACCTTTATTACAAAGCTCTTGATAAGTAAGTGTTGTCAAATGAGGGTGATACTTAAATGTTTTCATCTTTATTAGTGTTGATAATCTTGATGCAAAAGCAGCTTTCAATTTCAGGCTTCCAGGGTAACTTAGAGTAAATTGATATGATTCCTTGAGATACATAATTTCTCTTTATAAATTCTGGCAGTTAAATGTTAAGAAAAAATAACAAGGTTTAACTTCCTAAGTAAATTAATGAACCTATACTGGAAACTGCACAGGAGTGGTGTGATGTAGGAAATCTGTAAGTTAACGTCTATAATGTACGTATATTAAATGCATGAATGGCAATAATTGGAATTTAATACAGTCATAGATAAGTCTGATATTTGTATTCCCAATTCTCTGAAAGACTTATTTGGAGTTTTGGTTGTGCATATTAGGACTCATATTTGCACTACAGCAATAGGAGAGAGATAAGGAAAGGTAAAACCCATATTTAAATCCTTCATTTTTAACCTGAGCCCTTCTACTTTCATTTCTGTAGCAATGCATTTTAGCATCTTCTGGTCATATCTTAACGTGAATAAGATATGCCAGGTAGAGTTCTTGTTTCCCATGGCATTTTCTCAGGTAAATAGTTGTGTTTTAAAGAATATTACTGTGTAGAGGGGTTTTTTGCCCTTTTCCAGTGTGGGTGGTTTGGTGCTTGTGTTAAAGAAAGTAAGATCATAAGAAACTTGTCTGGCATTTGATGGAAAGTGTAGCAAGTTTGTTCTTGTTTCTGTTTCCTTTGGAAGCTTGTTTGCTAGTCTTGGACTGACTGGGCAAAAAGAGCATCTCAAAATTGGTAGCCATATACAAAATAAAACATGTGGCTCCCTTGAAACCCTGTTTGTTTGGTTATAATGATGGAATAGCAGTGAACAACGTGATGGATGGTGGGAGAGCGTTTTGGAATCAGTGGGTACATTTCAGGAGATAGAAAACTGGTGCTCAGTGGCTGAAAGATAAATATTAGGAATGGAAAAAGAGAAAGAGAGAGAAACATTTTGGCCACTGTAGGAATTCTCAGTACACCCATATTTTTACTAAAGTATGGAATTTTGGCTTTCTAGTTGGAAGTGTTTACTAGTGCTGGATATAGGAGCACAGAAGAGTAATTATGTGGTTGAGGATACAGCATAATGGTCAAGAAGAGAAACAGAATAAATGAGAACTTTCCAAGTTGAAAGGACATTCTAGAGGAGCCCTGTTTTAAGCTGATTTGATAATAACATTAAATAAACCTAATATTGGAACGTAAGCTAATCCAAAATTTATCGTGTGAAGATCTAAGTTGTTCAGAGTGTGATGAGTCTTCCCTTTCAGTTGTAATGGAAATGCACTCCAAGAATTTCCTTTTTAGAATTTTTTTCTCTGGTGTCAAATCATCTATTGTTTCTATTTAAGGCTAAACAGGAAAACAGTCTGGTAATTTCAAGAAAAATAGATAAGACTCACTTAGCGGTAATCGTCTGAAAAATCGGTGAGACAAAATGCTAATCTAATCGCCGAAGCTGTGGCTGGGAAGACCAACACTTTGGGTATTCCATGCTATCAGATGATCTTTATTGACTCTATTTAGAGATTCATGATAAATACTGATGAGGAATGCATTCTTAGGGTTAAGTAAATAGTTGAAAACACTTTATTTTTACCTAACAAAACCTATTAGAGGTGATACCTCAGGATTCCCCAGAACAGGTGGAAGAGCAAAGGTAGAAAAGGCATATGTAAAAGTCTGTTTCAGAAGGATACTTTATTTCCACCACATTTTTTGAAAGAAGACATTGCCATAAAGTGAATGAGCATTCTTTTCATTACAGAGTAGCTTTTCTGTAAAAAACCAGCTTAGAAATGCAGCATCCTGTCCTTTTCTAAGTGTTTTGTAAGATTTCATCTGTTAATGAATTAAAGTTGTGCTACTATGTTAACCACAGAAATTAAATTAAAAATTATTAATGATATCCTGTGTTACTCTTTGCTGATGAAGAGAAAAGTAGTTTTTGTCATAATGCCTGTTTGGCTAATTACAAATTCTCAATAGGAATTCTCTACTCTGAGGAGACTTCAGGTTCCCCTTTCCTACTGTTGTTTGCCCTGTACTGGCAGACGGTACCACAGAGTAACACTCCTGTTCTGGAAAACTTAACATCAGATTCATCTTCTTGGTGTCAGGCTGAAAATAAACCTCACACAAAAATCATGAATCTCTTGAAAAGTGAGGTAAAGTCATTCTCCATTGAGTGACTGCAAATATATTTGTTGTCATTACTTCCCTACTCCTTAAATCTGAGCTGTTTGTGAGCACAGAATTATTTACACAATGGCATGTTGTTACTCTTTAGGTACTTCTCTCCAAAATAAACTAGTATTTTCTATATTTTTTGTAAAAGTATTAAAGGAATGGAAAGGGGTCTGCCACCTGCCTTAAAGCCCCTAGCAGTCCATAGTAGTCCATGGTTGCATCTCTAACAGTTTACATTTTTTGTTGTTTTTTAGAGCAATAATGACATTTCATAGCATGAAAATGGAAGAAATTAACAAAATAATTCGGGACCTGTGGCGAAGCATTTACAGAGGACAAGGTATGTAATAATTTAAGTTTTACCCAGATGTATCCATTTGATACTGAGCACTGCATATGGAAGCATGTTTCTTCACTGTATGGGAAATAGCTGATTCTAAAGGCTGTATCTGTTCTTCACCAATGTGAATCTTTTTATTGCACATTGTATAGTAACTTGTAGGATAAATAGAGTTAATTTTCACTTTTCTGTGTTTTCCAAAGGCTAGATTTCTTTGACACAGGACAGTCCATGAGTTAATTCCTTCCATTTTGGAAAAGCTAATTTCCAAGATGGATCTATCAGTGAGAGTTCTGAATGAAATTTTTATTGTTACTACATATCATACCTCTCATCTCCCATTAATCCTATGATATTTTTCAAGATTTCCTATGATATTTTTCAAGATTTTTGATAATGAACTGTCTCCTTCCCATTTTCAGATATTGAATATATAGAAATTCGCTCTGATGCAGATGAGAATGTCTCAGCCACTGATAAAAGAAGAAATTACAATTACAGGGTGGTAATGGTGAAGGGAGATACAGCACTGGATATGAGAGGAAGATGTAGTGCTGGGCAAAAGGTAATGGCTCTTTACCTTCAGTACACAATGACAGGGATTCTGAAAACTGACTCACGTGAATGCAGAGGAGTCAAGTGACCAAAGAACAGGCAGCTCTGACTCTTATTTATAGTTGTGTACAACTTCCCTTCACTCTGAGTGTTACACAAAATGTGATTCAACATCTGAACCCTGCTTTGGGCTGCCAAAATCCCTTGTTTCAGATGGGCACTAGGCTGATGCCCTGCCAGAGTGAAGGGTTTGACTTCCCTCTGTCCTCAAGTTCAAGTCCTCCCATTTTGTCTCTTCCTAGTTACAGCTGAGGTTACCTCAGCTTCAGGTCTATCAATTTGCTCCCCCTCCCCCTTTTTTTTTTCTTTCTGAGCCCTTGGTCCTCTTTTTGCAACTGCATCTACTTCTAAGTTGATAGGACCTCTCTTCCTCCTGCTTTCACCTGCTGCTGACTATAACCTTTCAGTTCATGTCACCCATATCACACCTAGCTGTACTTCCAGGCATTGTGTTTCCTCCTGTGCCACCAGCTCACAGCTCTGTGGTCTGCCCATTCAGCCTCAGTAACACACACTGGCCAAGTGGCCTGATGATACACCAGGTGTGATAATACCTGTGGTCAGAGCTCCATCACAGTTAACCACTCCCACACATGTTGAGATGATGTTTCCACCTGTGTTGTATTAAATGTGTCCTCTCCTAGAGTAGTTTAGGATGTTACGTTAGAGTCCTATGTAAATGAGAGTGAAACTTGAACAGGTTTCTTAGCTGAAATTCTGAGAATTCTTCTTTGATCATGAAATGTGATGCCAACAGTCATGATAATTGGAAAATATTTTTGGCAGCACAGTTTCCATTGAGTGTTCTGTAGTTTTTAGTAGCTCAGAAGATCTTGTAAATATGATTACACCTATTGATGCAAAACTAACATAGAAGGTGGTAAATCCTACTGTCTTCCATTTTAGTAAGAAGTCAGGAGTTCAGTATCTCAAACTTAGTAATATGCAGCCAAATTTCTACCTGCTGCAGTGGGCTGGGCTCAAGCAGAGTGTGTAGTGGAAATGGCAGTGTCATAGTGTCTTTATCTCACATTAGAATCCTTATTCCAGTGTCATCTGGATTTTGAGTACTTCTTTGTAGAGTCAATCTTTGAATTCAAACTAGAAGTTTCAAGGCAGTTTTTCAGTAATTAGTTGCTGTCGTTTTGCAAACTGTCAGCACATTGTTCTGTAAACTTCAGTCATGGTTTGTAGGTACACAGGTTGTTCTGTGTAGATCCTCTTTAAACACTTTGAAGCTTGAGATTTTCATGTTTTTTCCTTTCCCTCAGGTGCTTGCTTCCCTCATCATTCGCCTTGCTCTAGCAGAAACATTCTGTCTCAACTGTGGCATTCTGGCCCTGGATGAGCCTACAACCAACCTTGACCGAGAAAACATCGAGTCCCTGGCACATGCCCTGGTAGAGTAAGTGAGCTTTCCTTGTGGTGCTTAACAATTGGTGTTTTTCAATACCCATTTGGCAGTAGTGAATTATATTTTGAGCTGGCACGTCTTTGTTGTGAGTAGTTTTAGATTCCCTCTCTGTCTGGAAAAGAAAAAGGTATTTCTTATGTAATTTGAGGGGGCTTTTTATGTGGGTAAAAAGAGTGGGTAATCAGCATTAGATTACTCGATGGTTCGTGTCAGTCATTATCAATAATGAAATATTTTTGTGCCATGTATTTGCAAGCTCTCTAATGCTGGCATGGCATTTGGGTGGATGCACACTCAATATCATCTCTTTGTAGGATAATAAAGAGCCGCTTACACCAACGCAACTTTCAGCTTCTGGTGATTACTCATGATGAGGATTTTGTTGAGCTTCTGGGCCGTTCTGAGTATGTGGAAACATTCTACAGGATAAAGAAGAACATTGACCAGTGCTCTGAGATCATGAAATGCAGTGTCAGCTCCCTGGGCTCCTATGTTCATTAAAATGCCAAGTAATTACATATTGTAGACAGCCTAACCTGATACATTATACACTGCCTGACTTGATAGAGATCAGTGTGTGTGTCTGAAAGTGTAGTTCCTTTGTATCATATTCTATTGAAAATTTGTAACAATTTTAGCCAGAGTCTAAAACTGAGACTTCTAAACTTCTTATCTTTCTACATATTTCTGCCTGGGCTTAGAAATCATCATAATTTGAAAGAATTTAAATTAATACCTCGTAGTCAAATTTTGATGTATTTTATGCTTTAAAAGTGAAAATAAAGTTGTGATGCTCTTTGTGTATGTCCTGTGTGTCCTTTGTGTATGTACAAGTTGCAGATTGTCTGGAGTAGCTGCAGCTCTGCCTGTGGAATATGACTTGCTCTCCATTTCTGGCAAGGTCAGCACTGATGGCTGTCACTTTGGTTAAAGGTGTGTTCATTGCTACCCACCTAATCTACCCAAAAGTGACAGGCTTCAAAGAGAGCTTTTACTACTTTACTACAAGGTAACCTAACTCTGGCTGTCCAAAGACAGAATCTTCCCCAAGTCAGCTTTGCTTCAGAATAAAGGAAAGGCCCATCTCTGACCAGATGAGTGAGTGAATTCTCTGCTCAGTGAGCTATGTCATGTTCTGATTCTTCATGGCTGTGTCTGCAAATGGGAAAATGGGACGTAAGTGTCACAGAGGTTTAGTGTGGATGCTGAGCTTCACCTGCCTGGCTCTGAGTTCTTCCTGAGGCTCTTTTCCTTGGTGTGACAACAGCTCGGGGCCCTGCAGGTTGGCAGCCCAGGGAACCTGTCAGTGGGAGTGACAGGGGAAGGCCATGGGGGTGGCCTGCTGCAAAGTGCAAAGGGCCTGATCATCATGAGTCCGAGGTTGTACAAACCATGCCTTGGTGCTTCTGAAGCCATGCAAGCCCCAAGGGAAGGAATTTCTGGGTCCCTGTTTCTTTGTAGGCAAGTCAGGGGGTACCTTCAATTCTTGGTAGGAGTCCACAAGCAGGAGCTGGACTTGAAATTCTTTAAATCCTTGCAATCAGCAGTGGGTCCCTCCTCAGCAAACGGTGTATGACCAAAGCACAAGTTCGGAGGAAGAATGTTCAAACCACCACGAAAGAAAGTTAATTTCTGTAACATCAGGACCTTTCTCTTTGGTAAATGCTTAAATGAGCCTGAGAACATTGCATGTTGTCTTCCTTCTCTTCCAAGGTGCAGATATCCCTTTATTTTGCAGGGATAAGGAGAGGTTGACTGGGGAGGGGTGCAAACAAGCCTGGCTTGTGTAGACAGGGCCTGGGGCTGGCTTGAGCATGATGGACCAGGGCCTTTGCCTCTGATGATGTTGCACTGAGCCCCTCACATTACACCACATACCTCTAACACTACCTGCTGAGGAGTCTGGCTATCTGCACAGAAAAGGACAGAAGTCAATATACCCCAGCTCTGATTCTTGATGGCAAAGGCTCAGCCTTAGCCGAGATGGATGGCAGTAGGTGCCTTAAAGAGTAATGGCAGAAACCAAGATCCTCAGCTAAGGATTATTTCCACCTAAATTTTCTGAAAATTCTGCAAGCCACCAGTGTCAGGGTGACCCCAGTCATGAGGAAACCACTCAAAGATAAGAAAATGAATGGGACTTCCTAGCAATTACGCTTTCAACAATTCCTCAAAAAAGCAATGAACACACAACTGGGGAGGGAGGGGGGGGGAGAGTAGGAATAGGAAAATGGTACTAACCTGCATTATATTTGCAGTTTTAGATATGAAGCTTCACTGACTCTAGTAGTACTTCCTGAAGGGAAATGTTCTGAAAGATACAATCAACAGAAAAAACCCCCCCCTTTATTTTAGCATGACGTGCACACCCCAGCTCTGCATAGTCATCAGAAGTGACTCTCCAGCCTTTTTGTCCCCAGCAGGACAAAAATTGTGTCCTGCCATTTCTCCTAAGTTAAGGCCATGGCTCACAGTTCCTCTATGAAGTATTTTGGGCGCATTTTTGCCTAATCAGCCTTTCCCAAGTTCATCCTCGCATGTACTTTGGCATTAAGCATTTTTCCAGAAGATAGGAAAAACACAGGAACTGTAGTTAGAAACCAACCTCTTCTGTATCAAATCAATTAAAATGATTTTTAAAAATTCACTGAATAATTTGAGTAATTCACAGGCTCCTTGACAGCCAACAGCATGGAAAAGAGACCCTGCCTGCCCCATGGTTTTCATGTGGACTAGAAAATAAAAAAAGTTTTTATGTGAATTAAGCATAAGAGAAACTTCACTTTCATGATATTCTGCTGTTGATGGGCACCTTGTGAGAGTGAGGGCAGAAGTGGCCCTGGTTGTGGTGGTGCCCACAGGAGGCAGCAGCAGACAGGCACCATCAGCTGCCCCCAGCCCCACGTCAGGGACATCCCTGCTCTGCTGTGGCCTCCTGCCCTGGCACACGGGGACAGCCACCACACAACGTGGGAGGGCTGGAGGGGAGGGTGGCACAGGAGTAGAGCATCCCAGGAGGGGGATTCTTGCCCCTCCGTGATAATACACTAAGTGCAGAACCAAGCAGAGACATTTTATGGCAAACACAGCATAGATTTATTGCTCTACTTCACGGGGCAAGTGACAAAATGGTGAAGAAAGTTTATATCCACTTGCCATTTTGGTGGGAGTGGGGATGGGTTTCTAGCAGGGAGACCACAGCACTCAACCTCCAGACAGCAATCCATGCACACAGCTCAGAGCAACATGCACACACTCAGATACACCATGGCTGAGCCAAAAATAATGCCTGGGATGGTAATTGCAAAACCACTTGTCTGAGAGCACCAAACACCTACTGTGCCTGTTGCCCTGGAAGGGTTGGTTGAGTGCAAATCTCTTCCAAGTAATTTAGTCTGGCTGTAACCTCAGCCCTGGCAAGTTCTTTTGAAGCCTGGGATCTAGAGGAGGTGGAGGGCTTTGGCATGCACCACTCAGGGGAGAGACTTTCCTTCCACCTCTGTGCCACAGCATCCATTTCTTCAGTACCATGATTATTTTTGCTTTATCTGCACTTAGTCAACAAGGTGCCAACTACTTTTACTATGAAGAAAACCCAGAGGTCTCCAAGACACTCCTGTCTAAACATTTTGTTTCTGAGTGGAATTTACATTAGCAATGGAAAACCAATACTCTGATTTTCTGGTGCTTCCGTCAGTATCACTTCTGCAGCACAACTCTGCTGACTGTTTACAGACTGCTGCATAACACCTGCCCTGAAGTACTTTGGGTTTGCAAACTTCAGAGAAGATGAATTTTTATTCTTTTTTTTAAACAAAAACTGCTTTATGACCTGCCTGAAGTAAAAAACTGACTGACTTAACTCAGTACTCCTAGGTGCAACTTCTCCATGCAGCTTCCTCCTGCATGCTGCATTTTAGGCAAAGAACTTCTGTGTGCCCTAGAAATTACATTAAAAAACACAAGCAGATGAGATTATCTACTAACAAACACCGCAAACCAAAGCAATATATATAGATGATGCTTTCAAAAGCTTAATCATTTGTTGTCTCCCTGCAACTTTGCATTTAAATGTCACACCAAGTATCATCTCATCTATTTCAGTATGACAGGGTTGGCTGTCCCTGGGCAATCTACCAGGAGACAGCAGTTTACTCTCTGTCTACTGCAAGATTACACCTCTGGGGAATGCCATGCAATTTGCAAATTCTCCTTTATCTGGCTCCAACCTATTTGTGTAATTTGATCTATGCAGGAAAAGCAAACTGCTGGAGCTTTAGTGCACCCTTCCCTCCAGCTGCAGCGGCTGAAGGAGGCAGGAAGGTTCCAGCACTGCCAGCCCTGCAAAGGGAGAAGTCACTGTTTGTAAAGCTAATAAACCCAACCACTGATTCAAGAGATACCGCATGTGCTGATGCTATACCTTATGCTGTGACCCACATTTGGATTTCTTTCAGCTTATAAAATGTTTTATTTAATTGCTCTGCTAAGTAAGGAGCAGCACACATGAGAGAATGGCCCAGAAGACGTGTGATGGCTTCTCCATGAGGATTTCCTAGAAGACAAGACTGGAATAGTGTTGGAAATGACAAAACAGTTAGTAGGGTTGTCCAAAACCAGGCCGTCATGGACAAACTGAAGTTATTTATTTATATCACCTCAATTGAAGTGTTCACTGGGCCTCCTGAGTTGTGACATTGTTTCTTAATGCCACGACCTCATCCTGTCCCGGCACAAACCCTCCACCTGCCACAGGGATGAATTTGGCTGCTAAAGCAAAGGTGGGGAGATGACTCAGTTGCCTCCCTTTGCTCCAACTGCCAGGGAGAGGGAGCTGAGCATGAGGAGAGTGCAGGGAAAGGAAAGGCACCTGAGAGAAGTGGGTGCCTTCCCTGCCGGCTGTGCTGGAGCCTCTTCCCATCCTGAGCCAGGGATGGCCAAAGCAGCTGGCTGGGAACATTTCCAGTCCTCCTGCTGGCCAACTGCCCCTGGGATTGCCCAGCACCAAGGTGAACTTACCGCCTGCTTAACTGGGGAGGCACAAATTCAGCCCAGCTAAAATTATGGGCTGGCATTCCCCCACTTTCTACGGAGCCAGGTAGAGGAGGGGACACTCCCACAGGGAGCTGTAGCCCCTGTAAATCTGACAGCCACTGGTCATACCCATTTCTTTCCACTCATTTCCATCAATTCCACACATGTCCACCAATGCCATCCCATGCTGGTGGTGGCCATGACTCCAGCCAACTCCTCTGCTCTTCCTTTGTATGTCATGGTTTTGACATCCAACCTTGGCTTTGCTGCTGGAAAAAGATATATAAAATAATAAAAAAATATCTATGGCTTTGGGTACACAACAAAGCAAAATTTCTGGGTTTGGTTGCACTGAGGGTCTCTTCAGATCCCTTCTCTGTTTTCTGGTGTCATCATCAGAAATGCAGCTGTGGAAAGGCCCAACCAATGCTGGCCCAATGTGCACCATCATCCCCGGGCTCTCTTTCACATATAGGCAAGAGGAGCATGATGTTCCTCGTGATGTACCTGAATAACCACTTGGATAATTTCTCTGAATTGGTTGCGACCTACTTGGGTGGCTTAAATCCTGCATGAAGAGCATGGGGTGGCAAGGCAGGGTGGGCACAGACCTCTGGGACCCCTCTCTATTCTGCCTCTGACCACAGCTGGATACACATGGCAAAAAACAGCAAAAGCAAAACCATCTCTTCTATGACAAGGAGACCCAGATCAGGCTAGGCTCAGATACCTGTGGTTCTGTGCCCACTCTGATAAGCAGCCCTGGGCTCATGGCTGTGGTGTCCCAGCACCCCAGTCCCTTTGGCTAGGACAGCTTGACCGACCAAGGCTCTTGGAAGAAGCTGTTTTGGTTCCCTGCAGGTCCCATGTTCCTGGTGCCCCTGATCCCCTCTCACATGAGCTCCCCCCCCAAAGCTGTTTCTCATAACTGGGCTCCACTTTCTAGGTATCATTTTCTGCCCCCACAACCCAAATTGGTACATGTCAGCTTTTCCTATCAGCAGGTTCATGTTACTACATCAATAGTTTGGGGAATGATTTTATCTGCCTCTGGGGGAGGTGGCATACATCCTCCAGGGCATGGTTTGGAGAGTGGGGTAATCCAAAGCCTTGGGAACACTCTCCACAGCCCCCCACAGCCCTGTGATCCCACTGGGACACTGCACCAGGACACAGTGGTGGGGCCATAGAATCTTTCCTGGGGTCATGGTGCATCCTGCTCCAGCAGCTTGGCTCAAGGGAACCAGGGACACCAGATTTGGGACAGGTGGACATAAAACCCCCTGCACTGTGCAGCCCTGGATGTACACCGGCTCCTACCTGGCTCTGACCCAGCCTCTCCAATTCACGGGAAATTCACTGCCTGGGAATTGTCACCATCTTTTTTTTCAGGAAAATAAAGTTTTTCAGGCTAATACAGGAACAAATGGTGAGTGCTGCAGTGCAGTCCTGCCACTGCAACCTGAAGTCAATGGTCATCCTATAGAGAAGGAATGCAGGGAAGTGGGTTTGTTTGAAATATGAAGTTCAGGCTTCCTCAGGCTCCCCTAAGCCCTGTGACACCTCAACTTCATTGAAAATTTGAAAAAAAAAAAAGGTTTAAAACCTAAATTCTATATTTTCTATAAATTCTATTAGAAATATAGAAATTAAACCTAATTTCTATATTTCTAATATTTTCTGTATTTTCTAAATTCATTTAACAATTTGCATTATTTATAAACCTCTAAGCAGGTTCCAGCTGAAGTTGGGCTTCTCTGGACAGGGTTTACCCCAGCTGGGGCATGAGCACTGCAGGTACCTGGGGAGCTGGTGACAGCAGAGCCACAAGGTGCTGTTTCCCCTGTGCATGCAGGAGGAAGGAGCAAAGTAATTTAAGAATTTGGGGAAGAAATAAGCCATTTTGTTAAGTCAACATTTTTGCCCACAAAATTTCTGCGGACAAGACCAGCCATGGTGGGAAATAACTGTGGGGTTTTGTCTGTTCTCCTGCTCAAGAATATGATGGTTTGAATCCCTGAGCTACTGTTGGTTTTCTGATGTCCCCTTGGATGCCGTGAGAGGAACAATGTGGCATGGGATGGGATGGCACGGAACAGTGTGGGACACCATGGGATGGTGTGGGACTCCAAGGTGGCCACTAAGGAGCCATCCTCCCACAATGGGATTTGTGCTACAGAGCTGAGTAAGTCCTGGTTGAAACCAAATACCCACATGCCAGAAAACACCCTCAGCTACTCCTTCCTTTACAAGCAAGAGCACTTTTTTTTGTTTTCGCATATGTTTAACATCTTGATAAAAGTTTTGAGGTTTTCTTTTCCTTCAAGTCTTTGACAACTGGTGCTTACTGGGACTACTGCCATTATGGCCAGAGGACATGAATATTTTCTGGCACACAGTTCAGCTCTTCCTCTCCAGCAGCATCCCTGCATCAGGCCCTTCCCTGAAGTGCTGCTAATGTCCATGATCCCCCTTCCCGCTGGTTGTGGCTGAGCTGTGGCACAGGGCACTGTGGTCCCAGCATGGCCCAGGGACCTCAGGGAAAAGGAGCCTTGCAGGAGGAGAGGTCCAGGTGCTGCTGGTGCCGTGTCATCCCCCATGAGACACCAACACCCAAGGCAGGAGCCTGGCAGGCATCCAGCCATGCACATTCTAGGGTTGGTCCTTCTGCATAACTGTTTGTCTTTTCCATTGTGGAGACCAGGAAAGCACCAATGGATATTTCTTTGCACGTAAGGTCATGCCTTGACTTTACTCAAGCCTTGCAACGTGCTTGGCTCAGTCCTGCACATGTCTGTGGTTTTCCACATGCAGCACTTCACAAACATGCTCGATAGTCAATAGATCCTTGAACATCGAAAAGAAATTCTCATCTTCTCATCCCAGTATCTCCGTACCTATCAGTTAGGTGATTAAAATCTGCATGTATATATAGAATAATAGATAACGTTACTCAACGTATATTTGCCACCATTACGTAACGCCCTCCTTTGGGGCGTCTCACTTCCCACTGCATTCTCTGTGCAGAGGAGGGCACCTGTATTGGGCGGTGGAAATGGAGACAGAGGAGACATATAAAAATGGTGCTGTCTCAAGCAGAGAGGCAGACAGACCCTGGCCATCCAGCCCAGACAGCACAGGACGTGCTCAGACAGCGGTGACAGGATGCTCCCCTCACTGAAGACAGCTTTCACTCTACTCTCCATCCTCCAGCTCGTCTCTTCCAGAGCCGTGAATCCACCTTCCCAGCAAATGCTGAAGGAGGTCATCCGCCTGATCCAACAGCACTTATCAGGAGTGCAGGTAAATGCTGCTACACTTCTCAGCTTTGCTTTGCTTTCTGACCTCCTTATTGATGATGATGATGATGGTGATGATGATGTTCTACTGTGTCAAAGGCCAGGTACAGGTACTGTCACCACAGGGACTGGTGCCTGCCTGGGTGGCAGGAGCCCTTCCCCCTGGCTCAATCCACTCCATCCCACCTACTGCTTGGGGCACCCTGGCCCATTTCAGCCTAGGCTTTGTGTGATCAGCACTAGACTTGGTGGTACAAGCAGTGCCGGGGGTCAGGTCAGACAAAGTTTTTCACCTGATGTTAGGTACTTTGCAGAAAAAGGTGCTGAGGAGCAAGAAAACCTTCTGTGTCAGAGTGACAGAGGGACATGGACATGGTGGTCTGGGCAGTGTGAGCTGCCAGGGGGTCCCTGCTCCACTCCCACTGAGCACACAGGGATTCTCCTGCACCTTCCCAAACAAGTGCCGTGCAAACACAGGTCCTGTGTCCAGGAGCCTGTTTGGAAACAATTTGCTGAAAGATGGATCAGTGCTGGCAGCACCAAGGGTGCATCCATGCCATGGCCTGCTGGAGAGGGATGGAGACAGGATTCCCCTTCCTGGGAGAGGGCAAAGCAGTGCCTCTGGGGAATGGTCTCATAATTATGGTCTTATAATGACAGTCTCATAACCATGACTCTCCATTGTGTTGCCTCTCCAGGTCCCCTGCAACGACACCCGAGTGGCACAGGTTGCCTTCACGGATCAAAAGGTAAACACCTCTGCAGAGATAGGCTGAAAATGCATTTATCATAAATCCAGACACAGCCAGGGCCCTCCTCCCCATGGGGCACAGCTGCCTGAGGTAGCTTTATTAGTCACTGAGGGGCTGCTCAGTGCCAGCTGCTGTGGCACAGCTCAGGTCACTGCTGCAACATGAGAGCAGGTTAAGAAGTCACAGTGGAACCTCCTGCCAGTCCTGGACTTCTGCAATTTCAACTTCGTTCAGCTACATGGTTCTAACCATTCCCCTCCATATTCCCCAGATGCAGGACCAGGAGCTGCTGTGCCAGGCAGACTTGGTGCTCACTAAAGTCACCAGGTGCAAGGAGAGCTACGAGCCACTCGTCACCAACCTGAAGCGCCTGCATGACAAGAAGGTAAGCAGGGAAAGGGGCAATGCTGGCCCTCCTCACCTGTGCTGTGCTCTGCAGCCCTGGCCCCAACACTGAGGGTACCACAGGGATGATCAGAATTTGTTCTCTTGGATGGGGCCAGAGCTGGCATTGTAAACGTGCCGCTGCTTCGGGTTAATCTGCCTCTGTGGGAAGAGGGTGACAGCTCCCACCAGCCCCAGCCACCCCAGAGCAGTGGTCATGGCTGTCACACTGTTGGCACAGGGGCCAGATGCTTGTTCTGGGCAAAGGACAATTCCTGACCTCCCGGACCAGCATCCTCACCCCTCTGACTTATTTGCTGAGTTATTTATGAGGCAAGGGAGTCAAACAAAGAATCTGTCTGGGCTGGGACCCTAGCTACTCACCGACCCAGCTGCTAAATCGTGCTGCCAGCCCTAATGGATTTACACTTTTCCTTCCCCAGAACTGCACCCTGAGCGATGAGAACGAGATCTACCTGCGCCACTTCTTGCCAGCGCTGGGGAACTTCACCCAGGGGTTGTACAGGCGCGGGGGCTTGCCGGCTGCACAGTGAGACGGGCACCGCCGCCAGCCCGGAGCCCCGGATCTCACTGCTGCTAGCTCCAAAATAGGTTTTGCCGAGTGGTTTTGTTTTGTTTTGTTTCTTTTTTTGCTCCTCGTTTCGTGCACTTCCTCAGCCCTCCTAAACCCAAGCAATTCTCAGAGCCCGAGGATGCGAACCAGAGGGAACACCCGCGCTCCTCAGCTGCCACAAGGAATGTCCCCAGGCACTGGACACCTCCCAAACTTTCTGTCCCAGAGCCGTGTGTTAGATGTAACTCAGCCTTAGCAGGAGAGATCTCATCTGTACAAGGCTGCCCTTAACTCTTCCCTGCGGCTCATCCAGCTGGGATGTGAGAACCGCCCTCCCCGGAGGAGGGATGCGGGAGGGTTTGGGAGCCGGGAGGAGCAGAGAGAGCATCCTGGACCAGCTGCCGATGAGCCCGAGCTCTTAACTCACTCATCTGCTCCTGCAGCACCTACCGATACCAAAACCAGATTATCTGCTTCCTGTTCCCCTTAGTGACGGGGGGTTTTCTTTACAATCATCTTCTCTTCCTAAAGAGATCAAAATCTAGGCTGAAATGATGAATTTTTCACTGATGTGTTACCAGGTGCAGCTGATGTTCACTGTGTGCAGCTGAGGGGGAGGCTGATTTTTGGGAGCAGAGCTGGGGGAATGCAGCATCCGAGAGCAAAAGCTGGGAGGGGAAAGGGGTCGGAGGGGTTGGAACTGTTACTGCAACTTCAATGTGCCTCTTCTATTGTATGTGGCTTTTAAGTTATTAATACTGAAGACACGAGAGCATGTAGGATAACTTTGATCTAATGGGTGCTTACTGGCATCATACTTCTGAACTTTTTATTATTATTATATGTTATTTAAATAACTTATTTTTATAGTGTGTAATCTAAAGATTCAAGATCAAAAAGTCCTGGTTGTTGAAAGCTTTTCTTCACTTAGGACCCAAAATAGAAAGGAAGAGCCAGTATTCAAGGTTTATTTTAAAATTACATGGTAGTTCTCTAGAATACAATCATATTTAAAATACTGCTACCTCATTTTAGGGAACTCTTACTGTCTTATTGCCTTTGCACAATGATGAATGAACATGTGTTGATTTGTAATTTATTGTTCTTCTCTCTATTTAAAATTTTGGTATTATGAGAGTTAATATATTCAAATTACCATGCATTTGAATGTCTTCATTTAATTATTTTGTTCATATCAACTATGCACTGATTTTATTGACGTGTCCCTGGGCTTAAGCAATAAATAATTGAATTAAAAGCTCTTGGTGTCCATAGTTTATGCTGTCAACTTGCTCTTACCTTCAGCAGTTAATGAGGAGCAGTGGGGGAGCTGCCTCCTCGTTCAGGAATGCTCCTTGGAAAGGCATTTTTGGGGCAATGTACAGTAAATGTACCCCCTCTGCTGCCGAGAGCAAGGCCTCGAGAAAGGAGAAGGCACCGAAGAACCCACCTGGCCTGTGTCTTAGGAAATGGGTGAAAGGAAGGGCTGGAGGGGGAAGGATGAGAGCCTTTGTTTGGGAAGAGGGCCTTGTGCACGGGGCCACGGTGGAGGGGGGTTTGGGGGTGCAGGCTGTGGTCTGGGGGCAGTGGGGGCTGAAGGGGGAGGCAGCAGGAGCCAAAGTGGAGCTGCAGGCAGGGAAGGCTTGTCTGATGGGAGAGGGAAGGGATGGAGCTGGCTTATGGACCAGAACCTGCTTGGTGCCAGCAGCACACATGTAGGAAAGAAATGCACAAATTAACTGCTTGGAAATTGTTATACACACTCTAAAGGCATGCAATAGGAGCTCAACTGCAGCCTTGGGATTTGCCCTGGATAAACCCCAGCACTATTAGCACCAGGCATGGCAGCAGCAGAAATGCATGAGAGCAGAACATGGACAATACCCTCAGGCACATGGTGTGACCCTTTGGGATGGTGCTGTGCAGAGCCAGGAGCTGGACTCAATAGCCCTTGTGGGTCCCTTCTAACCTACTTTGTGGTCCCAAGATTCTGTGATTCCATGATCCCTGCTGCCATCAGCTGCTAGTCACCACAGGCAGGATGTGAGAGCTGGGCAAACCCTCAAGGCCCTGTCTCAGATTCTCAGGCTGTCCTGGAATCTTTCTGGTTTGGGACAAAGAGGGGAGAGCTGAGTCAGTGGCTGCGATTTTTGGCAGAGCCCAGGCTCAGTGGCCATAGGTGTATTGGTGCTTGAGATCCTTGGGCAGGATCCTTGTGGGATGGGAGATGCTCCACAGAGCCCAAGGAGCTCCAAGAGGAGAAAAACTGAGGACACATTTCTGAATCAGGCCCCTTTCTTTGGTAGGGAAGCAGGGCAGGTTCATCCCTGGATGGGATGAGGGCACAGCCAGGGCTCCAGAAACAGTGGGGGCCCCACTGGGGCTGTAGCTGTCCCTTCAGCCAGGGATGGGGCCATCACTGCCATCAGCTCCATCCTGCCCTTGGGAATGGACATGGAAGTCCTTTAATTTACTATTGTGTTGGATTATTGACCCTGGATGGATATCAGGGTCCCACCACAGCACCCCTGCCACCCTCAACTGGGCAGTGGGGAGAAAACATAACAAAAGGCTTGTGAGTCAGAGTAAGGGCAAGGAAAAAACAATCAGTGATTACTGTCAAAGACAAAGAAGATTCAACCTGGGGGAAAATTAATTTAATTATTCAATTTATTGTCAATCAAATCAGAGTAGGATAATGAGAAATAAAAACTAAACCTTAAGACACCTTAACCCCACCCATCCCCTCCTCCCAGACTTAACTTCGCTCCTGATTTTCTCTCCTTTCCCTTCCAGCTGCAGTTGCAGGGCTTTTCCCCAGGTCACTGCCATTGTTGCCAATGGGCTGGGCCCTGTCCAGCAGCAGATCCCTCTTGGGACAACTGGAGTTGGCTCCATCAGGCATTGGGAAGTCTTCCAGTAGCTTCTCACAGAACCCAGCCTTGTAGCTCCCCACTACCAAAACCTTGCCATGCAAACCCAACACAACTGCTGACCTTCTCATCACACAGTGATGCAGTTTTCCACCATGATTCAGCCCAAGTAGAGCAAAGGTTAACTTTTTCTGTGATTTGAGCATTTTCTCTTCTTTTATTCCAGTTCTAGAGCTTTCCACCTTGATCACGGGGGAAATTCCTGATTCTGCAGGATGGTGCTACTGCCTCCATCACCTTTTCCAGCATCACTTTTAGGTAGGGATCCTACCACCACCACCACTCATCCCAGACCAGTGGGACAGCTCTAGGCATGCTGGTGAGGACCCACTGTCCCTGGAGGCCATGGATGCAGTCACACAGCCAGAGTATGCTCCTTTACCTGCTCTCCATGACAGGCAGGTAGGTAACAGCACAACTCTCCTCTGGCAAATCCCTCACAAAGGTCTTTCTGGGTCAGTGACTTCATCTAACTTCATCCGGGGCATCTCGGAACCAGACAAACAAAATTACTCTCGGTTTGGCTACGCCTGGATTCATCAAGTGCTCACAAGTTGTTATCTGGTGGCAAGTTGCTGTTTGAGTTAGAAAACTCCCTATTAGTTATTACAAAACTCCAAAGTTTCCCAGCTCAGCATTTCTCGTTGCCATTTCCTGTGGCAGTACCGGCTGGTGGGGCTGGCAGAGCCCATTGTCTGAAAACTCAGGCTGTTGTTCCCCAAGCAGGGCAGGATGGACAGGGCAGTCCCCAGCTCCCTGAAGTGCTGGAATAGGGCCATAAACCCCTAGTCTCCCAGCATTGACACAGCAGGACTATCCACACCATCTCCCTGCACACAGCCCTGCAGGATGCCACACAGTTTTGGAGATCCTGTTTGCTCAGGAGGGCCCCCAGCTCTCTGCAAACCCCCCAGGTTGATGCCCTGCTCCTGCCCAGGTTTTTCCCCACAGGGCTCTGCCATACTCCCTGCTCCTCCCCAGGTTGAGAAACTCAGGGACGGAAATCAGCGTGCAAATGAAGGATGCTCTACGTGATCTGGAGATAATCAAATGAAACACGATAGAAGACCTTGCAGGATGCTCAAAGGAAAATAAAAAGTGTTGCCATCGGAGAGTCCCAGAGCCGTGGGCTACCCAGTTTAACCACTTCCAATTCATGGTGTAGAGAAAGTCTTGAGATATGGAGAAATGGAGAATCCCCGAACCAGGCAGCTTATATACTGTATGTGACCTGACTCCTGCCACTGTCATCTTACAGTGGAAATTTCATAAAGCAAGATCAGAAGAAAATTTTGACTTGCACAAAAAAGACCTGTTGCTCTCCTAATCGGGAGCAACTTTGGAAAGTGCCTATAAGGGAAAAATAAGTTTTTCCTTCTGGTTCAGCAAATTTTACAGTAATAAATTGAGGTGCTTCCTCCAGAAAAGCGCACACAGTTACAGATCACCAAACAATCCAGAGGCTAAGAGCTGAAGGGGTCCAGCCAAAGCAGCCCATGAGTATCCTGGTCCAGATCCTGCTCACCTTCCTGATGCTTTCAGCCTGCCTGGGTGACATGATGCACATACTACGGACCAACATGCTGAAGGAGAGCATCAGGCGGCTGGACCAGCTCCAGCAGGTGGAGGTAGGGCTGGCTGGTGCTTTACCCACTGATGGGAGGGACAGACTGTTTCACCAGGCTCGGAGGGACCAATGCTGAGCCAGAGGAAAGTGATGAGCATGGGGCTCACAAGGCTCCTGGGGCCTGGCGGGTGGCTGGATGTGTGTCAGTCAGTGTGTGCACGCCAGGACCGATCCGTGTTGTCTGGAGCCTGATTGCTCCTCTCCTTTGTGTCTTTGTAAAGGTTTCCTGTAATCAGATGAATGTGACAAATATTTTTGCAGACTATGAGGTAAGAAAAAACCCCAACCATAGAGCCCTGATGGGTACTGGGAGGATACTGGGGGCCAGAGGAGAGCACAGGGCAGTGGGAGGCAGGTGGGAACCCTGGAATCCTGCCTGTCCTGGTGTGATGCTGTGGAGGAGTGAGGAGCCCACTGTGAGCCCCCAGCACAAATGTTGGGCTGCCCAGCTGGTTCTCACCACTCCTGGTGCCCTGCACAGGTGCCCTCACCTTCCCACACCCATCTCCACCTCCAGCCAAAGCATTACTGGTGGCTTCTGGCCACCCTGGGGACAGGGAGAGGCCAAAGGGAGGGCAGGGATGGCCACCTGTGCTTGGGCAGCAAACAGAGGTTTCAGCTTTTCAGAGACAGGAACATCTCCCTTTGCCTTGGAGTGCAGACACCAGCTCAGACCCCTCCACACAGCTTTTGCAAAGCCTAGTGAGCACTGGGTAGACACAGTATCCCTCTTCAGCCCTTTGTCTGGGGGAAGGCTCTGCAGTTAGCATAAGAATTAATAGCAGATAATAAGGTCTCTTTCTGCTCTGAAAATTGCTGCCTAAGGCAAGCTCCCCAGCCTCTGAGTTCCTGTTTTCACAGAAAGCCCATGCCCTCACCTCGTGCCGCACCCGGTGACATCTGAGGGGTACAGCAGCCTTCACTGGGGGGCTCAGCACCCCTCAGGGGATCCCCACACCCCTTCTGCCACAGGGAGCAGCCCTGGGAGTGAGGAGAGATGCCTGAGAAGCTGCACAGCCCCACACTCACAGTTGCCCATGCTCACTGGTCACTTGTTTGAAGATACTGTTCAGGTGAAGGCTGAGATAGAGCAGGCAGCACTGGGAACATCCCCCGAGGAAGAAAGTCAAGTATTTTTTTATTGCCACCAGCACTTTACTTATCAACTCCTCATCTTCCATGTGTCTCTGCTATGGGACTTCTCAGAGCCCCTAATGAGGGCAAACTCTTCCCAGGTGCTTTTGTGATTTCTGTAGCACCTCTGCCTGCTCAAACCAGCTTCGCTCGCAGGGAACCTGCAGGGAGCAGCTTCACAGGGTCCCACATCCACACCTGCAGCAGGAGCACGATGCCCCATCACGGGGTGCTCACTGCTGTGCCACACTGCCACAGCTTCTGCCAGGGGTTGATTCCTCATCACCAGGAAAGGGATGGGAGCAGAGCCAGGTCTGCTGGGATCAAGCTGGGAAGCTTCAGGGAGGCTTTGGCACCTCAAACCACAATTTTCACATATCCTTTAGAATAGAAATGTATTATTTGTAGTGTTTTAATCTGCTGCTAATGAGCCATGACTACACAAAGGAGTTTTTTAAAAGTCTGTCTTTTCCCAGGGAAAGAACAATACAGAGATCTTGTGCAAAGCTGCCACAATTGCTCGGGAGGGCCAGAGCTGCCACAGGGACCTCGAGGGCGTTTACCTCAACTTGCTCGGCCTGGTCTGGAGGAGAGCAGAGCAGAAGGTGAGGCACAGCTCTCCCTGCACTGCCCACAGCCCTCAAACTTCTCCCTCGGTCGCCTTTTTGTTTTACTCTCCCACCACTGTTGGCAGCCCAATCCAAGGTGCAGAACCCCATCCCACCCAAGCAAGCTTTTTAACAGACTCTTTTCCCCATTCCAGAGACCATGTCCTGTGGCAGCAGGCAGCACTACCTCACTGAAGAATTTCCTCAAGGAATTACACCAAGTCCTCCAAAAAGAGTATAAGTATCAGAAGTGAAAAAACACCTATTTCGTTTTTAAACTATGACCCTATTTTTCAAAGATTATGTATAGTAATTCTTTAAATAAATGTATTTTTGGACTAAACGTGCTAGCATTGCATAGGATGTTACACAAGGCAACATTTAAGTGATTTCCAAGTTTATGGGAACAAGGGCGATGTGGCCAGGAATTACCAAACAATCTGTCCTGCTATGGAGTTAAGCTCATGGTAACATGAGGAACACAGGTCTAAGCAGAAGGAAAAGCCCAAGGCAGAAGGGAGAAGCCCGGCCACAAACAGGGCATGCTCCTGAAAGCTGAGAACTCCAAACTACATGCTCGAGCTGCAAAGGGAGAAGCCAGGTCTGGACCTAAGGAAGTTCTCTCCTTATATCTATATATATGGCACAGCCCTTTGTGGCCCAGGAGTGAAGAGGCCAGGACTGTGCAGGGTTTGGTTCATGCACCAGCTGGGTCACAGGACTCTGGGGAGCTGCAGAGGCTGCAGACCATGGAAAACCTGGTACCTCTGGCCTGAGCAGGCTGGGGGGCCACAGGCACTGCCCACCAACACAGCTCATGCAGCTCAGGAAACAGAACTGGACATTTCCAAGGGCTGCAGGTAAACTCACCATCTGCACCAGCACAGGGTGTGGCTGGCTTGTGTAACACAGCAGACAAAGCCTTCTCCCCCTCGGCTGCGCCCTCTGCACTGCACACAGAAGAGGCAGAGCAGGGCCAGCACTGACCATGCAGGGGCCCAGAAACTGCTCTTGCAGTGCCCTGGCCCAGCCTAGGACCACCCCAACGAAGAATGGCCTTAAGCAGGGGCTCAAGCAGCTCCTCAGGCACAGCTCTAGAACTGCAGCCTCAGCCCAATGGTTTCCTCTGTAGTCTTGCAAAGGATTCTCTTGTTCTGCCCTGCCCACCTCTTCCACAAGGTCTTGTTGCCCTGAGGTTTGGCAACAAAGCTCCAACACACCCCAAATTCCCTGCACGATCTTCTCCAGAGTGCTGTGCAGCTCAGAGCTAGAGGCATCTCACCCACACCTTCTCACCCAGCTCCTGACACAGCTGAGTTAAAAAGATATGCTTTGTATAATGTTATTTGGAAAACACGCACACAGGGTGGAATTAGAAATCAAGAATTTTATTTCATGGTATGAACATGCTCCAGGGACACAATATTGATATATACAGTATAATGAATTAACTTTAATAAAACAAGAAATAGTCAGAAATAAACAGAGTTAAAAAAAAACAATAAACAGACAGATTATGCAGACTAGCAGTTTTTCCCTCTATACAGGCCTGGCTAAGCAGAACTGTGGAGAAAGGTGAAAGCTGGACATGTGCAGACAGTGTTGTCAGTGAAAGACACTAAAAACCATTTCCCCTCTTCTTAAAGGATTAGGAACAAGTTAAAAATGAAATAATTAATTCACACAACATTAAGCAAAAATCTCATTGTTAATGTCAGTGTTCTGGAATGAGGAGAATCTTCTGTTAGCATGATGCAAAGATGAGCACACACAATGTTATGTAATATGAATTTTGATAAATACTCTAGAGCACATACTGACCTGCAACAAGAAAGGCTGTATTAAGCTTTTGAAAGTCCATATAAATCAAACCCTCTCCTTACTAAAACACATTATGGGCCCAGTAGACATTCACAGGTGGGCAGGGCTGTAGACAGGGCCTATGTGGTAGATCTACAAGCCAAACTCCCTGGTTTTACAAGAAACTTTCCAGAACTTCAACAAAACACACCACATAACAGGTGAGCCAAACTGATAGGGCACATGACCATGAGAGTGTTCCACTTTATTTAAAATCCTCTTATAGAGCAAATAATTTGTCCTCCAAGCCTCTGTAATTTCTCCAATCTGCTAATTAAAGATGTATAAGTAATTACTTATTGTTTTCCCTTTGCTCCAAGGCTCACTCAAACATGCAGACCACTAAGGTTTTCAGCAGCAGGACTGTTATGTTAATTGTAAATCATATGCCTTTATGGTTTGAGTATTTTAAATATTTAAATATTTTAAATGGAGTGCCACTGTTCGCAGCAGTATCTTGAAGTGACTGATACTTGCCAGGTAAAAGGATTTTCAATGATATTTTGAAAACATTGTTTAACTCCCATAAAACCAAATCATTCAATAAATGTTAGCACACGATGAAACACAAGAAGGAAGCAGAAGTTATCCCTGGTTCTGAGAACTAGTGCAGGCCACAGCTATGCTTCTATCTGCTTGGCCTCAGAATTGAAAGACTTTAAGCAGCATTTAAGCCATTTTCAGTCTGGATTTTTTGATGAGAACTATGTAATAAGAGATAATCCAACACTATTCAAGCGCATTTAAAATAAGATCAGCTCTTCACAAGCAAAACCAACTACAGCTTCAATCAAGAAAGTTTCTGAGCATTTACCTCTAAATGCTGTGCTAGAAAAAACAAATGCCAGTGTTTGTATCTGTATGTTGTATGAATTTAGGTGACACTCCCTCTAATAGAGAGGGCAGCATGTTTCTCCAGGTCATGATCCTGAAAAAAAGCATTAAAAACACCAGGAAAAAGTTTACAGCTTGTTTAGAATAGCACTGAATATGTCCTTCAGACCAAAATATGTCCTTACAAGACCAGTTTTAACTATTACAGATCCCGTCACAGACCTGTAAGAGACCCCAAGGTATTTCCAGACAACAATCATGACAGCAAGAAAGGGGATTTAACTTCTTTAAATACTTCACAGGAACATTCTGGTAAAAGCAGATGTGGCTACTAGCAAGGACTCAGGACACCTGAGGAGATGTCTTGTTTTCTGTCACACTGAAGGACTCCATTTCTCCTGTCAGTAATCACAGCTTTTAATCCTCCAGGTAACACTAAGATGAGGTCACAGCCCATCCCTCCACCCTGGCACAGGAGCTCTGAGATACCGACAGCTGATGTGATGAGTTATAAAACACACACAGTCTGAAGGAGATGCATTTCCTCTGTGACACAAAAGCAACATATTAAAGTGATATGTGTCTATTAGCAGCACAAATATCAAATAAAAAGAGCAGCCATCACAAATAAATGGTTATTATCAGAGACCAAAATTTTTTCCTCTCATCAGAGAACAGCCAGACATGCACACAGCATACACGGGAACATAGACAACACCAGCTGAGTCAGGGGATATTGTTCTGGGAAAATTGGGCAATACATTCTGTTTTACTAAAGGAGAGTCAAATTTATCCTCTGTGTAGAGCAGTGGCCCAGTGCCTTACAGCCAGGGATGAGGAAATAGAGCCACAGCCCCATGGCTGACACCCAGTCCTGGTGTTACAGCATCCTCCTTTAAATCACCTCAGCTGCTCAGATTACAAAACTACTCACACAGAAATTCCAGCCCTGAAGCATAAAAAGCTGCCAAAGTAACCCAGCCTTAAAAGAAGGAAAAAAAGCTCTTTTGGCTTAATATCCAAGGTCTCATTCTCCACAGTGCCAGCAGATTGCAAACAAACTGATAAAAATAAATGAACTATTAGACACTCTAAATTTCTGCAGCACTTAAACAGAGCATGGTCCCTTTTCAGAAATCTCAAGACTTTTGTGTTTCATGTTTTTCCTACCCAACTACTTTCTCTGCACAGCAAGACAGCAAAAAGGGAAAAGGACTGTGTATTCCACACACAACCCAATTGGGTTAACAGCCACAGTAAGGAATATTAAATAAAAAGATTGATGCTCTTAAAAGTTTGCAGCAACTACATTCAAACACAGATCAGTGCAACAGAGGACAACAGTGAAAGCTGCCAGTTATGTACAAAGCAGGGCATAAGGCAGATTTACCAGCCTTAACTTCAAGATTTAATTAACTGTTTTGAACTAACACATCTAGCACTTAAACACACATCTAGAATTCAACCACACATCTATTTTCTATACATTTCAACAAGGATTACCAACAAGTTTCCCAGCACAACACATCTAATACATGGGATTTCACAACCATCAATCATATATACCAGTTTAATATTATGTTAATATAACATACAATATACAGGCAACTAAGGAAAAATACTTTTTTTTTTAAATAAAAAAATTTTATCAATATGTCAAACTGTGCCATCTCTTGAATTCCATATTCTGGCCAAACCTTACACACTCACTGATATTTACAGGAATTCTGACCAGGTCACACTACTGCAGCAGGGAATCAATGACAGCTCCTGGCTTGGCTGAACGTTTTCTGTTTGGAGAGCAGAAAGGAAAGGGAAAAACAACACCACACACACATCATTATGCTGTCTAGGAAAGACAGGGACAAGCCACATTTCAAGTCAAAGCTACATGACATGACTTCTCTGTAAGCAAAACCAACCAAACAAAAAGCACAAGAAAGCATATGCTGAAATCTCCCCCAGCTGCCCTCTCCTCTCCATCAGCACCAGTGTTTGCATTGGCAATGTGCCAGACTGTTAAACTGCACCACCAAACACAGCAAAATAAAGCAAGGAGCTGGAAGAGGAGAATGCAGCAAAAGAACATCACAAAATCCCCAGACAAGTCTTTCTGGACAACATTTAGTACAGTAAAGAGATCTCAACTTGGTTCTGTCACACCTGGCAACACTTAACTACACCACGCAAAAATTTTGTCCTTTGCCTTTTCATTAAGCAAATGTTTGAAGATTTGTGGTAAGTTTGCATATACAAGTTTAAGCCTTCCCTTGGGTAAATCCCTCACTGCATAAAAATACCCCAGAGTTCTTCACCTTCTACCAGTCTTGGGCCTGGATTTTCCTTTTGAAGTCCTTGGCCTCTCCAGCTTCATCAGAGATTGCCTCAAGCTTTCTTCAGTGTAAGCCAGGTAAACATGGGAAAGGTCCACTTCAAAGGGCTAGGAAAACACCAGAAAAACTCGTAAGACAAAATCATCAGAATAATTTTATACGCTGATCAATGGTTCTTTCATGACACTACAAAGACTCATTTCTTCAAAAGAAAAGAAAATTGAAATTGGACAGTTTGGCTCTAAATAGAGAATAGCAGTCTCAGGCAGGACTTGGGCCTGTACAGTTCAATACATTAATTCAATAATCACTCACATCTTTCTCTTTTTTATCCAGGACAGGCGTCTGTTTCCTCATATTGTTTCCTGTATATGCAACACATTTCTGTAAGCAGAAAAAAACTTTTGTTAGTAAAGCCTACTGTGCATGCAGTAAATCTGACTACAGCTTCAGCAGGTTCTTCCTGGGCTCAATGAAACCCCTCAGAAGCTCATCCTTCATTAGCTGGTACACAGGCCAGGCAGCCATCCTTACCAGCTGCCACTCTCCTATGTCTTCGTTCCAGTGAACGTAGTTCTCAATCATTTCCTAGAAATCAGGACAGAAAGTGTTAGACTTGCACAATCTCCCCTCCATGTGCACTTTCCAGAACATACATCCTAAGGCCTGGACAAGCTACCTAAGAACAGTCTTGATCCTTACAAGTTGTTCCTATCAGGACAGCTATGTGCTGTGCAAAAAACACCCCCCCATGTATACTCTGAAGACTACAGAAAAGAAAAATACCACTCCCAAATTATATGTACTGGAGAGCCCCCAAAACCAATGGGGTTTCCATTATGCCAACACCATCAGGACAGCAGTAAGAAAACACTGTAATATGGAAAAAATGAAAACTATGAAAGAATTTCCCTTATTTTTCCCATTAAATAGGGTGCATTATATTTAAGCTCATCGTAAACTTTCAAAGAATGTCAAAGATCTAAAAATCCAGTCTTTGTGTTAATGTCAGACACTAGCAAGCACAACTTTAAGCTACTGGAAAAAAAACCATTTTGAACAGACTCACTGCATGGGCATGCAGTGAATATACCAAGTAACTACATGGTGAATGTGGTTTTCTTATTTTTATAAGCATTTAGGAAAACATGCTGCAAGAGAACTGAGATTAGCACAGCACAAGCCTTGCCCCAGGCTCAGGTCTTTGCCTTCACCTGGTAGTCCTGAGGAATGAAGTTGTCTATGATGAGAATCTGAAGACGAAGCTCCCTGCTCAGCTGCCGAATGTTTTCCAGCAATCCTTCAATCTCTCTCTGATGCTCTTGTTGTAGATCTGCCATCTGAAAACAAAATATTTGAGAGGCATCAGACTTATCTTAAGACATGGTAACAGTCTAAAGAGAACAGTCTTTTGTCTGTATAAAGTTTTTGGAAAACAAAAGCGAACTCTGGTTATTGGTACCAAAATATCCCTGAACAACAAACCCTCTGAAACATTTCAGCTCAGAGATGGCTGAAAACAGCATTAAGTTCTCAGTTTCATAAACCCAAAACTGGCCTTCTGCCAATCCAAGCTGCTTCAGCTGAGCCTAGATGAAGAGCATAAGACAAGTTGTATCCCTGGCAAGGTTTCAAGGAAAATCTCTGATCCCAAAGACCAAATGCATTTTTTAATGGAACAGGAATTCCAGCTACCAGCCAAAGGACACACTGATCCAGTGGATCTGAGGATGAGGTAACAAAGGCATCAGTCATAAAGGACAGGCAGCTCAGAGCAGAGAAGCCTTTGGGCTGCAGCAAAGCAGGACATGGGGCGGCCAGCATGCAACTTGCATTTTATTTCAGAAATATCCAGTGCTTTTCCTTGAAGTTCTCATCTCAGGGTCTCACACATAGCCCTTCTCCACCTGGCCTGGGGAAAAGCTCTACAACATCCTGTTCTAAAGCTCCAACTCCAGATTTAGTTTTTTTGCATTATGTGAGCCAAATGCACAGCACAGAAAGACATTTCTAAACACAGAGCACATTTTCCAGCATTACAAAGCTGACGGCTTATCCTTCCCAGCCCTAGTGCCTCCCAGGATCACTGGCTGAGGACTTTAGATACTAACCTCTGACTTTGCAGCCATAAGCATGGTCCAAACTTTCTTCAGCTTTTTGGTTTTCCCCTGTGCTTCCTCCTGGAGGTTGGTGTACTTCTCCTCAATGTCCAAGCGTTCTTGCTGTGAACATTTAGCACAGACACACACACACATTAACAATCACAGAAACTCTCTGCAACAGTATGAACAAGAGGAAATACTTGAACAAAGCATTTGCCAAGAGCACAGAGCCCTGGCTGAGCCAGGCTGGCTCAGACCTGCAGGGGTTGCACAGCCAGTGAGTGACCTGTGGAGGGCTGGCTTCTGCAGTGCTTCCAGAGCAGAGCCACAGCTGGGTAACACATCCTGCTGTGTCCTGCCATTGCTGTTTGCAGACAGCCACAGCAGATAACCCCACCTCCTTCTCCTCGAGCTCCTTGCGAAGCTGCTCTGCTCTCTTCCTCCGTTCTTCCAGTTCCATGTTTGATTCTTCTAGAAGCTTCTCTTGCTCCTCTGCTTTTGCCAGCAAGTCCACTCCTCCCACAATCACTTTTTTCTCTAATGCAGAGAGTTTCTCCAACAGGGACTGGTGCTCTTGCCTAGACAGACAGGTAGGTGTGAGACTTCCTGTCCTATTGTGCTCAACAGGCATCAGGTCCAGCTTGGTTTTACAGCCCAGACAACACCAACAGGGCTGGAAAAACTTGTCTTGCTGCTGAGGGTTTAAGTGGGGATGAGGCAGTGCAAGTGAAAGCAGCAAGTTCCCCAAGCTCCAGCTGCCACCACTCAGGCAAAACCAGGTCAGCAGAGAAATGCCTCCCACTGCAAGTCACCTCTGAGAGGGGCAGCAAGCACCCAGTGACATCACCAGGCTACTCAAGGCACCCTCTATCCAAAAGGGCCCTGCCAGTACAGCAATGCCCAGAGGCAGCTGCTCAAACAGAGATCAAGGCAGAGCAGCTGAAGTGCAAACCAGGAATGCTGGCTGCTGCTGGAGCAGTCTATTTGCATAGGGTAGTGTGACCTTAGCAGCTTTTTGGCTTCAGAATAGAGCACCCCTACACCCAAAATTACATGCTTGTGACTGTGCTGCAGGAAACCTGGCCTGTTCCAGAACAGTACTGCTGCTTCTCACGGGTCTTGGGAGATTAATTTATGTTTCTAAGCTATCTTGCACAACTAAGTAAAGTTAAGAAAAAAAGTGGCAAAAGGATAAAAGTTTGTATTTCCCATATACTCTACACTCTCAAAGCAGAATAAGCTCCTCTTTCACCTTGACAATAGCAAGGAATGATGTTCACTTTTTACAAAGTTTGACAGGCACCTTACCATGCAGCTCCACATATTTGTATGATAAAGGAAGGAACAACCTACACGACCACACAGACTGCTCAGAGCATGGTACTCACTGAGCTTTGAGCAAGTCTTTTTCTCTCTTCTCCAGTTCAGCTCTGGCTTTATTTCTTTCTTCTTCTTCCATATCAAGCTTAGTTTCAAGAGCTTTTCTCTCCTCTTCAATCTTTGCTTGCATCTCTACCATCTTATCAGGGGAAACTTTCTTTTTGCCTTTGAAAGACATGGGGAAAACAAATTAGTGCACTGAAAAGTAAAACAACCTCTGTATCCCACCATTTTTCCCAAGTTCATGTTCAATACTTGCATTTAATAAAAATTTCATTAGGTATCAGCTTCAAAATGGGCAAAACTCAGTCCTTCAAATCCCATTTTAACATTGGACAGTTGTCACCAGCTCCTACAGTGCACCAATGCTGTGTAACTAACACTGGAACCTGATGCCCCCAAAATATAAAACATAGCAAGAACACCTGGAGAAGGAACACTGCTTGAAGAGAAGCCCAATCTGGAAACTCTGACGTTCTAATAATGCAGATCAGGGCAGAGGAAGGAAAACAAGACTGCCTTGACCTACAGCTACAAGAGCTCAGCTACCAAGAGTTACATACTCAAACTTCAGATTAGCATCTCTACCATTCCCCTCACTCACTGCCCTCCTTACAGGCTTACCTGTTCCAAAGTGAGCATGTAGATACTTTTAAGAACACATTACTACAAAAATAGAGAAATTCAGAGCAGCCCAATGAAAACCAGGCAACTAAAGAAATTTCCTAATCATATTTGGTCTATGTAACAGTGATTACCCACGGATTCAAAAGTACCAAAGTTGGCTTTGGCTGAACCAGCTGTGTCTCTACAACAGAACTACCACAGCAGCACACCAGGTCCATGTCTTGGAGACCTACAAAGGAGTGGCCAGAGCAACTCACTGAACCTACTGACTTCAAGATTTGGTTCCAAATACCCCAAATTTGAAACAAAGTGTCAGGCTGCTGCACTTGAAAGCCACTCTGCAAGTCTTGAGCCAATTTTCATTGCAATGTCAGGAGTGCCCAAGGCAGATGAACATAGAGATCTTGAGGGATTATGTGGAATGAGGATGCATTTCCTCAAATCCACAAGTCCTAAATATCCATCTATTCACAAGTGAATCTATGATTTTCTTGTTCTGCTTCTCCAGACATTAAAAAACCCCACCCTGTAGAATGTACTTGAAACTAAGAGAAGCCACTGACTGCCACCTGACTGTGTTCCATAGTGACAATGCACAGTCAGAAAGCACTCAAGGAAGCTATTCAAGAAAAGGCTTCTCCTCCAGCCTTCAAGATATTCAGCTTTATTTATTTATTTTATAAATAAAATACATATATACATATATATATTATTTATAATCATATACATATTATACATACTGTACACAGCAAAGTTTACTGCATATGTAAACATGCATGCACATATTTTCACATCTGCACATATATTTCTTCATGTGCACAGGAGCTTTAATTACTTTTGTTGCAAGGCAAGGACTTCATCACTACAGCAAACAACATCTTCACTGTCATCTGCTAAACTTCAGAATCAGATAATGAGCACTTCTTTCTGGGCTTGTGGTGCAAAAATCTCTCACTAATTAGTATTTGAGTAAGAAGCTGTCTGGTACTGCTATACAGAGCTCATCATGAGAGATAATCTAGATAAAGACTTCTTACTATTAGGACATAGCCCTATATATTCTCAGTTTAGGAGAAAAAGTTGAAGTGAAGCAAGTTGTAAGATCCTTTCACAAGCTTTGCAATTTTAAGGAGGTGAAAATCAATTACACCAACCTGCTTGATCTTGCATTAAGAGGAAGTAGAAAGCAAATCGCAGAGAGGCAGCAAACACATAAAAAGAGGAGGAGAGAAAATGTTATTGCTTTGATCATTTTGGACAAAGATCATCAGCACCAGAACAAACATCAAATTTCATATTCATGTTTCTAGGGTAGAAAATATGAGATAATCATAACTAAAACCCCCTCTATTAGAGCAAACACTAATGCATCATGTTACACTAATGCAGAGGCTGTCTGTACTTCAGAGTGCTTTGCAAATCCAGGATAATCTTCAGCTCACTCTTGTATTCTTCTGCCCATTCAATGCAATGCTGGATCTAAACACAACATTAGGAGCCAGCTGCAAGGATCATGACCTAAGAAACAGTTAAAGGGGGTGGACTTCTCCTTCAATTAACAAACTTAATGCTCCCCACGCTCAGGAGAGCCAATTCTGTTATATTACCTGTAAAATATTAGCATTCAGAATACACGTTCTAAGTTTTAACCAAGATTTCCAAGCCAATTCTTTGCAAGATACAAGACAGTTGCACACAGGGAGTCTCAACACAAGATTTCTCCATTTAATTACACAGGGGATTAGTAGGTTAATTTGCAGTAACTGGTGCTTCCATAGAGGTATAGAGCCACTTCTGGTTATTCAAGCAAGTGCAACAAAAAAGGCAGGACAGAAAAGGGATGATGAAAGACACCACATGCAGAAGGGTCACACTAGAGGACAGTTAATATCTCAAACCACAAAAAGCTGCACTTATATCCCAACTGCCAAAAGCCCAGCACAACTTCCCCAGCCGAGGTGTCTCCAAACCTGCAGGAGATGGACTCATCCACCTGCTGACACATCAGCAGTTTGCTATTAACTGTCCTCATCCAAATAGAACACTCGGGTTCCAAGCAAGCTTTAAAGGAACAGGATTGAAGCAAACAAACTCCCAGGCTACAGTCATAGGACTCACCAAAGGTCTCCACTGGGTTGTGTTCCTTCTAACCTTGCTACCACCCTTCTCAGAGCTGAGGCTTTCTACTAACATCACTAGTGTAAAGTGAGTGAACTATACACAGCAATACTTTCCAAGGTCTCTCCACAAAGGGAGAAGAGTGCAGTGCTTCTGTCCAGGATCAAAACAACACCAGGTGAAGTCCCCACAAGCTGAGTCCCAAGATCTGATTTGTTTCCTCAATCCTCACTCATTGTAAGGTTTTAACAGGGACAGCAACATCTCTGATCAAGAGCAGCCCAGACTTTCCTCACTACTAGATCAAAATCTGGATCTCCTGTTCCTCTGAACTAAGTCCCAGAGAGATCAAGAACTTAGTATCACGGGGCACTTAAACCCCAAACATCAAGGATATTTTTTAAAGTATCTGCAAAAATAAAGCAAATCAACCAAGCATTGCCACATTTTCTTCGTTAGTATAAGCCTCATGATGTTTGACTGTTCTCCAAAACTAATTTTGAGAAGGCAGAATCCAATATAATATTGAATACATATCTAGCCATCCTTTTAATGAATTCATATTGTAGCAATTCCCATTAAAAAGTTAGCTCAGGTTTTTCCTCTGTATTTTAAAAAACGCATTTAACACAAGCTACAAACTGGATTTTGGATTTTTTTAACCTATTATTTCTCAATTACCTTTAAACCTTGCTCAAGCAGCCTACTTCATTGTTTCCTATCCTCTCACATACCTGGCTAACAATGTGCACATTGAATAACCGTTTCAAGCATGGAAGCAGCAAAGGAAAGGCATGCTTTAGCAGAGTTACAGCTTGAGGTTTATCTTTCCAACAGACAAAGCAGGGAAGAGTGCAACATTGCAAAATGGAGTGTGCAGATTATGGAAAGGCCAAAGCTTAAAGGACTTAAGAGCTCCCACTCACTAGTGAAGGACTTATCCAGAGGTTTCTCTATGACAGAGCATGTGGAGTCTGAACTACTGCTGCTGCTACTGCCTGGAAAACAGAAATGCGTCCCACAGAAAAACCCAGAGAGGAAGAAACATGCAGATGGGAAGTTAGTTCTAAAGGAAAGAAACCCCGAAGAGCCAGCAACCTAGTTCAAAAAAGCACAAGTTCCCATTAGGAAGCGTTTGCTAGGATCCCTCCCAGACTCAGCTTGCAAAGCCACCACTTCCCAGCACAAAACTGCATGCTCAGAAAGACATTTCAGTTAAAACCCATCTTAACCAGACTACAGCTTAAAACAACATGCCAAGGCAGCTTCCATTTCAAGCAACAACAGCAGAGAACACCAGATCATAGTGGAGAAGGCTGTGGATATCTGCCATAGCAGAGGATTCAGTGACCATGAATCCTTTCCAGTCTTATGTACATGGCAAGGTGCACTTTTCACTCTGGAAGGCAGGACCAGCTTACACAGGGACAGTCAGTGTGTACTCCTGTGAAGCAGCTCCCTTAAGGAACTTAACTACAGTAGCTTGTTTGGGAGTTGAATAAGCCAGTTATTCACCCTCTACTCCTTCCAAGCAGCTCTTTGAAGGTGGTCTCCCCTTGGGAGGAGATTTGGGCAGGACATTTGGAGACAGTGGTCAAGCTTTCCACTTCTAGAAATAACCAAAAGGTGAAAAAGGAACTTGTTACAACTATCACCAAAGGCATGGCAAAAATAATTTATGACTACTTGGACAGACACCAAAATGAAGAGAGGACACCTAAAAGCAGGAATGTTTTAACAGGAATTTTCTTCAACAGATGTGGGTGCTTCAGGATGGGAAGGCAGTTTGAATGTCAAAATGAGTTTACTAGAGAAGCTGGAAGTTGGGATGTAGCACTTGGCTTGATTTCTCTCCTATCCACGAGGAATTACCACCAGGGTTCTAGGAGAACAGCAAGCTCCCAAGAAGCCACAGCATCCCATTGTACACAGTGACCTGCAGTTCCAGGTTCAGCAACATCCCCTGGAGTTTAGATGACACACAGCAGTTTGACACTGATGTGGGACAAAGGAAACTTCACCGTGGGACTTTTCAGACTGCTCCCAAAAAAAGTACGTGCTTAATGTCCCATTAAGCTTTTTAGCTAGCACAGAGATACCCAAAGGCCAAATTTTCCCTCTATCAATATAAAATAGGACACCAGAAGAGTCAGCTACTGAAGATCCGTAAGACAGATGAATCCTTTGCCTAAACCACAGCCAAAATTCCCCTCCAATCATACCCATGGCTCTAAAAACCACACCTGCCTACAAATGATCTTTGGTGTCTTCCTCCTCCCACCTCTGTGAGCAGGGGAAGTTCCACACCACCAGTCACAAGCCATACGCAGCCACCTTACGGCACCCGGGAGCCACCACAAAGGATGATGTCACAACAAGCACAGCGACCCAAGTGGAAGCAGGTACTACACAGGTTTGGAGCTGTCCATCTACAGAGACGGCACCCAAGGGCTAGGTTTCTGGGAGAGGCATGATAATTGCAGCGGCATAGGGCATCTCTACATCTCCTCTTGTCTCTGCCTGGCCCTGGCTACACTTCCTACACCAGCCTGTGGGTAAGAGGAGACTGGTGGCACTGACGGGAATCTCTACTGCCTTACCCCGCCGTTTCTTCCGCTTCTCCTCTCCAATCTCCCCATCTTCATCCTCCTCTTCAGAATCGCTGGTTTCAGAACCAGAGATCTCTTCCCCTAGAAGAGAAGAGTGTGCTTTTATCAGAAGCCTTCCTTCACCTCGTAACAGCTTGTTACTCTGACAGCAGCATTCGTCCAAACAGAGCAATGCCTGATATCAGCTTGTGAGTACTTGCACAAGTCCTTAACTGCTGTGGAAGCAGGCAGCTTGCCACAGGTCAGGAAACTTAAGGACAATCAAAATAAGCAACTGAATGCTGTGATGTCAGTGTGTATGTGTTAAAGCTCAAGAGGCTGCTTTTTGTGGAAAATAGAGTATCTTTGCACAGCTGAAGCTACAAAGTTTTCGTAGCAGGATTCTACCATACGTCCTCTTCCAGCTCACACTTCTATCTCAGATGAAAGGAAAAGAAAGAAGCATTACTGATCATTTCCTGCTTCTCCCAAATGGGGCAGACAACAAAGAGCAAATCATGCTGGAGTTACTGCTACAGCTGTTCTGTGAGTATCTCCAGAGAGAGATGTTGTGACATCTGGTCACTGTTTAGCAAGCATCCCTTTAGCAAGGTCATTCCATGTTGATGGACAAATAAGAGACACAAGGCTACAAAGTTACATGGCTTAAAGACACTTCCTGTTGCTCTACAGTGTTTATAAACACAGCTCCAGCTCCACAAATCTGGTTCAGTTTTCCTCCTGATAAATGCATCCCTCCTCCCCCACCAGAGAAGAAGTGTGACCTGTTGCTACAGTTCAGTTTAATTCCCTATACCATGTCAGTTGTGTCCAGGGGCCCTGTGCTTGCTAGGGAAACCCAGGGAAACCCAGGCACACTGATCCCAGCCCAGAGGTCACCACTCACCCTAGTGCCAAGTGCCACCTAGTGGGAAAGCCAGACCCCACGAGCTGCCTTAGGCACCTCTCCTGGCATCCAGCAGAGCAAACAAAACCAGAACACCTACCTGCACTACTGGCCAGCCTCATCTGATACATATTCAAGCAGCCAAGAATATTCTCATTCAAGGAGAACAAGCATCATGCAGAGAGGAACACAAGGGGGAAGAAAAAGTCTCACCTTCCTCCAGTTTTTTCTTAAGCTCTTCAATTTCTTTTTGGAACTGGCGGAGCATAGCATCCTTGGGATCCTCATTAATCCTGGCCTTGTTCTTTATGTTCTTGGCTCTGTTTGCATACCTGAGGGTGCTGATGGTTTCATCATAGTTGTAGTCTGCAGGTCCGATGTTTGCACACTGTGACACATGGAGATCAAGTTACTGGAGGAATGCCAGAGCCCAGCACAAGGCACTGCAGGAACCCAACCCCAGCTCTGACAGTCTCACACTGCTGCTTTTTCCTAAGCTTTCCTGCTACTTCTACACTGAAGCTGCTTTTGACTACCCTGTTTGATTTCACACATTTATGTGCATGTGTGCTGTGTTTAGAACCTCATCCATACAGAGGCAGAGAGAAAAGACAGAAAGAGATGCACACAGAAGGTTTTCTAGGCTGCAAACATCTTAGGATTAGTGAGGTAAATGCCAGGCTGTTCAAGTTGCTATGCTATCCCTGCAAAAATGCAGCCCAATAGCTGGCACTGGAAGGAACATCTCTCAACTTACCATCATGGTTTTGGAGTTGCCCCCCAGGGAGTCCTGCAGCAACCGTGTGAGTTTGGAGTTACGGTAGGGCACGTGGGTGCTCTTGCCATCCACCAGGGCAGAGATAACATTGCCCAGTGTGGACAGGGAGAGGTTGATCTTAGTGGCTTCCTTCAGTCTCTGCCCTGTGGCTCCAGTTTTTGTCTGTCTTTCAGAACCCTGCAAAGGGAACATAAAGCAGGAGTTAAAACAGGTTCTTTAAAACATCTCCCTCCAAACAGAATCAGCTAGATGTGAAATCCTGCTAGCAGTCATGTCACTAACCACTTCATTCATTATTAGAGAAACTGGCTAAGTATCACAGACATTGTTAAAGAGACAAGTCAAACAGGTCTTAAACAGAAGCTTTCAGTGCCAGTAACTTCTGGATTGCTTAAAGCAATGAAGCTGGGAAAATGGAGATTTTCCTCCCCATGAACAAAAACATTATGGAAAGTCAGTCAGCAGTTGAAAGGCACCTCAGTGGGGCTGCCAACCACCATCTACAGCTCTTCCTATCAGCAGAACAAGAGCAAACAGCAACACTGCAATTATTTTAAAGAGTTTCATAGAGCATCTTATACACACATCATATAATTAAGTTAAAATGCATTTAAATAAGTTGAATGCCTCTAGTCTCACTTTTTCTGCATCTTCCCCAAGGAAAGATACCTCAGTGGAAATCTTGAGCTAAAGCCATGTTTTACCAGCACAATTACATCGGTCCAAACTGTGACACTGAGGGAAGGAAACTACCTCTGAAAAAACCTCAACAACCCAAACCAAATGTTTTGCCAAAGACCTGTCTGGTTCTACTCACAGCAAGGTCCACGAGGTGCAGCTTGCCCATGCGCACGTGCATGTTTCCGTCCACCCCCTTCTCACTGCACTCAATGGTGATAGTGAAGATGGCGTGCGAGCGAGAGCTGTGCTCGTTCATGTTTGTGGCACCAACAGAACCTTTTAACAGAGGACAAAGCAGTGATGTCTTCAGAAATAACCACATCTTCCTCTAAACCTTCCTACTCTCAGAGGAGAGTCATTCCCACCTCTTTACCCAACCCTGTATTCCAGAAGATGGCAAAGGATGCTCAGACTCAGCAGCAAAGTCTATTCTTGGGCACTGAAGTTGCAGTACACTTCCAGCCTGGACTAGTAGAAGGTCCTGCAGCCTGCTATAGCTCTAAGCCAACCACAGACTCCTAAGACCAGCAACTGTCCTCATCTGTTTAAAGATCAGTAGCTTAAGGTGTTCACAGCAGATCCCTGAAAACAGTTGTATTTAGGGAAATAAGAACACAGCAATCTATGCCAAGGGCAACAGGACTCAGAATTTAAGTCATTAAATATTCTGAGCTTAACTAAGAAGTCTTCCAGAGCAAGCACAGGGCTGATGTTCATCCTGATCAGAACTGAAGCAGAAAAAGGATGAAGAGACAGACAAGCAGTTCTGATAACACTGACTGCCCTCATTGCATCCTTCCTTTGCTGATCCCCACTGGCACTGGCCAATGTGGGAAGCACAGCCTTCTTCACCTGGCTGTGCACAGAAGGGGTTTGGGAGGAGATATCCTTTTTGTTCTGTTCAGCCAAACACTCTTCCCAGCAACAGGACTAGGATCTCCTACTGTGGTCTGGCAACCAGACCTTTACTCTGTCTGAGCTATAAATCTGCCCACAGCAAGGCTACGTACGGTTCTTGTGGCCCAGAGTCATGATTCTGTCCATATCATCTGCATTGTTTACAACATAAGCTGAAAGGTCTTTGATATAAACTCCCACATCAGGTCTCTCTTTCACCTAAGAGAGAAACAGTTCAGACTGAGCATCCCTAGGAGATCCCCAACAGTAATTCTAGTGCTACTGTAACAGTACAGTGGTTTACTCCTCCATTTTCTGGCTTGCACATAAAACACTCCACTTGGAATCAGAGCAGATAAGGAATAAAGACTCATGCATGACAATATACTACTGTTTTCCTCTGGGGAAAAGACATGATTTTAAATCCTAGTCTTCAATTCCCAGGGCTGCTGAGGGGTCTTTGGGGTAGAACTGCAGGTACAAAACTGCCTCAGGTGGAACAGCCAGTTTGTGCAACTGACCAAGTGGAAGAGATTCAAAGAAGCCAGCAGTGACATCCAGCTATTGCATCGCAAAGCAAAGAGGACTGCTGAGGATCCCAACCTCCCCCTTCCCTGCAAGTGCTTCTCTGATCTTTAAAACAGAATATTGCTCGGATTCAAAACAAACACCACATTCAGAAGAGGAGGCTCACCTCTAACCTCTGTGTCTGGTCCTTTCCCAGCAGGTCCCGCACTTCCTCATTGTAAATTTCCAGGTAAGAGACACGAACTAAAAACCTGCAGATGAACAGCTGGGTAGTTCACTTAGCAAAACATTTGCTGAAATCCCACAAACACAGTCACAGAGTGCAAAAAATCCAGTGAAATACCAAAACAGTCCTGCCACCCCTCAAGAACTGCCTAAGTGGGAGCCTTTCATCTTGGGAGAAGTACCATTTCTGTTGTCATTGTCAAGGTCAAGCACCTGCTACACATGGACTCACATTAAAAAAAAAGACGACAGAAGCAGTCAAGGGAAGGCATTTACCTTGTATCCCCCTCTGCCTTGGCAATGTGACCAAATATATGGGCAAAGGAATTGGGAATGATGCCTCTGAGCTCAGGAACTGCTCGGACCCCTTCCATGGTGAAGGTTTTGCCTGTTCCAGTCTGCCCATATGCAAAAATAGTACCTGAAGGATAAGATAAAAGAATAAACTCTAAGAAGTTGAGTCTTCTCTAAACTCTAACTGCAGTTTTACTTCATCCCTTCTTAGCCTGATAGCACCAAACACCTCTATTTTTATGGAGTTAAAATTTTCCACCCACTCCAGTAGCTACTGGAATACAAGGCTGGAGCAACAAAAATGTTGGGCAAACACAGCAAACAGGACCTATCTGCTGCTTAATCCAGGCTGCAAGATGTCTAATAAAAAGTCAGTTGTTTTAAAAGTACAGAGTGACTAAAGCATGGAATGCTAGTACACCTCAGTTCCACAAACAATACAGGCAAGCCCAGTTAATAACATAGCCAATTAGCAGCACATGATTATACACCAACAACAAACCCAACTACTCTTAATGGTTAACCCACAGCAGAAATGGTGTGAGGCTTCTACAGCAGAGCCACAGCAAAACCCCAGCTCTGGACCTGCAGATACAGCCACAATTTGGACTAAAGAATCAGCCTGCACAAGAAGGCATCCAGAAACATTACTTAAATCCCAGACTCTGGAACTCCAAAAATCCCAGTTCTTAGATTTAGCCTAGCATTGCTGAAAACTCATGTTTTTGTTATCAAGCTACTGACATTACAGATTAGAAAAATTGAATATTACATTTCAGCTGGAAGGGACCTACAACGATCATCTAATCTAACTGCCCAAGCAATTCAGAACTGACCAAAAATTAAACAGTGTTGTTAAGGGCATTGACTAAATGCCTCTTAAATTCCAACCTGGGGCAACGATCACCTCCCTAGAAAGCCTGTTCCAGCGTCTCAGTAAAGAAATGCTTCCTAATACCCAGTCTAAACCTCCCCAGGTACAGCCTTAAATCATGAATTTTCAAACCATGAATTTTTATCAGCTGAAACCAGTGTCTGTTAGCACAAGAGATTATCAGGCATTTAACAAACTTTGGAAAACTTTATAAACTGTTCTTGTTTGTGGCTACTGTTACGGAAAGCAGTAATCAGCTTTCCTTTATATATTACATTTCCATGAGTAACAAATACACACAAATCATGGCCATGCTCTTCCCAGCTGCAGGAAGAAACAGACTTTTTGTAGGGAAGGGCAGATGTATTTAAATAGTCATCTCAGTTGAAAACAGCAAAGCTCAGAGGAAAAAATGCAGCAGCTCTATGCAGAGGTCTGGTATGCATACCTAGTGACAGCCCAGCACGGCAGCTCCTGGGTACTGAAATTTACAGTGAGGAGCTGCTGAGAATTCTGATAATGACATAAGTGCATATCTTTTGCAATGAGAAGATAAAGGATAAAAACATGAAGCTAATTGACCTCAGTGGAGTCTCCTTCATCACCCATCTCCCACTGTTAATGACAGTGGGTACAACCACTGAGCACTCAGAACAGCAAGTACCTTCAGGCTATTTTAAGTTAGAGGCCACAGCAGAAATGATCTGCGGCTAGAGCCCTCAGAAGGTGAAACTCCCTTCAACAAGATCAGCAGGAATTTTAACAAAGCAAAGAACAGGAGACAGGATGGGATCCTTCCTTACAAGAGGCTTACCATTGTATCCCTCCAGGACAGAATCTATAATAGGTCTTGCTGTTAAATTATAGACATCCAGCTGTTTACTCTCTGGTCCAAACACAGTGTCAAATGTGAATGTCTTAGGAGGCTCATTGCACGAGTCTGTTTTATGAACAGTTATAGTCCCCCTCATCTCATCCACGTTCACGGCCATCTTGTAGCCCGTTGCTTTCTCCCGGTCATTGAGAGGCCGGCAGCGAACAACCACCTTGACATTGTCACAGCTTTCCGGCTTGTCCAGCTTCTCAGCCTTGTTAATCTATAATTATTTAAAAAAAAAAATCACAGGCTGTAACACTAGTGTTAACAGAGAATCACAGAAAGGTCTGAGGTGCAAGAAACCCAGTTCCACCCCCTGCCATGGGCAGAAACACCTTCCACTGGAGCAGGTTGCTCCAGCCTGGCCTCAAAACACTTCCAGGGACAAGACAACTACAGCTGCTGTAAGCAACCTATGCCATGGCCTCACCTCCCTCAGAAGCAAAAATTTCTTCCTAATATCCAATCTAGCCCTGCCATCTCCCACTATAAAACTATCGTGTGCTTAAGTACAAACACTGTTGAATCAGCTCGGGCAGTTACATCTCCAGAGGATCATGAACTTGGGTACTTAAAACCAGGACTGGTTTATAAGCTGAGAGAATAACACACTCATTCATTCACACTTCTGTTTGCCAACACGGAAATTGAATGAGTAAACCTTGAGCATTTCACATTCAAGATCATTTAAGAATTTTTTCAAGAAACAATTCCACCTTGCAATCTGCAACAAGTTTGCTGGAATTCAGTGCAGCCATGACATTCTTTTCCAGTAACACTGACTATACATTCTCAAACCTCACAGAGCACACAGTTAGATACCAGGGAGTGCTGGCTGAAGGGAATTCACTTTAATTACAACCCTCAGCGTAAGTGCTTAAGTTTAATCCTCTAGAAAACCTAAATGCTGTATTATAAAACCTCACACTCATTTTCTTTCATGTAGTTATCAAAACAAATCTTGAAGCACGGCTGATGAATCTAGTTAAGCCTAAGACACTCCCCTGGGCTAGAGACGCTGCAGCAGAGCATTCAGCTACTCCTAGAGCAGCTATATTGGATGTCAAGCCGAAAAAAATCCTGTTTCCAAGTGCCTCTCCCTCCACCTGCCACCTGCCCCGATTCCTGTCAGGCCTCAGCAGCGGCTTCTGCCGTCCTGCTGAACGCAGAGAGTGGCTCAGCCCCACCTGGGCGGGGGAGGGACGGCACACGAGGCGCCAGCCAAAATCAGGAGCGGGAATCGTGTGTCTCCACCCGGGAGAGGGGACGAGACCCTCCGGGGCGGCCGGACCTCCACTCCCCGCTGCCAAGGCGCCGCCACCCCTGCGGGGCCTCGCGTAGCCCCTCATCAGCCCCCGCCCCGCTCGGCCTGACAGGCACCGCCCGTCCTGCGGCTCCTGCGCGCACATGGGTGCGGAGACGACGGGATCTGCGAAGCCCGAGCGCGGCGAGCAGCGGTGCGCAGTGACCGGACGGCCCCGGGGGCCACACCCCGCATCCCTCCCGGATCTCACCGGCATGGCGATGGCGATGGCGGCGGCGGCAGCCCGGACCAGGCGGTGGCACCGCGGAACAATAACAGCACCGCGCCTGCGCCCGCCCCGCCCCGCGACCAACCTCCGCGCGCTGCGGTGGCCGCGGAACCAATGGCGAGCGGAGGAAGGCGGGGCCAAAAGGAGCCCAACCAATGGCGGCGACGAAGCGGCGGCGGCGGGCGGGGCGCTCCGTCGCCATGGGAACGGCGGGGCGGGCGGGGCGTCCTGGACACGGCGCGGGGGGAGTGGGGACAGCGCGTGGGGCGGGCCGCGTGCCCCGCGGGGCTCTGAGGGCTGATCGGGCCCTTCGGAGATCTCCGGTGGGTCTGACAGGGCTCCAGAGGCTCTGACAAGACTCCACTGCTCTGGAAGGGCTCCAGGGGGTCTGAGGGAGCTCTGGGTCTCTTGACAGGGCTGCAAGTCCCAACCTGTTCTCCACACAAGGAAGAAAATCCAGCTGCTTCTTTTCCTGACTGTAACGTCTTGAATTGCGGATGAAATATAGGGACTACAGAGTGACTTAAATATAAACAAGAAATATAGTCCAAGTGGCACATAAATCAGTTAGTCCTGCACTTTTAAGGCACATTTCAAAGTTATTTGTCATTTAGTGTAAAGTTGCACTGCACACTGCTGGGATCCTCCACAGCCTCACCTGCTCCTCTCCTACTCACAGCATTTCAACATCACACTGTCCATGTGTCACTTATTTACAGGAGTTAAATTATTCCAACAATCTGACTTTGTCCTTTCATAATTTATGTTCTTAGAAGTCAAAGACAATTTTACTCAACAGAAGAGGTCTATGAATAGTTTCCCCAGTACCCGATGCCCTGAATTACACTTGTCTCGGTCCTCCCAGGTATTTCTGCACACCCAAATCCTGTTGGCAGGTCACAGGACATTGTTCCAGTCCCACTCCTCCCCTCATTACCTTTGTGGACCACTGGGGCCTGGGATCTCTGGGCAAGGCCAGGAATGGCCAGCACCAAGCACAGACACAAACCTCAGTTGTGTTGTATTTTTGCCAGAGGGATGTAAAGCACGAGCAGGAATGTGGACAGAGCTGATCTGTACCTTGCAGACCTCCCCCACCAAACTGACCTGTGCATCACAGGGCTGGGAACACACCAAAATGACAGGACAGGGCCATTCCCTCAGCCCCAGGTGTGCATCATGAGGTGAGTCAGAAATCTTGAAGACCAGCTATTCAGCAAAGTCTCTCAGCTCTTCACACACTGCCACGATGTTACTCAGAGTTATGCTGCACACACAGATTCACGGACTAATAATTTAGCACCAGTAAATGTATAACCCAAGGGCCTGGTGAGAGAACAGAGAGTCATGTGTAGGCATGCAAAGCTGAGGAATGAGAAAAAGTTTAACATAAAATATTGGAACCAGCTTCCCAAAAATGCTGCAGGTGGAAAATAAAGGGGTCCAGGATCTGAGGGGAAAATTGAGCGTGGCTTTGAGACATGGAGAGATCCTAGATGGAAGAAAACGTGGGGTGAAAATGAATGCTGGCAGAGAGGTCCAGCCCTGGGAGGGGACAAGCGTGCATATGCTCCATGAAGCACAGAGGGAAAACATACTTCCTGTGACTGGCAGGAAAATAGGTCCTGACAGGTGCTGGGATTGTGTGGATCGAGCAAATGTGTGTTTTGGAGAGGGCCAAGAGAAGCTCATCTGTCAAGGCAATAACCGGTGCCAGAGAAGAGGGCAAGCGGATTTGAGGGCTGTGCTGAAGGTTGCAGTGTTTATCACCGTGGGAGAATTTCATCGATCCCGGGAGCGCTCTGCCTGGCACAGTGATCTCTGTACCGGTAATGCAGACCCACACGGGCTGAGACAGCGCTCACTTGGCAGGTCCCACGCGGACCCCGAGAGACGAGATGGGTGTTCCAGCCGAGCCGTGCCCCAGAGATCGGGCACCGAAGTTCCCTGCGGGGACGTCCAGCAGCGTCCCTGCGGCTGGTCCCCCGCAGGAATCGTCCCGGCTCTCGGCCGCCCTCCCGGGGCCGTCCCGCCGCAGCAGCCGCGTCCCCGGCCCGGCCCGGCCCCGCCCCGAGCACTGCCCGGTGCCCCGTGCCCGCTCCCCCGGCCCGGCGGGTGAGGACGCGGTGGGGACGGGACCGGAGTGGCCGTCGCCCCCCGGGCGCTCTGCCGGGCTGGAGGGGCTGTCTGAGCGCCGGCGGTGCGGGAACTGCTCGGTGTCGTTCTGAAGGACAGTCGAAACTAGCCAGGGGGGGAGATGTGAATTATTACCCGTCCCCAAGCTACACAAGAATAAACTTTTCAGAGCATCAAGCCGGTCACAGAAATCATTGCCAGCTCTCCCTCTGCTGAAACGCTCCAGCTTTGGAAGCTCTGACATCCAGTGGCAGCCGAAGTTAAAGTCATTTGTGGTTCCTGCTTTCAGGGAAACCTCACAGAGCTCCAGCTTTAGAAATGTAGAGCAGTTTCCAGAAGATTCATGTCACTTTGGGTTTTTTAATGGAACTGCAGAGAAAATGATGTGAACTTCCAGAAAAAATGGTAAGGAAGACCACATTCACCACTCTTAGGAAACAAAAGCAGGAGTTTTATATCTTGTAACATCTCTGTTGTTAGAGACACCAAAATGTAAGCCTTGAAATAGTTTCAGGCTGGATGTTCTCATTCACTTGGTACTGATATGATTCAGAGATGTTTATTTTCTGTAAATACTCCCCTTAGTCTGGAAAGTGGTATTTCCAAAGTGGTATCACCAAAGATTAAACTGCTCTAAAGAAAACTTTTAATTGGGAATTCAGAAACCTCCTAAGAAGAGTAATCTTTGAGCCTTTGTATGGAAACCATAAGTCTCTATTTGCCAGAAACTTGAAATCAGGTGATAAGAGGTTGCAGAGTAATAGCTCAGCAAATGGAGAGCCAAATGTGTGAAACAGGATAACTGCAGTAATCTGGCCTGCTTGACTCAAGGTTTCTCAAGCCATTACACAGCCCAGGAGTGAAGAATCTGGACTGTGTTGTTCAGCCATCAGCATGTTTTCTTTCATCAGGAACTTCCAGGGAAAATGCATATCAGGATTACTCTGTCTGCAAACAAGTCCTGTGGCTGCCCCTCAGTTCTCAGTGCTGGAAAGGCATCAGAAGAGGAAATCATACTTAGTACAAGGATCGGGGATGTTGTTTTATAATTTTGTTTGTTTTTGTCAGGGGGTTCCATTAGGAAACTGGCTCACACAGCTGCCATGAAGTGTCCTGGACATACAGAAAGCTCATCACTTGCCTTTTTTTTCTGGAAAATGCCTTAGCCAGAGAGGCCAGGATTTGGAAAGTGCAGGTTTTCCAGAATCTCACCATGAATGTATCCTCCTCTGTCCTCTTTGGAATTCCCTAAAGGACCCTGCAAAGATGCAGTGCTGGTCATGTCATCTGATTCACCTGAATGCAAAAGTCATCCCTCATGGACTAGGCTTAAGGAATGGAGGGGTAGGAGGGTCTGTATTTGTCCCACTTTACATTTTATTGATGCCCTGTATAAACCAGGAGCTTTGCATTTGGTTCTGGCCCAGTCAGAAAAGCAGTAATTTTGGGAAATGTGAAATCGTTTAGTATAATGTGGTAGAGCAAGTAAGACCAGCCAATCGATGGTAAACCCATAAATTTGGCATATTAATTGTGTTCTGCACTATCTGTGAATTCCATCTGTCAAGGTCGGAGAAGATGGAATTCATTGAGGCCTAACAGAAACCCGAAACCCAGCCCCATTCCAAGCTACCTTAGGAAGCACTCCATGGCCTCCATGTACAATGCAAACAGTTTTGCTTGGCTGCTTCTGTAAGTGCATCAGAACTGTCCAGGATGCACAGGAGTGCCTTAACAGCCATGTCTCTTTTTTGCAACAGTCTAGAAACGTTACTTTTTACTGAGTATTTTTACTACCAAATTAAGCAAAACAGTGAAACAGATAGTGTGATGAGTAATATTAAAGAAGTTGGTGTTCAGTCTTGTCTATTCTGCATGGCTGTGTGGCCCTTTTACTTCTCCTACAGCAATGTTCAGGTGTGTTCCATGGCTCCTGGGTGCTATTCTCATGGCAGCCACGGTCCTCCCTTTTGCCTGAATGCAGCTTCAAATAAGATATAAGAAAGAAAAAACTCAGTACATTTTGCCATGTACCTTTGGGGAGTCACAAACCAGGCTCTGGTCCCAGCACTCAGCAAATCCAAGGGCTGTTAAAACTCTTGCAGAGTAAATCAAAACCTACTCCTGACTCCATTTTCTCTGTTGAGGCTGGCTGAGTGGAACATGTGCTACATTGAGGCTTCAGCTTTCCCAGGGTGGGAATAAAATAAGCACACTCAGGACCTTGTTTGCAAGAGCTCAGTTTGGGAGGCCTGGGTGCTTCCCCACTCAGTGCTCCAGCACAACCGAGTACCAGGCCTTTGTAAGCACAGCTAGAGCCAAATGGGTTGGGTAACATGTGAGTGCTTTAAACTGCTCCAAAAAGTGCCCTCCCTCTGTGGACACAGCTGACAACTTCCTTCATTTCAAGCCTCCAGACATCTGAAATGCTAATTACAGCACTAAAAAAGATTTGAGTCTTCCTTTGGAGATATGTTAACAAAATCATCAAAGCACTAACTGTATTTTTCTTCTAACTTTTCCTTTCCCTCAGGGCACAGATATCTCTCTGTCAGGTTACAAAAAAGCGGTTCTCTGGATTGGAGAAATCAATTCCCAGTTCCAATTTTACCCATAAACGTTCACCTCAGCCACCAGCATCTTTAACAGGCAGTTGGCATCAGTAAAGGTAAAGATCTCAGTCAGCTTTTCCCTGGCTAGATTACTGACTGGGAATGTAAGGAGCATGTAATCAGTTTATACACAAAGCAAGGACGATGTTTGGCAGCAGATTTAGGGAGCAGTCAGAGTTGTTGCTGGGGAAGGCCATTAAGCAAATATGTGTGTGTGTATATATATATATATACACAAGCACACATGTATGAACTTGAGTGTTTGATGACATTCCATTGACCTCATTAGAATTGTGTGGACTTAGTCCAACTGCTGTGGTAAGTACAAACTCATCAGGTTTTCTCTGCTAAACAGAAATTATTCACATTATCACTTTTAACATTCTGGTTTTTAGACTACTATTTTTAATTAAACTGTGGAGCTGACCTTTTCTGCCACTGAAGCTACAGCAAAGGTAGGAGCTGAGCCTTGCAGCTCCCAATTCTCTTTACAAGCGTTAGCTAAAAGCATTTCAGATTGCATTCCTCCTATTTCTTCCTTCTGCTTTGCAAAAGAAGAGGAATGCCAGGAACTGGAGTCAGACATACACATCTCTTCAAACAGCCACTGCAGTAGTGAAATGTCCTTTGCAGCCTTTCTTAGGTGGTCATTCTTAGGGGGCTATTTACACTGAGGTTATTGTTGTTCTTTTCCTCTCAGCTACAAAGGAGAAGTTGTGTCGATGACCACAGGAAACAAGGTAACTACAGCAAGCCTTGTAAAACAGGCTGACAGGAAGCCTTCTCGGAGCAAAACTAGTGGTAGCAGAGAAGGTGCCTCACTGAAGCCACACTGGGGAGGCTCATGGCATCATTCTTGCTGTGGGCTGGGTCTGCAGCCGCTGCCCTGGGGTGAGCAGGGACCACTCTTCATTTAGCATGGGAGGCCCCTAGGAATGAGATCTCCTGGATGAGCATTCTGCTTAACACACACTTGTTTAAACTTATCAGATCCCTTCACAATACAGAGAATCGCACACAGCAGTGTACAGGATGTTGGTTTCTTTATTTTTTTTTTTAATTTTTAGAAAGTTTTTTACAGGTAATACCATCAGTGCAGACGCTAGCGGTGCAGAGCAGATGTAAACACTCTCCAGCCGAGATCTTGAGAATGGAAAGAATTATACTGGATAAGGTTCAGTGGGATCTTTACACAGAAACACCAATGGATTTTTTAAACATTGTAAGCACTACGTTTTGCAATGTTTTTTCTTTAAAGAAACAACTCCTTATCAAATAAGACTAAAAAACACAGATGCATACACACACACACCCCCACACATCCTTCCCAAGGTGCTTGGCAAACTACCTATTCCTACCTATCTTCAAGCCTTTTAAAGAATTTTTAAATTTTTAAAAAATTTTCTACTATTTAAAACCTATTTTGGTCAAAAAAATTTACTCTCATCTTTAAAGGACAACTGAATAAACATTAAAAAGATTCTCATAATGCACAACTATATGCCTTCTTTATTTTTTTTTTAAATACAAGCTGCAAAAATATTTCTAACTATTTCCCTTCTATTAATACTGTACATAGAAAGCTGTCAGAGTTTTGCTACATTTCACACACAGGTTTTTTCTTAAACCATTTTACTTTTCATCCCACTATTTATTCACTTATGCAATGCGACTGCCCTGATCTGGCACTTAGTTCACATTGCAGTTCCTAAACATTTAATAGAAACAATTAAACTTTGTCTTCAAGAAATGATCATGTGCTAGTAAGGCAAAATTCATGTGATACAAACACATCCTGGATCCCTATTTTAAGGTTATGTGCAAATATTAAGCCATTTTAGGCTGCTGATTGTGAAAACTGGCTTTTGTAGGTTCTTGTTTCCTTGGTGAATTTAGAGTGCAGTATTACTGGTTTTACTGGATTTGGAGCTGCTGTTCTGATTGAATCTCCTGGACAGCAATCTGGATAATGTAGAAACCTCAGAAATTCTTAGGAAACATAGACCTTGTACATTCATTATCAGCTCAAAAAAACAGTTCAATGATTGGCAAATACGAACACAAAACACAAAAAAAAAGGTGGGGGAAACCTTCAAGTTTCCTGATATGAGATGAAATTCATCTGTACTTCTGAGTGATGACATGAAAACATATAAACTTCACTAACCTCTGCTTTTCTTTTCATATATATATGTATTTATATATATATATGTACACTTTTATCTTCTCTGCAGTTCATGCCATGGTGATGTCCAGCTGGCCCCAGCTCCCACCCAGACTGCCTCAGAGAAATCCTTCCCTCCACGTTGCACTCTTGACCAAGCAGCTGCAGCACTGTATGGCCTGCCACCAACTCGTGCAGTTTAAGGGCTCCACGTTGGTTTTGGTGATCATCACCTTGGAGCTGGAGAGGCAGACTCCTGGTTGGTTTCCTGTTATTACTGATCTGCTAAAAAAAAACACAGGTAGGAAGCCAAATGGCCTTTGGTCACAAATCCTGAAGGCAGGACATGATAAATGAATAAAGCCATGTGTATTTACAGCCAGTATTGCACTTCAGCAGCTCCTGAGACTTGTGTCCTTGTTCTGCCTTTGCTGCAGACCTTGCTGGTGCTAACAAAAGGGAACAAAAGTGCAGTTCAGGGGTGGGACTGGGGAGAGGGGACATCCCTTTGGCCGGGAAGGGAGGGTTCCAAATTCTTGGCCACAGATAGCCCCCTGCATTCTGAGCCAGGAGAGATTCTCTCATGATGAGAGAGTCTGAGAACACCTAGAAAACTGCCCAGTTTCCTCAGTCTCCCTCTAAACACTGAGAAAATTTTAAAGTACAGTCACATTGCTCTAAAAATATAATCGGTTTGACTTCTAATGATTCAAGACAAGCCCTATTTTTTCTTTTTTTTTTTTTAAAGCTTTTCCTCAGTTTCATAAAACACATGCCTTTTATGAGAGCACACTTAGAAGGCTAAAGCTGTCAGCTTGCCATCCACCCATTTGAAGGTCTTGAATTTTTCTGAAACAACCTGGCCTCCTGCTGTCCCTGCTGCCTGTTGTTTCCTGCAAAAAGGAAGTACTTGCCCACATTCTTGTGTGGTAGGAGTAGTAGTAGTTGTAGTAGTTGTAGGAGTAATTATCAGGAGCTCCTGGATAAGTGTTTTCCATCAGGATCAACAGCATATTGCTGCTATGGATCTACTGAGGCAATGCAGCCTGTCCCTGCCCTCCCCCTAATTACAAAGTGACAGGAGCAGTGGCCAGCCAAGAGAGCCATTTATCCAGAACTTACAATAAATCTGCATCTTTTTTTACAGGTGAACAGCACTGAATTCATCCACTGCAAAGAGCTCGTGGATCAAGAGTTAATGTGCTTGGAGCCACCCAATGCTGTTTATATTTTCTATCCCATCAGTCAAACTGTGCAGGGCCATGCCAAGGCAGGGCTACTCTGCCCTCACCCTTCTGAATGGAAGAGTTCCCATCAAGGGTGGTTGAGGGTTGCTGTAAGCCAGCCTGTTTCAGCACCTTTCACACCTACTACAGCCCGAATTCCTGATCAAACCACTGAGACTGAAGAATGCTGTGATGGATTCAGACACCTGCACAGTGAGGATGGGGAAGTGAGTGCTGGGAGGATGAACACAGGAGGCTCGTGACCTCAACGGAGCTGCCCCTATCCTCCCTTACAGCCACCTGAAAAGGACGAGTGGAGAATTATTGACTTGGAAGCAGCACCTGCAGAACCAGCAGGTCCCAGCAAACAGAACTGCCAAAACAACAGGCCAAAAGTGTCCCTGTGCTTCTCTCAGAGGATAAAGACACTTGGTATTATCCGTCTATTTTTTATGTCCTTCCTAAGCAGTATGTGCTACCTCTCAGTTTTAAGATTATGTGAAGACAGAAAGCTGGGAAGAGGGACTTGGTCACACTCCTTCAACCCAGGGATCCAGTTGGCAGGCAGCTACAAACTTCATGGAGAACCAAATGCCTCAGAGTTTATTTTTAAAATAGCCATGATGAAGTTTGACAGATTGAGCTTTTCATCCAGCTCATACCATTGTTCTCTCATTAGAGCTGATCTGGCTCAGCCCACGGGAGCCTGAACAGGAGCTGCTGTCGAGGAATGGGCAGCCCCACTGCTGCCTCTGCAAGAGTTCTCAGATGGAGCCAAGGTTTTGATTCAGCAGTAAGAAACCTGAATCAAACCTCCAGTTTTCCTTAAGGCCTTACCTTGTAATCCATGGGTCTGGGCTCTGTGCTTCGTCCTGGTTAAACCATTATAGACTGTGACAGTTTCTGTGCCATGTGGGAAATCACTTCTTGTCTACAATCACCATTGCATTGGGCTCTCACCAACCAGCATGTGCTGGTCAGGGTTTTTTAAATTTACTGTGTCTTACCAGCCTAGACAATATAAAATGCCTTTAATAATTTCCTTCCACCACTACAACCACATTGTTTCTTACAAATTGCTTAATCTTCATAGCAAACTAGTTTCACAAAGGTCAGATTAAACCACTCTTGCACTTTTAAAAACCAGCTTCACATATCCTTTTAAAATTAGTGGTGGTTTTGTTTTAAACAATAGGCATTTTTAGGTGATTGTTACCATAGCTTGAGGGTATAATTCAGCCAGTATGGGATGGGTAACAGCACCATACCTGCCATCCTGTCATAGAACAGAAGGGGGTTTCATATGGACTGGCACAGGCTAAACACTGAGCAGGTGTCTCATGTAATGACATATGGGATAAATAACTTGGAGACAGAGATGGGACAGGAGCAAGGAGACCCTCATGCTGAGTAACAGCAGAGCTCATCAGTGCAAGGAGAAAGTTTCTGGCCTTCTTCCCTTCCTCATTGTCTTGTCTTGTACGAGAGGAATTCCTGAATGCCAGCCATGCAGGAGTGATGTGCTGAGCAGCTGTTCACGCTTTCTCAAGTGTTAAATTTGCCAGAGTGAGCTCTGGCAACACAACCAGCTCTGTGTGTGCAGGGAGAAAGCCATGCTGCCCTTGAAACCACAAGGGAAGTCCCCAAGTGTCCCAGTAACATCCAGCAATGGAGACTTAGTGCAAATAGCCTGTGTGAACAGACACGACTTGAACCAGCAGTGAAAGCCACGGAATTCCCGTGAGCAAGGTCAAAACTACCTCAAGCTGTGGATGCTGTGCTGAGGGGGGGGCTCTGCCCAGGCCTGGGATGCTGCAGGAGCAGGACTCAGGGGTCTGGTTTAGACCACATGAGGTTTGTGAGGTCCCCACATACTCAGGGGTCAGGCAGCAGCATGCCTGGGACATGGTATTTATTTATGCCACCAAAGGGAAGGTTTTCAGTTAGTGGTAGGGTTCTTTCCTCCTCCTGAGCAGTATTTTTCTTTTCTCTCACAAGCTGTGTGATGACTGCCTGGCTTTTGTAAGAAGGTGAGTTGTCTTCTATAGTTTCCACTAAATAAAACATAAGCTTGATCTGCCTGTTCTCTGTGGCCCTGGAATAGCCCATCTAAAAAGTGATGCCCACAGTGATCCCTGCAGAAAACAGGGCTGTGTGATGGGCTCTGCTTCCCTCCCATGCCTCTCCTTGCCCTATCTCAAGCGTTGTCACCAGCTGCGTTTCCCGGTGGAAATGCCAGCAGTAAAGTTCTACACGCAGTAATTAACAAGCTGTAACTTCACACCACAACAATCGTCACTTCGTGTTTTCCCCCCACAGCTTTGAGCCTGTGTATATGGTTCTTGCCTATAGCTGGATGACATGTTAAAACCCATGAACAAACTTGCTTTTCAAAATCTCCGCAGATGTCTATGATCACATTCAAATATACATTATACATACAAGCATACATTAACAGAGGTTAATTCTAAAAGATAAAGGCAGTGCTGGAAGGTCCTTCAGGGCTCTGTTCCCAGTCAGGGTGCAAGATGCCACACTGGAATGGGAACAGTTCACCTGGAGCCTGCCTGCACTCCCAGGACACACTGCTGCCTCTCTCTGGCAGCACAGCTCCCTCCCACACACCTATTCCAGCACTGTAGTTACCATAAAGGAACAAATACTTCTGTCTTGGTTTCAACAGGCTAAAAATGTCACTTACCTTTGCATTCCTGCCATTGCTCAGAACGGAGCTTCCTACCCAAAGAATGAGCTGCCAGGTACAGGAAGGAGCTGCTCTTGCACAGGACCATTCTTGTTACAGAAGGAGCTTTTTGGATAGTGAGAATAGCACCAATTCTCTTTTTTTTTCTCACAGAACAGGGTCAGAAGCTTTAATACTTTTCCCCTCCCTGCCTGGACAAGTAATGAGTGACAAGAACACTCCCCACACACAGCAGTAACAGGAACAACTATTTTGCCCAGTGAGTTTCAGAGAGGATGACATCTCACCTGTATGCCTGCTTGTTTGGACTGTGTGTACAACACGAGTTTATTCCAACTGTAGCTCCTCACCACTCAACTCACCACTGCAGATCCCATTTGCTATACACCAGTTACTGGTGAAAATGTGCCAGGTTCAGTGAGTGCTGGCACAGGTCTGGTGTGGTTATGGCTAGCTCTGTGAGGATTGTTGTTTTGGGCAATGTTCATCCCCAGGAAAACTACGGAGAATGCTTATAGAGTATTTTCAAAGAGCTCTGACCTGGTAAGGTCCCTTTCCTTGGTGGATCTTGGCCCAGGTGAGGCATACCTCTCAAACCCAGACTCCTCTTGTTGCCTCAATTCAGGCCGGAATTCCAGATGCCTGAAGCTACCACCATCTTGTAAACAAAGCCACAATTACACCTGAAATCCCCTATGGTAAGCACCCACAGAACTATTTTCTGTGGCTGTTTTAAACCACCTACAGAAACAGCAAAACATTTCAGATTCACAGTGTCCCCCCATTCATAACCCCCAGGTAAAGGAACCATGTCACAGCTCATGCAGTCTCCCAGGAACCATTACAGGTGAGGAGGGAGCTGCCCCACTTCAAGACAGCACTCACTGGGGTGTTTCTGACAATAAACCTGACTCAGTGTCACTAATTGGAGGGTGTGTGTTGACCTAGGAGAAGAGTTCATTTACACAGTTCCACAAATAAAGAAACTCCTGTAGTCAGAGAATCAACCAAGAGACAAGAAAACTGCAAAGGAAAGAGTAATGCAACAGTTATACCTCATTTGTGGGATTGCATCTATACAGTTGTTGGGTTTTTTTCTCCTGCTGATTGACTTTAGTGTGTTAAATTGAATTTGAGCAGTACTTACAGTTCAATTCTTTAGGAAGGCAGAAAATGCACTGAGATGGAGAGATGCATTAACTTCTGGCAGGTCTCAGAGCCCCCTCCCATTCCTCCTCAGCAAGACGTGCAACTGGAATCCCCCTGGTGACCTAACTATGGTCATGACAAACAGAACTTAATCAAATCTGCCGAGCAATTTGGAAAAAGAACAAAAAGCTTCTATTCCCAATTCACCTATCCTGCTGGGAATCTAACTTGACAAAAGCTCCAAGCCGGATGGAAGCTTTGCCAAAGGAATTAGAGTGACTGGCCTCAAAAGAGAACACAAGCAAGTTTAAAAAAGTCATCAAAGCAGCAGCAAATGCTGCATCATAGCTCAGCCTGATGGTTGCACATGGCTTCAGCTTTCCCCCATTCCATGCAGGGCACCACAGACATGAAGGCAGACAGAGCCCTGCTAAGCAGACTTCCAGCTCTGAATTCATGGCCCCCAAGACACAGCTGTGTCAGACCCTGCTGCTTCCCCTGACTCAAGTGGTGCCTCATCCCTGTCCATGGTGGCCGCAGGGACAGGGAGGGATGAAGAACACGGGGTGAACATGTTTGTCAGGGGGTTTCATCCCTAATGCCTGCAAGTGGCAGGAGTCTCCACAGCTTCTCCATCTGTCCAGTTTAGTTCTTTTCAGACCACAAACCTGTTACAGCTGCAATCTACTTCCCAGTTCTAATGCAGGCTAAGGGTATCCAGAGGGTTTATAGACTGTCACTGATCACACACCCTAGGGACAGGCACTCAGTGCCTGGGGCAGTCAGTACCTCTACACCAGCCTCTCTATCTCTTGGGGGGTTACAGAGACACAATGTCCCCGCTGGGAGCCTCAGAGGGTTCCTGTCACATACACCCACACTCCCGTTCTCAGCCTTTGTCCCACTGTGGCCACACCACCCAGCATGAGGCAGGGGCACAGGGTGAGACGTCCTTCAAACCTCCTGTCAAAGACTGGCTTTTGGCCACTCCTACCCTCCCAGCCTGCGGGCAGTGGGGAAAGCAGCAATCGGGAAAAAGGGACAGAGACTGGGACAGCAGCTGCCAAGACACAGGGGACATCACACTTTAATCACAGGGCAACGGGGTTAATGAGGGGAAACTGGGATCACAGAGGGTTGTGAATTTGGACAGAGGACATTGTTCTGGTTATACCTGGTGCACAAACCATGGTTTTAACAGATGTTTGTTAAACAAGTCAGTTTTGTTTTTATTAAACCCAGCTTTGGTACAGGTCATTCCTGAGTTTCATTTACAAGGCTGTTTAAAACAAAGATGAACTGGAGCCTCTCCCTGTTCCTGTGTGAAGTTACTGGGGCACAGACATCACACTTTGTTTTCCCCCTCACTTTCTTTTAAAAAAGGGTATTTGTGTAAGGGGAAATCAGTCTGTTACAAACACAGAACTTACACTAGGAACACTGAGTATCCAGCTTTAAACCATTTCCCCTCCATTAATAAATAACATTTAGTTGTGCTTTAAAATGGTTCCTTTCTCACCCATCACATCCCAGCAGGATGAGCAGATCCCAGACTGGCCAGGCAGGGTCACCTGGCCCCAAAGCAGCAGATGGGAGGTGGGCAGGGAGCTCTGGGGAAGGGGTTACGGTGTGAGGCACCATGTGCAGCCCTCAGAAAACTAAAGAGAGGAAGTTTGGGACATTTTGGTTATAAAACTTGTAAGTATACAGAAGCAAGCTGCACAGAAGAGTTATTGTTATGAAAGATGATAATCCAGCTGAAAGGTAAGGGATGTCAAACTAGGGATGTCAGGTTAGGGACATCAGGTTCCCCAGTTACACTCCAAAACCAGACTGAGGAGAGGACCTGCAGGACCCTGTTATGCAGCAGCTCAAGCAGCAAAGCTGAAAGCTCCTCACACTGCCCCAGCTTTGTCCCTCATCTCTCTGGAGTCAGTCAGTGTTAACTCCCTTGGGGAAGAGCCCCAAAATAAGCATTCTGGATTTAGTGCCAGCCGTGCAGCAGCGTGAATTAGCAGTTTACCTTTTGGCAAGTATCTTGGATTTCAACTTTACCAAGAAACCTGATTAAGCAAACTTTTCCCCATCAAAAGACACGGTGAATTTTAGTCCTTGCTACATATTCTCTTCTGTGCAATATATTGCAAGCTTAAAGGTGTAAGCACCAATTAATTTCTTCTGCATGAGATGTTTTGGCCTTAATAAATCTTCTAATTAACATATCTTCCTGTTGTTATGGAGTACGCACTGGGAAGACTAAAAAAGCTATAGAAAGAACAAAAGAGAATCAGTGTTTAAGTTTCAGTTATTTACATTAAGTAAAGACAGCATGAAAGGTCAAAGCACCAATCTATTGTACACACATTTGAGTTTAACCCATTGCAACTTGGAGAAGCACTCACTGCTGCCAACATCTTGTTTGGAACTGGTAATCAAGGGATTGATTCAGAATTTTAATGGAAAAAGACTGCTGATGAGAAATCCCAGGTGATGGAGACTCACAAGAGCAGTCAACCTGCACACACAGATGGAGCAGTGGCTTTGCACAGTCCTTGCCTCATCCCATCCCTCACAGCTGCACAGTTCTTCCAAAGGGACAGCTGAGCACAGGGTTGGGTGGGTCAGGCTGTATCCCAATGGGACAGCTGAGGCAGGGTTGGGGGGGTCAGGCTGTATCCCAGTGGGACAGCTGAGGCAGGGTTGGGTGGGTCAGGCTGTATCCCAGTGGGACAGCTGAGGCAGGGTTGGGGGGGTCAGGCTGTATCCCAATGGGACAGCTGAGGCAGGGTTGGGTGGGTCAGGCTGTCTCCTGAAGGAAAGCACCACCATGTCCCAGGGCCCTGGCCACCGGGCATTGGCTCTGTTACTGCAAAGCACGGGCAGCACCTGCCTCACTGCTTCTCTAACAAACCTGTGCATTTCTCCTTCTCCTCAGAGCATCTCTAGGAGCTTTGCACAAATATTAGTGAATGCTCTAAACACTGCTCCTCTGGAAAGACACTTGCCAACACACATTATCTGCATCACCAGGTGGCCCACCTTTAAAAGGGCCAGCTACTCCACCACCTTTGGTTCCCTGAATTCTGATGTACCTGCATAGACATGCTCCTCCCTAGTCTCCTGGATTTGGCTTTAAAATGTATTGGGATGGAAAAGGATTTAAACATTTCATACAAACCACTTGGTAACAACTGGTAATTCCCTATTAAAGCTTTTGCCTAAAAGGCTTCCAGATGCATATTCCTAAAAAGCTCTGAGAGGCAGTCAGGATCACCAGCCTGGTTTTGTTCTTCAAGCTGGGGCTGCAGAAAAACCTCCCACCAGAAACACTGCTACAGCAAACACTGTGCATCAGCCAAACTCCACATTGGCTGTGTCTGAAATGCAGCACTGATCTCACCATCACTGATCAACACCAAAGAAACCAGAAAGATCAACACCAACCCCAGAAAGACCCAAAGTTGAGTGAATATACATGAGTTGGTGCATAGTAATGGCCCAGAGAACAGACACCAAGAACAAACATTTGGGTAAAGCTTCAGCAGCTCTCTGAAATCAGGGCACCAAACTAAAGCTGTGGTCTTTTGTTGGCCTTGACTTAAGTGTATAATGCCCTTCTGCAGACAAGGAACAGAGCTTTGGATGCACCACTAGGAAACCTCTCCACTTCTGCTCCCTTTTCACCCTACCTTTAAATCACCTCTTTGGGCACCATAAAAATCAGCAGAGCTGCTGGTACACCCCCCTGCTCAGTCACCAGATCTCATGAAGGAGATGTACCAACAAGCCTCAAAGCTCCTTCTGCCCAAACACAGATAACTTTTGGACTACTGTCTAAGAATTTCTCCCCAGATTACATAGGAAGTACATTTCCACATACTCTATGATTAGATAGTTGTTAATTAATTAGCTAATTATATTCTTGAATGTTCCCAATAGTCAGCCTGTGAGTGGTAAGCTTGCAATCATGACACACTATTATTGTGACAGATAATACAGAAAATAACTAGATTGCACAGAACACGCACCACTAAATAAATGACACCACAAAAACTCAAAATACATGTGAGATTTAATAAAAGAAAAAAAAAAGTACAAAGTGAGTGGAAAGAAAAGAAAGAAAAAAACCAAACAAACCATGAACCCCAACACACTGGGAATGACAAAGCAAAGGGATGCAGCATGTCCCAGAGGGCTGTGGCCCCCACACAGGTCCCCAAGGTACCTCCATGGCTCCAAACCAGCCCCATCTACACCCCTGGGGCAGCCACCCCACAAAACACAGTTTAATTTAGAAAGCAGACAACATACAGGACAATAAATGTTTAAATGATAAAAAAAATGGATAGATTTTCCCATTAATACCAGTCTTTTACAGATAAATATATAAAACAGCTGAAAGATGTGTAACTGGATGGTTTCAATCATTTCTGAAGGGTATTTCTTCCACTTTTCCTAGATTACAAGATTTTAAGTCCTCAGACCGGGTGAGAGTAGCATCACAACATATTTGTAATTTGTTAAATAAAAATAACATACAGAACTACCCTACCACAATACTTAAATCTTGTCTCAGCCAAAAGAAAAAACAAGTACTCGGGAGAAAAAATACAACTGAGTCCCCTTGGGGAGATGACAATGTTGAACAAGCAACTAAAAGGACAAGGGGTGTCTGTCACAACATAAAGTCAAAGTAATACAATAATCATCATCAAGAAAATATTGTTACATACATTCTGAATGTCTTCTTCAGAAAATGCTGTAAATTTCTCCACAATGCCCATGGATTTGAAGATTTTTACTCTTTGTTATAATAATAGTTCTTAACTACCTGTTATTCTAGGAAAAAATAATTGATCTCTGATGAGCCAGGGCAGAGAGAAATCATTTGCATAGATCTTGCTGGCTGCAGCATGAGATCAGGAAAGAGCTGTTGATTGGGGCAGCTGGGTGCACACCAGTACCACCAGTTACTGTTTTATCCCAGCATCGGCCTTGGGAAGCAAAACAATGAACCAAAGAGCATTGCTTGCTCAGGCAATTAGTGCACCACAGTTTCTGTCATTAGCAAAAGATTAATAAAAATCTACATGATTGGTCTGTAGTCACAGGTGAGGTGGAATTGTCTTCTTGCGTATAACAGAAGGTCGGGTTCCTTGTATGTGTTTGAGAAAACCACACTAACCCTCCTAACATTTGACAGTTACTCTTTAAAATACATCTAACCTGGAGGCACAGCCTTAAAAATTAAATGTCCAGCTTTCAGCAGACTCCCAACAAGTGCAGAATTTTTATTCTTTCAACAAAAGCCTGTTCTAAAAGGTACCAGTACTCTGAGATCTTTGTGAGGTTCTTACAAGCATCAAGCAGCACTGTCAGTATATCCACAGAAAAGGCCAATGTCCATTGGAAAACAGTTTAACACCTGAGCATGTATTTAGCAAAGGGGGAGAAAAAGCTGCTTTAATGGAATATGAGTGTTAAAGAACCTCAGAATCCAGCAAAATGCTGCCCTGCAACACCCCTGTGACAGCTCAGACCCCGGCCCTGCATCTCCTTCTGCACGGCACATCAGGAATTTGCTGACAGCTTAAAGACAAGTCTTTAACAAAAAATGTATCAGAAAAATCCTGTAACATTAATAACTAAATAAAAATGCACATACTCATAACTAACACTTAGCCAGCCAGTGTTTTTATAAACTCTAAAGACACTATATGAGGGTTAATATAAAATATTTCCTTTCATTTAGCCTAGGATCTGATGGATGGATGGAACTAGGTCCAACTATTTTTCCATGACAACATGTTCAGCTATTGCCCTGCCTATTCACAAAATGGTTTGAGTGGAAAAAATTAGTATTGATCCTAATTATTCCTCTAAGCTCAGTTGCCCAGGAAAACAAGGCTGTGATTTCTAGGCATGAGGAACTGTCAAAAGAAGCACCTTCTAAGAGGAACAGGGCCTGTCAACATAAATACAGTGCACAGCTTAAGAGCAGGGGATTCTCCTTATTAGGCACATATTAAGTTTAAGGTTAAAGAGTAAAAGTAAAGCTGTTGGCTTAAATAGTGTCCACAACAGTCAATACATTGGTAAGTGACAACCGAAATGTTACACAAACCTGTAGTTCCACTTTATACAACAAACTCTTATGAAAAACCTTTCTATAAATGTTCTACTTTAGCAGTAAAGAAAATTCAGAACATTGTCCCATTAATTTTATTAACCACTCTCTCTCTCCTTATATATATATATATTATAAATGATGTAGATAGCGTTTAGAGTAATTCAGGAATTAATACAGAATTACTGGAATGAGGGTTACTCCGACTAAGATTCCTGCAGAAAGCCTAAATGTAGTGTTTTTCTACCCATTCTAAAACTTGAGAATTTTGTTAGAAAAACAAACATTTCAGCATTCTTCAGACCACTCCTCTCACTGTGCATGTACAGGGGAGGTCAATGAGCCTCCAGCAGTCACCTTGGCCAATTAAAAACCAAAATGTAGAAAGTAATTATTTAGCTGGTGGGTAGGACGAGTTCAGTTACGGTCACTTCATACACGGCTGCTCGGTCACTGGGTTTAGAACAAAACATCTTACTTGAGGGATTAGTTGGCTTTGTTTAACAAAATGTACATGTAAGGTTACTTGCTGCAAACCTCCTGATAACTCTGAAAAGAAAACAGCAGGTTGGAACACTGCAACCACCGGAGATACTCATTTTCTCTTTCACTTTGGTCCACTCACACAATGTTATGAGAAGGGTCACTCAGGGTGGGAAACTCAAGCAACTTAACACATGAAAGCACCAAGTCCACTCTTGGCCTGAAAGTCTGTGTGTGATTAACTGAAAGAAACAAAACATAAAGCATGAATTAAAGTTATGAAAATCAAACAAAAGCAAAGTGTAATGAAGTATGTTAAAACAAAAAAGGGAGGAGGAGGACAAACACTGCTGGGGCAGCTGAAGGCTTCAGCTGAGAGCAGCCTGGAACAACCTGCTCAGCACCACAAACACTTCTCTTTCCCCCAATTCCTGCAATTCTTCCTTCCCAATTTTATACTCACTAAAGCTACTAAGAACACTGCCTTGAACCAGGACATGATAAAGAGTTCAACTAGCTCTCCTAAATATTTTACTTGAGTAGAAATCCTCAAACCCTGTATTTTGAGCTAGCTCACAGGTTTGAAAAGAAAAAAAAACAACAAAAAAACCCCAATCCAAAACCATCCTGGTGAGGGTGCACCTCCTCTAGCTGTACTCCAGACCCCCCCTGCCCCAGCACCTTGTGGGGTCCCCCAGTGTGCAGAGCACAGGCTGTGGGTGCCCCTGGGACCTTTGCACACACCAAGCTGCCTCCCAGTCTTGCTCCTGACCATGGCTCGTTTCTGTCGCTACCCAGAAGAGGAATGGTCCAGACTCACATCTGGAGGTGGGCTAAACCCAGCAAAGTGAAGGAAAACCTTTTCTGCTGCAGCCAGAAGGGGCAGAGGGGAAGCTGCAGCATTTCTTGGCCCATGTTCACAGTCCGTCCCTGCTGCTGGCATCACTTGCACAAGTTACCACTGTGCTCACCTTCCCCAAAGCAATCCTGGGTCCAAGAAAGCCCCAGGATTCAACTCCTAATTCACATTAAACCCTATTTTCAGCAAAGTATTTTACAAACCACTTAGACTCTGTGTGTGAGGTGGGCCATGCCCAGAGCACGTCGAGCAGTCTGCAGAACAGAGTGCTTTGGTTTTAGCACCAACACATTTACATTCCAACGGAATACTCAAATAATCTACCCCGTTATCTTCCACAGGAAGAAACAAATTGCTAGGATGTCAGTACACAGAATGAGCTCCTCTGCTGCTGCACTTCACAGCAGGGAAATGACAGACCACAAGATCTCATCAGCAGTGAGAAGCTGAATGCTATGCTGTCAAGCATAAACTGGGGTGTTGCTACTCTTCCTGGTCTTTTTTTTTCTGGCCATCATTAAGAGGCTCAGAAAGCCTTGCCACCAGCCTGCTCTGCGTTTGATAGAATGCAGTTCTGACTCTCGAGCTCCTTCATGCAAGGGGAAGTAACAAAAAATGCTGCAATAGCAGAATTACCAGTTTGCATGACAGTGCTCCTTATTTTGCTCCCTAGCCAGTGTTCCTTAGAGACTGGCTTGAATTGGAAGCAGGATAACCCCTCCAACGTATTTTCTTTTTAAACCTGTTTATCCCATTCCTGGTCTATCATTACACGGTCAGGTGGCTGGAACAGCAATATTTACATACCCTTGCTCCTGCTGGCTTCAGCAATGTCAATTAATGTGCAGCAAGCTAAGATAAGAACTCTGCCTTTAGAGGAAAAGAATTTTCTTGTAATCAGAACTGTGCCTTGGAGCCCCATCTCACAATCTGAGTTGGCTGTCACAGAGGCAAGAGTGAACCCCATGGGACCACAAGCCTTTAGAGAATGGCCCCAAACTGCAAATTCCTCCCACCTGCAGCTGCCAGGCTTCTCTGGGCAGTGCTCAGGCACAGGAAGGGCTCATCTCTCCTCTGATTGAAGCAAAAAATCAGAAGGGTGGGAATCAGGATTCCAAGATCCCCTTTTCTGTATCATGTTTAAACATCTGACCAAACATTAAAGCACCTGAGCAGACTCCCAGTTCTCCAGAGGCAGAGGAGGAAGACTCCAGTTCAGACACTTACTTTTTCTTGTCTTTGTCCTTCTTCAGTGGCTGCTGTGAGGTAGCCTGCAAGGATTGGGACTGCAAAGTTTCCACTGCAACTTTCCGCCTGTTGAACATGTTCATCTCTTCCTCCAGCTCTCTCCTTTTCTCCTCCACCTTCCTTTTCTCTTCCTGGTGTATCCTTTTTAAGTGCTCAAACTTCTCATGCAGCTGGTAGGAGACAGACCCTCTCAGCATTGCATTCAGCTCATTTTGGCTGTGCTAACCCTGCCCCAGGAGCCCTGTCACACCTCCCACATAAACCCCCACCACAGGGACCAATCTGCTGGCAGAATACTGCACCCAGTGCCCACCAAAAGCAGGGAAGACACAATAAATTCAGCTCTGCCTGACACCACACAGCAAACCAGAGGCAGCATGAGCCCTGGAGATGAGCACAGGGGATTTTGGCTCAGCCTGCAGCCCTGCAGGGGGGCTGGGGACATGGCAGGATCTTTTGTTCCTCACTGGTTCTGAGGATGGTCCATTTAATTCCTCCCCAGTGACAGCTAAAATTCCTGCCACTGGCTTTCACTCCCCAGACAGCAGCCATATTTTCACATGGCACAGGACAAGGAAGACTCGTTTCTGAGGCACCTAAACCAGTGATGTGTTTGTGCTTTGGCTGGTGAGGTTTGCTGGATGTGCTTTCCAGGATTCACGCATTGCTCAGACCCAGATTCCCTGCTGGCTGTAGTTTGGTTTCCTCACAATTTTTGGCACACCCACCTCTCTCTCCTTCTCTTTCAGCTCTGCCTCTGTCTCCTTGACTTTGTTAACAAACATTTGTCTCATTTCTTCCTCTTTCCTTTGGAGCTCACCCAAGAACTCTTTCCTTTTGGTCTCGTATGTTTCTTGGAGGCTGGGGAAGAAAGCAAATGAAATCCAGACTCTCTGGACACTGATGAGTTAGTGATGGGGAAATGCATGCCTGTCTGTGCTGTTTAGAAAAACAGGCAGGGAAGGGAACATCCAAATCAGCTGCAAAGTTCAAACCCAGAGCTGGTATTTTCCAGCCCGGCACTGTAGATTTCACCTACAAACCTCCCATTTTTTTGGAGACTGTCAGTACCAAACTCTCACTCTAAATTGATGCTAGGTGTGAAGGCCACCCACCTGAAGGGCTGGTTGTCAGGATCTGTGTCCTTGAAGCCCATCTCCTCCAGTTTGCACCTCCTGTAGAGCTCGTAGTGGCGGGTGTGTGTCTGCTCACGCAGATCCTCCATGTTGACCCGGATCAGCATTTCCCGCAGCTTCACAAAGTCACAGTGACTCTCATTCTCCACTGGCAGGAGGGAAGGGACAAGTCAGCAAACTGCAGGTGTGGTGGAAGAACAGAAGGGCACACAGGACTGACTCCAGATACTCGCATCCTGAGGAGCCTGTTGCCCTGCTCAGGGCACAACACAACCCCTTGGATGCAGGGATTCCTGCTGACCTTCCTAGCTGCTGGCAGGAATGGCAATTCAAAGGGAAGACTAGCCAACCCACAAGAGGCTGCAGGGGACATCACAGGGCACCTTCATGCAGAGGTGCTGGTGGAGGGCAGAGCTGGAGAGGTGTCAGGGTTTGCCTGGGCACACACAGGAGGTTTAGGGTGGGCTTGCAGCCCCTCACCTTGCACCACTCCCCACGGGTACTGCCGGGCTCGCACCAGCTTGTTCCCGACTTTCACCTCCTCCGTGCTGCCCACCACAGCAAAGGGCAGATGAGCCTGAAACAGAGCCAAGAGCAGGGACTCAGTGGATGGGGTAACCCTTCAGAGATCAGCCTGACCCTTAGCTCCCCCTCACCCAGGCACGGGAGGTGTTTCCATGAATCCCTTCTTTGAACGCACCAAATTCTGACACTCGGAGCAATCTCTACTACAACCTGGCATTTTACTACAGAGTGTGTCAGGCCACAGCATAGCTCACCAGCAATGCTGTCTGGGCTGCAGCAGCTGGAGAATGCTGTAGGAACACCATGGTCATTACTGCTCTACTCTATCCCTCTGCCAGGCTGCACCCAGCAGGAGCAGGGCACTCCCTGCCTTGCCGAAAGCACAGGCAGGGACATCCACAAACAGGGCTTGGCACAGCAGAGAGTGTGTGGGCACTGCAAGGGACATGTGCAGGATACAACATGTACTCGCTGCTCTCCAAGTCTGCAAAGCACCAGGCACAGGCAGGAAACAGGACACCCTCCTCGGGATTGCAAGGAAGGAGCCACAGAGTGGGTGCTTCAGCAGAGTAAGGCTGACAAAATCCTTCATGTTTAAAAAGAAATGGATTCAGAAGTGTGGAACTTGTAGAGAAGCGGCCAAATAGATTTTCATTAGAGGAAGGAAGGGAAAAAAAAAAGCCAAGCAAGCATGACTCCTGTTTTTCTCCCCAATATGGACAGCTTGCAATTATTTAAATAAGAGTGAATCCTCCAAATTTTTCATGGTTTCAGCAAAAAAGAACTATTACAGTGAAAACACATATCTAGTCCACCCAGAAACCAACTGGTGACTAAATTAAAAAAAAAAGGTGGGGGGAAGGTTGAAAAAAAAGACAAAGCATTTAATCAGAAACAGCTATGCAAGAAAACGCTCATTTTGATGAAAAAAACTACTTTTGGTTTATAAAATTAACATGGAAATATTTCAGTTGTTTCTACTGCCATAGCTGCACTCTGATTTGGGAGACAGGAAACTTCTAAGTGTTTTTGCATGTGTTTCGGTCAGGTCTGAATTTGATCTCTGAATTTCAAAAAAGACAAAATACAGATTAAAAATTTTTCTTCTTTACTTTAAATTGGGTTTTCTCTTGTCAGCCTCCTTAAATCACAAGACAAATGTAAATCTTAACTGGCACATTTTATTCAAAGTTTCTTCTTTCTTGCCTAAGAACAGACAGAATTAATTTTGAGGAAAGTACTTTTCAAAAATTCAATAAAACAATTTCTAGAGCTAAGTTTCTCCAGAGAGCCCCCAGATTAAACATGAGCCACATTTAATTCTTTATGCAACGGCCTTTGGCATCAGTGAGACCCACAGCTCAGCTTTCCAACAGATTCAGTGTCTGGACATTCCCAATGAAACTTGCCCTTCAAATGCGTTTTTGTGCAGCAATTTAATTTGTCACCACTTCTGGCAGGGATGGAACTGGCAGCGTTACCCACATTCATCACAGAGTTGATCTCAGCCACTGCCTCATCATCCGTGGGGAACTGATAGATCTGCACTCCATTGCTGACCAGCTCGCTCATGNTCTTGATCTTGAACTTGTGCAGCTCGCTCTTGGAGATGGTGTCTGCTTTGGCAATAATTGGGATGATGTTCACCTGGAGCAGAAGGAAGGAAGGACAAACACCCAGGGTGAGCAGCTGTGCTGAGCCTGGGGGTGACCCAGATCCTGCCCCACTGGCTGTTTTACATCTCCTAAAATCACCCTGGAGCTCTGTTTACACTGGAGCTGCAGCCCAGCTCAGCTGAACACTAGAGGGAAGAGTTTTTCCAGGACTCACTTGGCTACAAGACTTCAGATAAACCACACACTCTGGACTAAGTATACAAGGAGCAAATCAAAGCCGTGCTCTTGCCTGTGTAGTTTGTTACACACGTTGAGGGAGGCAGCCACAGTGTAGCTGTCACATCTGAGCTGTCACCCATCCACTCTGCTGTGCTGACAGGATGTTTTACAAGACAAGCACAAGGATGAAACGCACACTGATCTGATGTAAAGCCTTCCCATGCTCAAGTAGAAAGAGCAGGAACTCCTCAGATGCTCTGACAGCAGCTGATGATCCTCTCCAAGGACTCCACGAGCCTCTTGGTGAGGATCACAACTTGGCTGTGCCATGTGGATTATATGGAGAAAGGTGCAGGATGCCATACAGCAGACATTTATTTTCATGCTGTTCTTGCTCAGCTTTGATTTCAGATCAGCCAGCAGTCACTATACCCCACACAACTTCATCCACCTGGGCTTCAAAGCCACCCACAAGCTGTGGGGAGGTCTCCCTGTGCCCAGTACCCATCAAGATCAAACTGAACAAGGGCCACATCCCACATCCATGAGGTTCATAATGGCCTCATCCTTAAGAAAGCTACAGTGAGGCTGGATCTATCACAGGAACCTGTGCTAGATAATGCTGCCATGCCCAGAAAAGCCAAGTGTGATACTGCAAACCACTGCTTGAACAAATAGCAGAACTCATCTGTCTGAGCAGCAGCCAAATTCATAGCAGTGAAACACAAGAATTTAGACAAATAAGGGGAAAGTCTGATTTGCCATCTAACATTTCCCAACAGCCAATATTTTTTTGCCCTACAGAGCTGAAATTCATAGCAACCAGTTGGTCTCCAGTGGGTGCCCATTAAAATAAATGGCTTTGCTTTCCCAGCACAAGTTCTCTGTAGGTCAGTGTTTTTTCCATACTCCTTGGGTCCCCCCTGCACCACTGCTCCTCCCTCCCCTGTCTCTTCAGTGATTTAGCACTCTCTAAACATGAGCATTTACTTACACTGAACCAAAATAGTCTAAATTTGCCCATTGCAAATGTATCTGAGAGAATAAATTCCTCTTTTTCTCAGCCACTGACCCAGACTCTTTTACCAAGGACCACAGCCCCCCACAGGAAAAGGCCTGCTGCTCCCTCCACTGCTCAGCAGGTCCATGTCCTCATTACAAAGGTAAAAGGGCCATGACCACAGCTGGGTGTCTCCCTGACCTGCTAAGAGCTGAGGAGGCTCAGATTCACCATCTCTCACAGAAAAATGTGTCAGCTCAGGGCTCACATCCCTTTTCAATCAGCCCAAGCAATTTCCCCTTCTTTTTCCAAGGGGCACCAGTTGAGCCCTGCTTACAGCAATGCAGGAGTGCAGAGCCTGGAGCCTGGTGTAGCTTTCCAGCAGCAGAGGAGACAGGCTCTGTGGTCACCACTGTGGTCTCAGCACTCCTCAAAGAAAGCACAAACCAAGGCTGGTTTGAGGGCCCTCAACCAGATTTCATGTCTTTTGAAAAGGCAACTCAGTGAACACCTGCTGACACAGAGTTCACAACACAACAGGGTTTTACAAGTTGTGTTTCCAATAATCAAAAGCCACATCAATACTGGGGAGGCACAGATATGGCATTTGAGTGTAGTCCTAAGTCTAGAATGGGTTCATTCTTGCACAACACAGACAAAGGAGGGCACAGTTTGGGAACAAGAAACCAGTGAGACATGAGATGCTACTGAACTGCGTGTCTAATCCTACCTCCCCACAGCACCTTCCACACACCCATCTCCATGTAAAGGCCAAGCCTGTGGCACAGGGATTAGTGACAAACTGATATATATCTAGCTAGACAAGAAAAGTCACCTCTTCTCCTGAGCAGGTTTTAAAACCCCAATAAAAGGAAGGAATGTCAGAACTACGTGAGGCTTCTCTGCCCACTCTTTTTACACAAATAATGTCAATCTTGGGTTGAAGGCAAAATCCTAGAGCAACATTCTTGTATCTTGTGGTGGAATAGCAATATTCTCTAAAGATCTAGTAATAAAATCATGCAGTTGGCTGCTGGCTTGTCACCTCAGTGAATGTGACAGGGGTGCAGTGTCCCCTTGCCTGTCAGTCCATGTACTGGAGGGCTTTGCCAGAGCTGGAATTATGACCAGAGGAAGTCTTTGCTTCAGACAGGACAGGGAACTCCCATTCACACAGACAAAAGTGCACCTCCTTCTCAGGTCTTTCTGACCAGAGTTGCTTCTCATCTCCAAAAACAAAACTTACAAGAACGTGTCATTTGGTAGAAAATAATTTTAATGCTGCAATACGAGTGCAGGCACTTCTGTCCTGTGAAATACAGCTGAATTTTTCCCCATCTCCAAACTGTTCCTGAATGCAAGTTGCAGTGAAGCCAACAGGCAAACCCTACTTTGGAAGCAAAAGAGCTGAGGCACAGGCTGCCTGAGGCATCCCCACCTGCCTGGGATGTGTCATCTCTGGGAGGGCAGGCAGTTAGCCACAGCTCAAACAGCACATGCTGACTGAAAACCAGCCAGGGACAAAGCAGAGAGCTCCAAGACCCATATCGCTTCACACACTGCGCCATTTCCCATGACAGGCCTGGGTTTTAAATCAATAAATCACCTTCTCATCTCACACAAATGCACTATTATTTATCTCATTCTTTTCTCAGGTTAAACCCAGTGGAAAGTCTACACCTGTCAGGCCCTCTGTGCTTCCCACTAGCAGCCAGCTAAATTCCATCTACCTACAACCACTTCTGAGGATGCTTCTGCTCTCTGGCTGTAACTAAATACCCCAGATAACAGCTGGCCATAAGCTCAGCCAAACAGATATTGTCTACAGTACAATAGAAGATTTTGTTTACAAAACAGCTTTACCCAGAAGGGATTTCATAAACTTTACACTAAAAGCAAGATTGGTTATTGAAATTGTCACAGAGGGTCAAAAGCCTGCCCAGGTACACACACCATGCACTTGTGGGCTAAAGCAAAGGTGGAACTGAGCCACAGTCCTACAAACTCCCTGTTAAACCAGCCCCAGAGGCTGGGCCAGCAGAGCACAGAGCAAAGCATTGCCTCTGGTGTACCTTCCATCTCCACAGGCTTCATTCTTCAACTGTGAAACAAGGGCCACAGACGGCCTCCAAGCAGCAGGGCAGCAACCTGCTGTGTGCTCACACAGCAGCACAGGAGCCAGGGCACATCACCTCTGCTCAGTAACCACTCACTGCTCCAGTCTGGAGAGGGCAGAACTGCCTGGGCTTTGCTGACACTCCAATTCGCTCTGCCCACACACCAGCTCCCAGCACAAATGGTTCATTTGTAGAGGGGAAGGGGCACGGCACAGCCGTGCACAAACCCTCAGGGAATGCCTGGAAAGCACCCTGATGTCCTGGGATGACACTGGTGCAGAAATGCAACATAAATCCCTGATGCCCAGAAAGTATCAATGGGCTCCACTTGCTTATTCATTTCCATGTGCCCACTTGTGTGAGGCCACCACAGCATGAAATCCAGGATGTTCTCATGCTGTGGCAAGAAGGGAGATGAGAACAAAAGCATAAAATAACTCCAGAGAGGGCTATTAAAGTGGAGGTTTGGAAATATAAAAAGTTTGCCTGCGCACAAAGTTTTCATCTGTGCACAAGTACAAAGGATTTATTTTGGTACTACCAAAGGACCACATTAAAGGCAACCACAGGGAGATGTGAAAAGTAGGGAATGAGAAGAAAAGCAGTGAAACGTTTTGTGGGACCACCAGCACCAAGGGGAATAGTGGAAAAGCTTTCCTCCAAAAATATTTCTGGGAATATGTAATGCTGGCACTGTACCAAGAGACAAAAATTTATTAAGGGAAAGTTTTCAGATTCTTGATGAAGTCAGTGTAACAGCCACTAAAGCTACAAACAGCCCCTGCAATGGGAAGCCAGTGCCTGCTCTGGACTGGGGCCAAGGAAAAGCAGGCCATGAGCCCTAGGTGGTAAGGGCAAGCAGCAGCAACTGCACAAGGGGAGCTCAACCCACCAGGAAAGTCCAGCAGAGCTGCATGTGAACAACAGCCGAGGAGAGAGCTCTCCCTCAGTGTAATCCAGGAGATCCCCAGGTCCTGCGGGGTCCCATCTGCCATGCCTGTCCCTCTGCAGGCAGAACAGTCTCTGCCACCTGAAAGGAACCACCCTGCTGCTAAAACACTGATCTGAAAGACAGCTAATTATTGAGAAAAAGAGATTCTGCTGCCACTAGTGACCTTTGAAGCCTTCTGCAGCTCCCTGGAAGCCAGATGGAGCACCTAAAACTATGTCAGAAACTTGCTCCCAGCTGCAGGAATATAAGCAAGTAGTTGGTTAGGTAACACCCTGCCCCCTAAGGCAGAGTAGCTTATGCACAAAGAAACAACCCCAGTAGACCCTCTCATAACCCACTTTTAGGATTCCTATGACCTTGAGAATTCCTCACCATATCGACACTTTAAGAAGATACTGTGATCTCCTGTCCAGACCACTTGGCACTGCCAGCAGTGACAGCTCACACACTCGCTGTCCACCAGCACACACAGCCAACACTTCTCCTCAGCCCTGACCATCACCTCAGGACAGCTACAGTGTTGGTGGCTCTCAGCCCCTCTTTCCCTGCTGACACATCAGGCCAGCAAAGGGGACTCCACAATTTAACTGCTGAAGCTGGAAGGCATCTCACCTGCACAGCCAATAGAGCTGCAGCTGATGGCTTTGATAACTAGCAGCTAATCTGGGTAAGATTCTTACAGTAGAGGGACACTCTGGAATTTACACAACCAACTGGAAAACATGCCTGCCCTGATATTCTTCAGGAGTCAGTGAGAAAACAAGCACAGGACCTCAGCAACCACCAGGGCAGACAAAGCTTTACCAGAGTCCTAAGAACAGCTCAGCTGCCATGCAGGAAGGAGTCCAGCACTTGCACAGAAGGAACAAAACCTTCCACATGACAATCAGTACCAACAGAAGCATTCCAGAAAGAGGTCTCCAACCCCCTACCTTGCTATCCAGCTTCTTCATTGTCACCAGGTCCAAGGACTTGAGTGAGTGCCCCGTGGGGGTGATGAAGTAGAGGCAGACGTGGATCCTCGTGTCGTGGTAGTTGAAGAGGGACCGGCGGATTTTCAGCTCTTCTTGCAAATAGTTTTCAAACTGCGTATCAATGTACTCTACGATTGGCCTGTAACTAAAACCATCCCATTAGCAAACCAGCTACTGGAGCACAAATTTCAACTGTCTAGAGGTTGAAGGAATTCTCCTAGACATCTCATGATATCACTTAAAAACAAATTACAAGATTCAAACAATTTAGCTTTCCAATGGGAAAAGTGTGGTGTTCACACACAGACCTTATAATCCAAAGGTTGCTGGAGATTCTTGAGGCTGCACTGCAAAGTCTAAGGACAGTGGAGCACAGGAAGATGACTACTTCCCCATATCAAACTTTGCCCAGATATCAGAGCTCAGCCATCTGTCTCTAGCAATGCAACATGATCAAGGAGACATCTTGGAAACCCAGAAAGCCTTTACCTGGGGCTTGAACAAGATGTCTGTGTAGTTAAATGTGACAAGTTCAGAACAGATAATTCCTGACCCTGCTCTGAGGACAGCTGCTTAACAGCTCATGCTCCTGGAGGACAGCAATCTCTGCTGGAAAAACCTCCTGTGACCTCTCTTTTGGCTGTTCGCTCTCTACCAGAACCAGAGCTACTACAGGCAGCGACTCTTTTAACAGAGACACAGACACTTGTGCAGTACTGCAGGCAGTTGATGTCTAAGCACGAGGCAAGCCCAGAAATGCCGAGCAGATGGCACAAGACCTGCCTTTCGTCTTTGTTTATCTGATCCCCAAATCCAACGGCATCCACGATGGTCAGCTTCAGGTGCACGTTGCTCTCCTGCAGGTCGTAGGTGCGCGGCCGCAGGCGAACGGCGCTCTCGTAGTGACTGGCCTCCTCCGTCTCAAACGTGGTGTTGAACAGGGTGTTCATCAGGGTGGATTTCCCAATGCCAGTCTCTCCTAGGGAGGACAAAGCATCAGCTCACTGCAGCATGAATTTGCCACAGGTACTTCAAAGCACATTAATTAGAGAACTAAATTGATGCTGTTGTACACCTTGACGACACAAAGACTCCGACTTCAGAAGGCTGAAAATGACTCCTTTATTCTTGGGATGTGTCTCCCTATTTATACTATTCTACACAGACCAATATGATTGGTGACAACCAGACAAACCTCTTCAATCATATTGGTCAGACCAGAGGGACATCAAGAAGAAGCCCCTCCTAGGGAAAGAAATGTAAACAATTTGCTGTTACAAAAACATGTCTCTTGTTTACAGAAAATTCCTTGGGAAAGGAATTTCAGAAAACCAAACATCTCAGACACGAACCAGGGCTACGCTAAACACTGTGGAAGGTCACCATGAACTGCTTGTGGACAGACATGTAATTGTCACACGAGTGTCTGCCTTCCTGAAGGCCACCCATGCTTAATGCAAACAATACAGAGCACTTGGGTCTTGTCCCCCAGCATCACACAGAACAGCAAAACACACTATTTTCCTTTCCATGACCCCTGACTTTGCTTGGGATTTTGCACTAGAGAAGCTATGGAGAGGACAATTTTAGTAGCCATTGAAAGACACCTGGGATGCATCACAAAAATCTCTGTCCCAGAATACCTGGCTGACAAGCTGTTTGTGAGCCAAAAAGGCTTTGAACTGCTATTCCTGGTAATGAAACAAGACTGATATTTTCCAGTTTGGCCTAGAAGAGGCCTCATTTAAATTCCTTATTCACTACACACAGCCCTATTGATCATGGGGGTAAAGAGAGGCAAAATCCAAGGAAATAACCTTCTACTCTCTGCTCATTTTCCAGGCAGCCCATCCTGCTACCACTCAGCAGAGACAGGCACTGCTGAGGAGCCCTACAGCAGATACACTGCTGGGAGAGCAGAAGGGTGGGAAAGGTTCTGCTCTACAGAGGTGCCAGGTCTACTGCCAAGAGCTTTGGACTGGACTCTCTCCTTCTTCCAGCACCTTAGGCTCTGCTCTTCACAGGAGAATAAACACCTCAGAGTGCTCAGAGAGAAGCAGAGGCATGCACTGCTTCCTAGCAGCTGAGGCTAAGAGTTATGCAAGGAAATAAAGCCAGCTGGTGCTTTAGATTAATCTGAAAGCAGACATGAAGAACTCACTTCCTGATGTAAGCCACATTCTCCTGTTCAGTTGTGGGCACGGCTGGGAATAGGAACTGGCAAAAAGGGTGGGGTTTTTCCTCTCTTGTCCAAAAAACATTTTAAAAAAAGCTAAATGAAAATGTAGGAATATCCATTCTGGTACCACAGGCACCCAAGAATTACACTAATTAAAAACATATTGACCTCTGCTGCAATTACCTTTCTACTAAGAACAAATCTGTGAATTTCAACTGTGATTTCAGCCATCCTTTTTATCTGTGGTGTGGATATGCAAAAGTGACTTGGATACAGCACAGGCATCTTGTGTAAGTTGTCAGGGAGTCATGGCACAGTCTATACAAAGCCATAGGAGCTGCTGTCTCTTGATGTACTTCTGCTGGTCTAGCAGGTTACAATACTTAGAGATCATACACCATACAAGAACCAGCCAAAGCAAAAATGATGCTCATCTCACCACTGAAAGGAACTGGTCTCTAGTACTCCAGCCAGCATTGCCTGCTAGATCACATCAATACCAAAATTAAAAGCCAAGATTATAATGAGGTTATTTTAAAGTCAGTAAGGAACACTCTCCCTCCCTTTCCAAGCAGAGATGACCATGCTTCATGCCCTCTGACACCTGGGAAACACTGACCAGGCACAGCTCAGACACAAACCTCTCGTGCCCGGATCTGGGGTGCAGGCTTACACTCAGAAATGACCAAGTTATCAAGAGCAGCTCTCACATAACCCATGGTGCATCTGACTGTATCTACCTAGAGATCATACCCAGCAAAAGCTGCTCGTGCCAGCCACCCCAGTTTGCATATGGAAATACTTAACTTGCTATATACAGCCTTCCTTTGATCCTTCCTATTGCAAAGCTATTGCGGCAGAGATGGCGAGCAATACCCCACTTACAGATTACAGAAATTCTCCTGGTTTGACTCAATGTGCTTTTGAACTTTGGCATTTCTGACTTGCTCAAGTCACTGCCAAGGCTTGTGGCACAGCAGGACACTCAAGAAATCCTGGTCCCAACCTCCCCCATGGCTGTTTGCAGACGAGGTTTGTGCTCACCCACACAGAGGATGTTGAAGCTGAAGCCTTGTGTGACAGACTTGCTGACCAGCTGATCGGGGAGGCTGTCGAAGCCCACATGGCCCCCCAGGGAAAGGCTCCTCTTCTCTTCATTCTGGCAGGGAGAAGAAGCCAGATTAGCAAACTGCACTGAGATGGCAAATCAGACTGATGAGACCAAGACCACCCACCCTCCTGGGCACTGCAAATCCCAGCGGTGCCCTCAAGAGTTTGTGTTTCACACACCACAGTGCAAAGCCCCAACAGCCACCAACAACAGGAAAGAGGGTGTGAAACACTGATCTTCATGGGGAGTTGGGAGAACTAAGCTATCAGGCTCCAAAGTAATGAAAAAACCCTAGTGTGAGCTTCAAATACATGCAGCTGGGAGAGATTAGAAAAAGAAAACCTACCATGGTGTGTTTCAGCCCTCGTTTCTCTTTGACTTTTTGTATTTTATTTTCTTAAACCCTCTGGCAGTGAATTCAGCTTGACAGACTGCATTTTTCCCTGAGTACTGGTCTTTCCCCCTTTGCTGTTGCCACAAGCAGTGAGGTTTGTTCACTGAGGCGCTGGGAGTGCCGGTGGCACAGGAACCCTCTTGCTTTACCATCTGTGACCACACAGTTTTCCACTGTTCCTCTGCTGTTCTGTTCCTGCCTCCCCCGTGTGCACTTTGCTCTCCCTTCTGTTTCCTCCCTCCCCCAGAGAAGCTGATCACCTGTAGAGGCTTTGCTCAGGAACTAAGACAACAAAATCCGAGAAGACAGCAGCTCTATGACCTGTGCCATGACCTAGAAAGGCAGAGCAGGGCAGCTATAAAGTCCAGCAAAGAGGAGCTGACAGAAGGTAATTTCTCTTTCTAGTGGCTAAAACCAGGAAAGTTTGGAATTTCAACAGAAGCACACCTCTCTGCACAACTAAGAAATGATGTCTGAACCCAGAGACCAGACCACCACCCCTGGAGCCCCTCAGGCACTCTTACCCACCCATGGAAAAGCAAGGAGACAGGACTTCAGAGAATGAATTGTGATTCATTCACCCTTACAATTTCTTTGGTAATTGATTTTCTTGTTTTTCTTAATCACCAGCACACATAGAAGATGGGAATGGAAAAAATGTCTGCCCTTGATTTGGCTCTAGTTCTTCTGTCTGTTCCTGACTATTGGAATTTAATGTCTCAGTACTAAGACTGAGAGACAAGAGCATCCCTGAGAAGAGCCTAAGCTGCTGGTCAAACTTAAATGAACTCAAGAGGAAAATAAATTATGTGATAAGCTTTGTGTATTGCTCTGTGCCTGCAGTAAGATTGCTAAACAAAACACAAACCTTTGCTCAACTGCATCTTAGTAAAAGCCTCCTATAGCTCTGCTTTTGGTAGAACAAATATTCTCAGCCTTGTAAAAGAAACCATTTAAATCACAAGAACAACTCTCGAACAGCTGAAACAGCTTCTATGCCTCACACACAAACCTTCAAGCTGTTCTGCTTAGCATTTTTTACCCACTTTCAGATTATTTTAGCCCAGTGCTCTCCCAAGGGACTCCCTGGACCGATGCACAATTGAATCATAGCTGGGCTCCTGTGATCCATCCTGTTCTGTCCAATCAGGATCAATCACACTCACCGACTAAGTAGAAAGAGCAATCATTTAAAGTTTCCATGTGTCACCGATGTCAGCAATTAAAGTTTTAAGATGGCCAGAGTTTAGGTGAATTAAAAATAAAAAGGGCCCCTAAGACAGGGAGATCTCAAAGTTTAACTTTCTTCCATCCACCTGTCAGCACAGGGAGATGCTACAACTCAGACCTCAGGATACAGGGTGGTCTAAAAGCGAATCTGGGCAGCTCCAGGCAGCCGAATGCTGAGCTGCGGATCTTGCATGGGGTGGTACAACCCTACTGGGAAGGGAAACCTGGGACACGTGTGCTGGGAAAAGACTCAGAGCTGATTAGAGTTGATTAGGTCTGCTTTTCCCCTTGAGGAAGAGCCTGTCACAAGGTGCAGGAAGGCACTGCAGGCACCAGCTGAGCTTGGGAGGCTTCCTCAGGCTCTCAGCCCAATCCCTCAGCCCCCGCTTCTCATCTTCCCCGTGTCCCTCTGAGCCACCACTTTACAGAGCTTAAAATGCCAGTTCTCACCACTGCAATGCGGTGACAGCCGAGCAAGCTGTTCCCACAGAAAGTCACCCAGCTTGATGGTTACACTTTGTGTCTTTTCATTTTAAATAATAAACAAAAACAAGCAAACAAAAACACAAACCAGAAGCCTGGAATGACATTTTGGATGGGAAATAAATAAAGGCTGCCGATGGCTATGATTAGGCTGAAAGTGCCTGAGGTTGGGAGGAGGTTTCCAGGCAACAAGCAGCACCACTGCTCGAGATTTTAAAATAGGCTCCAGCTCAGCAAGGCTGCATTGAGAACTCAGTCATGCCTTGGCTGCAGGACACCCAAATGCATCCACACAGGGCTTTTTCTCTTCTTTTTTTGGCACTCAGTCGGTGTTCACTACAGGACAGGAATACACCTACTCAGAACTGCTCACAGTCTCTGAAAGCTGCTAAACCAATGAGCCAAACTTCAGTGGAATAATTTTTGCCAGTGACCTTGAAATGCAATTTACTTCATTTCTGTAAGCAGCAGAAATAACCTGGTTGAAGTTCAAGACACTGCTGATACCAAAGCAGAAAACCATTTGCTGTGCTTGCAGTGTGTTCAGCTGTCATTCAACTCCAAAGGGATTTTGCTGTGTTAGGATAAACAATGGCAACAGCTGCTGAAAAGTAACAAGACTAAGAAAATAAAGAAAGGGGGGAAAAGTTTTCAGTGTTTCGTTCCATCCCTCCAATCCATCGAGCTTGGAAACCTGACAGCCTTGTGAATACAACCACTATTCTGCTCACTTGTGGAGTTTGATGTGTGAACCTGTGCTGGAGGGGAACTTGCCCACACCCTGATGGGCAGCCCCAGACGAGCAGCCCTTTTGGCCAGCTCCCACATGCCAGGGTGGCTCAAGGACAGCTTGAAACAGTTCACCTGCTAGTGAAGACAAGGTCACACTGCAAATAGAACCGCTTCCAGCAGAAGCAGCCAGCCTGTCACACTCAGCATAAATAATCAATCCAGAACACAAATACTGCAATAAATGAGGGCAGCAGTAATGCAGCAATGTGTGTATGTGTGTGTGAGGGTTGTTTGTGTCGGTTTGTTTTAAACAAAAGCTAAGGATTTCAGTAGAACTTTCTCCAAACTTCGTGTCAGCAATGAGATTGTCTTGCAGGATAGGAGCTGGGCAGGTCATATGGCAGGGCCAGATGGGATCAGCCACCACAAGTGCCAGGCAGGGACATAGCCCTGCCCTTTCCACTTGCACTGGCCCCTGCAACACTCCTATCCCCCACAACACTCAATGTGAACCAGGTCCCTCCATCTCATGGCCTGTAGAGACAACTCTGCTGCTTCTTACCAGGCAGGACCCCATCCTGGGGCTGCAAATAACCACGAGGCAGCCAACCTTTCTTGAAGCCCATTTCATCATTACACAACATGATAATTAAGAGTCTACAATGACTCCAGGGGGGAACTCTCACCTCAAACAGCAAACTGCAGCCCTGAACATCCCTTCTTGGGTCACTAATAACATCCTATGATGGGGCAGTCTTTGAACATGCTCTTCAAGGATTTATGTGCCTTGAGCTGATCTTCAGGCTTGAAGCAGAGAGCCAAGGGGATAAATCATATTTTAAATCTGGAATTTTGTGGGAATGAAAGATTCATCATAAGAGCGGAATTTATGTTTTTTCAAGTCCTAAGTCTTTTAAACATTTTCACAAATGTTCTGTCCAGGCAACAGGCACAGAAATGGCATCTGTGGGCACAGCCACAGGAACAACAAGCCATCCCAGAGGGACACCCATCTTTAGTTCTGATTTGACAGCAGTATCACAGAACCCCTTTCTTAGCATGCAGTGGAAAGACAGACATGTCCTCGGTAGCACAGATGGACACATTTGGCTGAGCACCACAGGACCTGAAACAAAACCTCCAGCCATAGTGCTTCAAACACGCTGCCATGCATCAGGCACCCCAGCTCCTGGACACACCCTGCTGGAGTCTGAGGATGCCTTTGGGATGCACAATGGCCCACCAGCCCATTCCTGTGGCCACAGCAGCACAGAGCTGCCCAGGGAACCAAAAGCTGCTCTTCAAACCCACACTGGCTACCGAGCCCATCCCCAGCAGGGCTGCCAAGGCTGTGCCCTGTGGCAGGACCGCAGGGCTGGCAGGAGGATGGAGCAGTGTTCCTGTGGGCAGCTGGCCACAGACCACATCCACTGCAGATGATAGGTTATTGGGCCCTGTACTGCAAGTCAAACAAGAAAAGGCAGCAGAAAAACACAATCAAAGAGACCAAATCCAGATCCCCATAAGAGGGTCAACACAGCATCACATACTAATTAGGCTCTTTTTCATAGACAGTGATTAAAGAAACCTGTGGGAAGTGCACAGGCTACAGCTTCAAACTGTGTGCCTATGATTCTTCAAAATATAAAAACCCGATCACAGTTCCTCTTCATGCTTCACCTCCAAATTAGCATCAGTTTCACTCTGCGTCATTACATTTTTCAGCAGCTTGTTCCAGGAAAAGTGGTTTTACCAGTGCCTGCACAACCCGGGGGAATGTCAGCAGTGGGACCAGTTCCATGTTCAGCTGCCCCTCAGCTGCAGAGTGTTCCTAGCTGGGGCTCCTGGTGCAGAGCAGAGCAGCTTAGTGCTTTAAGATGTGCTGCCCCTGCTTCCTTTTCTTTCACCAGGAGCACTATAAACAGAGTGGACCTTGTCTAGAGAAGCTCATTCTGCTATCTGCTATTGGCTAAAAAAAATATCTCTAGAAGTATCATCTTTCAATTAATCCCACCACAAAATTCTCCTTAGTGACATATGCTTGTGTTTCCTGCTTGGGACAACCCTCAGACTTTTTTTTCTGAATGATGCAGGTGAAAGCATATGGGTAAACAAAAGCGTAATTGAATGCCACAATCATAAACGGTGATGTATTTTTTTTTAAATGGTAATACTTATTTTTAAGAACCGGGCATGATGGGACTTGTAATGTAAACCCTGGGCCCTGCTTCATCAGTGTACAAGCAACTGGTGAATAAAACCAAGAGGGAAAACAAAAAGTCACATGGTTTAGCTGATAAACAGTGATGACTCCTGGTCGTATACCCTGAGGGATAGCTCAGAACTTTTCTGTATCTGAGCTGCCCTTTCCCATTTCTACAGCCCACAAAAACATAAGTGAGAAAGATGAACAGCTGACATTTTCCAAGGCCAAACAGCAAATACCTACAGGGAAAGAAGGAAGGAATTTCAGTTTTCTCTCCTTTCTGCTACATGAATAGGGCTTACACTTGAGCAGTGACCTTCAACCCAAAGGTGTCTGCTTGCTCCCAAATGCTCCCTCCAGTACCTCTGCACCACCAGCCTGGGATCTGTGGCCAGGCTGCAGCTCTCCATTGCCAGCCCCACACAGGGGGAGAATGTGTCTTCCAAGAGCTCACTAGGCAGCTGTATTTCAGGTCCTCCTCTTCCCAGAGCTTTCCCATTTACATTTTACACAAACGCACACACTTAGAAAACACAAAGCGGCAACAACAACATCTGCATGGCACTTTTCCACAGCACTTCAATTCCCTCTGCTGAGGCAACACTTGTTTCTAAATTCCTCAACCCTGGATGTCACCCTGACCTTACCCCATGACAAATCCTCCAGTGCTTTGCAGCCTTTATCTGTGTCACCCCGATGCCCTGCAGCAGGTCTATGGCACTGGCAATTCCCAGGGGAGCACTGCTGTGCCCTGCAGGGAACACATGGACATAGAGTGCCAGGCACACACAGATCCTCTCCCCTCTGATTTACAGTCCAGTCAAAACTGAATGAAAAACCAGTGCTAGTAGATTGCAGGTTCCTGAGCAGAGTGACTGGGAGAGCAGCAGGAGGAAGAGCAGGGAAGGCTCCCCAAACCCTGCCCTGCACAGCCACGCTGCTGCTGCAGAGCTCTGGATGCTGCTCGAGGGGCTGGCCCAGCACCCGGCACAGCTGGGGACTGCTGCTGGGCACAAAACAATGACTTCACCCTCTTGATGTCCCATCCACAATCCACAACAGTGTGTGCAACACAAAGATTAATACATGCACCAGTGGGGTTTGTAGGATGCTATTCCCTTGTCCCCTGCATGGAAAGACATGGAATTAGGAAATCATTCCATCCTGATGCAGGGAGTCTCATTTTGCAACTGAGCAAGCAGAGAAAGGACTGAGTGATATTTGGCTGTTTATCCAGCCCAAGCAGAGCAAGCTGGTCCCAGGTACAGGCTCATGTGTGCTGGCACGGCAGCAGCTGCAGTGCCAGCCACAGGCACTGCCTGACCCCTCTCAGGCTGGGCACTTGGGGCAGCAGTTTCGCAAACCACAAAACAGGGAGGGGCTGCTTTAGGGCCCAGCACATGCAGGTTTCTAGCCCAACCCCACCACCTCCCCCAAATGCCCACCACTGCAAGATTCCTTACAAAGGCACTTGTAGTTATCATCATTTCACAAGTACACTGAGTCATGGAGCAGTTGAGTACTTGCCTAGAGACCTTTGGGCAAACAGTGTCATAAGCCAAATTCAGCTTCTTTGTCCAAGCAGGCACTCCCTGGGGCTTGGCCCAGCTTCTGGATCAATGCAGAAAAAATTGACAAATTACCTCTCTCTGGAGAATCTCTCCATCTCTGAATGCTGGCTCAATAAATGCCACTTGACATTTGCAAAGCAACAACAGCAAGTACAGGCTCATGTTTCCATGAAGAAAATATCTCTTTCTCCCAGCTCAGAGCTGAGGGGCAGTTAACAGCAACACCACACCTCATGTACAAAAAAACACCTCTGTAGTGTGAGCAACGTTCAAAACACTCACTAACACACATGAAAATATTACCTGTCTTGTATTCCCAGGCTAATGACTATTATATACATCAGTGAATGAGATTGCATCAGTATAACAGCATCAGTGAATGAGATTGCACTTTGCAGCCTATTAAGCAGAAGGAGATGGTCCAAAAGAGGTAATGAGACCAGATTTGATAGTGAGAGGATTCTGAGCATAGTAAGTCTTAACAGAGGGCTCAACAGAGGAGGAGTAGGCATGACCTTGTGGGTGCCTTTGGCACTGGAGACAAAATGAAGCACACTCAGCTAGGGATGGACAGCGGAGCTCTCTGCACCTCTTAGGCTAAAATCATCACATCTAAATGGCACCTAATCTTAAGGAGATTTGCAAAGTGCAAGCACACACCCAGTTCTGAAGGCTTTCAATTAATCTTAAGCATGGGCTTAAAATTTCAGATCCTCGTGGAACACTTAATAACAGGCTGGGGAAAGAAGAAAGGAAGAGAAAACAAGCCCAAAGGGGTGGGGTTTCTACTGATTTACCACTTTTCTTACAATACTAACAATAGAAGATGAAAAGCTTCATCTTCTCTGCTGCCTCCTCCTCCTGCCCACTCTGGTGGTGGTACACGGTCAGCCAGCCAGGATGCATCTGAGACCGTGAGCCTTCCGTGCCTGTGCAGGGAGGGCAATTGTTGTTTTTCCCTGTTGCAGCAGCCCCAAAGAGCTGTAAAAGGTAACATGGTGATGCCTAATACTGCTCTTCCCTCCAGCAATGGCAGAGCAGAGCCTCAAGTGCCTCTCCTTCTTTCTGTTTTCCAACATGCAGTACACAGGAGCACAGCCACATCTAAGCCAGCTTTCCATGCGTGGGACGTTGTGCCAGCCAGCCATCTCCAGTTGCTGCATGCTCACAATGAGCTTCCAGCCTACACCGGAGTCCCCCCAAAAAACCTTGGGCTAAACCAACACAATTCCCAGCCCCCTCCTCTTCCCCCCTCTAAATCGCTCTTCTAAGAATGCCAAGAATTTTCCCAGACACTCAAGCCTTTATTCATATCCCTCCTGGCTCCCAGCTGCACTCAAGGCAGGCAAAAACATCACTGAAGAAACCACATATGGAGTCACCACCAAGACATGCCAAGTGAAAATTAGAGCCACTTTATGTTACAGAAGCAAGAAGGCTCAAGAACTGAGGTTCTTGCCTTTAACTTTTGGACCCATTTTTAAGAGCTCTTTACAAACTTTAAGACCAGCAAGTGACCAGCGAGTGCATTGTGAAGTGCAACGCTCAGCACCTATGGAAAACAAATATTTCAAAAAAATCACTGGTCCAGTGCCAAGGTTTCACAATGTGCCATGTGCCCCAGGGCAGTCTCAGGGAAGCAAAGGCTCTGCTGCACACCAGCACAACCCAGCACTGAGCACACACAGCAGCCTCCTCCCCCCTAAGCAGGTGGACAGGGATTTCAGTGAGAAAGCCAAGCTCCTTTGAAGGGAGGAACTCCTTAGGCAAACTCCTCAATTGCTTTCCTGTATCCAAGGCGCTGGTGCCAAAACGAGTGTGGATTCCTGCGGCACACCTTGTGCTGTATCCCAGCAACCAGCCGGATGCGGGGCACTCCCTGAGCCAGCCAGGAGCAGGGACCTGCACACTCCACGTGTTCCCCTTCTGCACCAGCCTGCTCCCTTCAACACTTGTGAGCACACAGCTGAACCGAGGGCATTGCCTTCAGCTTCACACCAGCCCCAGCAGTGTTTCCTCCTTCAAAAAAACCACAACAAACTGCAAAACACAAAATAAAAATCCTACACACATCTACAGAATCAAACGGCACAGGCTTAAAACATCAGTTTTTGCTGATGCTCAAAGCCAAGTCTCAAGGGAGAGTAAAGCTCCTCATCTTCTTATACCACACACATCCAAGATGATCCATTCACAACCTGTGAATGCAACATCGATTTTAATTTGCTGCAAACAAACTGACTGTTTCTGGCTTAGATTCCTCTCTTTTTTACACCACAAGCAAAATTCCCACAAGCTTCTTTTCTTAAGCTGTTATTTAGTGATTTCCCTATAACATTTATAAAGCCTAATTAATTAATTGTGAGGTCTTTCCTAATCAAGAGAGGATTAAATGGGCATTTTGTCTCTATCACAAGTCCTGGACGAGAGTTTACAACGTTGCAAAGCAGGATTTACCAGGCATTATGTACACAGTGTTTTGCAAACATGAAAACTGCCTTTGAGAATAAGGAAAGTTGGTTAAAATAAAGAAAGCTATGGAACCAAAAATGAAAGACATTTCCTCCAAAATGACCTTAAAGGATGAGAAAGTTCAGCTTCTCGGCAGCCTGAGAATTCCATCCCCCACCAGCTATTCAAAACTAAGCAAAGTCCAAAACACAAATAAAACTTTTTAAACAGACTGGGAAAAAAGATCCTGAAATACAGACAAACAACACCATCCAACACTGCCCTAGTGAGTTTCTTTTTAAAATTATTTGTTCAGAAGCTGCTGAGGCTTTTCATTTAATGGGCTTCCCAATTAACCCTGTCAAGAGTCTAATCTTAGCACCTTATCTAGCACAGACTTTCCCCAAGTTCACCCAAGGCAGTGATGCATTCCCAGTTTACATTCAGCTGCTCTAAGCTGAGGAATCTCTTTGGTTTCCCAGCATCCTTCCATGAGGAAGAGGAGACACTTGGCAAACACAAGTGGCTGTGGGACAAAGCCAGGAGATAAACTGAGTGCCTACCATTAAGGACTGGAATGAAAAAGGTTTGGAGCAATTTAAAAGAAGTGTTGAAGTGGGGAAAAAGGATCTGGATCCCCATCACTCCAAACAACCACACTGGATAGCAGTCACCAAGATTATTTGCTTTAGTTACCACTTAAAATAAACATGGCTAATTCCCACATACATTTCCAAAATTTATTGCCCAATTACAATAAATACTATTATCCAGTATATTTTTAGAGAAGGGAACAGAGATATAATGGGAACCCAAGAGCTTTTGGTCACTACTGTATGCTTTTTCCCAGTTTGCCTTATGCAATCATCCCACAGTATCTCCACAAACAGATCTTCCAGCTACTGACCACATCTTCTTGCAATGATGCCTGGAAGACATCAGAAAGAGAATATCCCACAATATACTACAGCAACTCAGCTCCTCTGAGGGCTAAACCAGAGTCATCACACTAATAAGCTGACTGCTATATATCCTATTAACACATGCTTCCAGAAAGCCTCCAAGTGTATTAGCACAGAATACCTTTAATCTGAGAATCAAGGCAATGGAAAAAAAGGAAAAGAAAACCTCTATTTGAAAAATACACATAACAGAAAGATAAGCTGAAAGGACTATTTGTTCTGTGTGAAACTACAGAATAAATCTATATTTAGGAATATGAGCTGGAAGCACCTTTGCTGCAGAAAAAGGGAAGGGGAACGTTGCTGGGAGGCCAGCTGCCAGCCTTCCTCAGGCAGCATTTTCCTGTGGCAGAGCTGAAAGCCAGGATCAGTGTGGCTCAGGGTGGAAGGCTGCTGTAAGCAGGGTCTGACCCAGAGACGTGGCAATGCCCTTCTGCCCCCATCTGCCCCCACACTCCAGGCACCCTAGGAATGCACACACTGTACAACACAGTGGGGATGGTCTCCTCTCTCAGCTACAGACCTGAGGACTGCATGGGAGATCCTGACAGACAGTAGAAGATTCCGTTTTCCAGCATCACCACAAGCTCTGGGAACATGCTCCACAGCAGCCACAGCTGAAGGCATGCCTGTACAGTCCTTTGCAGGCAGACATGAACTCAGCTGAGCCGAAGCTGAGGGCTGAGTCCTGCCTTTGTTACAGCCAGAGCCAGCTGAACTGCTGGTTGCCTGTGGAGGACTTGATGCATTCCCCACAGGTTTCCTTGTACACAAAATGCAGACTCATCACAGCATCTCATGTGATGATGAGGATGGGAGAACCCCAACCTTTCATGGAAATCCAGCCCAGGCTCTCTGGCTCCACAGCTCCCTGTGACAGTCTGCTTTGGAGGCGGTGCAGCCAGAGAGGGCAAGAGCCCCGGGACAGGGCGCTCCATGGGAACCTTACTCGAGCTGTCTGACATCTCTGGAATTTCATGCGTGTGGGAGATGGACACTTTTTGGTTTCACAAAGGAATCTGAACATCCAAAAGTGGCGCCTTCACAGCCCTGACCTGGTCAGCCACAAGCCAAGAGCGGCGATTAGGGCTGCATCCAAGAATCCTGTGGTTCTCACTGACACCACTCTTCTCTGCACATCTCCCATCACCCCATCGGGAGGATGCTGATTCCCTGTCTGGGTTTACCTTCTGCATCCCAATGTCACAAGCTGGAGGTGAGCATGGCTGCTTGTGCCAGAGGAGAGGCTCTGGAAGGAAAGCACATGGCTGGGACTGAGGACAAACAGCACTTTCAGGATTTTTTTTCTCACTTGGGCTGCTCTGGGAGACGAGATGGGGTCTCTTAGCTGTCTGACACTTTTATGATACAAGAATACAAATGCAAAGCTTCAGGTATAATCCCAGAGCTCGCTGCAGCTACGCAGATGTGGGGAAGAGGAGAAACGAACAGATTTGACATAAACACAAGGCCCACCTCAACAAAAAAAGTACTGCATAGGACAACCTTATTTCCAAAGGCTGCACAAACAGGGCATCTGAAGCAAACAGTGCAGCTTCTCCCATCCACAGCCTGAAGTGTGTTTAAAATATTCTGAATAATCAAAACTAATCTCATAAACGTGCCCTTACCCTACACAGGTGGGGTGAAGCATGCCGTGTGCCCACGCCCTGTCTTCCTCAATCCCATCGCCTCCCAAATTCCTCCTCTTAATTGCACAACCCAGGAAAAACCAATTCAGCATCATGCCAGTTTCTCCCCCTCCCAAGCCCCGAGGCAAAGGAGCACGGGAAGGAAAGGAGATGAGCGTGACTGTCGCTCCTGCAGACAGAAAAACAGCCCAGTGATGTGGCCCTTGGCTTGCACAGTGGTGCCTTGAGATGACAGGACTGGGGACAGCGGGGGCACTCAGAGACAGGGCTGTGCCTCTCCCCGCAGCTGGAGACAGCACTGGTATTCTGCCACAGAAGATAATATTTAGGGAGCTTCTGGCCTTCCAGCAACGCTGGGGACTGGCTGACAGCTGCCACCACAGCACAGACGACAAGCCCTGACACCGTGCCGCCCTCCTGAAAGGGAGTTATTCTTCAGGCTCTCATTTGTTTTGCCGATGCTGAGGGCACACATGGGCCCAGCTTCTGCCAGCTCACGTCCTTCCACCCACTGCCTCAGCACTGACTGCAGTTATGAGTGGTTCAGAGCAGCTCTGGAGCTCTCACGCAGAACAACATGTTGCACCTCTGCTGCAGGAGGAAGAGACACTCCGGATTCACCAGCAGTGACAGCGCCACAGTGGGGAAGAGGAAAAAAAAACAACCAACCAAACAAAAAAATCTTATTCTGGGCAACATTTGTACCCAGTGCATACATTGAAAATAAGTGTTTAACTGCCACGGGCTGTGGTTGAGTTAATTGATTCTGTGGTTGAGGCAGTCAGAGCTGGCTTCCTGTGCGAGGCAAAGCTAAATTCCAGGGGACGGATCCCAGGGCTCAGAGATGCAATCACCAATTTGTTCCCTCCAGTGGAAGGCCATTTTCTGCATCGTTCCTTCCCAAAAAAGCACACGCTACAGGCAGAAGAGCTGGCCAGCACAGGGAGGAAAAGGGCTGCTCCTGCTGGGTTGGCTTTCTGGTGCCTGCTACCAGCTTGGAGAAAAATCTGTCACTTGCGCTCCACACTGCATGGGGGACTACTTGAGTTTTTCTAGGCAAAAGGTAAAATATCTGAATAGCAGAAACAGACAAGAAGACTTAATCCTGGAACTTCCAAATGCTGCCAACTGCCTGGGCGAAAAACAGAGCAGAGGGAATGTCTGAATTCAAATCAACCCCGTTTTCCACTGGAATTCAGCCATGGAAAGGTTTTCCCTGGGAGTCTGTTTAGAAGAAAATGTAAGCCTGTGCTTAGGACCTGCAGTGATAAGACTTCTGGTCATGAAACACAGAACTGCTCTCAGCTCACTCCTCAAGCCTATATTTCACAGGCTAAGGAATCACACTAGCCCCTTACAGGGAAGAGTGGGTTTAGGCTGTGCAGTCTTTAAGTGAACTCTGAGCTTACAGAAAGCAGCAGCAAAACATGAAGTTTATCCCAATGTAGGCAGTTATGGCAGGAACAAGCACTATCCAAAGGTTCCTCTGCTCCCACAGAGCTGGGAACAGGTGACAAGAAGGCAGTGGTGTGTAAACAGGTAGCACTCACACACAGCTGACAAACTTGCCAGATCCTCCCCAAGCTCAGCAATTCGATGAGACAAAGCAAATCCCATCATCTATCTCCGGCAAAGAAGTTGCTCTTCAGCTTTCCTTTGTATAAAGTGGTGTTTTTTCTACAAGATCTTCTAAGGGACATTAATTTATTGTAAAGCTGCCAGTACCAGCCTAGCTGTCAATCACTTACATGAAGGAAAATCTCAGGATTGCATTGCAGACAGCCATCCCCGACCACATCTCACATGCTGCCATGTACATGGGCCCAGTGCTCTCTGTCCTGGGCATCAATGTTCACACATCCCTGTCCATGCAGTCATGGTGCCCACACAGAGCAATCAGCCAAAAGTTAGCTTTTCACTTTAAACTCTTATCTGAGCCCAGCCTTGACACTGAGGACACCTGCTTCTTCTCACAGAACTGCCCCGTTTGGAGCCCACTGCCTTTGCACCAGCACGTCAGGCTGTGGGTTAGTGCAGATAGTTAAACAACAGCATTTTGTGAAATCAATGGGTTTTATTTAAAAAGAAAGAAAGCATCAGATTTGGGAAAGCAGAAGTCTTACAGTCTCAGTCTCACACCTCATCCCATTTATTCTCCTATGCATCTCCAGTCACTTCTCTGTCACTTTTTCTTCTTCCAGCTTTTCCAAGCTCCTTCAGAGCTTCTGCATTTCCCTGCTGCATTTCAAGCACCTTCTGGCTTCCACTTGCACATGGTGGCTGGGCTGTTTCCCACTCAACATCCTTGTTAATACTGCGAGTGTCTGCTCCAGCACAGTCACCACATGTGCTAACTCAGCACTGGACATCCCAGGCAAAGGAGAAGTGCTGAGGTTTAGTGACAAAATGGAAGTATTTCATAAATGAACCAAACTTTATCAGTTTTCCTTCTACCCTGGTGGTGAGCAGCTGTGGGTCTCCGGAAGTGATGCCTGCAGCCCAAGCCCTGAACACAGCTGTGGTTACCAGAGCAGATGAGCAGAAAACTTCAGTCTCCAAGGCTTGAAGCAAATCTCTCTCACAACACCACAGCCACCAAAACAAAGGTGCTGTTAAGCACCACTGGTGTGATCCTGCTCCCTCAGAGGCAGCTTTCCATGGGCCAGCTTCCTTTCATTTGTTTTTGTTGGTAATTTCCAACAGCAGCACTTGAAGGAACTTTATTGTGCTGGAGACAGAGGACTGTACAAGAGAAGCGTGCATCTGGGGAGTTTTCAAAACACATTATCCAAACCTAAGGGTCATTACATTCCAGGATATCAGTGTCAGCTAGACACTTACAAATAGCTTCACCAATCATGACCCACTGTGTATCAAAACCCTACTTCAGAGGCTTTTTCAGCATTACTTCCTACTGCAAATACAAACAGCTGGTAAAAATAAGTGAATTTATCATCACCTTTGCTTGGCAGTGACAAGCTACCTCCCACATGGACTTCATGCTCAGGAAGCTGAGGTATGGTAATATAAATTGGAAACAAGAAACCTGTAAGCCTGGCAGAAAGAACAACTCAGAACACCTGAATCATGAGGTTTCCATGATACTGCTACAGGAGCAACAGCTGAGATGCAAACTAGGGGTAAAGGAAACAGCAGCTGGGACAGACACCTGCCTCATATCAAATGGAAATGAGATGCTGCTCTCCCACCCACCTCTGCCAGAGCCATGGTCCCAGGCAAAAGGCAAACTGAGATCATCAGATCACCAGACCTACCATGCCTGCAAATCCCTATAAATCCATCCCTGCTCCCTGCACAAAGCAAGCAGATTTCTTCCTGATGGAGCTGGGCACTCAAGCCATGCTGGAGCCCCGCCACTTCCCTTTGGTGCCCAAAGGAGAGCCAAGCACCTTCAGGAGGCTTTTTTCCCCTTTCTCTTTTTAAAATCAAAGTGACAGAGTACTGATGTAAGTACACCAAGCATTCAAGTACCCACACCAAAAAAGCAAATTAATTTAATTTTCTCCAGAACTAGGCAATATTTTAGGTTCCTGTAACACCTATGAAAACCTGCACAGACAACAGTAGGCACACCAAATTAACATGAAAAGAATTTTTATATGATATGAATGCAGAAAGAATTACAGAATTACCTTAATCTACACCTCCCAGAGCATAGAAACATTAGCTTTCCTACATATGAGCCCAAATTCAATTTTTCCTTTATGCAGGTTTTAAGTAAATTACAGTCTTGAAAAGCCATTCCCGAGATGGAAACTTTTGGGCCAGGATTCAAAGAAATGAAGCAGGGTTTGCGATCCTTGGCAGAAAGTAGCTTACAGAGAAAACAGTAGCAGGGACTTGTTTGTGCTCAAACGGCATGCCTATAATTCAGACAGCCACCACTGCTGTTCCCATTTATTTAGTAATATCACACCAGACTATTTCGACTTTGGAGAGCTATGCTGTTTAATGTGGTAAAAATGTTTTTAGCTCTGAGAGTGTACAAGACACAACACCAAGCTATTTAACGAGAACAGCCACAGAAAATTCAAGCTGTAGACAAAGAATAGTTTTGGGCCGGCAGATTTTAGCCAGATTGACTTCCGATAGCAGTTATACAACATGTGAGCTGCAGAGAGGCGGCAGTGCACAGGTCACGCTCCATATTTGCTGTACAGCATTCCTCATACATTGGCTCAGAGAGCAGCCAGCCTCAAGGGTTTGCTTTACTCGTGTTTAAATCAGAGTGCCTTTCGCTGCATTATATACACACCGCTAGGTTACTACTGCAGAGTGTTTGGATACCAGCGGTATGTAAACAATTGCTATTTGGGAAGGTCTGACCCCATTTCCTGCCGCCTGTCTTTGCGGGTTGATGCATGCCTGCAGACACACGGATCCCGGATACCCTTTATGAGCATCCCGGGCATCCCGGCAGGAGTGCCCGAACGTGGCGGTGCCAGTACCAGCACCAGAGGCGGCTGCGAGGCCGCGGAACCCTTCACCCGCTGCTCCCTCCGCCCACGGCGCGGGCAGGACCTTCCCTCAAGGACTTTCCCCGCACCCGCCGCGGGCACTGGCATCGCCCCGCTCCCTGCTCAGCTCCCCCCCAGTGCCGCCGCCGGGGTCCCGGCGGGGCAGCGGCTGCGCATCCCCCGCGGTGTCCTGGACCCACCACCCGCAGGGTCATTCCCCCGCATCCGAGCGACAAAGAAACGCCAAGTTGTGCGGTCGAGGAGAGGCGCGTAGGAGAGCGGGGCGGTGCTCACCGAGAAGCGCTCCAGATCGGTGGCGGCCATGGCCGGGGCTGGCTCCGCTCCGGCGGCAGGAGCGCTGCTGTCGCTGCCCGCCGCGAGTGGCTGCGGCTGAATGGATCCAATATGGCCACTTCCTGGAAACTCCCTCCGCCCGCCGCAGGCGCCGCCCGCCCGCCGGACCGGGGGAGCCGAGGGGACGGGCACGGCCGGGCCGGGGCGGAGCGGGGCGGGGGCCAGCCCTCCCTCGGCCGGCGGGGCGGTCCCGCCGCCCTAAGAGCGGCACCCTCGCACCGGAGGAGAGTGGAACCGGGGGCAGTGGTCGGGCTGTCCCGGCGAGCCCCCCACGCCCCTGCTGGGGGTCAGGCGCCAGTCTGGGGGCGAGCACATGGCACGGGTGGCCTGGCAGGAGAAGGGGGCTGTGAGCGCCCTCAGAACGGGGCAGAGTGGCTGCAGAAGGGTCGGGAGCATCCTCTGCAGGGGTCACACAGACCCATCTCGGGAAGGTCTCCAGCGTTCAGCGTGCTGGAAGGACTCACATTCCGCAGGGCAGTGGTGCCTCTGCACCGAGGTGCCTCTGTAACGCGCGGGAGCCACAACAAAGTGGCAGCTACAGCGTGGGTTTGAGCCGGGACACGACAGCTCACGGCCATTAACGCTGCCCGTGTTTATGCTAATTTAAAGTATGCAACAGAGGGCTGTGGAGTCTTTCTTCATCGTTCCTTCCCCCCTAAGGCGCAGAGCCAAGGCCACCGCCAGTCTCTGTAACGCAGACATTGGTATTTCACGAGCTGTTAGCACAGAGCGGTTTCTGTTGCTTTCTGGTGCCCTCTGCTGCAGGGCAGCTACCCAGGAACAGCTCACCAGAGCCACGTGTGCTCGGTCGTGCTGCTGGGTCACTAGAGCAGACCTGCACCGCTAATCTCTCTGTTGCCCCGGTTTTGTCCGAAGCTTTTCCCGCTGTCTCTGCTATGTCCTCACCTTTCCACCTCACCCTCTCTCTTGGAGCAACCCACTCTTCAGATTTGGAGAGCTGGGTTTGGTCAAAGACACCAAATATTTCTGCCTACTATGCTCTGCGACAAAGGGATTCCTGAGGATCGTTTTGAAACCCCCAAGAAAATAATTCCTCCTACCACTTGTCCCATTCCACTAAAAAAGAGGGACTCGGGGAGGATTCTTTTGATAGATCTCTCGGACGAAAATAAAGCTCAAACGCAGCACTATTATATCTGAGAACCGTTTATTGATAAAAAAGGTAAGCGTTTTTTACTACCCTAGGGGGGTAGGAAAAGTAGCAGAGAGGGAAAAAGAAGAAGGAAACAGAGGACAGGGACAGGTTACCACAAGAACCCCAGTCATCTGCCAGCATCAACTCCGCAGGTGGAACGTGCTGCAAACCGCGGTGTGTGTGCGTAGCTCCCGTGGCGGGCTGGGTGCGATTTCCAAACAGCAGCAGGCTGCGTGTTCCTTCCGTCGGCGGGGAACAGGACGCCCTGGCTACGGACGCACTCCTGGAGCACTTGCAGGGTCGGGACGCCGCGGCTGCGGGCGCGGTTGCGGCTGGGTGCAGGCTAGTGGCGGCGGCGGCTGTGCCCGGGAAGCGTGAGGGGCGGCGGTGCCCGGGAAGCATGAGGGGAAGCTGTGCCCGGGAAGCATGAGGGGCGGCCGTGCCCGGGAAGATATGGGGCAGCCGTGCCCGGGAAGCGGGTGTCCGTATTTTACATCTTCACATCTTTGATTCTTCTCAAGCCTCCTTGTGTTCCACCTGCATAGTCCTGCAGGAGTTCTGGGAAACACTGTTCGTTCCAGAAGGGCACTGTGCTTATGCTGGAGAAGATGTAGCTAGATATAGGTAATTGAAGGGGGAGGGCAAGGGTTAGAGGGATCAGAGATTAGGAAGAAGGTTGTGTTCTCCCTTTAAGCAATTCCAAGGCATTTTCTGAGATGGCATAATCCAAATGATTTGCTTTTTGAAATATGATAGCTCTAGTGCAGGTCAAAGGAGCTGTTTTTCCTAAGCAGACTGCCTACAACCAAATTAATTCTGCTAATCCGTGTATTAGTTGTGGATAAAGACAGGTTTTTTAAAATGTACTTCTCTAAAAAGGTCACTGCTGAACACCATCTGTTAATTTATTTTCACCAAAAATTACCAAAACCACCCCCAACCTTTTTGCTGTCACAGGCACAGCTCTTAATGCTGCCAGGGACAACAAAGCTGTCCTGCTGGTCCCTGGCACCCGAAGCCAAGCCTGAGCAGTGTTATAAGCTTGCTGAACCTTTTATTCATTTACCTCTTGCGAGTGAAATGTTCCTGTAGACCAGACATTCATTTTATCACCTTGTTTCTTTGGTTGATTCCCAAAGGTTTTCCAGTTCTCCTTGGCTCCCTCAGCAAAAATGTGGAAGCTAAAATCTGATATTTCTGCTGTACAGATGCAAGTCAAACAGTTAATACAGAAGCAGAGTTAACTTTCCAGGCTGCTTTCATAAATCACAAAGAAGCAAAAATAAACAGATAAAAAGACCTGAAAGTGGCTTGTTTGGTTGGTTGGTTTTGTCTCTTTTTATTTTAACTTTACAATCATCTTCGTGCATCCTTATTTAGAACAGTGTAAAACTCTTGCTTAACACAAGCCTAAACGCCGTAATGCCAGGTACTTTTGCAGAAGCAATTGATTTTGATTCATTAAGAGCTCTATTCAGTTACAATAAAATGTACAATGTAACAAAACAAGGCTCACAAAAGCTAATTCCTGTCAGGAAAATTAATCCACAATCACCAGAAGTTTATATCCAAAAAGGAGACAGAAGAGTCCTGTAACTTTATTCAAATAAAAGGAGAGGTCATGGGCCATTTCCCCTGGGGTCTCAAAATTTTTAGAGGATGCAGCCTGTTTTTGTCCTGGTTTCCCGGCAGCATTTCCCTCTCTCTTTCCCCATTGGCTGAGGTACTTGAGAGGTACAGGCTTCCCAAAACGCCTAATACCTCCTTCTAATGTATACCCCCCCCGTTTTTCTTTTACCTTGTGTCTCTGTTCTTTTTCTCTAAATCCAGAGTTGTAGCACAGTCTTGAGTAACAGTCTGTGTCAATTAGTGGAATTCCTATGCAATTTATGATTCCGCCCATTGCTTCTTTTACCTCTCCCTATCTGGCCTTATCAAGCCCACAGTTTTTTAATAAAGACACCTCCTTCTCATTCCTTTCACTCCCAAACAGTTGTCGGTTTCTGTGAGCTGCAGGTCAGATTCATAGCACAAAGGAAATTGTGAGACATTGCAACAGATCAAGAGCCGACACTGCTGCCTCCTGGCTCTGAGCTGTGCTGCTCAGGCCTCCTGGAGCTTGAGTCCTCTGTCCCTTTGTCCAGCAGCGCTGCCACCAGCGTGGGGCACATCTCTGTGACAGCAGAGCACTGTATAAAAGCTCTCAGTTATTTTTAATCACCTTGTTATTTCCAAAAGCAGTCTATTTCTAATGCCAAATCAACAGAAACCCTGCTGATTTCAAAAGGTTCAGTTGCATAAAACTGCTTCAAGAGAAGTGACTTGGATTTGGTGACTCTTTTAACTGCTAATTGTTATGCAAATTATTCCTAATAGCTCCGTAATTAAATTTATATTATAGTGCTGGATGCTCCTGCGAGGACTATAAATTTCATGGAATATTTGTACCTGCTAAAGCCACAGTGAATTTAAGATGAGCTGTGGGTTTTTTACAGGTGAAGACCTGGGACAGAGAGCATGAAGGACTGGTGAGGCACAAATGTGTCCCTGGAATCTCTTTTTCCTGGGCAGAGCTGGGGAAATGCCCCTCTCTGCTGGATGGTGGCATTGCAGCAGCGCAGTTCTGATGGTCGGGGAGATCGGCAGGAGGTGCTTTACCTCTTCACATTGTGAGCACAGGTATAGGCAATGAGAATGGAGAGAGATAAATGCTGTCACACAGCCCCTTTCACTTCCTAGGCAGACACAGAGAGCAAGAGATCATCCTACCTGCCACATGAGTACAGAAGCAAGACCAAAGCCTTTTGAGGATGGCTCCAACTTTCAGGGCTGAATAAAATCCTTGATTTTTAAATCCAGGTGGTACAGAAACTCCTTCAGGGTTTCCAACACAGGCCAGAGGAAGCAGCTTGTGGATAACTATACATTTCTCACTGTGTGTCCTGAGGATTACTAGAAATCAAATGATTTATAGCTACTCTTTTAGCACCACCAGGAAATTTATTAAACTTTCATTGGTTATACTGACAATATATGGAGCTCATAAGGCTTTTCTACAGAAGTACTATCTTTCTAAGCTGGAAGTCAACAGGAGCTGTAGGTCCATTTCTGTACAGAAACAGACCCCACATTTCCCTGCTGCCTAATGCTAAAGTGCAGTAGAGGGTAGAAATGGATTAGCTATTAGAAGAAAACTCCTTCCTGAGAGGGTGGTGAGGCCCTGGCACAGGCTGTCCAGAGAAGCTGTGGATGCCCCACCCCTGGAAGTGTTCAAGGCCAGGCTGGATGGGCCTTGGAACAATCTGGTGTAGTGGAAGGTGTCCCTGGCCATGGCTGGGAGGCTGGGAGATTTAAGGTCCCTTCCAACCCAAATCATTCTATGAGCTGATGATTCTATTACCACACTGAACCTCATGCCAGGTTAGCATTATCCTGCTAAAATCCCATCAAGTTCGCAGGCACCATCTGAAAAACAGACGCTGTTTGGGATGAATCCTTGCTTTATCTGTGAACAAGCAGTATTTAATAAATACAGACTCTGAGATACACAGAAAACTGTGTTTGAATGGCTGCTGTTAAGAAACATCTCAACTAGTTACTGAAGTCCTTGAGTTAGAGCTGAATCCTTCTTATTTATGAGAAAGTGCTTTTTATCTGTAAATAATCTCCCCTCCCTCCCCTTCTCCCCCTCCCCCCCACCCCTTCACAGACTTTTGCTCAGTTGTTTATCTACGGTAGGTTACTGCATTTCTCCACGGAACAAAGAAAGAGCTATTTTCCCTCACAATGTGTGGTCTTTGTTTCACATGAAAATACCAACAAGAAAAGTGGGAAATCATGGGCTTTTTCATCCTATTTATTCTGGGAACCCTGATTTCATTCTTGAGGAAAATAAGTTTTCCTTGAGGTAAAAGTCCCATCTGTAGTCATTACCAGCTAAGCTTCACCTTTCTACAAAGCAGCAGCATCCTGTCTGACTGGGGCTATCCCCCATATTCCCTTTTCTTCCTCTTTTGCTTCCAGCCTGGTATCTCATTTTCCCTTTCGCTCTGAGAATATCATGTGGGAAAGAACAAGATCTAGGCTGCCATTTCCTTCAGTTTTGGACAGTAGAAACTTCTTTGCTTTGGCTAGATACTGTACTTGATCTCTCACTTTATTTCCTGGTTTTGTGTGGTGTGGATAATTACAGTCATATATCCTTCACCTTCCTTGTCTGTGAGGGTGGGAAAAGCTCTCAGGTCCACTATGCAGTTTATTTCACTGTAATAATGATAATTTGAGTTTGGGAAACTTCTTCACAGGAAAGGTAACTAACCCTGATCAGTCACATGGTTATAAATAGAGGCCAGCTCTCTACAGCCCATGATGCAGAAAAAACAAACTGCAATATTTGTGTTTAAAAAAGTAGTAGTAAATTAATCTAATCATGGGCTTCGGTATATTGTTTTTGTCTCAGTCAATAAATGAAAAATATCAAGACAGTTGGCTTGAGATCTCCTACGAAGCAGCCCACAATATTCTGTAAATAGCCCAACAAGAAATACTTGCTTTGTAGGTTTTTGGTGACACAGAAAGAGGCAAAACTTCTCATGCTTTTTTAAGGCTGGAAATTTTGGATGACTGATGAACATAACAGCCATGATATCCCAGGATTTTATTATCTATATTAATAAAATTCATTCAAAGGGTTTAATTTCTGCTCCATAATCTGATCAGTGTGATCAGCACTCAGCAGACTAAGAGGAGCTCGTTGGAGCTGGTCCTCTGACACTTGGCACTCAATGGTGGGCAACAAAAAGGCATCAGCAGCTAAAGGGAAAGGTTGGCAAAGAGGATGTGTGTGGTCTGGACTGGTACGGGTGATTAGTCAGATGTGTTGTTCTCTTCTTTATTACAGACAGTATAGGAGGTTAATGTGTTAGGTTACTAAGGCCCACTGAAAGATTGTGGAAAGGAGCACGACCACATGCCATGGGTTACCCATGAAGAGAGTGTGTGGGACAGGTGGCTGGAGGCATTACCTGGGCAAAGAGGTCATTGTGTCAGGGCAGTTAAACCAGAGCAACCAGTTCAGACTTTGCATGGCACGAGGTGCAGATGTAAACATCCTGTCTCCTGGCTATGTGTCCTTGTGCTCTGCAGCAATAGGGAATGCCAGGATGTGCAGAGGGGAACAGTCTCAGTAGCTTCCCTCTTTTTGGACCTTGACCCAATGCAAGTGCTCGGAGAGGCTTGGCTGTGTGGGTGTGGGGCAGTGAGCAGTCCTGGGAGCCTGGTGAAGGGAGATCCCTCTGCAGGAATGGTGCTGGGCTGGGGATAAGACAGCTGGGATGTGACAGGACCCTTGTGGGTCTCAAGGATACAGGGCTGCAGGGGTGTGATGCTGTGCAGACAGGAACAGAGACCTCCCCCTCTCCCCCTCCTTGAACCAATTCAAGCAACCGGAGCAACTTCTCCCTTAACATTTGTAACATAAGAAAATAGTTTTTTATAAGAGCCTGTTCTTCTGAATCATTTTCCCTCCTCCTCGCTCTCATTTGCAGATATGAACTATAATCCTAGGGTACAGCTGAAAGTTTGCAATGCAAAAATCACAGACTGCTGAGATTTTCTTACGCCTGCAAGGGATTCTAGTAAGGATCTGAACAGTGAAAGCAAGGCACAGCAATTAGTATTTGGATGCAGGGTCATTTTTAGCTCTCTACATAGGGCGGGCAATGCCATGAGCTATAGAGCATTGCAGAACACTGCTCAAGTGGTTGCCTCAGCAAGGGCAAGGTTGCTGTTCAGGCCATGTGAAAAGGCAGTAATAGGTGTGCGATTCACATAGAAACACAGAACTAATACAAGAAGATTACACACTATTATTATGTGAAAAAGCATTAGAGCAGCAAAATTATTTTGAGGAACTGGTTCAGTGCCAGCTCATTAGCAAAAGATGAAATAGTTTTACAGACATTTGCACAAAGATGGAGAGAGAAGGGGAAAGAATGTTAAATGCAATCTGTGGGAAAAGGCTCTTCGACCCTCAGTAAAGGTAAATAAGAGGCAGAAGGGAAGTCAGCATCAGTGAGGAGGGCACATCTCACATTGCCTTCAAAATGGAGACTCTGACAAAGACTGATCATCATTAAAGTTGGAAAAGACCTTCAAGATCATCAAGTCCAGCCTTTGACTAAGCACCACCTTGGCTACTAAACCATAGCACTAAGTGCTATGTCCGGTCATTCCTTGAACACCTCGGGGATGGTGACCCCACCACCTCCCTGGTCAGACCATTCCAGGGTTTGAAATCTTTACTGTAAAGAAATTACTTCTGATGCCCAACCTGAACCTCCCCTGGTGCAGCTTAAGGCCATTTCCTCTTGTCCTGTCACTGGTTGCCTGGGAAAAAAGGCCAAACCCCACCTTTTTACAACCTCCTTTCAGGTGCTTGTAGAGTGATAAGGTCTCCCCAGGCTAAAAACCTCCAGCACCTCAATGTCCTTCCTGAACTGAGGGGCCCAGAACTGGACACAGCACTCGAGGTGTGGCCTCGCCAGTGCTGAGTACCTGCCCTGCCCTGGTACCAGAGTACCAGACCTGCCCTGCTCCTGCTGGCCACACTACTGCTGACACAGACCAGGATACCACTGGCCTTCTTGTCCACCTGGGCTCATGCTCAGCCACTGTCAACCAGCACCTCCAGGTTCTTTTCCATTGGGACGCTTTCCAGCCCATTGATCCAGCCTGTCCAGATCCCTCTGCAGATCCCTCTTACTCTCCAGCAGATCAACACTCCCACCCAACTTGGTGTCATCGGCAAACTTACTGTGGGTGCTCTGCAGCCCCTCATCCAGATGATTAATAAAAATATTAAACAGGACTGGGCCCAGTACTGAGCCCTGGGGAACCCCACTAGTGACCAACTGATTGTGGCACCATCCAGCACCACTCTCTGCACTCAGCCATTCAGCAGTTTTTAACCCTTTAGAGAAGAGTGGGCTCCAAGCCATGGGCTGCCAGCATCTCCAGGAGAAGGCTGTAGGAGACAGTATTGAAGGCTCTGCTGAAGTCCAGGTAGACTACATCCACCGACTTCCCTACCAGGTCACTTGGTCGTAAAAGGATATTCCATTTCATTAAGTTCTCAGACTGAAAACAACTCCAAATCTATTTGCTTTTTCTTATCCATCCTCATACAGTTACTTTTATCTGTCTTCATACCACACTGACTGTTCATTCTGTTCTCAGTTTCTCTTGCTCTTCTAGACAAACTGTTCAGGCATCGATTTAGTGATTTTAATCGCAACATTCAGAGGAGGAGAAAACAAGTTTGCAGGCTGAACATCCCTCCAAAAGGTCCTCAGTCCTCCTGCTTTGCCTGGGGAAAAGCATTTTCTGGGATTTATTTTCTCCTGTAGAGCAGAGAACAATAATATTAAATGCTTAAGCAGGAGTAATTGATAAGACATCAGAGACAGCTTCTCTATAGAAAGAGAAGCTCTGTCTTCTTCTGCTGCATCTGTTCATGGTGGACATGAACAGATGCAGCCAAGCTGTAAATATTTAATTGTTTAAATGGACACATACATCCATATTGTAGAGGCAATATAGGTAAAGGACAGAGATAATAATATATGATTATACATATATATATATGATAATATATAGTATCACATAGAAGTGACTATATTTCAAAAGACTGACCCATCCACCCATCTTGTGACTTATTTTGAGGCATCAGCCTCTTGCCCAGCAGGATCACAGGACCCACAGAACACCTGAGGCTTTTCCAGGAATGGAGACCAAACTCTGCAGTGATTTCTACCCAATGCCGCTCCACTTATTTGTTACTGAAACGAAACAAAACAAAAACTAAACCAAACCAACCCGCTAAAAACTCCAAAACAACAACAAAAAATCGTTTTAGAAAGCTGGAAGATGAGTAAATGGATGAAGCGTTGGGTCCTGTCCGAGGAGTCAGCGATCCCCTGGCTCCCTCACCGACTCTTGGTTCGGGTCCGGGTCCGTGTCAGGCGCCGCCCGCCCGTTCCCCCGCGCGGTGCCGCCGCCCCCGCTCCCGTGCCCGGGCCGGGCCCTGCCGGCAGCGCCGCCCCGCGGGCGGGGCGGGACCGGCGCGGGGCCGCTGCACTCCCCGCGCGGGGCGGGGCGGCCCGGGCACCTCCGCGGGAGCGGCCGCGGGGGACGCGCTGGCCGCGGCAGGTGCCTCCCGCCCGCGAGCGCCAGCCACCCCTGCGGGCTCCCGGCAACCTACACCGCGCGGAGGCGGCAGCGCGGCGGCGGCTCCACCACCACCACCTGTGGCGGCGGGATGGCGGAGCTCGACATCAGCGCGGAGGCAGTGATGGGCTTCCTGAGGGAGCGCGGCGGGCGGGTGCGCAACACCGAGCTGGTGAGCGCCTTCCGGCCGCTGCTGGAGGCCGGCGGGGCCCGTGCCGGTGCCGATGCCGGGGATGCGGAGGGGCGGGCGGCGCGGCGGGAGCGGTTCAAGGCGGCGGTGAACGCCGTGGCCACGGTGAAGGAGATCGACGGCGTCAAGTTCGTGGTGCTGAAGAAGCAGCTGCGCGCTGCCCCGCCGACGGGGGGCGATGGCAGCGCCCCTGTCCCGGTTCCCGTCCCCGACCCAGTTCCCGTCCCCGACCCGGTTCCCGTCCCCGACCCAGCTGCCGTCCCCGACCCGGTTCCCGTCCCCGATCCGGCTCCCGTCCCCGATCCGGCTCCCGTCCCCGACCCGGCTGCCATCCCCGACCCGGACCCCGCCGGGACGCCCCCCGAGGAGCCGCCGGGGCCGCGGGCCGTGGCCGAGCTGCGGGGCCTGTTCCAGGGCGGCGGCGGCGGGGTGCCCCTGCCCGGCGGCGCGGGGGGTGCCCGGCGGGAGCCGCCGCCCAAGCCCTGCATGCTGCCCGTGCGGTACGTGCAGCCCCCCGCCGCCCCGGGGCCGCCCGAGGAGGCGGCCAGCCCGCTGTCACCCCCGCCGCTGGACGAGGAGGCCGGGTACCGCTCGCCCGGGCTGCGGAGGGGGCCCAAGAACCACCGGGCCAGCGAGGAGACGGTGGTGCCCCTGGAGCAGGCGGAGCACCAGTGGCTGGTGCTGGCGGCCGACGGGCAGTGGACACAGCAGATGCACGGGCTGCTGCTGGGCGACGCCAGCCTGGCGGCTCGCAGGGACTTCATCTCCGGCTTCACCGCCTTGCACTGGGCCGCCAAGAGCGGCAACTGCGACATGGTGACCAACATCATCCGGGCGGCCGAGAAGGGCGGGTCCCGCGTCAATGTGGATGCCAGGTCGCACGGTGGGTACACGGCACTGCACCTGGCTGCTATACACGGCCAGGAGAAGATCATCACCATGCTCGTCTACAGCTACCATGCCAAGATTGACGTGAGGGACTACAGTGGGAAGAAGCCGCACCAGTACCTAAAGGAAGGGACGTCCCTTACAATCAGGCGCTTGCTGGGGGACCCCAGCCTTGCCCAAAACATGGAGCACTCCATGCCCATCAAGAAGTCTACAAAGCTTGCGGCTTCAATCTTGAGCTCCACCAGCACGTTCCTGGGAGTCATATCTGATGACATGGCTTTCTATGATCTCACCAAAGGTTTAAGGAAGCCTTCAACTTTAAACAAGCTTCTGACTGCCACTACGGGCCCGAGGAGGAAGCCAAAGATCAGAGGCGGCTTCCCTTCATATTCCTCACTCTCTGAGGTAGCGGAGGAGGAGGAGGAGGTTGTTGTGAAACGCAGGCCTGTTTCTGAGCTATTCTTTGGCCACTAGCCTCTGCCTTACTGTGATCAAAATGGTTTAATAGCATGGCTGGTGTTTCAGCTTTCTCTTGCAGAAGCAGTTTGGATTTTTTCTCTCCATGTCTGTCTTTTTGGATGTTTAACTGAATCAGTGATAGGGTCTACATCCAAAGCCCACAGCATGAAACCCAGCCCCAGGTGCCTGTGGAAAGGGACCTGCCAGGAAGTGCTGTCCATGCTGTATGTACCATTGTGCTGATTTGGTGGAGACCACAAATTTTATACTTAATGACTGAAAAAGTGAAACAACTTATGTGTGTGTGGACAGGTCAAAATGCCTGAGGTACAGCCTTCTTGATCTGTGTTCCTCAGCTGGAGAGCAGAAGCAAGGTGAAGGATTGCATATTTTACACTGTGAACAGCAAGCTGGTAGCTGGCTACTTTATAACAAGGCTTGTTATCTAACAGGATTAAATTTTCAGAGGAAAGATGCATAGTTTTCTATGATGTTTCTGATTATTTTGGTAGCAGAAGAAGGATATTTCTATTTTAAAAAATTGTATACTTTTTCAAAACAAAGTTTCTCACGTCAAGAGTTTCTCACTCATTCAGTATTTCACATCAGAAATACTAACATAACAATTACAGTTGTTGCCTGATGCATTTTATTAGATGAATTACTTAAAAAAATAAGACCCTGACCTTCAGCACTCAAATCACTATGACTTGTCTACCTCAGTTGGAAAGCTTGGCTAGTAGTTTAAATTTTTCTCTCTTCCTGAAAGACTTTTTGACCAGGTGGTACTTACCACATGTCTTGATGATACTGTGAACATTTAAACTTGACTGTAGTTCAATCAATTTAAGCTGAATGAAAAACCTTGTTGATAGTGAAAAACTGAATTGAAAAATTGGGATTGGATCTGTCAGAGTTTCTGAGTAGCCAACTTGAAACAAAGTTAGGCTTGTCTGATTCTTTTTGTTTAAAACTTGGCCCTTTTTGACCTATTTACAATAAATATTTATAAACATTGGGCTTTATGTAATATTAGGTGTTTCATGATAGAACCTCTGCATGACCATGATAAGCAGTGTTTATCTCAACAGCATGAATCATTGACCTAAGACAAATTCTTCTTCTTTTATATGGTAAACATAATTGTTCTATATATAGAACTACACGTAGCTCAAAAAGCATGCTAACTGCATGTTAGGTTTGCAGTAAGATTGTTATTTTTTTTAATTACTGCTTGGTTAAACTTAATGCAAAGAGGCAGAGCTATGAACAGAAACTGTCCGACTTCTGGGGCAAGTCTGCTAAACCAGCACGTTTTCTCTAAAACTGTGACTAGGAACCCGTGTCATTGAGAGGTGCTGAAGGTGAGAGCAGTGCTGCACTGGCTTTGTTTGGGTTTCTGCGTTGAAACACTAGTTTGCATGCTTTGCCTTTCCTTCCAAGTCAGTGACTTCAGGAATGTTTTGGTTTTCTGCCTTGCATTAAACCTAGTACTTGTAATTGGTTCTAATTGGCTTGTCCCAAGCAGTCACAAGGAATGCTGTAGGACTGAAGATGGAGGCACTGCCGTCTTTACTTCAAAACATTCCCTGAAGTTCCTGGAGTTGATGACATTCGTTGGGAGTGTGATCAGAGGTTGCAGCCAGGTCTGGTGCACCTGTTCTAGGAAGAGACTGGATTATTCTGCACCGGTCTGCTTCTGGATTGAACTAATTAAGTTGTTAAGCAAAGGTTAATGATCAAGCACCTCATGACTTCTATATCTGGAGTAGGGTTTAAAAAAAATAAAATCCAATTTGCTCTCTAGCTGTTGATGTGACCATTAACCAGTGTGGTCCTCTGAAGCCTTGATTTGTGCTGCAGAGTTCTGGGAAAAACAGGGCTCTGTTTTAAACTGTCTTTCCAAGTGTACGGACATAGAATTATTTAGGTTTCTTTTTTTTTTTTCTGCCCTGAAACCACAGAAGTGTGTGTGTGCATTCATGTTACCTCTGAGGCACTGACACTGCCTGGTGAAAGCGTTGTGTTTCTGTGGGAATTGCAAACACTTCAGTTTGGCTTGGCCTTATTGAGAAGTTTGTTCAATAATTATGGGTATAGGCTTGATACCTGTTCAAACAACATTGCTGAACTTGAGTGCTCATTCAGAGTCAAGCCTACATGAGCCAGAGGCAGGGTTCAAAGATGGAGTGTTTTGTGTTTAAAAACTCCACCTGACTAATCTGGAGAGCGTGGTTGTGATTTCACCCCTGGGAAAGTAGGGAGAAGGTTTCATTGCTTCTCTATTGTTCTGTCAAAGAAGTCACAGCTAAGACTTCATTGCAACACATACCAAGAAAATTCTGCTCTGCTTCCTCAGAGGCATTGAAGCGATTAGCTGGTGTGATAGAAAAATGCCCAGCAGCAAGAGCCCTCTTCCAGCATTCCCCAGGGAGTGCCGGAGGCTTGGCAGGAGCTCACAAGGTGCTGTGGGTGGGGTAGGCCGGGCCAGGCTCTGCCGGCAACTTTGTGCAGTGACTCAGCTCATTCCTCCTCCTTGTTGAGCTGATGGAGGAAGAGATAGTATTTAGGCAGGCTGGGATGAGTACATGAAGTGCAGTACAACTTCAGGTGCAGATGAATATTGAGAGGTATTGAGAATGCACTGCTGTAACCTTACAGGTACATATAGTGCGTTTAGTTTGAAGTCAAACCAGTCTGTCAGCCTGGCTGGGTTTTGGGTTGCAATGTCACCCTTTAAACTGTGGGAGGGGACACTGTAGGGCGGTGAGTGATCATGAGAGTGTTTTCCTGCAAGAGGCTAAAGCAGGACTGTTTTATGAATCCCTCAGCTTGACTGATTTTTCCTAATTCTCATTTTCAAACCCAGATCTGCAGTAGTATTACCTGAATGAATGACAGGTGTGAAATTTAGCCCGGATGTTTTTACAGAACAGCTGAGAGCAGGACTGGGTTCTCAGCCCATTGCCCCCGGCGCAGGGACTGTGTCACCTGGGCATGCAGCCTTTGAATCTCTGGCCCAACACAGAGCTGGGAGCTGCCCAAGGCACCATCAAAGCTAATAGCAGGAAAGGTAAAACCCAAAAAACCTGAGAAACCCCACCCCCCGGCTCTGCTCTTGCCCCCTGGAGAGGGCTTAGGGGTGGGGAAGGCTGGAGATGGAGGGTACAGATAGGCACAGGAGCAGGACTCAGCAGCTGGATGGTATTTTGCCTTGGTTACTGGCCTGCCCTCTCAGAGTGTCTCAGTCTTCCTGCCATAAAATGTAGATAATCACCTTGGTCACTTCTTTAAAGCACACAGTCAGAACTGATATGCAAATTGAAATCAAGATAATGTTTTTATACCTGTAGGCAGCATGAGCAGTGTCATTCCCCCACCCTGTGAATGCGCATTCAGTGGAGCGCCTACACAAATAAAAAACAGCTCAGATTTTAGTTCAGCAGCACTAGGGATCAGGAAAGCTGCTGTTTCCCTGACCCTAGCTCAGTCTGCCTGCTAAGGAAAACTTGGTTTGTCTGTTCCTTGGCACATTTTGTTCTGAGGAGTATCAGCTAAAAAACCTGCTCTGAAGAGCTCAGCAAACAAACCTTAAACCACGATTCTGTACAAAGGGACAGACTTTGTCCTCCAGGATGTGACTGTTTGAGCAGTGTGAGGCAGTGTGGTTGTGGTTGGGCTCACAGAGGTTTTTGGCTGTCTCCATTCCCTTGTGTGTTCTGTGCTGCACAGAAACAGGGACTGTGAAAACCCAGGAAATGCCGCTCCTGTACTGCAGAGGAGTCTTAATGAGATTTCAGCTTCATCACAAACCCATGGTCTAGTGGAAGAGTCACAGTAACTCCAAAAGACCAATGGGAGCTGCAGCCACCAGCTGGAGGTAGAGGAAACATTTCTAGACATTCCCCTAATTCCCAATTGCTCATCTCTTGCTCCCTCTCTTCATGTTTCCACCATGACCTACATTCCTTGGATGTATTTGCCTCCTGATTTGCATATCAATCTGAATAAAATGGCGACATGGCAGTTTTTGCCCTTTCCAGTTGTTTGTACTATTGTGGGACTCCCCAAATTAAGAGGTTGTTAACAGGGACTTGGCCAGCATGTAGCATGGGCACAAACAGTGTGGTGTTTGTTTCCTGCAGGGGGAGAGCAGGGACACAGCAGGACAACACAGATCAAAAACTCTGCATCCTAATGAAGAATATTTCTATTCCAGTTTCAAGTTTTATTTCAGTAATTTATAAGACAAAGCAAGTCATTAAGCACATTGAGCCTTTATACTGTGTGTGTAACCTGCAACCAGGCAAAATAGACCCATACTGTTAATATTAGCACAGCTTTAGTACATCTTCTTCCCTTTCTGTGATGAGAAAATAGAGATGTGCACAATCAAAATTATGCTGGCAGTGTTCAGCTTTCCCTTTCTCAGTAGAACTTCTGCTCTATATTTGTCCCAGCCTCCTTTTCTACACCTGAAAGCATGAATTCCTAGCCAAACCCAAACCACCATTTCCCAGGAAGAAAATCATCCATCCCCATCACCTTGAGACACTTCAGACAAGGTGAGAGATTCCAGCTGAGAAGCACAGCAAGTACCGTGGAGTCTCAGGTGACACAAACCAAATAATGCTCATTTCCACTGAATAGAACCTGATACCCAAATACACAAGCCCTTGATGTGAGGTCATGGTATTGGGATGCCAGGCCTTCCCCAGTGTCCTCACCCACAGGCTCCTGCATGAGGCAGATGGTCACAATAGCAAACCGCAGTGGTACAGACATTTTCTCACCATGATTATTATGTTGTATTTTCTTCCACCACTCTCCCAAGGTAGTTTTCCCCTTTGCAACAAAGATCTACAGCTTCATTCCAGGCTGGGATCAGCTCCAGATCAGACCTCTCCAAGCAGCCACTGTGATGTCGGGTGACACCGACCCTGCGCTCAGTAGGGAAGAGCTGAAACCCAGAACGGGGTCCTGCAGGCACCAGCCATGCATCAGGAGCTGTCACAGGGCAGGGATCTCTGGAGAGATTGTTTCACAAGTGGTTCCCTTTTGGTGTAGTTTGGGATGTTCTTGCTCTTCCACCATGGCCTGAGTCCGTTAGAAAGACTCCTGGGTGTTTAGTCACATTTTTAGAAATGTCTCTTACTCTCTAAATCAAGACTATCAGAGCAGCCCTATTCTCTCTCTATGGATTTATCTATGAGATGACTCAGCTTCAAGGCTCATGTGGTATTTTAAAGTCTCTGATAACATTTAATGCCTCTCTTCATTTAGCAGTGAAATTCAAGTGCTGCTTCTTGAGAGCCTTTTGTGAACCCCAGAGCCTGCATGATTCCTACAGGCTGATTATTCTTTAATGTCTATGTGGGCTCCCTCCAGGCACAAAAGATTAGTTTTGCAATGCTGCTCTGAGTTTATTTTAAAAAAATTATTCAGATGGTTGCCATGAATTCTCAAAGCAGAGAGAACATCCTTCTACTTATTAAATGCAGCTCTCACAAGCACCAAATAAATCTTTTTGCAGAGTACATTTGCATTAACTCCTGCAGCTCTCTGTTCCTTAATTAGTTCCACACGCAAAATTCCCCAGCGTAACGCCCCAATGAAGAAAATGAGGCTGGGGTTTAAAACAAAATAATTTAAATCCTTCAATTTAGTGCCCAAAAGGCTGAACCAGCAGCTCCTGGTCCAGCAGTGACTCCCACACGTTGCCGTGGAAGTTAAATGAAGTTCTAAACGAGCTACTGTGTCTAAAATCTCTCAGTTGCTGCCAGGACACCGCTGTCAGCTGCTGCTGCTGCCCACCGACCGCTCCCACACCTGCACCACAGGCTCATCCTCTGCCTCGGGCAATAGCAGTCATCCCAAAATCAGGCCCACCGCCTTCTGCCGAGCACAACAGAAGCTAGTACCGAGTTTCCCCCCACGCCACTCGTGTGTGGGTGGCCAAGCGAGATGCAGAGATGGTTCCTGGAATGCCACCAGCCTCCCACTGCCCCATGGGGAGATCTGGGCGCTTGCATTTTGCCTCTTTCCCCTCTTCCTTCTCCCCAGCACGGCTGTTGTGCACTCTCCTGGATGCAGCTGTTATTAATTCATAGAGACAGCTCCCCGCAGGGTTCCGATTACAATTCTCCATGGAGCCGGGCTCACATTATGCTTTACCTGTGAAAGTATCAGGCTGGCAGGCAGCCACAGGAGGCTCCCAAGGCTGGGCGGCAGCGGGGGTTTCCTGCCTGCACTCCCAGAGGGGCAGGTTCTTCATTTCTTGCATTTCCCCAACTCTCACAACCTGACTTCGCTTACACAAGAAGTCTCCCAGCATGGGGGCGTTGCCAAGGTGCAGAAGTCTCTTGCAGGGGCTTTCCGAGGGCACGGTCAGAGGTAACTCAGTGCCATTGCTGCAGAAGGCACAAATGGAAGGCTGGCGAGTAATGGTGTGAGCAGCAATTACATACAAGCACTGCACAGGATTTTATTTCCACAACCCCTATGGATCTGCTTCCCCAGGAACACCACCAGTTACTGCTATTGAGAGTTCAAGTCCTAAATTTGTCTTCTGATGGTAAAGGGTCAGAAAACACTGTGGAGCAGTGTGGGATCACAGTGATGTAAAATGAAGATGGCTCTGCATTTCTGGCCATCTTGTCTTCTATGCTGCCTGACTTGAAGTTGGGAACAAACTGCCATGTGTTGGTAGGGGATTATAACTAGTGCTCTAAATACCAAACTTTCAGCAAAAGGCAATAGGACTCAAGAGCATGTGCCTACACTATTTCTTGGCTTCAGTCTGTACTTTTAGAGGCTGCAGCTGACTGGAGCAGAAAGGGGCTTACCATGTTTTCCTGTGTTGGTGTGTCAGGAATGCTGCACATGGCTGAGGTCCAGCATGACCTTTAACCATTACCCTCCTAATAAATTTTTAACAAATGATCAGTATCAAAACCAAGACCCACCTGACAATCTAGACCTACTGGTGCTTTGAAAAGGGGTCTCTGCTTGCCTGCAGAGAGGTTCTGATGCTGTCACTGTGTCTATTTTTCACTTCACCTGGAATTTGCAGTCTAGCATCATATCAAGAAGTCTTTTTTTTAAACAGAGTAAAAGTTATTTTTTAACTATTGCTCATTGAAGCATACGCGTGAGTGCCAGTTGTGGAAGGGGTAGAAATTGCCCTCTCCATGGCACAATGCCCTAAAAAGATAAGCTGAACAGGGCAGACCCATTTCTCCCCTTGAAAGCAAGCATTAGCTTCAATTACAAAACACCTATTTCCAATCAGGTGTTTTCCCCTCAACTAGGAATAATAATAAAGTGTACCTTCAAGGCAGGCTTCTCAAATCATGCAAACAGCTCATTTAACATTGCTTGTATTTTATAAATTCTCCGCTGACTCCATTAACATTGCTTCTGTTATTTTAAAGACCATTTTCAAAAGGCAGCTTTCAGATTTTGTATTAAAACCCTGTATTTATGGCCTTCTGAGAACCACTGTGCAGATTACTCACAGGATCTACAGTGTCTGGCCATTTTCCCTCTGGTACTAAGACAACCACAGTACACTTGGCAGTTTGGTCACTGTGCTCCCAGAGTTCTTGTGCCCGGTGACATGCAATTCCAAAGAAGATTCCTCAGGAACACGACAGCTTCTCTTAGTGGTGGTGATACTTACTGCAGCCAGGACACACACCACTAGTAAAACATTTCTTGTTAAAGCCCAGCATCATGGCACAATGGACATCTGCTTTGGCTGTGGAAGAAACCTGAGTTTAATTAGTGGCTGCCTTATTCATGGTCTAGGTATGTAGTTTAGGCTGCATATTGTTCTTACTGAATTCTTATAAACAAAAACCATTGAGATTTTAAATACAGCAACATCACTGGTTTGACTCAATGCAAACACTGTCTTAAAAGATTTTTGCCAAGGGATTTATATAAAGTCTCATTGAAACTGAATAATCTCTTCTAGTGTTTTCTCCTGGCCCAGTCTGCAGCAGAGCTTTTCTCCCCATGTTCAGGGGGAAACAATTGAAAACTATCTAAAAACAAGCTCTTGAAGGTGCTGCTTGAAAAGTAAATTCTTCAAAAGCACAGCAAGGACTTTGCAAATGACTGTGCAGGAATAAGCTCAGAGTTTATGATTCCCAAAACTGTTCATTTAAACTGACTACATCACTGATTGTCTCTTTGACGTCAATGAAGACCACCCTTTTTCTAACCTCCTCTGAACAGCCTACCAGGATTACACAGAGCCAGAAAAGACCCGTCGGTGGCAACTGCCAAAAAAAGAAGTAATTATTTTCTTTCATTACAGTGTATTATAACTGTGTCACACATATAAACAGTAGAAACAAGTGCAGGAGTTTCACTGAAACCGTCCATAACATTTCCTGTGGCTTTGTGCAATCACCAATTCAAATCTAAACACCCACATAATTTTTCATTTCAAACGCTCAACCCACCCACAAGAGGCAAATATTTGTATGGTTCTTTTATTGAGATGATGTCAATCTGGAAACAGAGGGACAGACAAGAAGGGGAAATACAGATTCAGTGAATAGGAGCAATGAATCCTATCAGTCATGTCCACAAGGCAGTTTGCTACACATTGTGAGACACTGTCCAAGTGGAGAGCATGTCCAGAGTGTGCCTAGAGCATCCCAGAGCATCTAAACACTTGTCAATGCTGTGGCACAAACAGGATTGGAAGAATCCACCAAGCTGAGCCCTGTGATGAGAGTACCTCTCAATTTCCAGGGAAACGTCACATACAACATAAAAATGTCTGGCCTCGCGGTGGGTGTTAGATGGGGATGCTTTGCTCGAGATTTTCTAACTGTTCTTCAAAAAATTTGATCTGCTCTTCAAGGTCCTTCTGTTCAATCAGCAAGGAGGTTTTGACTTGAACAAAGTGTTGATAGTCCTGGAGCTGCTCCTCTGTCAAGTATTTGGCAAGGATTCCAGAGACCACACGTTCTCTCCGGTCCAGATTCTCCTTCAGGTCCTTTGCATCTTCCCACTGTCGAGACAAGAGCTTGTGCCGTTCATTCAGTGATTGCTAATGGAATCAAAAAACAAAGCAGCACACCATGAGAACCCATCATTCCTGCCAGGCTCTATTTCTTCATTTGGAAGCCACAGTCGATTTAATTTAATCACTTCCTCATGTGGGCTTTTTGTTCCACCTGAGTTTTTTTTTAATTGAATTACTCATTCTTCTGGCTTGTAAGGTAAGCAAACAGTAAATGCCATCAAGGCTCACTTCTCCTATGCTGCCCTCATGAAAAAAATCAATATACTTAACATTCTGGTCATTTTAAAGTATTCAGTAACAATCTTCATTGAATTAGAAGCTCTTTAAGGCACGTATCTTTGGGTTTTGTGTGCTGCATGTGGCCAGAGTGCCAGTGACATATCAAAAAGATAGAGTGGCTTTTATTAAAAGGTCTGTGTTGATGCCAAGATGATTTTTTGCCTTTTCTTTTATATACCTTTTATATATGCTCAGTACTGTTAACATGCATACTTGTAATTCCTTATGTCTGATAACATAGGCCTAGTATCCTGTTAAGCCAAGAGACCAAACTCCCTAGAGACCTGGCACCTGGAGGCCAGAAAGCCCTGTGCTATCTTCAGAAACCAAGGCCCTCTCTAGAACATGTCCTATAAACTAAGATTTAGCCCATGCAGGGGGGAATTCCTCAGGATTGGGAGAGATCATGCTATTCATCCAGGCCTCCCATTGGGGCACCTTTGTTCAATATGCTCATTTGTAATGTCTATAAGTTGTATATGTGATCTGTCGTGTGTGTGCATTTCGGTGTGTTCCACCTTAGCAAAGTGGTGTACCGTAAAGACCCTTATTAAATACCAAGGTAAAAACCCTTTATCCCTTAACTCTGTCTGGCTCTCAGTTTTTCAAGACCACAAAAAGACACCAATGTGATAAAATAACTGTGATGTAGACAGTAGCTGTTCATCAAAGGCTTCTTTTAAAGAGTTGGGCCTTGCTTGTTCTACAGGATTTTTATACCTTTCACCTTTAGCTAATTCTCATTCAGCTGTAATAATTTTCATAAGGATTACGCTGCTGGAAAGTGTCCTGTTCCAGGACAGTGTCCATAAACAGAGCACAGAGCAATGGTCACTACTGACACCCTAAAAATGGACTCAAAGATTGAGACTACTGGTTTTGCTGACATGAGGGCAAATGCAGTTAGTGGGAGATGGTTGTTAAAAATGTTGGCACTTAACCAAGTCTTTATTAGGCATTTTATTCAAATATTCAAATACATTATTTAAATGTGTTTCCTATGAAGAGTATAAATGTAATACTAGAGAAAGAACACCCTCCCTGCCTACCATAAAGTGAAAGTAAGTATGAAATACTGTTTAAAATTATTCACATTAACACAACTGACATTTTGGAAGAGGTGAATCCTGGCTCTCCATGTCATGCATGGAAGGACCTTTTCAGTGCTATTCTGTGTGTGAACTATGATGAACCTCCAGAGATACATGTCAGCATCAACACAGCTCCAGAAAATCCCAGTTATTCTAATGCTATGCTTTTCCATTTTCCAAAAGAGAGATAACAGCAGGTATTGTGTTGATAAAAACATGTCTAAGAGCAGTAAGAATAGTAGGGAAGCATAATTCCTGGGATAAATTTGGCTTTTCTTTTTCAGCAAAAAGGGAGACTTTCCAAGAGCTGAAATAATTTCCTGGTGACATGAGACAGTTCTTCATTTTCCATCAAAGCTGGCTAGTTGAGTTAAACTTCAGTGACTTTTATCTCAAAATATGACCACACCTTCCTGCTCACTAGGACAAATCCATTCAGTGAAATATGACTTAAAAGGCAGTGATTAATGCAATGAAATTACCGGTGGAGAAACAAGCCCACAAAAAGCCCTGTGAAGCTCAGGTTTGGAGCTCCTCCCCAGGGAGCAGCCCAAGGGTCCAAAGGCCACCCCTCTGGCTTGGAGCCTCTCGGGTTTTGCTGTTGGCCCCCAGCACCCAGCTGCAGGCTCACCCTGCACTCCTGTGCCCCAGCACTGTGCCCTGGGCCTCACCAGAAACCTGCTCTGCTCTATGGGGACACAGCCCGTCCTGGGACATAAACATTGCCTGGGCTATGGCTGCTTGGGATAATGTACAACTAATAAGCTAAATAAGCTGTCAGATAAATGAGCTGAGCATAGCTGCACCTGGAAAGAAGTGAACCAAACAAATTCAATGAGTGACTTTTGTTGTCACCCACCTTCTCCTCAGCCTCTGTGCTGCCATCCATCCTGCTCAGGGCGTTCTGGACTCGGGCGAGGCGGCTGGACAGGCAGAGCAGGAGGTTCACCACCTTCTCCATGTCCCCAATGAACATCATGTAACGCTCAAATTCATTGGGCTTGCAGAGGTCCCTCACCATGACCTCCAGCTCCTCAGCCCACCTGGCACATTCCCTGACTTCCAGGAGGACCAGCTCCTGTTCCTCCCACAGCACCTGCAGCCTGGATTGGAGACTGGCCATGAGTTCTAGCTGGAAAAAGAAAACAACAAAACAAAACAAAACAAAGTCACAGAAAAAGTTAATGCCAAAGAGAATCCATATCAGTTCTAGAGAGTGCATTTTCTTCATGTTGTCTTTGCCAAATTTTTGATTTTTAAAATAATTTTAAGCTACAGGAAAGAAAAAAGGGGAAAAAAGGCAGCAATGTTTTCTAAGCTGTACTTAATTCTCAAACTCTGAAAAGTAAATTACTGGTAATCACCTTAGCTGGTGATATATTCTCTGGCTCAGAGAGTTTCCAGTCAGTCAGAAGGGAACTGCAATAAAGATTACAACATGATTACACAGAGTTGTTGTTCTAAGACATGAGTATGAAGTCCCAGCTTTGTACCAAGCTTTGGAAGAACTGATTAGAATTTCACTTATCATGTGCACAGAAAAAGTCAGTTCTGTTGGGCAATTCAAGCAGGCCACGATGCCTGGCTAGAAAAGTAATCAGAGGAGGCTCTTTCATAGGGAAATTATGTGGAAAAAGGCCTCAAGACTTGAGTGCGAGCACACCCTCAGCTTCTTTGCAAGTTGGCCAATGCCACCATGAGCAGGAGCAGCAGTAAGACAGCAGGTAATGTGCACAGCAGGAGGAGCTTCAGGAAGGCAGATTGTCATTACCTGAGGTGGAGCATTGCTAGGAGAAAAAGAACACCAGACTCTGCAAAGCTACATAATCACCTTTCCAAGCTCCATACTTCTATCACTGTCCAGCTACATCCCCAATTCTCTGCATGTGTGGAATTAATTGGACGCTGGAATGTGCAGAAGCTGCTGCCAGCTCTCAGAGTAAAGAATATTTCTTATTTAGGCTGCCAGTTCTAATTTATTTTACAGATTTTGAGATTAGATTTGAGTGTTAAGTTGAGAGTTTGCTGCTGCTGCACAGGAGGTGGCTGTGCAAGGAAACCTTTAATGATGATAGATGAGAGATCTGAGTCAAATCAGGCAGGATTTAAATATTACCATTTATGATCAATATGACAATTTGCCAGGACTTTACCTACTGGCAAAAATTGATTCAAAGTTACCTGTGAAATTTTATTTGGATAAAAATATCCATAGTAATAATGATATTAATAAGAATTTCTTTGTCATGATGGAGAAACAGTGGTTCCTGTGATGGTCATCTACATACTTTCTTAGATGTGATGTCATCTAGCTCATTTGTGCTGTCTCTGTTCCTCTTCAGGACTCGGTGTCCCACAGAGGCAGGATCTTTGCTCCTTTGCTTGGTTTCATGTTCAGATTTTGGACATTCTTCTGGTCTATCTCCATGACTTTTCCTGCTATTGGAACAGAAAATAAATACCCACAGCAAACACTTAAGAGTTTTCTTCATAAACACTGAATTCATGGTTTTATCCATCTAGACTTCAGGATCACTCTCCTCTCTTCTCACCACAAGAGATCTTCTAGTTTTTAGAAGATATAGAGCAAAAGATTTGCAGCCTAGTCTGCCACAGTCCCTTTATTAAGGAACCACTGAGCCACTTTTCTTCCATCATATACCCTTAGCCTCAGACACTCCTTGGTGTGTAAATCAGAAAGCTATGTGTCTTCCTAATGAAACAAAAATAAAGCAATGTGCTCAAGTTCATCTTACTACTAGTATGTATAGTATCTATACATTAAATGAGAAAAAGTGCTAGATAATTGGTTTTGTCTACTTACTCATTCTCCTGCACGTGCTGTAGCTTTCTCCTTCTCCTCCGTGATTTATCCAGCATGGAAATGTTAACAGGAAACAAACCCTCCATCAGGTCCAAAGCAGTTTTTCTAAGAGGATGAGGCATGAGAATGTCCACCAGAGAACTGTCTTTGGCAATGATCTCCATAGCAAGCTCTTGGTCTCGCTGGTCCTGAGCAGACTGCAGCCTCCTTTTGGGCAGGTGTGTCTCTCTCTCCAGGGGAACATCACTGTGGTTGTTGTGCATGGATGTTTCCTGGGCAAGTAAGCCTTTGGCTGGATTTTTGTCTCCTTGGTGAGGCTGAGTTGATGCTGTGTGGAGATGCATATCCTGCTCTGGAGAAGCTGCAGAGAAAACAGCACACTGCTCTGGATGCTTGAGTGAAACATTCCCACTCTGAGACTGACTTCTGTGTTCCTCCTCCACTCGAACACTCTCCTTGCTTCCACCTCTTGGCACAGGTATAGAGGTATCAGGAGTCTGCTCCTTTTTATCCTGACCACACACATGTCCAGTTATGTCATTGTGTTCACGAGTCTTGGGTCCATTTTTCTCAGGATCACGGAAACTGTAAGGAAGAAGACAGCTCCTGTTATTTGGGACATTCCCTCTGTAACATATATTTTTGCACTGCTTAAGAGCTATGATCAAATGTTTCTGATGTTTAGGTTCTGTCTGTAACTTACAGTAATTTTTATGCTAACCTGCTAAACTAGGAAATTTAAGAATTTTTTTTTCAATAAGATATTCAAGTCTCCAGAAACCACTGGGATATTTTTGTTTGAATGGAAATTATTTTACTACAAAAGAGTCATCACTGCCTTGCTGAGACAGACTTCAGATGTTATCTCCCTTGATGCTCCTCAGACTAGCAAAGCAAATATGGAGAGTTAAAACACAAACTTCCTAGTTAGTGATGCATAGACAGCACAGGTTTGGTTTGTTGTTTTTTTTTTCCTTTAAAAAAACACACCAAAATCCCTTACTGCACCAGTCCTGAACACGCATATTCTCCAGGAGTGGGCATCTCGGAGCTGTTGGAAATGCTGTTTTCTCCCGAGCTCGGATGAGGGAGCTGTGATCCCAGAGATGTGACGGAGCGCGGCTGTGCAGGGACAGCTGCTCAGAGGCACCTGGCGCTTCTCATTTCACGCAGTAGAAACGATTCCAAAGGCTGACCCGACAGGAGCGGGTGAATATTCCCATATGGACAGCGAAGGATCCCGAGAGAGAAGGAGGGGAGCAGCCTGGGACATGGGCTGGACCCAGGCACAGCTTCACAGCCTTACCTGGAGATGCCGGAGCTGCTCCCACAGCGCGGGCACGGTGCTGCTGCTGCACCTCTGGCACATCTGCACGTGTCCTGGAAGGGAAAACACCACATTGGGGCAACCAGCATGTCAAGTGAGGCAGCTGCTTAACTTTACTCCCATGTTTGTTATCCCCAGAAAGGGAAGCTGATGGTAGGTCTTCAAGTNTTTTTTTTTTTTAATCTTTGGGGGTGTTTTTGTTGGCCTCTTTTTTATTAATTAAATTGCTATTATGCTCTTCCCAGGTAGCATCCATTTTTTTTCCCCCCAGAAGACCAAAAGAACAGCTGCCAACAAAAGATAGCTCTACTCCCATAACAATTCAGAAATTCAGCATTGGTGGAAGTTTGTCAGTCTCTTCAGTAGGGCAATTTTACTGGTATGCTGAATTATTTATTTTTTGGCCCTTTATCTTCTTTATTCTCCTCAACAATATTGACAGCTATCTTTCAAATTCAGGAGCCGAAAAAGGTTGGTCATTCATAAAATTTTTCTTATAATGACCTTTTTTGGGATAGGGGTCTAATGACATTGCTCTCATTAACAATAATGACTGCTGGAGCACAAACAGCCTCACCCTGCATACAGCAAATTCTCTGCCAATGCCTCTTCCAAGTGCCCGAGTCCCTCTTGACTTTCTTTATGCCTCCTTTTACGGGTTTGTTGTGACAGATATGGCTGGTCTATAGTTGCACAGATAATTTGGCTAACAGATACCAGCTCAACCAGCCTAGCTCGAAGTAAACGAGCCCCCAGACACAGTAATGATAGATTGGATTCAAACCCAAATGAGGAGCTCAGCCAATCCCTTTGAAGCACCCACATCGCTGCCCAGTGAGCTGGGCAGAGCTGAGCCCCCTGACCATTCATGTCTGTAGCACAGGAAATTTGGCAGCCCTCTAAAAGGAGCTGCAGGACAGTGAATGATTGTTGTTGCTGCACAAACTCGGTGTGTCGATGTTGTGTCCCTGTCTCTGTCTCCACAGCAAGAGTTTCTTACCTGTGTGGAAGAAGGAGTGGATTTTGGTCTCTCAGGAGCTCTCCCAGAGGCAGAACCACTGGCTTGTGGGAGACTTTCAGCTGATGGACACTTGCTGGTACAGCTCCCATCCCCTTTGTTGGGATTGCACCTGCTGCTCACGTTCAGTGGGGGAGCAAAAGGCAGAGGAGGAAAAACATCTGGTGATCTTTGTTCAGAGAGAGGTTGGCAGAAAACCTCATCATTTTGCATCTTCCCGCTTCCATTTGGGTTGGAAATCTCGGCGGGAGCACCTTTGGGATTTGACAGCCTCTTCTGCAGGGGAGGCTTATGCAGTGGGAGGTGTTGTGAACCACCTGGTCTTTGACTGATCTTTCGTTCCATGTATTTGATCAGTGCACTGTGCTGGATTTGTTTCAGCTCTGTCCTGGAGACACTTGAACTGGAAAGTGCCCTTCCTCTGTTCTCCAGATCCCTTCTCCTGGATGCCACAGCATCTTGCTCAGTGATTTCATCCCTAACTTGACTCCATGATACTTCCTTATCCATTAGGTGATTGAGCTTCTCAGGCTCAGAGTAGCATAGTTTCTTTTGCTCTTGGGTTATCCTTTTCCTTCCCCCACCTTTTTGTGGTCTCTTTATTTCTTCATTTCTACTGAAACTTTCCAAGGATTCTAGATGAGAAGGGGAGCAAGGAACAGGTTTGGCATCCTCACTTGCACTGGATAACGAGAAAGACCGAAGGTGTTCAACTGATGGCCTTTTAGAGGATTTCTGTCTCAATCTAACAGGCAAACTCATCTGTAAGTCTTTTCTTTTAAAGGAGGTTTCTTTGAGAACCTTTTTCTGAGCCACTTTAAGTTTCTCTATATAGTCATTCTGGAAACTCTCTTCTGTGAATGAGGCAGGACTCCTAAAAATGAGATCTTTGTTCTGGAGCAGGAGATCATCAGCACTGCGCTGATGATGGTGGCTGCTCCTCTGAAGCTGATGGCCTTCTCTTTGTATCTCTAGACACTGTGCTGAGGCAGCATAGCTGCTTGATGGAATTTCCTTTGGTGACCTCCTTGAGTCCTTGTTGGGGTGCAGGACATTGGTGGTTTTCCCTGCAGAAAGATAGTAAAGCATGGGAGTTGCCCGCCTGGTTATTTGTTCACCAGCATGGTCCTCCTGAAGCTGTCTTGAGAGCTGTGTTTGAAATACAGGCTGGTGCTTCTCAACAGGAGGTTCCTCTTGTCCCACACACGTGCTGAGGTCAGAACTGCTGTTGTTACCCTGGTTTTCCTTCTGGACTTCATGTAATGACTGAGATGTGGAATCTTCATTTGGTCTGACAAAAGCCTTTTGGCTTGTGCCATCACAGCACTCCTTCCTTCCCTGACCCAACTCCTCACACTGAGGGTGCTCCACTTCCATAGCATTGCAGCTGCAGGACAGTGGTGATCGCTGCACTTTGTTTCGCTGGTTTGGGACTGGTTCCCTAATATTTCTCGTAACTTTTCCTTCAGAATCATAGCACTGATTTTTGTCTGTGTAAATGTTCAGCTTCCTGGGAGCATTTTTATTTAGAAGAGCATTTTCCATATATTTCAATTCCGAACTGTCCTCAAACACATCCTGATCCATGTCTGAATGCCACTCTGCATGGAGTGGTCCCTGAGCACAGGGCAAGGATTCTTTCCTCTGGCTGGGCCCTGACACAATGCTTGGGAGAGCTGCTTCTCTGCCACTTGGCTTAGGCACACCCCTGGGACACTCTTTGACTTCCTGTGTATCATTAACAGCATTGGGGTTGGAATGTGCTTGGTGATAGGATTTGGAGTTCATCTCTTTGGGAATTTTATTAGCATGACTTGAATGATAAGCAGAAAGTATTTTGGGGACATTCACCACAGAGTCTGTCTTTAAATATTCTTGAAAAATGAATGAAGAAGGTCTTCTAAAAATGTGTGGATTGCTTCTCTTAGTAGGTTGTGATGGGCTCCACTCTCCACTTTCCTCTGTCTTTAATGCCTGAACTTTTGACACTTCGTTTTTAACAGCAGAAGAAAGGCCCTTGTTTTCCAGAGTCTTTTCCCTATTAGGCCCTACATCTTGCTCTGTAACTGCAACCCAGTGTTGACTCTGTGGTACATCTCTATCTGCTAGCTGGCTGTCCTGCACACCAGGGGCTGGCTGCACACCACACCCAGGGTGCCCTGCAGAGCCTTGTCTCTCTCTTGTCTTTTCCAGGTGTCTGTTAGTGATGTTATAGCTGTCCACTCGCGTGGGAGGGGACAGTGGAGGTGCTGCCAGGGCTGGAGGTCCCTGATTTGAAGTCCTTTGGGTGGGAGTAATTCCACAGCCACCTGTGAGACTGCTGCTATGAGAGTTGTGGGTGCTCAGGTCTGGTGCCTTGTAGGGCTGGGGGGGTCTGAGGTCAGAGTGTGCAGCACTGAGATTATAAATTCCTGTGACATATTCCGAGTCCATGTACGGGACCTGCTCTGGAGGCACACAGAAATATTCACCGTGGCATGATGGTGTGGGGTACTCTGGAACATTTGATCCTCCTGAGAAAGAGCTGTAAGCAGAGTCTGCCCTTCCAGGGAGGTGGAAGAGATGTTCCATGCTGCTGATTGACTTCACTGACAAGAGATGATCATTTTCAGGAGAGGCCACAGGCTCTACCGGCTTCCCAGTTCTGCCACCTTGCCTGTGAGTCCATCTTTCTATCTCATTCCCAGCTGAAGTCATGTTGTAGTATTTCCAGAAATCCAAGTCTGATTAAAAGTCCACAACTGAGTTATTAGAAATGAACATTTCTCTCTACAGTTACATTCCAGTAATATCTAGAGGATCCTGAAAAGAAAGAGAAATGTGTGAAAAAAACTCAGTGGGAAGATTCTCACGGCACATCTCAGAAAACCTTTTCCAGAGTCCTATAAAAAAAGTGACTTGAGACTGACAGAGCATCTTGATGAGATATTCTGCTGTCAGTCCCAAGTCACAGATTTTGAAAGATGGCCAGATGTTTATGGCTGCAGCTCAGAACTCCCCTGCAAACCCCCAAATGGACTAGGAAAAGGCACCAGCATAGAGTTCATGTACAACAATACGCAATTTTTGCAGAGTCTGGAAAACAGCCTGTGTTTATCAGCAGCACTTGACAGTTCCTCTCTGATGGCTGTGCATGGTGCCCATAGGTTTAGTTTAACAAATGGATCTCCACAAGCAACAACCTAATGGGCCAGGAGAAGACCAGCAGGAGATCCTCACACCAACAGCGTGAGCCTCTCAGCCACCTCTGCCAGCTCCAAACCCTGCGATGTGCCCCCAGGCAGTTGGAGCCTCAAATAAAAGACTGAACCCAGCACCAGAGTGGTGCTATCCAGCAACCTTCTTTAGTATTTCTCATTTAAACCAGCTCTGGAAACTGATTAGTTATTAAAAAAAGCAAAGAAACTATCATGCAAAGCTTCATCAACAAACTGCTCCAGTAAAAGGCCTTCTGAGGAGACACAAACTGTGCCCAGATCCCTCTAAAATATTACGTCTGATTTATTCATAAAGGTTGAGCTCACCAGACACTAATCTGTCATTACCAATATCATATTTCTGTGGTGGGGTCTCAAAAAGCTGGCAGAAAGAGAGGTTTCAGGGTGATGTTTCCCTTTAATTAAAAAAAAAAAATCACATTCCTGCCTTGTTTCAAAGACGGTCCTGGTATCATTCATTTTGAGCCAAAGGAAGAGAAGGAGAGGAGCCAAAATACACAAGTTAATCTATAAATGAAATTTGGACTGGTGAGGCACACTAAATAAATTAACTAGTTTCTGGGAAATGAAAACAGCCTAACACCACAAAGTGGTAATTTGCCTGATGTGGTGGGGTTGTTTTNGTTTGTTTGTGTGTTTTTTTGGTTTTTGTTTTGGTTTTGTTTTGTTTTTTTCAGATGTTTGGTGTTTTAACATTTCAGTAAGAAACCAACTCAAGGATGTCTGGAGTTCTCTCCCTCTTTACAGGTGATTTAAAACACAATTGTGCAATTTAATTGTCAGTCGGTGAGCAACAAAGGAAATAGGCTGGTGCTGCCATTCCCCATCCTTTTCACCAGGGTGTATTGAGGAATTTAAAGAAATAAACACCTTAGATACTTGGTGAAAGGAAAACCTTGGATTTTCTGAAACCGCTGAAGAAAAAAAGCAGCTGAATGATTTCAACGACCCTAACTGCAGACTGGAGGGTACCAAGGTGTATCACACTGCGGTTACATTTCCGAGGCAAACAGAGTGCCCTGGAAGTCTGGCCCATGGCAGTGACCTCTGGGTCTCACTGAGCTGTACCTGAAGGTGCTGTGGGTGCACAGGATCAAACCATTCCACAAGACATCCAGAAGACAGATTGCTCTGTCATTCTTATCTCCCTTGTTTTAATTAAATTTTTCTCCCAGTGGAACCTCTCCAAGCAGCTCTTACTCATGGTGCTGTAAATAGACCCAGCCAAGTCTTTGTCTGGGATGTGCTGGCAGAGTTCCAGGGAAGTTAATGGAGCCACCCTGATTTAGAATGAGAATTTGGCTCTAACTTTTCACAGCAATGTGTAGAATCCAAGTAACTGTTATGATTTAGTTCATGTCTATCAGTGGAAGTTCTCTCCTGGTTTCCTATACCAGTCATTCCCAAGGTCTCTTTTCCCCCGTTGTTTCAAGCTCCTCATTGGGATTTACAGTGAAGTTGGCAATAGAGAGAATTTTTGACTCAGGTTTTTACAATACCAGAACTGTTAGGAAATATAATTTCAGTATCTTAGAAGACTGAGGTAAGAACCTCTGACTGATTGAAATACACCTTAGGGAAAACTTGTCTTATTTCTTTTGAAAAGGGTATTTTCTAGGCCTTGGCAGCAGAATCATTTATCTCAATATGTTCAAGGAACTATGTGGAAACTGCCCTCTTTCCCATAAAAGAGAAAATCATTAATGTCCTTAAAAGTCAACTGCCATGAACAAGGACATTATTGTTCTCAGCGGGGAGGTGGTAGAGCTTCCTCATGGACTGTGCTGTCTCTGGGTCTCAGATATATTCTGGCAAGACTGGAATCCTATTCCAGACTGGCTTGCAATATTTACATTGTAAACCACTGAAAGCAAGAAGAAAAATGTTAAATTAAAGTATATCAGAACCAAACCCACTGAAAGATGGAGGGAAGTGTGACTGACACTGAAGAAGGCTTCAAGCATCAGCACCTTGTTATGTAAAAGTCTTTCATACATTTTCTATGCAGCCTCCCATGGGCAGCTCCACACAGCTCTGGCTCTTTCTTCTCTCTCCCTTCTGCAGTTCCAGCTGGCTCCTTCCTGTCCCTAGCACAGCCACCTAATCCTGTCTGTCCCTTGCATGACATCTTACCCTTTCTGTCCCTCACATGACCTCCTGTCCCTCCCTCCTCACAGCACAGCAGACTCCAACTGACCCCAACCAGCAAACTCACCCTTATCACACCCATAGCTGTGAGGGCAAGGCTGCTCCACTCTTTGGTAATTAATTCAGCTGCAATATATTGGGGACAAGACTGCCTCCAGCACTATCTCTATCTGTCCTCCCACAGACGTGTATTAACAGTGTATCCAAGGAAGTGTATTCACTCCATGCCCAAGGAAGAAATAAAGCCACTATCAACCTATTAAGTTCCAAAGTTGTTTGCTGGTTGTTTTTTGTTGTTAAAAACAGAGACTAACTTAACTTCCATCCACATCATCCTGTTCTGTTCTAGGGAAAGGTGATGCAAGGCATTGCACAATCTTGAATTCTTTGCAACCAACTCAGCGTGTCAAAGCCTCATGTCTGGCGTATAAGCTCTGTACAGAGAGAGCCCAGTGATTCCAGAGCACAGTCAGTGAACAACTTACCTGTCTTATAAGGGCAAGATTTATTATAATTACAGTTTGGTCTCGTTTGACCTCATTTAGAGTTTGCTAGGTGCTGTAATTGATCCGTAACTCACCAGCACTTCTATACACTTCTATCCTTGCCTAAACAAATCATCACCCATCAGAAACACAGGAATTCTCCTTCAAGTCTCTGATTTGCCCTCAACAACCCAGGAAAAATGGCCCCTGGCACATAATGCAGACTGCAATCATTTGTGTACTTGTGGAGTTCCCTTGAAGTGACCAATACAATCTTTCCATCACAAAAGCAAGAATGACAATTTTCCTTAATAAACACAGGCAGAGTTCAAACCTTCCTAGCTCTGTTTTTGTGTAATTGCCCTTTTTATACAAATGGCTCCATGAAAATAAAGGGGAAACCCACAGCTGTTAATCTGGATCAAACTACAGTACACAAGTGTTCTCCAGAAGAGAGCAAGTGTGCAAAATGCAAAGCAAACACCTTGACCAACCTACCAATATTATGTCATGTCCACGTTTGTGAATGACCTGTTCCTTATCAAAGGGTAAACACTGCATGTAAATATTAACTGAAATTCTTCAGATTCCAATCTGTTGCACTCTCTGCAGCACCTGACCCATCTGCTCCCCAGGCCGTGAGATCTCATTGCTACCAAAAGATCACCTGAGAGATTCTTGCTTTAGCAGGTGATCCTCCTGGCTTTCCCAGGGCAGCCTAGGGAGGCCAGAATCCTGGGGAAGTCAGGTGTTGTTTCTGGCATCCCAGAAACCTTCAGCAGGTCATTGTGAACTAGCACAGGTTTCCAGTGCTGTATCCAGGTCTTCCTGGACAGAAACCCATGGCCCTGCACAACATGGATGCATTCACAGTGACTCTACCTCTGAGACATGAGATGTCTGGAAACAAGAAATGCTCCTTTGACCAGACTCTGAAACATTCAGAAATTCCAGACAAATGTCCAAAATCTTCAAATTCCATCACTTTGACATGACTGTTGAAAGGGTGAGAGAAATGGAAGGATACTACATTCAGGAAAGTGTGGCTGGCATTGCCTTTGTGCCCAGCATCTCTGAAAGTCACTATTTCTCTCTTTCTCTGCCTTTTTCATAGATACTTTCCCTTTGTTACTATTTGTTTCTAGCCTGTAATCAACAATTTTATCCCCTTGGACTTTCAACTTTAGCTTTCAAACAGGAAGGCAAACATCAGATGATACTGCCTTTGGTTGACTGAAAAGCACTTTCTGCTAATCTGGTTTTTTGGTTTTTTGGTATGATTTCTGAAGACTCTCATCACTGTTTTTCTCATTTAGTGCAGTTTCCAGAACTATCGAGCAAGTAGATAATGGTCACCAAGGATATTGTACATCAACACCCAAGGACAAAATCTCACATTTGGCTTCCAGGCCCAGTGGAAGGCTCACCCTGCTGCTGGGAGCCAGGGAAGTCAAAGGGTCACACAGTCCTGAAACAGAGCCCAAGTGGGATTTAGAGGAGGTTTATGCCTTGTGTGCACAGAAATAAACTTCACCATAGTTTGAGGAATGTAAACATTTCCAGTAAAACCCATACATCCACACTTGAGGCTTTCTGGAGCTATCAAAGTGTTGTGAGAAATTTAGAGAAGGATGAAAGTAATAATAATAAAATGCATCTCAGTATTCCCTTTTTTGTGTGGGGGCATAGACAAATCTTCCTAAACTTCCTCACCCTGCTATTCCAGACTCTCTAGAGAAGGAAGAGATCCCTGGTGACCACCATGGGAGCTTTGCTGGAGCCACAGTACCAGAATGGGTCCATCCTACACCTCCTGGTGTCACTCCCCATAGGGATGACATCTCACTGATGGACAAGAACATTTGGCATTTGCCTAACATGCCACCTGGGTGATGAAAAGCTGTGGCCCAAATAAACTGCTTTTGGAGGTGAGAGCTATGGCCCAGTCTCTGGCCAAGGATTTAATGAAGATCAAGCTTGGCAATTCTTCACAGCCCTGTGAGAGACTTTTTCTGAGCACTCAACAGAGTCTGACCCTTTAATTAGAGCAGTTACCCACTACATACCTCTTCATTGTCCTTGAATTCCCTGACTTTCCTTATTCAGCCTCAAAAATTCCTCTTGGTTTCCATCAGCATTAGTGTCTGTTCTATTAAAATACTTATTTTTCCTTCTACCTCTGTAAGTGCTTCTCAGAAAATGATTTTGCCAGAAATCAGTTTCATCCCAAATGTATGCATTTATTCCCAGCCATTTCCATTTTATCTCTTTTAAAATCATCATATTTCCTTTCTTTTTTAATTCTAACCAAATTCATTTGATGCCAAAACCGTAGCCCTAGACTGCTTTTACAGGCTACAAAAACACAAGAGTATTGAAAAATTACAGACTTTAAAGTACTAAAAACCAAAAAGAAAAAAAAATCTAATAACACTGTTGATTTTTAAACATGTCTTTAGAATTAATATATATATTATTAAATTAACAAATTAATAGAATTTAATAAAATTAATATGTATAATAAAGATGTTTCCTCATTTCTACCATGTTGATTGCTTCCCAGCAAGGCTGTCCAAGAAACATCAGGGAAAAATAAAATTCTCATAGCCCCCCTGACCTACTCCTGGCTGCACTGAGCTTCCCACAGCTTAGGCAGCAAGTCAAGCTCACAAGAGAAGAAACCGGCCATTAAATAGGGGTAATCCAGTTCAATCTCCTTTCATTGACATGGTTTTAGTCCAGAATCCTGTGAGTTGGTAGTTGGTTAGCAGTCTGTGCAAGCACAATTTTAATACATATTAATTGCCTATAATTAGAAAAACCGAGTGCTTATAACAGGCAGCATCACCAGCTGCCGCACATCCCAAACCCAATGCATTCCCAGCACTGCCTGGATCAGAATTTGCCTTTTCCAGCTTTATCAGAGCTCTGAGAGAGCTGACACTCACTCAAACTTACTAGTGAGGCTTGGCTGGCTGGGAAATGTCATGAAGCCATCTTATCTTTGAAGAATTGTGGTTTTCTGGCACCTACACATGTTTTATTCTAATATAAAACTATTCTCAGAAGCTTTATGGATGACTCTTAATTGCAGTCCAAGAGTCCTTGCCAGAACAACACTGCAGATTCCAATTTCTACATGCTGTAGTTATGTTTTCCACGGACACACCTGCAATGAGAACAAACATTCCTGCTGCTGCTCCAGTTTTAAGCAAGGATGGANAATATATAATTTATATATATAATTTATATGTAATATAATATATAAGTATATATATTATAATAGTGTATTTCTATATCTTCATGAAATTCATAGCACACATTCGAGTCCCACAGCAGGAGTAGAACCCAGGCCTCTCAGCAGTCCTCCTAACTACCAATTATTTTGTTTAATACCTTACTACTCTCAGTAAATCATGTAACTTTTCCAGTCTTTCATAGCAGCAGTCTAAAATATAATTGGCAAACAATATTAGCATTTCCATTTTCTTGTATATAAATCAAGGATTGTGGAGTCATGTCAATTAATTTGGTATTTTAAAAAAGCCATTAGCTCTTTCTTATTTTGACACAGAGACAGAAACTATTCCTTTCCAGAGGATGTCTGTTTTCAGTCTAATTCATCCAGATGTTAAACATAATTGCTCCTGCCTTTGGGCTGGGACAGACAGTAATGCAATATCCAGTTACTACAGAACATTCCACTGGAACAAAAGGAAACCACCAAATATACACAAGAAATAATATATTAGACAGCTCTGTTCCTTTGGCAAATACTGTATTCCAGTATTTTCCCATAGCTTTTGTTCGAGCAGAATTCATAAGTGCTTATGCCTAATCTCACTAAATGTATCTCTGGCTTCCACAGGAAAAAATGAAAACCTGGATTAGTAGTTAAAAATAATCTGGAAATATCCCATGGTTACATTAGAGCAGGTTTAGTGGTGGGGGTTACTTGGAATTAAGGGCAGAAATCAAACCCTTGTTCTGCAAAGAACATCACAGAATCACAGAATGGTTTGGAAGAGTCATTAAAGGTCACCTTGTTCCACACCCTGCCAGGGACACCTTCCACTATCCCAGGTTGCTCCAAGCCCCATCCAACCTGGCCTTGGGCACTGCCAGGGATGGGGCAGCCACAGCTTCTCTGGGCACCCTGTGCCAGGGCCTCACCACCCTCACAGTAAGAATTTCTTCTCAGTATCTGAACTGAACCCACTCTCCTTCAGCCTCCCTCCAGACATGCTGCAAGGCTGGAAGGAGATGTCAGAGGAAGAATGCTGGGGGAAGCATAAATTAATTCATTTCTGGGAAAAGGCAGCACTCAGAGCTTTTGTGAGAGACTTTCCCTGAGCAGGTGATTCCAGGACAAGTATTCACCTCTGATAACAGGTGAGTAATTCAGAGAGCAGTGGCAGTGTCAGTGACAGGAGCTACTGGGTACATACAAGCAAGGGACCAAATGATTCCCTGTCTGTAGCACTTCATAACAACTAGTCCCCATCCAAACAGAAAGGTGTGAGTTTTTGCAGATCCACCCTTCTATATTTTACCTATTCTGCAGAAATTCCCCTCTGAGTTCCTAAATCAGTCCTCTGTAACCGGCATTTCACCATTAGCTTCAAACATTGTCTGTGCTGGAGAATCATTAAGTATATTTTGTACCAAGGTAGGTGTTTTCTGTGTAAAAATGTCTACCTGCCAGATCCTTTACCTGACCCATTTAACACAGACCTATTTATTCAAAAAAACGCCACATAATCTGCACATCAAGGATAGAGCAGAGCTCCTGTGATTGTATTAGACTCAGGTGACACTCTAGACTGTCTGTGTCCACAGCAGGTGTGCAATTGGTCCTTTACAAACTACAACACACTGATAATTTTAGGATTTTAAAGATAATTTTTCTGTTACAAATCATTATACAAATCCTCAATTGTTGGATTACATTCACACACTTCCCGATGAAAATGCCATCTTTCACAGTCAGAGATCCTGAGGACAAGCCCTGAAGTCCAGGTGGCCTGGTGCAATCATGTGTGCCCAAGACAGCTTCCAGCCCCAAGTTAAACATTTCAGAATGTGGTTTTAATATTTTCCAGCATCCATCCTGCCCCTTCCTGTCCTGGCTGTTACAGAAGGGTGCCTCAGATGGTGCACATGGACTTTGGCAGCAGATGCTCTGCAAGGCACCTGAGAACTGAGTCACCCCTTGGTGGGGAGAAAAGATTGATAGAAAACCCAGCACCTGGACACCTGTTTGTCCAGCATGATGCTTTCTTCTCTCACCACCATCCACCAGCTCATGCCTGGCCCTGGATGGGCTCTTGCAACACGTGTAAGTCCCCCCTCCCCAGTGGGACCACTGGCTCTGCCTGCCCTGTGCTGCCGAGTGGGACAGCACACTCTGCACCTCCTCTGTTGCTGACACCCCCCAAATCACACCCGTAAGTGGCTGCCACAGTGCCACAAGCACCCTGGCACGTGTGCCATAATGCCACAGGACCCACACCCTGGCACATGTGCCACAGTGCTGCAGGTACCCGGCATGGCAGGGTTCGTCTCAAGCATCCAATGTTTGACACAAACTCTGCATCAAACCCTGTGAGGTGCAAGGACAGCTGTGGTGCCCCCAACTGCTCAAGGGACACTGCTGAGCTAAAGGAAAATCTGCTTGTCAGGAGAGACCAGTGAGCTCATCCACCACGCACTGGGGCCCTTAAAGGTCTGCGCTGGGATCTCACTGAATCCCTCCCCAAACACATGCACTTATCCACAGGCTAAGGAGCAGTTGCTTAGACCATGGATCAGCAGAATCATGTTGTCCAGACTTACAGCAAACACAATATAAACAACAGAGTAACCAGAATGTTCTTTTCATTCTTTTCTTGCGTAAAGCAAATATACAAAGAGACAGCACAGCAACTGCTGAAGACAATATTTAACAGGTACAGGCATCTAAAACATACACACACAGAGAGAGAGAGAGATACAGAGATGTTGTTTGGTTTTGTTAGAATCATAGAACTACAAAGTGGTTTGGGTTAGAAGGTACCTTAAAGCTGATCCAGTCCCACCCTCCCTGCCATGGGCAGGGGCACATTGCGCACATCAGGTTACCTGTTAGCTCCAGCAATCTGAAGGCATGTGCACAATGAGCACAGACAGGACAAATTTTCTACCTCCAATATTCTCTTTATAAAACAGAAGCCAATGCTCTGGTTCCACATTCCAGCTGTGCCCACAGAGAAGATCCCACAGTCAGTGAAGCAGAACTTGTGCAGATCACAGCCTGAAGAGTTCCCAATGCACTCCCAGGTGTCAGAGGCGATTCCCGTCTCTCACCTGTCACTACAGCACCAGGATGTCTCAGGGCAGCTCCACGGGCATCACAGCTGCAGGGCAACTGTCACAGGCTGTCACTGCCCCGGGTTTAGGGTCCTCTGGTGCACAGCAGTGGTACAGTGGCAGAGGAGAAGGAAAGCAAGCAAACAGTGGGCTGGGCTATTTCATTATCTCACCAGTCAATCATTAACAACGGGGCTGTTTCTGCCTGAGCTCTTGGCTGGCGGCCACGGCTCCCACGTGGGCACGACTGAAAAATTCCATGAATATGCTGCCAAGGCCACAGAGGAGAGACCAGGTGAGGCCTCTGTGCCCTGCAACCCAAAGCACTGCTGTGCATCCCACCAGGGTGTCTCCACTCCAGGAGCATCCCAGTGCTGTCCCCAGCCTGAGGTCACTTGTGCACGGGCCAAGAGCCCTTGCTCTGGGGCACTTGAGAAACACTGCTAGACAAAAACTAATTCAATCCAACTGAAAGTAGTCAGATTTAATCCAACAAAGGAGTTAGACCTGATTTTCTTAAAAGATTACATACCGTTTTCTTAGGGGGAGAAAAAAAATGTATGGTAAAAGTTGATGCAGCTCAAGGCAGTTCTGAAGCTGTGTTTTATATGTTACACTTTTTATTTCATGGGGCTTTTTAATTATTTCTAAATATTTTGTTCATAAAAGTGCACAGAAGGCTCACAGATTGAGGCTTTCTTCTATGTTGTGTGACTGAATCAACTCAAGCCTCTGCAATAAATTCTTTCTGTCTCCAAATATATGTGACGAAGCCTGATATAATTTATAATGGTCTTATTCAGTGAGATGAATTCCCACTAGTTTCCAGATGGGCTTAAAAATAAGCTGATTTTATGCCACTATTTTTTCCCCTCAAACTAAGCTGGATAATGCCATGCAGACCACAGCTCTTTGATTTGTTATGTATTGTCTCTCAAGGGAACACTGGGCATTCCTTCCACAATTCCTACAAAAATAATCTGCTCCCCTGTGGCTGTGTTGTTTTCACATGTTGGGAAGGACAAAAGTGGTCTCCAGTGGGACACAGACTGGGCCTTTGGGTTGTGCCTGGGCTCACCCTGCTCTGCAGCAAGGCTGTGCCAACAGAGAGAGCTTGGAACTGGGATCACTGCAGAGCAGCTGGAGAGAACAGGGATCATTCTGCTGGTAGTCTCAATCCACTTCTCCTGAGCATGAAGAGCCTTTGGAATACTATTCACTGATTATTCATTTAATCCATATTTGAGGTTTTGCTGTGAGCAACCACCCAGGCTCCTCTTCAAAGTCCTATATACAAATAGGCCATCTCACAGTTCCATTTTTTTCACCAGCACATGTGTTCAGTAACTCCCCAAGTATGGAGAAGGGCTCTTGGGAAGTTACTCAGTAACTAACTCAGTGTTTAGTCATTGCATTTCATCCTATTTTCGCTCAGCAGTGACTTGGTATCTGATCAAGTGCTCTGCAATAGGAGGTAAGGGGACATTTCCAGCAGTCCGAGAAATGAGAGGGAAAATAATCCTGCACTGTGGGAAAAAGGCAAACCTGAGCAATTCTCCTGCCAAGTGATGAGCAGAGCTTTGACTTGGGGGCAGAGCTGGCAACTCCAGGGGTGCCTCCTGTGCACAGGAACCTCTGTACATTCCTTTAGTCAGTGAAATGTTTGTGCAGGTCTTTCAGAGAACGACTGGTTTGGGGCAGTGCTGCAGACAAACCTGGCCTCAGTCCTACAGGAATAATCAAGGCTCCAGCATACCACACGAGAAAATAGAGGAAGGCAAAGCCATCGTTCCCACCCTGCACCATAGAGAGTTAATTCACCAGCTCCTGCCTCTCCCAGGACTGGAGCAGCTGAACCCTGCAGCAGAGCTGTGCACTGTGGAGAGTTTGGTTTGGCTCTGGGACTCGTCACAGATCTTTGTAAGGCTTGGCCCATACATATATATATAGATTTTAAAAGACATTTCAGCACATCAGAACTGAGAGCGTCCAGACTTTTCCAGACACAGCACAGTGCCCGACTGCTGTCTCTGTGAGACAACTCTGAGTTCAAGGGTCCTTAAATGAAGGGTCTCTTGTATGTTAATTGGGATGAACAACACTCTTCTTACCACACTCTTGTCAGTGTTATGAATGAAACGGCCAGATTGAAAAAAAGTAAAAATAAAATTTATTTTCGCGTGACAGCAAACACAAAAAAACCCAAACAAAAATTACAGCCACGAAAAAGTCAGATCGACCCCGGGTATAGACAGTGGGTGACCGTGAGACTGGCCTCTAATGCACCGGTCTCCACCCCTTCACACAATCCCACCACCGACAGTCCGATTTTATACTTTTTATTTTCCCTGAGGCAGGGTTTATTTGTCTACCAGTCTGTGTATAGTTATTCATCGGTCTTCTTTTGGGATTCTGGGCTCCTTGAATAGGTTTTCCGGGCGAAACTGATGAACAGACGAGATTTCCGAGAAGCCAGGACGATCCCATCGGGCTTCTCGGGCAGGTGTTCTGGGTCGTTAGGACCACTTGATGGCTCATCTCCTCGATGGCAATACCTTTTCACTTGCTGATTTTCTTGTCCTGCCAATTCATCGGTTCTCGGATGTCCCTTGCTTTTCCAGGAATCTCCCTTTGGGTCATTGTCCATGGTTTAATATCACTTTAATTCCAGGCACGAATTAACATACGGAGTTTACACATAACATCAGGATGAACCCATTAAAAACTGTGGGAGTCTTGAAAACAACCACAATCCCTGCATAACCTGAGAGTGCAGAAAGCCTCTGCAAGGTGCAGAGTGTCAGCAGATCACCTGACTCTGCAAAACTGCAAAGCCTTGGGAAAACAGCCCTGTCACCACAGTGTCACCAAACCTGAGCTCTAAACCAGTGGAAATTTCACCAGTAACTTGCACTAATACACAGAACTGTGAGTGTGATAATAGCATTCACCAATTATAAAATATTCCCAACTATAAATCACACGTTCCAAATGCTCCTCCTCATTTATAAACCAGTTGTCTTGTAAAGAAGTTATTAAATGTTTCATATGGTCTGCAGCTCTAGGGGTGTGTATCTCACACTGGCAGATTGTTCCAAGGCTGGACTCCAGGAGGGCTCTGCAGTCACACTCACACATGGAACATGAGCAGGGCTAACAGGGAGCAGGTGGGAGCTCCTTTAGGTCCCCCACTGTCACAGTAAATCCATGTGACACAAGTATGGCAATTAAACCTTTCCACTGCCTTCACATGAAATACTGTAGATTTGGGCTGAATAATTGCTCTTTGCTCTATCCTTGGTTTCAATCACAGGGTAAGATGTTTAATGACTAATAGTGATTGAATGAGATGTGATGGGGAGACCCCCAAAGAGAGAATTTAGAGCTGCTCTTGGCAATTAAAAACACTAGAACACATTAGTGTCAGAGAACATGACAGAACCGAGGCAAAAACCTCACCCCTGTCCCAGCCACAAGCACGCCACCATCCATTCATCACCACTAGGAAATAACCAAAGTATTCTCAGGATATTTACAAATCACAAAGTTTGCTTAGGTTTGCAATTGACAAACTCATGGTAACCATAATAAACAGGGCCAAGGGTTAAAATCAACAAGGGATTTTATAAAAGCAACAGAGCTGGCGTTCATTCTACTTGTGCTTTGGTACCTAAACTTTTAGAGTACACTAATGTGTTTTCAAACTTTTCTCCACACCCAGAAATACTGATACATATGGTGGATTTCTTAGCTGAAAGCTAAGACTTTCAGGAAAGTCTTGAATTTTTACAGCTGGTACTTTCAGAGATGCATAAAATCTCATGACACCCCTGATACCCATGTCAGGGGTTGCCATTGGCATGGCTTTCATTTCCAAGCACTGCCATGGTCACTGCACTAAATTGCTTGAGAGTAGAAAAGCAATGATTAGGATTATAGGCCAAAGTTTGCATCCTAATGCTACTTTAGAGGTTTGCTGGCTAATCTGCCCTGTGCTGGGATGTGTCCTGCACGCGTGTGCAGCTCCTGAAAGAAGGAACTTACAATTCTGGATAAAACCTGCAGACATCAATGATCAGCACAAGCAGGGGTGACTTCTGCTTCCTGTTCACTGGCAGCCCACAATCTGCCACTGCACCTTTACTGCCAGGGGACAGTGCCAACACCAGAGAAATATGTACAGGCAGCAGGGACAGCAGAGAAACTCAACATTCAAATAATTTCTCATGGCTGTGACTGACTCTTCTCTTCAAGAGCCCCAAATACACCAAGCCATTACTGGTTGAACCCCATAAAGCAGGATGAAGTAAACCCCAGGAGGAGCTGTGGGCAGGGCTGGCCAAACCCCCTGAGCCCTGTGGGGCTGTTTCAGCACTTCTGCCTTCCCAGCCTTTTTAACCAGGTGTTGGGAAGCGCAGTCTGAAGGGGAAGCAACACAAATAGCAAATGCTGCCCATAAACCCTCCCTTCAGCCAGAGGGCTGTTACCTTCCAGGGTTATTTTCATTCCTTGGCATCAGCTGGGATACAGATGGCTGTGCAGTTACTCCCTGCAGAACTAGGTCAGTGGCAGCACTGATAGCAAGGAACAACAAAAATCCTGGGGTTTAGCCACCAAAACCATCCAAGTAACAGCAGCCTAATGGACAAAGGGGATAAAATAATATCTGTGAGAGAGCTCATCAACCCCACCCTTCACAAATGTGCTGCCCTACCTAGTGACTGCGCCAGAACAGAGGGCTGTGTGTCATTACCAACACATAGTCATTATTTTTTCACTGGAATCCAATAATTCCTACAGGAGTTAATTCTGCTGCATGACCTTATAACAATACATGACCAACTTTTTTTTTTTTACACTATTATCTGGTTAATTTGTAATAGTTTATAGAAGAAAGGTTAACAAAGCCACTGCTATTGTTCTAAGTCATCCTGATGTTCCATGGCTCAAAGACAGGTCCCTGTGTTCCTTCAGTCCCTGGTTTAATACAAAATGTTCTGCAGCCAAAGCAACTTAGGGGAGTTTCCTCTCCTCGTGCTTCTTCCAAGGCTGGTTTCCCAGTTCTCAGCACTGTAAGCAGTTGCAAGGAACAGGATTTTTGGCTGCAGCATGGAGAAGGAAGCAGCTATGTGATGGGGAAAGCACACTTGCAAAAAACTACCTTAAATTGATATGGCTTCTTTTAGTCATGTAAATCAGTTTGACTGAATGGAGTTATATGATCTGTCCCTGGTAAAATATATAAGGGTAGATTTTTAGGTGGGAACAATCAAATCACATCTGGAAGCCTCAGTAGAAAAGTAAACAAGTATTTAGCCAACCAAATTTTGTTTTCCCATCTGAGACCATGTTGTGGGCACATTTAAGTACTACACCAGCAGTCTGGGCTCTTTGAACCCAGAAGAAGAGAATATCCTATTACACAGCACTGAGACATTTTTACTTCCTGATTGAAGGGGCTGTACCAGCCTGGATAAGTAGTTTTAATTAATTTCACCATTTAATATTTTTTCTCAAAGAAGCTGAACTTCATTTCGTGTGGCTCATAGATCACCAGTGATCCCTGGGCCTCAGAGCAGAATCTGCTCAAGCTATTTAAATGGAAATGGTCAGAGTTGCTGCTGGAAGGGGAGAGATTGCCTCACCCCCTCTCTCCCCTGTCCACCACACCAGCCTTGCTGCAGCTCCAGTACTTGAACTCTGCTGAGCTGGCTCAGTTTGCTGACCTGGGAGAAGCTGATCAGGGGTTTTGTTTAGTTTTCTTATGGTTTATTGAGCTGAAAGAGTTAACAAAGGAACTGGGTGAATTCTGGGTCAATGTCAGGAGAAAGGAGAGAGAAGAGAGAGAATGCTGCTGAGCTTCCTTCAATATGAAAAGGAGTGTGGGCATGAAATATGGAAAGCATTAGGGCCTGTGCCTCCAGCCTGGGATCCCGAGTTCATTGCAGAGGTGTGCACCTGGAACACGGATGTGTATCTAGCACTCTACCACCAAACAGAGATTTACCAGAAATCTGCATTGGCTCTGATAATGATTCCACACAAATTAATGGCAAAACTATTTTCTTTAAAAGAGAGAACATTCAAAAAAGAATCAGGGCATTTTGCTCAGGGAATGTGTAATTCATCAGAAGCTGGATGCTCTCATTTTTCCAGATATTAATAAAACCAGAATTTAAACACAACTTGTCACTACATTAAAAAAATGCGTTCAGGAACCACACTTGCAGACAGGTATTAAAAGAGTAACCTAAAGTACAAATAAACAGGTCCCAGAGGAAGGGTGATCCGTTTGTTTCTTTAAACACTTTGAAGTGCCAGAGAAGTAAGAAGAGAGGGACATCATGGTTCCCCTGGGGCAAGGGTCCAGCTCAAGAGCAGCAATGCCAGCTGCTGCCTGCTTTTGTCATGGATGTGCTGTTCTCCTCTGCACTTAGAAAAATAAATTCCAAGGGGGGCTCCTGGCGGGCTGTCACTCCAGTTACAGAGCAAGGCAGCAGCCAGCTCTTTGCTTTCCCTCACAACACTCAGCACAATGGGGGCTTTGTTACAGGAGCTTAAATAAATCATGTGGTCATTAGATGTCAAAGAAAAAGGGGCATTACATAATTAAGTTCCAGATACAGAGGGGGCAGCTCTGCCATGATCCCAGATAAAGCAAGGTACAGCAATGAAGCCCGACCCAGCCGTGGGGGACAAAAAAAAGCAAAAATTACAGGGGACAACAGAGTTAGAGAACCTGAAGGTCTGGGTTTTGAGGACAGACTACAGGTATTTATTTTTCGTGTGCTTTTGTTTTCTGCAGTGGAGCTTTTAAGTGTGCAGACCCAGCAGGATCTGGTCTGTCTCTGCAATGTGGACTCTGGTTATGGACTCCTCCTTCCTGGAAGTGTTCAAGGCCAAGGTTGGACAAAGCTCGGAGCAACCTGGTCTAGTGGAAGGTGTCTCTGCTCAGGGCAGGCTGGGTGAAGTCAGGTATCTTTAAGGTCCCTTCCAACCCAAACCATCCTGTGTTTCTGTCACTGTAGCTTTTGGAAAAAAAAAATCAGGCTGTCACCCAAGGCAACTTGAGCACATACTTTCACAAGTAAAAGCAATATTATTCTAGTAATCAAACACTAAAAAGGGTCTCAGAGGGCTCCAAGCAAACCTGGCTCATTAATAACAGAACATTCAGATGTGATAAGTGTTAGTTTGGCCAGGAGTCTGGAAATGCCAGTTAATCATTTAAATTCTGGAGTTTCCCTAAACTTCAGAAAGCATTCGGATGGTATCAAAGCCATTTTACACTTAGTATTTTAGGAAGCACGTATTTTCTTTTCTATGAAACATTCCTGCTAATAAGAACCTTATCCTGCAAGCCAGGCACAATGGAAATTTCCAAACAATTTTGTAAGTTTTCACTACAGAAAGAAACTCAGAAACAAATTTCAAGATGCTTCTCATGTGGTAAAGCTGCAAGAAGTTATTAACAGAAAACAGGAAGCACACAAGGTGTCAGTCCTGACAATCCTGTGAGGGGATGTACAAGATGCTACAACTGATCTCTCCTTTTCAAATTTGATTTTATACACATTAAAAGCAATTTTCCGAGATACATCATGTGAAATTCTATTAGTCTCATCTAATGATGACAATTGACTTACAAATGTGGAAAAGGTTTCTTTTTATTTGGTATGTGCAAATTCCTTGTTTTACCATTCTGTTTTATATAATTTAGGCAAAATTACTTGCAATATATATATTTACATATATAAAGGTGCTTTGAACTCAACACTTCTCAGACACGGAACTGAGGAAAGCTCCTCAATGGACATATTTGGGGCTACACAGCTGTTTAGCCACTTTCATCCAGTAAGTTAAGGGTAAAAGGGAGCAAGTTGTTTATTTCCAGTCCCCTGCTCTATTGACCAGAGCAGATTGCTGGTGTTAGATAACTGTGCCCCAGGGGAGCTGTGTGGGCACTGGCAGGGTCACCTCAGGTTATAGTCACAGGTTCTTGGCCCAAGAGACACGAGTACACCACTCCAATTCCATTGGGGTGCTGGAAGAAGCTCCCCAAAGCCCCTGAGACACCTTTGAAATACCATCAAAGCAATTCCAGACCATGCTGCTCACCATGGACACACAGCATTGAGGTGTCCCCTCCGTGCTGGTGCTTGGGATCTGCTGGTGGGGAAAGGAGAGCAGCTGGTGCCAAGGGAAGGGCAGGGAGGGACTGAGCCATCCCTGAGCTGCTCACATCCACGTACTTCTAGCTTGGCTCTGGTTCTGCATCTGCTGGATCTGTGGGGCTGTTCAGCTCTTGCTGAACTCCCAAAGAGGAGAAATGCCATTTCATATTCGTGATGAAAACCAGACAGGTCTGTTTATTCCTGAAGGTTCTGAGTGCATCAGCATTGCTTCACATTTCCTGTTATTTATTCTGACAAATGTTTATCCATCTGACTGGAGTATTCTAGCTAGAAATGTATGCAAGAGTGGATTTTTTTAATCATCAGATAAATGTTGCAGCTGTTTAAGAACAAGTCCCAGCATAACACACTGTCCTCTCAAGGTTAAAATAAATAACCTGACAACCCTTTAAAGCTCTCTTCCTCTACAGTCCACACTAAATATCTGGCAAGGATCAACTATTGCTCCAAGTGCTTGGGTTTGACTCCTTGGTGAAATCTAAGTATTCTAAATTTAGGACTGCATTCTAATCCCTGAACAATCACTTCACATAAATTCAGTAGAGACTTGATGTATTTAAGTTTCCATGCAGTCAATTCACGGCTTCCAAAGTTAGATTGAAATTTCCTTTGTGTTATTTCTGAATTACCTCCTTTATAAAGAATTAGGTCTTTCACACTTTTTTTTTTAGACTAAACTGCAGCTTTGAGAAAGGTATGTCAACAGCTCAAGGAACCCTTCTGACAGCTCCTCTTCCCTCAGACTGAACTTGGCACTGACCAAGCCAACAGCAGTTGCAGGGGATGCTGGCACAACCTCAGGTGCTACAGCCCTGAGAAGAACAGCACCTCACAGTTCAAATCAGCTGATTCACACAGTTTGCTTTTACTGTGTGGCAGAGGACCTGACACACAGTAAATATTCAAAATTTTGATCACCAATGAGAATATCACCTATGGTATTAATACAGAACTACACTGCAGACCACTGTAGAACTGCCATCATTTGCTACATGTGCCAAATGCAAACATTCAGTCCTCAAAGTGTCTGTGAAATCACACATAGGACAGTTACAGGTATGTTTTCTGTATGTAATTATTTCTGCAAAAGAGCAGTTTCTCCTTGGAAAGACAGTTTAAGCCTCAATAGAAGTAATTCCTAAGCCTTCCAACTCCAGTCATGCTGTGCAGTTTTTTACCCAGTTCTTCAACTTTTAATTAGTTAAAAGGGGAAAACTCCCAGTTGAAGGACTAACATTACCAAACCAAAGCAGACAGTGCTTCACACTCTCACATGGGATTGGAGCCTGACACTTGGTGTTGCACCATGTAACAGGACACTGTTATCTAAAGGAAACCCAAAAACTCAGATCTTTGCAACTGCAATTTCTGTGGAAATACATCTGAAGAAACAATTGGCATTTAAAACTACAGTCAGCTTCTCCTAACCCTTTCATTTAAAAGGCTAGACAGCACTTAAGATCTTTACATCGATTTAACCAGAACAAGGCAATTAATTTTTAAATTTCCAAAGTACTTGCTGCAAAGTGATCAAGAAATGATGTATTCTTTCACAGTCATGAGACAGGCTTTACAAGTAAGCTGCTCTAGTAGTAGTTGTGTCAATTTTTGCTCTATATTGACATCTGCTGACCATTTCTTCTGACTACTCAGTTTGCCTGTATCACAACTTTATGCATTAGTTGGCCAAATATATATATTTATATATATATTAGTTGGCCAAATAAACCTAGGATTTCAGTCAGATCTCTTCTTCAAGAACTTACAGAGTAGGTGCATGTATTTTATCTATACATATGTTACATAGATGTGTCTCTATCTGTATACATACACACACATTTACAGAACTCCAGGAAGTACTAGACTGCTCATGTCTGCTGAAAGAAGCTTTCACAAATTTCTTCAGAGCACAAGAATGTTTCTGTCTTTTCAGACATGTGCAAGGGAATCAAGTGAAGTGCCTAGAGAGTCGTAAACAACTGTGGAAACAGCCTCCTGTAATGGAATGATGCCTCCTGTGACTACTGCCCAAGAAAAGAGGCCATGGGGTCATCAGGTCTCTGCCGTTTCATCCTGTAGGCCTCCATCTCCTCTTCTGTTGGCTCCCTGGCTTCATACTGGCTGTTGTACGGCCTCTTCCTCTCATCCAGCTGCATGAGTTCTTTGATGTGGAGAAGTCGAGCCTCTTCAGCATTTAGAGCCTGAAATGACAGCAAAGGGAATCAGAATTTTTACAATAAAAGTTAAACAAAAGAACAATGAAGGTTTGCCTTAGACCCTTGTATGATGGACAAGGAGTAAGCACAAGGGTGGGATAAGGGAAGCACATCTGGCCCACTCACAGCATATTTCACTTAATGCTCATTTTTTAGCGTTTAATTAACCATAGTTTTAATAGGTTTCCTCTCAGAGCAGTCCGAGGCAGGGGAGCACACTGCTGCTCAGCAGGGGATGGGTTGGGGCAAGGATTTATTACATCAGCTGTGACACTGGGCCAAGCCTGGGACACAAAGTGCTAAGGTAACATTTGACACTGCCTTTGATCTCTCCATCTTTCTTCAATACACAAATCACTGTGTTGTGCAGTGTCTTTTACCTATTAGACCTACAGGTGTAATAGGTACGTAGACATGAAATGTTCTAAGTCATCTAAATTAAGTCTTTCAAAACTAAATATTTATTGAAGGTTTGCCTGAGCAATAGAGAACTTCAGAACATCTAACAGCATTTTAAAATTAATTTAGCTCAAAATTATAATCAAACTACCCCATGGTATATCACCAAGAACTACATTATAGGCTTCATAATGTGAAATATGTTATGTTCCTTTTGCCATAAAGCCACTGAAGATTATATTGCACCTTTTTTAGCTTTTCTTGCTTCTTTTTCTCTTCACCCTCACTGTCGGAATTTGAGCTCTTCTTGTGCTTCTTCTTTTTCTTCTCTTTCTGTTTCTCTTGGTGGATCTGTAAGGTGGGAAACAAGTTAACAACTTGCCAAAATTAATAATGCCCAAACCACTAAATACAAACTTCTATTAATGCTATTTCAGAGCTTAGTTTTCAATGGAGATGTTAATGATCTAATAATGCAGTCTAGTAATTTTCAGGCTTATTATGACTCTACAGAATTTTGTAGTCAAAATGTTGAGGAGAAGTATCTGTTTTCCTAAAAAGAGAAACATCCTACCTCCATCAGTGTTTTGGGTTTTGTCATGTGTTCATCCTCCTCAGGCTGCTCTTCCATTAAACTTGTCTCTGTGTTCTATACAACAGACAAGAACAGGGATACCCTGTTACTAACCACATCTGAAAGGGGAAGGACAAAAAAATTCCCACAAATCGCTAAAAAACCAACCTCCCCCAAAAAGAAGAAGTCTAAACCTTAAGTAAGGAATATGAATGCTTTCAGCTCTTTCCACATGAATAAACAAGAGAATACTTACAGCAATTTCTTTCCCAGCTTCTCCTGTACAGTAGGAGTACTTGACAAAGGAGTGACAGCACCTGTAACCCCACTTGCCTTCTTTCCAGTATGAACCCCAAATGCACTGCAAGAGAACACAGCATACAGTTACTCCTGTAAGAGGCAGGCTAAAATTGACTCCTGAACTGATATCCTGGTAAGTAAATTACTTAAAAAAGAAGCTAAGAGAAATACTTTTGCTATTTTACATGAGCATTACAGGTACACTGTCAAAAAAGAGAACCACAAGAGGACATGGTCAACTTATATTCAAAGTGGAAGGCAAATAGAGTAACTTCCCCTTTAGTTAAAGATTGCCATGGCAACTCTTCAAATTCACATCACAACTATGACAATCTGAAGTTTCTCCTTAGCAGAAAAGGGAGACTGTCACATTGAGACAGGAGAAATATATTTGGTGTATTAATTATATTGTATTAATTATATTGTACTGCATCCTAATATACCTCCAATGGAAGGGTATTTAATTTTTAAAAATTTTAATGCAACCTAGGACTTACTGTATGGTTGTTGATCTTCACATCCTCTTCATACTTAGAACAAGCAATAGCTTTCTCCTGTCCTTTGATGACTGTTCCATGCCTAGAATACTCCACATAATCTTCTGTTTGGGCTAACAGCAGCTCAGCTGGGGGGGCATCTAAATGTTCTTGTCCTCCATACTAAAATGCAAACAAAAAATGACATATAATAGTTTTGAAAAAAACCCACCTATTATATAGTTAAGAAAACATTTCAAAACCAGCACCTTTGGTACCTTGTCAAGAAGGCACAAAAGTAGACAGAAACAGTTTAATCTTTAGTGAAGCGTTAAGACAGAAATACATCAACTCCTATGGCCTCTGTGGTGTCTTTTGGTGTTAAGTTTTGTGGGGGTTTTGGTGTGTGTGTGTGGTCTTTTGTTGTGTTCTTTGTTTGTTTATTTTTGTTTTGTTTTATGCTTGGAGCATGACAACAGTGATACTCATCACTCAAAGTAGAAAACTTTGGAGAGCAAGCCAACCAGCTCGGGTACAACCAGAGCAATACTTCCTGGCCCCCTCCAAACTTGAATGTTGACATAGTTAGAAGCTAAATGGATTATTTAGCTCTTTTTCAGTTGCCCAAGAAACAAGTTGCAAAATATAAAATAAGTATTTCTCTAAAAGACTGTACCCAAAATTTGAGTCAGAAAGAAATTCAGATTTCTTCAGTGGAGAAATTCTGACAGTTAAGGGAAGAGCTCCCAGTAATATATATGCCAGCAGACCTTCAAAGGTCCCTATACTAAATAATAGAATTAATCAATTGGTGAGATAGTGTGTATAAATATGAAAATATTTTAAATCTAAGCTGCTGAATACAGCTGGTGCCCTCTCACATAGGATTAGTAATCTGACGTGTTCCCCAAGACCCAGACTTCAAACTCAACAGAATTCCTATAAAATAAATTCAAATGCTTGTTACCTTCTCTAGGATGCTTTCTTTCTGCTGTGCCTTGAAATCTTCTTTCTTCACTTTGAAAGATTTATAAAGGAGCTCTAATTTTGTTGGGTCTGCTTGCAGATGAACTTCAGAGCCTTTGTCATAAGCCTCCCAGGCAAAGACTGTGTGCACAAAGAGGTTCTATTCAGTACTTACTCTAAAACTGACATACACATTCAAATTACATTCTTTAAATCTAAAGCAATTTGAAAGAAGGCCTCTATCTATAAAGATTTACTTATTTCTCTTTTGCCAGAAAGCAGCATTTTTAAGTATTTTAAGTCAATTTCCTTCAAAAAAACCCCAAACCCCACTTACGCTGAGTCTGTGCCATGGAAATGGTATCGCCCGTGTAGCGAACAAAGTTGTCACCTGCATAACCAACCCTGCAGAAAAGAACACAATTCTCAACATTTGTAATGTGATTTCCTCTTAAATACAAACACAGAAGTGCAACAGGCAAGTAAAAATTCTTCTGTGCACTAGGAATTAAGAACAGAAGAAAAAGGTGCATTCAACTTGATATATGAAACCAAAACCTGTAAAGCCATGGAAGCATTAGGCAGCCACTCAAAACCCAGGATGTGTGTGTTCACAGGGACACCTGACACAGAGCTGAAGTTCTGTCTGAGATGACAAGCTCTACAAGTTAAACTTGGACCTAGTTACACAATAGATATGCATATACAGTCTGTGATATTCCAGCACAGTGATTCTCACTTCTGGATTTTTGACTCTTCAATCCAGACCCAGCATATCTGGCTGAGTTAAAGAAAGCCTGGGACAGCTTTACTGCCCTCAGTAAAGCTGAGACACTTGTGCACAGCCCTTGAAGAGATCCACAGTCAGTACATGAAACACACACTGAGGATCAAATAATGCTAGCAATCTCATTCCCTACTCTTTCATCTTCCTAAAGTCATGCTGAAAAATTTACAGTCTGCAAAGATATGGCAGAAACTTAAGATTCAACAAAGGTCAAATTATGACTTGAGAGAGAAGGAAAAGCATCTGCATCCAAAAAAAACGAACTGACTGGCAATACTCTAGCTGGGGGCAAGGAGAGGTGGAAAGAGCATTATTTGCTATCATTTAGGTACTGCCATTCTATTTTAGGCAGTGAGCTAATCCAATTACTGTTCTCTGAATACATGTTTTACTCTCAGCCTGTCTGCTCAGTAGGGTCCCAGCACAACACAAACCAAGTGTCTGACTCGGGGTTTAGGGGAGACAGCCAAGTGTGCAGCCAAAAGCCAGCCCATGGCAGCTTTAATTAATCTATCTAGACACTGCCAAAGCTTTCACACCTTTTCTATGCAGAATCCATTAATACAGGAGATTGTACTTCTAATTCAAACATTTTGTTAGGTACCACAAACACATCAGACTAGTCTCCAGAACCAAGAAATAAGGGATGAAGTTTGAGATTTGGTTACTGAATTACTTTACATAAATATAATTATCGTTTACAGGAATTGCCTTTAGATGCAGCAGTGCCCTAGCCCTTGTACAGATAATTACACTAAACCATGGTCCACATGTCCCTGAAGATTAAGGATCAGTCAGTATTACAGAAACACCACTTGTATATATTAAACCAAAATGTGTTCCTAAATAAAACAGAGTTTTTTCCCAGGTTTACTAATATGTGTATACATAACTGACTAGAGATTCACTAGCTAAAGGACATACAGGTAAAAGAAAATATAAAACTACTAATCTCAGTTTTAAGAATTTTGTTGGATATACAAGCATGACGTCATTTTTACTTACTCATCTGGATTCTTGCCTGTGTTGGCATAAGGATTCTCCCTCATTGCTCTTGTTTTGGGATCATAATAAGCAGAGTTTGGATCTAGATTCCTCAGGTACTAGGAGAAAAAAACAACATAAAAGATACTTAATATTTTTGACTTTAAAAGAACTGAGGTTACTCCTGCATCCTCCAGTTTAGATGTTTTAAGAAGTTCTATCTATACAAAAGGATGACCTTGATGAAGTTGTAACATAAGCAGGAAGAGAACTGAGAACAGATGTTAACTTCCAAAGCCCTAGACCCATAAACAAAGTCATTAACAACTAAATGTATAATTTGTTGAAATCAACTCTCAAGCATACAGCAGACCCTCTGTACAGAATTCTTTACTTACTTTAGCAATATCTTCCCGGATACGTAAATTGCGGACCGTGATGCGTCTTTTGGAGTCAAAGTTCTGCCCAGGCATATCAATGTCATCTGCGTATTTGTCTTCATCTTCATCTTCACTGTTATGATCTCTTTCCTGAGGACAAATGGAAGATTTGTAACTAGAAGAGTTTCCTCACTCTAGAAGGAACTTCTTCCTACACAGGTACAAGAATCTGGTTTTAGTGGTTTCCTTAAAATTCTGCAATCCCTGTAGTTACAATGTGGCACAGTTTACCTGGTTTAAGTGTGCTCTCAGGCTAATCTAACATTCAACACTTCAGAAGGACTCTTGTTACAGAATTTTCACTTTCTTCTACAGAAATAGTTATCAGAACATAACTATGATGATATTAAGAAAACAGTTATTTTGGTCAAAATGTACCACATGTTAAAATCTAGTTATGTGCTTGCATCTCAAAGATTTGACAACATATAGAAATTAAAACAAAAAGCCTCTTTATGAAATCCAGCAACCTCTGCCCAAAGAAGAGGTAGGCAGTGGCATGGACAGAACATTCAAACCCTTGTGCCACCCTTGTTTTACTGTTCCACTAACTACAGGTTCTTTCTTTGCCCATGGTGTGATGCAGTGGGTAATCATCTTACTGTCTGTGAATTTGATTCCTCTTCTCCCCACTGGTGTCTTGGGGAGTTCTGCAGCAAACAAAGAGCACATCAGGAGAGAAGACAAGATAGTGGAGAAAGGCAAGATGGCAGGGATACAAAGGGCAATCAACGCAAATTCATGCTGGACTCAAAATACAATTCACCACTGGCACCAAATGCAGAAATACTGCTACATAACATTCTAGGAAAATGCTCTTAGCTGTCTCTGTGACAGACACGTTAGAGAACTTTTCCTTGTATCCCCAACAAAATTTCCAATACTTTGCAAGAAGAGCAAATTCTAAAACTGTTGCTGTTATTTAGAGCTTGTTACGCCTTTTAACACTGAGGATTTAGACTGCAACATTTCATATCATGTAAATGTAACCAAGTTTCAACTTGAAAGCTTAAAAAATTAAGGAGATATGTATCCAAGAATTTCGTCAAGATTTACAAGAATACTAAGCAAAAAACAGAAGGCAGAATTTAAGTTTGACAAACACAGCCAAATTTTATTATTTTAACCTGCTTAGTCTTTAAATGAAAAATACTTGCAGCAGTAAAGATGGGAACAGCTGTGAGCCCTGGAACACAGACCAGCAACTGATCATGCAAATCAGTGTCAGTCCACTCCCTTAGACACAGTTCTTAAATTTCAAACACACTTCTCTTACAGTTCTGTTTTTCAAGCAGTAGATATACAGAAGCCAACAGTGTTTGGATCATAAAACAGGCATGAAAAGACGAGGAATCTCTTCTATTGGGGAGGTCAAAGCACTGTAGTTTGGCCTGGATGGCAGCTCGAGCTCACTGTGCCATGTTGTGACAACCCATGAGGGGACAGCCACTGCAAAAAGGGTTTAAAAACCTACTTCTGACCAGGAGCAGTCTCTATTTTTTCCCCTATTTTGTAAGTCACTGTGCAGTGATTTTACCTTAAACTTGTTTCTTCTTAAGGAAACACCTTCCTATTCCAATTTATATTAAACACTACTAAATCAATGTACAGTCATCACCTCAGCACTAGTCAGACCACACCAATCTTTAAACACGAGAAAAGCATTTCAGCACATGAAAAAAATTACTACATGGAAAACAAGCTCTTCTGACCCCAAATTCCATGTCATTAATTTCAGCAACAGTAATAATCACACAGAATTTCTGCCCATAAGGGGAACACAAAGCAATTCTCATCTGAAAGAAGATGCTCCAAGTTCTCGAGTGTGACACAGAACATACTGGTGGCTAGAAAAACCTTTAAATTACTGGAGGGTGTAAAAGTCAATAGCAGACACTGTACAGACAGTGAAAGAGTCAGAAAGCAGAAATAATCTGTTCTATATTTATTCAGCCTAAGCAAAAATAAATTAGTTAAGTTCACTTACCACTTGCTCCAGCTTCCCTGATGCCAACTCCTCCTGAAGCTTCTGGGCTTTCAGTGTACGTTTGGCCTGTGCAACATGAAAATGTATTTGTTTAAGTATTTCTTTTTAGCTCCAGCTCTAAGATCAACAGAGCACATTACAAGTGTCCCTCCTCCCACCCCAGCCCCACCAAACACTAACTCTCTCCCCAGTAAATCACAGCACCTACGTACCAAATCAACCTTGGAATACTCCTCAACGATTTTCATGTGCTCCTCTGGGTTATACCCGTTCCACCGGTCCCGCTTCCCGTCGTAATCAAACATCAGCTGAGGCTGCACGTGCTCATCTGGGGCAATATTCATGCCTGTGTACTTTGCTCCAACTTTCCTGGGTCTCTGAAAGGAAAAAAAAAATACATCAGTCCATCAGGTTACTCACACACACATCCCTTTAAAAATACTATCAATTAAGCTCCTCTAGAGCAAGTTAAATTCAGTGCTGTGTATTGTAAATAAATGCAAGTAGTTCTGCACTTGTATGTAGAAAATTGACTTCAAAGCCCACAAAATCTTGTATTTTCTACAGTTAAGAAACCAATTAAAACAGTTTCTGGGGGCGGCTTCTACTTGAGATGAAGCATAAAGACAGACACAACAGCACTTGGGTTAATGCAATTAACAGGAAAATAACATTTTCACCTATTATTTCTGATCTTACTACAAACAGAACTGATGGATGACACACTGAATTGTATCACTTTCCCTACATAATAATTTCTTCAGAAATTTCTAGGCAGTCTCTCAGTACTCGCAAACGTTTTTCAAAACAGCTTTTCCAAACCCAGTATTTCATCTATAGGCAGCTATTTTTCACAAAGATTAGAATGCCCATGGCACTCAAAGCCATTAAGAGAGGGACAGAAATGAAGTTTACCTCCATGCAGTCCTTCTTTTTGTGTGTGAGTGCCCCGCAGTTCTCACAGGCTCCTTTGCGGTACCTGGTGGCCACAGCGTGCTGGGAGGGAACACAAGGGCAGGTTGGGGACACTGGCACATTCACACAAGGGTTCCCAACAAGTTCTTATTTTCAACACCACTCAAGCAAGAGTGCCCTCCCCAAAGCCCAAACATGTGTTTTGATTATCACCAGACTCTGTGATTTGCCTGCTGAATAAAAATTCCTGCCCCTCTCAAACCCACACAAGCAGAAATCTCCTCATGTAATCAACCCAAATCCTTATTCCATGAGAAAAACGTTTTGCATACCTCCTGAACTCCTCGTTTGTACCAATCTCCAGAGGAGTTGTACTGTTTCTGCTTCTCTGGCTGAGGCCTCTGATGCTTTAGAGTGGGTCTCTTAGAAGGATCTATGTACCATGGTACTGAGGAGATGTACTGAGGAATATGAGGGTTGATATCTCTGGAAAAGATGATGTGCAGTGAGTACGTGGCACAGGGAAAAAACCCAAAACAATTCAGTCTAACAGCCTTCACATTAAAGTTCCACTGCTCTAGGAGTGATAATAAATAACCAAGTTGGTACAATGCACTTCAAAATAAATTCTCAAACAGCCTTTGAGATTTTGTTGCCACCTAATTCACTCAAACTCCTGCCTTCAAATTAAATTATTCTGTGTAATGTTACTGAGCAAAAAAACCCAACATTTTTCAGAAGCAACAAGCCCTGTAAAAGCAAGAGAGAGAGATACACAGTAAAAGACCCCTGTACTATGTTTTTCTCACTTTTAAAATACCACATGTTATTAGTTTCATGGATTGGACATTTTAGCAGAACTATCAGTAGCCGAGAGAAGATAAACATTGAACCTACATTTTTCTAAAAAAATATCTGATGACTGGAATATTAGAAGACAACGTTTAACTACTTAGTTCTATAGTAACTCATGTGCTACCCTCACAACTGCTCTGTAGCCACAACAGGAAAAGACATTTTTCCTTATCAGCCTTAGAATAACCACAGCTTTAGTGAAACATACTTTCCCTCTTCGTCCACTTCAGCAGGAGCATTTCCTAGTTTTCTTTGTTCTTCTAATTCTTTCTTTTTCCTCCAATCTTCCCTTGTCATCTTCTTTGGTTCCTCCAGGCTCACATCATTTGCACCTCCTGCAGGAGGGGCGTTCGCAACCGCACCCGAGGCCATTTGGGCTGTTTTCCTCAGCAGAAAAAAAACCCCTGCAAGACAAAAGAAAAGCTTTACAGATCAATACCCTCTGACATCACAGCTCTTCAACGTGATTTTGTCACTCAGTGAAATGGGCAAGCATTCCTGACATACCTCTGTCCTGAAAAATAAGCCCCAGTGCCGAAAACACAAAATTACCTTATTGTTTACGTGAGACCTGGGCCTGCGCGGACTCCGGAAAGGACGCGAGAGAACGACCGCGGGGAAGCCGCGCCAGACCCGGGCGCAGGCGGGGGGACGCCAGCACTGGCTCGGGGCCTACAACAACCACCCCCTCGGATCCCGATCCCGGATCGCGATCCCGGATCCCAATCCCGGTCCCGACTCCGATCTGGATCCCGATGCCGGTGCCGATCCCGATCTCGATCCTGACCCCGATCTGGATCCCAATCCCGGTCACGATCCCGATCTCGATCCCAGTCCCGATCCTGATCACGATCGCGACCCCGGTCCCCCTTTCCTGCTTACCTGCCAGGCCGCAGCGCCGCCCCACAATGCCCCGCGGCACAGCTCACTTCCGGGGTGGAGCCACCTCCCCGTGCACGCGCCGCGCGCGCCCCTGATTACCCGTGCGGCGGCGCGCGCGCGGCGCGGTCAGCCAATCGGCTGCAGCGCGTGTGTCGAAGCGGCCAATGGGCGGCGCGGGGCCCGTTTAAAAGGTGGCGCCGTTGGTCCTCAGAGTGTTCTCACTCGTTTGAGACGGGTTGAGCTGCGCTGCTCCGGCCTTTCCTTTTTTGAGGTGAGCTGAGGGTTCGGGGGTAGGGCCGGTCTGGGACTGCCAATCTTGCTTCAAGCTGTACAAAGAAAAGGAGTTTCGCCCAGGGAAAGGCAGTAAAGCTGGAGAGGGGTTTGGAGAGCCAGTCTGATGAGGAGTTGCTGGGGGGTCGGTGTGCTCAGCCTGGGGAACAGGCGGCTTAGGAGAGGTCTTACCGGTCCCTACAGTCAGCTGCAAGGGGGTTGTAGCCAGGTGGAGATCGGTGTTTTCTCTCAGGCAACCAGCAAAAGGACAAAAAGAAATGATATCTAGCTGTGCTGTGGGGGATTTAAGCTGGCCACTAGGAAGAATTCCTGACAGAAAGGGTGGTTAAGCATTAAAACGGGCTGCCTTGGGGAGTGGTGGAGTCACTGTCCCTGGAGGTGTTGAGGGATGTGGCATTCAGTGCAATGGTGTGGTTGACATGGTGGTGTTTATGTTGGACTCGATTATTTTTGAGATCTTTTTCAGCCTTGCTAATGTGATTCTGGGTTTTCCTGCAGAATCCTTTAATGAGGAATTTACTCCTTTTTTTCCTGCAGATTCCTTTAATGAGAAATTGCTTGCTCACCTGTGTAACGGCAGTGATGAGCACAGTGCAGGAGCACTAATAAATAGTGCCTTTGAACCTGAGGGTCTTCAGCTGAACTGCTGTATAATGGTGGGAAGTAGGGGTTTGTTCTCCTTGTGTAGAGACCAGTATGTGATAGCTCTGGTCTTTTTAATGGGGGTTACTTAAAAAGTGTCTTGCGATAAGACAAATGACAAAAAGTGTTTTCCCTTTTTCCTCTGTGGACTCTACAGGGTAGTCTCATCAATCTGAAGATGGCAACTGTGATCTTTGTGGATCAGGAGAATGGTGAACTGCACGCTCCCAAGAGTCAGCTGAAGCTCCATTCAGGATCTTGTGCGTATTTGTTGCCCTGAACCAATAAGGGATCAAGTGGAGGGCATAAATCACATTTTGTTATTCACTGCTTTTAATGGTAGTAGTTTTCTGTTCATAAATCCACTTACCAGCCAATTTTTCCAAGCTCATCAGTTAGTATAAAATTGAAGGTAACTCCATGCTTTTGTCATAAGCGTGGATTATGAGGTGAACTGTGGTTTGCATTACAGCTGGTTTTCCAGCCTGTGCATTTACTTAGGCAAGCTTTAGTGTTGCTCAAGTTCGCTTTTTTCCTTCCCCTATTCCAGCAAAAGTCCTAGCTGAAAGAACACATGTTAACACTCCACATCCTAAAAAAGCAATCACTACTTCTCCAGCCACATCTCGTTCTGTCAGAAAGGTTCTTGGAAATGTGAATAAAACTGAAGGAGTCACGAGCAAGATGGATAAGACAAAACAGAAAAATCAGCCTTGCACTGTGAACAAAGTGAGTATAACACACTTATGCTGGGGAGGAGGGGAAATCTGTAATTTACCTGCTGTTGTGGCTTAACTGACATAATTAAGCACCATACAGGTGCTCCTTCACTTCCTCCTTAATGTGTTAATGTGATAGGGAGAGACAATTGGAAGGGTGAATGTGAGACAAATAATAGGCTGAGATTAAGGCAATTTAATAATTAAAAATCTCCTGGAAAACAAAACTAATTCCTTGCCAAGAGTTGACTGATGCATTCCCAGTCCCAGAGCAGTGGCAGCCCTGCTGTCCCACCAGTTTTCCTTGCTGAGATGCCATGCAGTATGGGATATTCCTCTGGGCAGCTGGGGTCAGCTGTCCTGGCTGTGCATCCCCAGCCTCCTCGCTGGTGGGGTTGTGAGGAGCAGAGGAGGCCTGGACTGTGTAAACACTGCTTGGCAATAGCTGAAAAAGCTGTGTGTATCAATGCTGTTCTCATCATGAATCCAAAACGTGGGGTCAGAAGAATTGCAAGGAAGAAAAATAACTCTATCCTACCTAAAAGCAGGGCACCTATGTAGTTCTAGGGAAAATGGTCTGGGTTAATGTCTTATCCACATCTTAAGAGTTACCTGTTCTAGTGCAGTCATCTCTTACCACCACAGAGTACTGCACTACATAAACTCAGCTGAAACATTTGCCCATCTTCATCTTATTTGTGCTGAAGACATTAGAATTTAGTCCTCACTGAGCAAAGTGTGACAGGTATGCTTGTCTGTAGACCTGAACAGTACAAGAAGGCCACTAAAAATATGCTACAGTAGCCCAAATAATGTTACTTCTTTTTATGACTAACAAAAAGACTGGATTAGAAAGCCGCCATACAGTGCCTGAAGAAGATTGGCCAGAAATTGAAAATATGTTTCCTTCGGATCCTCAAGGTAAGAACTATTGATGTAATTACTAAAATTAACAATAAGGCTTTTATGAGTGGTGGCATTGTTCTAAGAATTTGTCCAAGCTACTGTGGCACACAAGCCAGCACTGCATTTCTCCTGAGTCCTTTCTGAAACATAAGGGTACTTGCTGCTTCTGAAATACTTGAACAGGAATGAGGTGATATTTCTGTCAGTAATGGCTGTGTCTTAGATTTGTTATTCTGAGCCTCTTATTGTGGTGACAGGAAACAAGTTCCAAATAACCATGTATTAGCTTCTTAGTTCATTAAATAGTGACTAGTAGACAGGTATTCAAAGGAGTACAGAAGAGTGTGTGCCAAGATGGTTTGTAACTGAAGAGATTCCTACTGCTGTAGGATATAATAGTTGAAGATGAAACTTCTAAAGCTGTTCTTAGGCCAGCCCATTTTAGATATTCTATCTCAGACCTTTAAAGTGTGTCCCTAAAGCTGTCCTCTTTATGTGGATGTGTGTGAAAACTACTGTGCCAAAGATTGTGGTGTTGATGAAACATGTGCTTTACTTGCTGAAGTTTTTAACTGCTTTACATTATCAGTTCTATGAGGCAGTCTAGTGTTTTCATCAGGGTTGGTGTATGGGGTTTCATGGACAACTGAAAGATGTAACTGCAAGTGAATAAGAGGAGACTGTTTTAGATTGGCTTGTATTTCATTTAGTCTAGAAGAGTTTGCAGCTTCCCGGGCTACTGCACACTAATTGTCTTTCTTAAACAGACTTTGAGAGTTTTGATCTTCCTGAAGAATACAAACTAAGCAATATCAACCTGTGTGGTGTTCCCCTCATGGTATTTGACAGGACATATGACAGATGTGTGAACATGGTTCCTTCACCTGTGAAGACTGAAGAGATTTCATGGGAGTCCAGTAAGTGGAGACTTTGCATGACTTTCAGTACACACAACGCTCATCAGTGCTTAGGGCAAAAAGCCAGTTGGCTACAGCAGTGAATTGCTGTTGCTGCCTAAACTGCCAGAGCAGGGCACCAATATCAAACAGCCTCTGCTGTGTAGTCAGGCTCAGTGTACCTGGCCAACACTGCAGTTCAGGCAGTTGTCTCAGTGGTGTTGCTGACTTATGGCTTAACCCAGCTGCAGCCAAGCACCACACAACTGCTTACTTGCTCCCCTGCTGTGGGATGGGGAAGAAACCAGAAGACAAGATGTGAAAAAACTCATGCTTTGAGATAAAAGCAGTTTTGATAACTAAAGCAAGAGTCATGCATTTAAGAAAAGCAAGACAAGGAATTAATTCAGTTCCCATCAGCAGGCAGGTGTTCAGCATCCTCACAACAGCAGGGTCCCATCACATGTAGAGGTGGCTTTGGAAGACAAGTGCCATAACTCCAACAGTCCCTCCTTTCTTCTTCCCTCAGCTTTATCTGCTGAGCATTTCACCATATGGTCTGGGACATCCCCTGGGGTCAGCTGTTCTGGCTGTGCTCCTTCCAGGTGCTTGAGCACTCCCAGCCTCCTCCTCACTGGTGGGGTGAGGAGCAGAAAAGGCCTTGACTCTATTGCTGAGCAGTGCTCATACAACTAAACCATCCCTGAATTATCAACATTATTATCAATGAATTGTTTCTGCTTCCAGCACAAATCCAAACCCCAGCCCCTACCAGTGGCTGTAAAGAAAATTAACTCTCCCCAGTGAAAAGCAGCACTAGGAGCAATCTTTTGTGGTGTGGTGCACTGCAAGCTCATCAGTTAGGTGGCATTGGCTTATACAATGAAGCAATATTTCCCTTGCTTATTGAAGAGGTGTATGCTGAGCTGCTGGGAGCTAGCTTATGTTAGTGTGCATTCTGAGTTTGAGAAACTGATATGATTTATTTCTAACTTCCAGACTTACTACAATCAACTGCTGACTTCCTTGCTACCCTGGATGAGATCATTGACATGCCACCTCCAAATTATGTTTAATGTGTGCTCTCAAGTTTCTTTTGAGGTCAGATTTCATACAGTTCTATATTTCAATAAAGGCTAATTTAACCTATATACTATTGTACTTGTCCATTTTCAGTGAGCCCAAGATGTAGGTAATGAAATAGGGCTTTGAGGAGGAGATTATCTGACAAGCAGGTAAAGCAGAGCCTGGATAAGCTTCTAAGCAAGGCTGTCACCCATACCTAGGAGTTTGTATATCTGGTGTAAAGTAAGCACTAGGGCTGATACTCCTGGTATTTTCCCTTTGAACTGTTTACTCTTCACAGTGGCTAAGGTGGTGTATGTTGGGTTCTTGGGCAGCTGTAGACTGCTTTTTACAGAAAAATGCCTGTAACTAAGGCACTGAAACTGGTTACACAGTGCCATCACATGGCCTCTTGGTAGGCAGCAACACAGGTAACAACACACTGGGATGTGAGACCTCAGAACAGTGGTATGAGACACAGTATGGATGTGATATTAACATAAATCTAGGTAGTAACTTCTTGTATGTACAGACACCTCACTGGGAGAGAGACACTAGTACTTTGTATGTGTTTTGGAAGTTTATCAGGGTTAAATGAGATCTCTTGTTGCTTTGAAATATTCACTATGATCAAGAACTTAGATCTCTTGGTACAATCCAATAAACCTTTTATGCCATGTCCATATGTGTCTGTACCTGCACTTTAAAACAAGCTTGTAGAATTTTGTAGCAAACTGAACAACTATTTGCATAATGTTTACAAAGGTGATAATGAAGTCATTTCAGATTCCTGGGTCCCTTGGTACTGATAGACTTTAATCTTGGAGCTTAAATACTTGTTATTTGTGGGGCTGGTGGAATGGGTGTGCAGAAAGATGGGGTGAGTCAGGCTTGGGAATATTAGTGGTCTGTGCATAGGGATGAGTGCTGCAGTGGTGTAGAAAATAAGATGGTAGTGGTAGGATTAACTAAATTATTTTTGTTTGCTACAGTGAACCACATCTCAGGCTTTTTTTGCTCTCTTTAGGATTTCTGGCTAATGCAGGTTGAAGCTTTTGCTTTTACAAAGCTTAATTTTATAAACATTCACTGGAAAGTTCTTGTTTCAGCTGGCTTTTATTGTCCTCATCTCATTTACTTTTCAACTGAGGTTAAAGGGAAATGCACATTCCTGAGACTTTCTGGGACAAAGCTGTGGTGAGACTCCATCTGTGGATGGAGTTTCCTGCTCTTGGTGACCCCAAGAGTTCCCAAGGCACAGTTTCCCTGAGGCAGGGTTTCTTTGTCTACCAGTCTGTGTATAGTTATTCATCGGTCTTTTGGGATTCTGGGCTCCTTGAATAGGTTTTCCGGGCGAAACTGATGAACAGAAGAGATTTCTGAGAAGCCAGGACGATCCCATCGGGCTTCTCGGGCAGGTGTTCCGGGTCGTTAGGACTATTTGATGGCTCATCTCCTCGATGGCAATACCTTTTCACTTGCTGATTTTCTTATCCTGCCAATTCATCGGTTCTCGGGTGTCCCTTGCTTTTCAACTCAAGTTGCTCAAGCCAGCACTCCTGACAATACCCCAATAGAAAATAGAACTTGGAATTATAGAGAGCCAAGTTGCATGTGTGTTATAGCAACATTAAAGCAGTTCAGGAAGTTGGTCTTTTTAGTCACCCGTAGAAGTCAGTGTTAACACCTCCCTGAAGCAATCCTGTGTCAGCAGCACTGACTTCAGGGGCTGACGCCAAGCAGGCTTGCAGCTCTGAGGCCGTGAGTTCACATTTTCCAAATGTCAGTGGTGGAACTTGGTGAACAGAGGGGAGACCAGTGCACTAGAGTCCAGTCTCACGTTCACCCGGTGTCAATACCCGGGGTCGACCTGTAATTCGTGGCTGTAATTTTTATTGATTTTCTTTCTGTGTTTGCTGTCATGTGAAAATAAATTTTATTTTTGCTTTTTATCAATCTGGCCGTTTCACTTATAACAGTTGTTTGATCAGTTTATGCTTCCTGCAAAGATTTGAGATATTGGGGATTTTAAATGCATGGTTGTGATGGAAATGAATGCTTGTGTGGTGGTGGCCTTTACTAGACCACATGGGTACACGATTGGGAGCTCAGGATTGTAAGGAAATACACAGAGTAGGGACCTTTTCAGTTCCTTCTCACTCTGCAAAGGAGCTTTTGTCTGTGAGAGTCACTTTAAGCCCTTACCTGAACTACAGTAGGGAGAATTTGGAGATGCACATGAAAACAATCTCTTAGCAGGCTGGGTAAAGTTCCTTCAGCGCCCATCAGACAATCCATCCTGTGTGCGGTGTGCTGGCAGTGGGGGGCACCATGGTAACAGCCTTGTTGGAGCCTCTCCTCCTGCGGCCCGCAGTCGGTGCTGCGGCAGTGCTTGCCTTTGGTACCTCACACAGTGCAGGTGCCCTCGATGGCCTCCGCGCCTCATTAACGGGAAATGGAGCATCAGAGTGGCCACTGAGGAATTCAGAGTGCCTCAACCCTCTGACTACAGGGAGCAGTCCATCAGCCAAGCGCTTTTTATCTATCACATTGTTTAAAAAGAACAAAAATGACAAGCCTGGAAGCAATTGGTCTCTCCAGGGTTAGCAAAGCCATGAGTCTCATAACTTTGAATTTCACTACAATTTTACTGGTGCTAGCAAAATACTGTAGTAGAAATACAATAATGCTTTCCTGAGTATCCCTAGGGTGCTACTTACTGTGCTCTGAGAGCACAGACCCTCGACATGTCTGTAATGAGGTTTATATACAGGTTATACACAGAGTATATATTTAGTAGCTGGTTGAGATCTAAATGTATATCAGATCCAAGTTATTTTTGCATATAACTTTGCAAAGCACGTGAGAAGTTTTTTATGAATTTACTTCTGACTGCAGACTGGGAGAAGATTAAAGCACAGCGTGCCTGTTGTGCTTAAATGATCTACAAAGTTAGAGGAGAAAAAATTATGTATTATGTTGGGTCACAGTTTTGGAGACAGGCACACAACTGAACACATCGAAGGTCATGTGACAACATGAAAATTAAAGTTCTCAGGTTTGGTATTGTATGTGTGGTAGTGTTATAAATAGGCACCGTATATTAATCTGGGCATGAAAAATTAAAATGTTTACTGGCTGCAAGAGACAGTGGCAGAGTTGCTGGAGGAAGAGCAACCGAGGAATGCCTATCCTATCTGCAAATGAATAGCCGAGCTGGCTCAGGCATAAGTTTCAGACAACCGAAACTCCACACCTGCAGCTTCAATACACATCCGTCTGGAGGGGAGAACCTGCTTTACAACTGAAAGCAGCACCAAGGACTCAATTCAGGCCTGGCTCAAGGAGAAACTGAGCTGAATAGAAAGGACTCACGAATGTTAAAATCTAGCCATCTCCGAGGAAAAGCCTGGCCTAAGGAAAAATAGAAAGTATAAAACTGGACTTTTAGAAACACATGGGGGAGCGAATGACAGAGACACGGCACGGGCCGGTCTAATGTTCGCTACCAATTCGATCGAATTTTTGTCTTTGTTGTGGCTTCGATTTTTAACTGTTTCATTGCAATTTGGCTGTCTATTTGTTGTGTTTTTGTTTCTTTTCTGTATTTCAGTTCGCATTAACTAGAAAATAAATTTTGCCCTTTTTTTAATTCTGATTCGGCTCACCATATTTATAACAGTAGGAAGGCTCATTGGGTGAACTTCATGCAACGGAGATAGAATTGGATGTTGCCAAACCAACAGTGAGAGGATGTTGTCACCGAGTGTTATCACTGGGCTCATGCGGGATGGCTGTGAAATGATCAAGAGGCCTCGGCAATAGCTCCTGGAGAGCTGGGGTGTGGGGCTGTGATGGATCAGGAGCTGAGGGATAACTACACGGGGCGCTAAAGGAGTCGGGGTTAGGAGGCAGCGCCCTGTACCGAGCCTTGGGAGCCGTAGGTGTCGGGAGGGGTGCCGGGGATGCTGAGGCCCTGGCAGGCGGGGCTGTGTGGCCGCAGCCCCGGTGACTGGAGCGGAGCGCCGGCCGCAGGGCGGGACGGGGATACGGAGGGAGGGGGAGCCGGGGGGGGGCTCGTCTTTCCGGGCCCAGAGCGGTCCGTGTGTGACACGGATCCCGGCGAGAGAGAGCTTTCCTTGATGTGAAATGTAGAGCCTTGTCTTCCCGCAAGGCAAAGCCTGACCCTTTCTTCAAAACGCAAGCAGACCTCTCCCTGTGAGCCGTGCCAAGGCGGTGGCTGTACAACTCTGGAGGGAGCCTTTTCATGTTTGTTACTTTTCTTTCCACTGCTGCTCAAATTCCTTCTGACATCTATGCAAGGTGCTGTGTAATCTTCTGTAATCAGCCATCTGGGATGCTGGGTGTTAGTTGGTTTTAGGAAAAATCCCTAGAAATACTCACTTTACCTGGAGTGTCTTTCCCAGCTGCAGTGTGCATGTTCCCTTCAGAAGGTGGAGAGGAGATGAGCCATCCCGCAGTGGAGCCCCGGGGAGATTGGACTGAGCTGGGGGCATGAAGTGCAAGTCTTCCCCTTCTGTCTGGTACTCGCTGGGCTGTCCAGAGAGACACTGCCCAGATATCCTGGCCCTGCAGCAAGGGGTGTTCCTGGGACTGTTGCAGGAAAATCCCAACTGCAGGGCCCTGGGAACCTTCAGCTCTGCAGGGCAAACACGCAGTTCTCCCAGCCTGTGAATGGATATCATGGCTGTCTCCTGAAATGGCTTGGGAGGTGTGAGCAGTCCATGTGTCAGAGGGGCCTGCGGGGGCCTGAGGAGCAGCACTCCACACCTGTGCTGGGCAGGGGCACAGGGGTGGCTCCATGTGCTGCTGAACCATCATGTTTGAGAGGGATGGGCTGTGGCACAGGGCAGGTCACAGCAGGCACAGACACCCTCTGTGCTGCAATGTCCTCATCTGGGAACATCTGCTTTCAGCAGATCTGATTTCCAAAATAGGAGTGTTTTCTTTGGCTGTTGTTCCAGTGCAGGTTCTTCAAAGTCTTTATGACTCAGTTTTGGAATAAGAACAAAAACCAGAGAAAACCAAGTTTGAATCTGCTATTATCTGTCTTCAGTTTTCTGTAAGCCAGGTGACCAAAATCATTCCAGCATCAAGAATCAGTAAATTAACATCATGTTTAAGTAACCTATCATCTTGTTCTTTAATCAAGTGTGAGGTGCTGCTGGATTAATTATTTCAGAGGATTTTGCACTTCATTCACCAGACAGCAACCTCCTTTTAAAAATACAATTAACCACAACTGGGTTTCCATACCTGCTGCTTGTGGAAACTCCAGGCAGGAGAAATAAGTTGTGATTCTCTCTGATGGATTCTGCTTGTTTTCAGGGAATGTATCGAGTTCTGTTCACCTAAACATATCCAGTAGCAAACAGCTCTTTTCTCTGAACTTCTTCTCAGCTTGAAAGTTTTGTCCATACAGTTTTCTTCCTGAGGCTGTTTAGGCATTGTCTAGTCCTTGTCCATCACCTTCCTTCTTAAATAATACACAACCTTTGAGGGCTGTTTTTAGCAGCTCTGTGATCCTTTTCTGGGAGTAGAGGCTATTATGTTTCCTCTCCTGGATTTTGTGAAGGAGTTTATAATTTTTTTTAAGGTATTTAAAATTGTCAGTTAAAGAGTCCCCTTATTATGAAACCAAGGCTTCTAATTTCAAAGTTGACTTACAAAAGCTTGCTATGTAAACTAGTTCACAAAACTTCATTTTGTAAAGGCAATGCCCCCTAGTTCCAGGAGTGTGCTGACCTCTCAAAGGATGTGTGAGAGAAAAAAGCCAAAATGAGAATGAGGACATTCCTGTGGAAAAATTGATTCCAACAGCACAGCGCTTTTCTAAGAATGATTATTGTACTGGAAGATATTCAAAACTTGCAAGTTGCAACTAGGTTCTGGATTTTGCTTTTTCTTTCTACCCAGTCTTGCTCCAGCCTTTTTTTTTTTTTTTTTTTNNTTTTTTTTTTTTTTTTGTTCAGATAACAAGTTCTCAACAGTTTCTTTCAAGGATTAAAAACCTTCTTCTGAAGTGCTTTCTTCTGTGCATAGCTTCCCATGTCTTAGTCTGAGTTTCTTTTGAAACTAGGAAGGAGCTGGGAATGCTTTGCATTGAAATCTAGTTGCTTTGAGGAAGCTCATGTTATTCTTCAGTTGTGTCTTGGTTTCCCCACATGGTGTGTATGACCATGCTGTGATTCTTAAGTCTTTTGCTACAGTGATTTGATGCTTTACAGAAGATTATTATCAGGAAAAGCAGACGGGCAAGGGCCTTTTCTAGTGCTGGAACCCAGCCAATTCTGTCTGTCATTCTCCAGATTGTATTTTTTTTTTCAGTTGGAGTTAGCATCCTAGTTTTCTGATTAATACAGAGAGCAAAACATCATTTGTCCTCCTAATATCTTCAACAACATGTTTGAAACAGAGGACAACACATTAGGAACCAGAATTTCATTGCCTGTGGAGCAGCTAATTCTTTAAGTATTCTATGCTGTTTAGGAACCTACAAAAGTTGGTGAGGATTTGTTATCCATGTAGGGTTTCAGTGCTTGTGTGACTGTCCAGGCTTAAGGCCCAAATGTTGTTTCTGGCACTGCATCCAGGAATGCAACATTTTTATCTGATAGGGAATACTGTCCAGTATATAGAGTTTAATTTTCAACTGTGTGATTTCACTACCTCGGTTCTATTTTTAGATGTAATTTTTGTGCCTGGAGGTACACCTAAAAAAGGACTGGGGCCTCTTTTGTACCTATCCCCAAAATGCAGATCCTTAGAACTCCTGCCATAATATGCTGCTGAGCTGTGGAGACACTGGTGGCTTATGGCTCTTCTGTTTGCTGCAGATGAGTTCTCTGATGAACATCTGTTTCTAGGCAAGTAGCTAGAGTTCTCTCCACACCTAAGCTAAGTTGCTCCTCGGCCTCCTTATTCTGTGGAGACTGATAGGACTGTTTCCAGAGCAATGTCATGTCATGTGGAATGGAGGCAGAGTAGGATGGCAGCTGAGGAGGAAGTGTTGGTGTTTCTATTTCCAACAGCAAGTACCTGAAGGAGTGTGTGAGAGGCCAGGACTCAAATTTCCTGATGCTCGAGGGGACTTGCAATCCCACTCACAGCTGAGCTGTTCTGGTGGACTCTCTTGAACTGATCCTGAGCAGAACTGCACAGGAGGCCTTGGTGTACCTGGGCAGGGATGGGAGGGGATGGGCTGGTGGCTTGGTGGTTAGGGCTACAAGGAGAAGGAAGGCTGGTTAGCAGACAGTCCTCTGGATGGATAAAATCTTCCCTCCTTTGGGCTGTGGTTGGAGAAAAGGAATCTCATCTCCCCCCTGTTCCTGCCCTGCTTGTGCTTTCTGCTCTCAGGCTCGCTCACTGTGGTTCTGGGTGCCTGGCTCCATGTCTGTGCCTGGGTGTCTGCAGTAGAAGGGTTTGCTGTTTGCTGTCCCTCTTGCTTAGGGCTGACTCACTTCCTGCCTTAGTAACTCATTTGAAACCTTCCTGTTTTCTAACTTCTGACTGCAGAGTGAAGCCATTTATGAAGGTTGTGAGCCAAATTTTACCGTGCTGCCTGGTGCTACTTTGCATCACTTTCTTTTCGCTTGAGCTGGCTGACAGGGCAGCAGTGGAATATTTTTACCTGTTGAAATGCTGCATTCATCTCAGGGAGCACTGTTTGTGTCAAGGGCAGGGTGCAGGCAGGCTGAGGACTTGTCCTGGAGAGAGAAGCATGAGAGGAGATGGGGGCCAGGATGCAGGTGTGGGAGCAAATCTCTGGGTGCACTGTGGTTTGTGTGGGGTCTGACCCCGTTGCATTGGCTCTCAGACTCTTGTTTTCACAGATTTTTACAGATTCTTGTTTTCCAGTCACAGGAAAATAATTAAGAGACTGACAAACCTGAGTAGAACAACTCTGGTACGGTTTTAAGGCACTGGGAAGAGCAAACTGGCTGTCATGAGGGACACAGAACAAAGCTGCAGGGGCTGTGGGCTGTTTTGGCAACACCTCAGCGCTCTGTGCAACTGTGGAGCAAAAATCTTCTTTTAGGATAGGAAATATGTGCATGTACATGCACTCATGTACACAAACAGGCTCTAGGGGGAAGGTTAATGCCTCTGTATGAATCTCAGCAGGCATTTCCTACTGGGAACATTTCCCAGTTTATAAAAACATGTCATGGAAGGTGCTGCAGCTCTCCTGTCTTGGCATGTTCCTCCCTCTTTTGTGAGCCCTGTCCATGAGCAGAGTGGTGGCTTCTGGAGGCTGCACAGGTCATCAGGAGTACAAGAAGAGCTGTTTCTACTGTCACCTCTCCTCTCTGCTACCCAGGCATGCCTGACAACTGTTCTATGCTTGCATAAGAGGTAGGAGCATGGTGTCCTAATTAATATGCCTGTCCCAGTGGGCGGTGAAATGGCTAATTGGATCCTACCTGGCTTGTGATGTGACCACAGCCTTTGTAAATGTGGAAAGTGGTCTGTAAAGGGTGCATGACTTATAAAGTATTTCCTCAGTTTCTCTGTCAACCCCAGCTCTCTTCAATGTCTTGGGTATTAAAGCAATGAGACAGAAATCAGAGGGAGAGCTCACCAAATTTGTAAGTCAATTCAGCTTAAAGAAACTAGATGACTAGATGCACAAAAGTAAAGAATAATATATGTATGTGTAATAAGGCTCTGTATCATAACAAAACACCCCCAGAACTAACCTCTCATGGGAAACCAAGTGAAAGTTTGCTTTTAAGAGTATTGAAGAAGAAATTCCAGTTTCTTCAAATGGAATGAGGATTTTGCCATAGTTTTCAATGGGACTAAGCTCCAGCTCCTGTTGCAATTCATAACTCATACCTCGCTGCTTGTCACAAAGAAATACTCTAAGCAGGGATGAAAGATTTATGAAATCATGCATGAAATGACTGTATGTCTACTCTGCTTTCTGAAGGCTGTATTTCTGTGGCAGGTATTTTATATACAGGACACGATTTATCTCTGATGCCTGCATATTTTATACTTCTGTAAAGATTTTAACTGCCTTGGGAGAGATCCTCCCTTCCAGGGGACCTTCTCCCTCGGTGAAAGAAGGAGCTCAACTTCTTCTATTGATAGAGAATACAGTGAACAGCAGTAAATAGAGCAGAGAAGCTGGGACTATCAGGTGGTCTGGCACCTGGGCTGTGATTTAGTGCTCTTAAAACACACTGCATCACCATGCATGTATTTTAGAGAGTACTGCACTGAGGGCTGTAGTGTTACCTTGCTTGGCTTAACATTATATTGCCTCAAGAGATTCCAGCCACCCAGTTAGGCTGAGATCTAGACTTCCTGTCAAAAAAGAAATTCAGTTAGTCAAAACTTTCCAGATGAGATGCTAAGATGATAATGTCCTGACTGATGTCAGCTGTCAGGAGTGGCGCACAACATACTGCCAGTCTCTCCTCCACTCTGTACTAACTTTATTTTTCTTGCCCCCTCTTTGGTCTCTGCATTTGTTTCACAAGCAAAGTGAAACAAATCTGTCTTGTCATCCTTTCTCTCTAAAGGCCTCAGTAAATGTTTTGGCTTTATTGTGCACTTTCCTGCTTTTGCTTGGAAGATGTGCTGAGGACTCTCCACCAAGGGACTTGGGTTCTGTTCAGCTGCTCTCTGCTTTAGGTTATCCAGCTGTGACACATGCACACAGTGAAACCTACCTTTTGGGACACAGGAAACCTGAATTATCTTTACTTAAAGAACCAGCAAGGATGTACTGCTCAGCAGGGAATATATTAATTTGGTTCAGTGTCTTTTGCAAAGTAGTTTTTAAATCCGAGACTAGAGTGAGGAGGCATTTTTAAAGTTGTACAAGTGAGCACTGCAAATGCAGCTGAATCCCAGCCTGAGATTTCACTGTTCCTCTCTTCCTGTACAATGACTCATTCAAATTCATTTAAGAATTATTATTGGTAAGTCCTACTAGAGCCTTGGCTTCTCTGTGTGCATACGTGACCCAGGGCAGCATCTGAGAGCTCAGACAATGGTATTTTTTTAGCCCAGATTTCTCATGCTGCTGAAAAGCAAAATCCAGTTTCACATGCATTTGGGATTTGTCTTTGCTGTTATATATTTTGGTGTGGGTATTAAAATGGTGTTGTGTCTGAAACCTCTGCTCTAGTGAATTGTAACTTGTGTTTTAGCCTAGTTGAAGATCTGTAAACCAGATCTTGGGATGAAACAAAAGATGGTACATATTTCTGTCTTGATTATGGACTGCCTGAACTTCTGTACTCACTCAGAGAAATGTGGTTATCAACAATAAATATCTTTCAAACTTTCCTCTTCTCCAAAGTGGCTGATACAGACATACATGTACATGCTTTTGTGGTAACCCTCGGGGTGAGTGCAGCAGAAAACATCAGGGCTGTCATGGAAAGTGTTTGATCCAATTTTTTTTGTGCTGTGAGTGTTCTCTCTCTGCTTGCAGATGTGCAATATGCAGGAAAATGTTCCTAGTTGCTTCCAGACTCATAGATGGAGTGCATTTCTTTGTCTTTGGAAGTTGTGTGTGAAGGAGAACCTCCTGAAATGTATCCTAGAAAAGTCCCCTGGCCTGACTGGGATGAAGACAACCAGTGGAGAGGGTGTGATTTCCTGTGGGTGAATCCTCACAAAGTACCCATCTGAACTGGAAACTGTGGGAGGTGGTGGAGGTTTACTCTTCCAGGGCTAGATCCACAGGGTTAAATGCTGTCAACCTGTTCTGAGTCTGTGAACAGGGTTTGGAGAAATCTGTCTAATGCCTGGTAAATAGGAGTGTACATGTAACAAAACGAGTCCTGTCCCTTGCCAGCTTTGCCAGAAAAGCCCATGGGAGCAGTGGGCACCAGAGTTTTAAGCAACCCTTCTCTCTCAGAAACAATCTGCCTTATGTCCATAGCGAGCAGCATTGGAATGGGGTAAGCAATCCATGCTGCTGCTTCTGCTGTGTTTGTGGATAAATAAAAGCATTAATTACCCAGACATCTAATTCCACTGCTTTTTAATAAGCTGAACACACTGACCATCTTGGTGCAGATATGGAGAAGCAGTTTAGTTTATGCTGGTATCAAACATCCTCCACTGTGTTTTGGATGCCACAGATGTTAGGCTGCATGTCTTAATGTCGTCTCCTTTACTGTCTCACTTTTTATGTAGACTTTAAAACTGTATTCAAATGAGGTTTTGACCGAAACTGAATCATTATGTACTTGAAAGCTAAAGAGCTTATCAGGCATCTGATAATGCTTTCAGGATTTCCCCAGATGAGACCGCGTAGTGTACAGACAGGAAGCTGAAGTATCGAGCGCCTGACCAGAGCTTCCTCCTGTGCAAGAGTGGGGGTTTCTCTGATTTGAGTCTTTACCTCTGCATGCATGGTCTGAGCCTTGGAATCTAAAGGAGAAACAGCACCCAAATCTCCCAGCTGAGCCCTCTGAGCAAGGTGAATGGAGCATTTCAGTGTAGCCCCTCTTGCAAGGTCAGCAGAACAGTTCTCACCTCTCCCTGTGCTGTGTTACCTTCCTGGCTCTGTATCAGCCAGGGAATCAGAAAGGGACTTTCCAGAGCTACAAACATGTGAGCTGAAGAGATGGAATGAACCCATATGCAAATGAGTTTTGATTCCCTTCCCTTTATAAAGTTAAAATGTTTTTCAGAGAGAATCAGATCCTCCAGAGAGTGGGAGTCTGAGGAGGTTACCTTGGGCCGGCAGTGTCTCTGTCCCTGCTGTCTGTCAGTCTGTCTGCCTTTCCATTGTAGAGAACAAAGTGGAGTGATGTGAAAGAGAAAACGAGAAATGCAAACCTGTGGTGATTGAAGAGAAGGAAGGAAAATGGAAGAGAAAAAGCTGGAGTGGGAAAAAGATAAAATAAAGTGAATTTTGGGGATTCCACTGTGAGTAAGAGCTGAAAAAAAGTAAGCTGATTTATTACATGTTTGTCTTCTGCCTGAGTGCCAGTACACTTTGTATATGTGAAAGGTAATTTGCACATTAAAGAGTGAATCAAAATGTCAACTTCTTCAATTCCTCGTTTTGAACCAGGGTAGTTCTGTCAGCTTTGATGGATTTACATTCTGTAAATGCAACATAATGAATATCAAGTCTTTGAAGTAATTTTGAGTTATATTTGTGCTAAAGCGATGAGAAATTTAAAATGATTTTAAATACTGTTTGTCAGAGAATCTGCACATTTTCTAGTGCTTCTCTCCACTACGCAGAAATTTTTTCTCTTGTCCTTCTAATGCTGTTGTGACTTTATTCCAAATCCAGCTGAATTCAGAAATAAGGGATGGTGGTGTCATTGTGTGCATTAATATTTTCTTTGTATTATGAGTTACATATATTCATTTTTTCTTTTAAGTCTGTATCTTAACCCACTTAACAACTATTTAAACACGGAGAGGATGTGAGTTAATTGATGTGTGTTTTTTCTTTTTCTTTTCATCAAACGCTACTGATTTAGAAACTACAGTGTTTGTAACAGAAGAGTTTGGCTATGCCTGGCTTTCTTTCACACCAATTCTTTACTTTTTTGAAATGATTTAGTTTTAGTTTTATTTTTTGTATGTAGTTCTGGCTTATCTAAGCATCCAAAATTTTGCTTTGCAGCATGGAGAAAAGGGATGGAGAAATTGCCACTCTTCTGTGGTGGAATTTCCAACAAATTCCCTGGTGGGCTGGTGCAGGGAAAGGTTTCTGGAATTGGCAGGATAGGGCAGCTCCCCTCCCTTCACTAGCACGATAACAGGCAGTTACTCTTTCATTTTTCTGATTACTTTGCTTACTGAAAAATGCAGTTTTGACTGAAGTGAAATTATTTACAATGCTCACCTGATTAAATAAAAAAAATTATAAAAATGTTTTGACATTTTGGAAATTAATTTTTTTTTCTCTTAAAAAACCCCTGTTTGCATTTTCTTAATTGCTCACATGCAAAAATAGTAATGGCAAAAGAAGTAACATTTTTTTGTCTTAGGCCAAAATATATTATGTAATGTACCTCAAATGTATGTTTTATTTTCAGAAAATAATTTTTGAAAATTATTCCAGATTTAGCCAAATGACATTTTTCTTATGATTTCTTTTTCTTCCTTTTGGCTAGTAGATCAAAAAATTCTAATTGCTATAGCTTTAGTTGTATTTCATCTTCATCTAGGAGAATGTTGAAATGAATGTTTTTCTGTGGGAAACAGTGATGAAAATGTGAATTATTTTGATGATAATTTTTTCTGGTCTTTTAAAAATGTCTTTTTATCAGTCAAAATGAACATATTATCCATCTTTTCCCAAAAGAGAGGATGAACACTGTTTTCATGATTGAAATCGATTTTGTGTATTATTGTTGAACCAATTTCGTAATTTCATGAGCAAATCCAGCTACTCTCTCTTCTGCAGCATTTCAAATACCTGGACTCCATCTAAATTTCCTTTGGACTTCACAGTTCTTAAAACAGTTGTTGGATAAGCAGGGCCTGGAGTTCCTGGGGAGAGGGAGTTTGAGAATTGCCACCATAGCAGGACAAGGGCTCAGGGTTCCAGTGGGGACTCTTTTGCAAGACAGATGTTTTAAATATACCAGTGACTACCTGGGATGGTCTTGGGGGATTCATCAAGGAGAAACCTGAAAAAAAATGATTCAAAGCTGTATTTAAACCTTTAATATACACTGGATATCCAAGTCCTTATTGGCAACTCTAGTGATCTTAAGTTATTCATGGAATCATTAGTTGAAGACAACATACATGCCTAAATATTCTGGATGTGATCATGTTGAATCTAAATAATACCGAAATCATTTTTTTTAAATGAGATCTGATGAGTTTAATGCAAATGAGATTTAAAATTTTGTCTAGGAGCTGAGTGTATTCCAGAGGAAAACACCAGGTCCCTGCAGGCTGGCTGTAGGGGAGCATTCCTCAGCCTTTGCTAATGGACGCCCTTCGAAACAGAAATCTTGGACCATTTCACGTGCCCCAAAAAGGAGCCACCTGCACCTGCAGGCAGTCCCTGGAAGCTTCTAGAAGCTTCCCAGTTTTTCATCTTCTAAACCCCATGGGTTATGGACTGCTTTCCAGGCTCTGGCTGCAGTGTTCTCAGCCCACAGGCTGAGCCGTTCCATGGGAATAGAGTGCAGGGCTCAGGTGCCTTAACTAGGTCACAAACCATTGCTCTCAGACTGTCAGGGACCCCTGAACTAACCATGGCCAGTTCCACACTGCTCCAGCTGTTTCATTATTCTCATCTTGCACTAGTTTATTTTAGTGCATCAGTATTGAAACAAACCAGGCATGTATTGGAAGTTTGTTTGCTCTTCCTAGAATACTTTATTTTCAATAACTACAGTACAGTTACAATATAAATACAGCAACCTTTTGTCTTGTAATTGTTTATATGAAAAATCTGTTTGAAGAAATCTCTGGCTTCTAATGGATCACTAACTTTACAGTTTGTTACAGTGTGCTTCTCCAAGTAAATTCCTTGCTAGGTGATGATCACATTCCTTTTTTTAAATAATGGAAGGGTTACCAAAAGGTGATTAATTGATGCTTGCCTGTTTGTTTTTTAACTGCTTATACAGACTGCAACCATTTCTCTATTAGTAGCGTAGTCTAGTAGTTACATAGTGACAAATCCTGTAAATAACTGTGTACTTTCAACAGAAGAAACATTGCCAGTATTCTTGAATTGTTAAAAATGTGTAAATTGGGAAGGAATAAGAAATGGTCACCTACTCTCTCCTGTTTATTGTTTTTTACATCTTCCTATTTGGGGTGTTTAGATTATTTCTGAAACATACTGATTGATCAGTCATTTCGAGCTCACTCTGTTCCACTACATTTATCAGGAATTAGTTCATGAACCGTTACCACCCTGCTGGAGACAGCTTTTATGTCACCTCCAGCATCTGCCCTGGGCACGGTTATCAGATATCCTGACCAAGGAAGGAAGTGTCACTGGGTTGGGGACAGCTCTGTATTCGAAGAGTTGATTCTTCTCCTTTGTCCTCAGTCAGCTGGTGTGAAACTTCTTGTTTGTTTACAGTAAAATTTTATTGCTGAAATTGGAAAGAATGGATAGAGGTCGAGCGGTTGCGAGAGCTTTTAACATCTCAGTTCTCATTGCCCTTGTTGGCACACTGAGAACTGGCTTTCCAATTTCTTACATCAGGGCACGGTTAGTGCAGCTGTTACTGCAGTTGTGTCAATGTGTAGAATATGTGCTTTAGCCTGCTGCATTCTTCTGCATTAAGTTTCATCCTGTCATCTGAAAGTATACATAAAAAAGCCAGAATATGGAGCCCACAAAAAAAAAAGTTTGTATTTTTCGATACATAAAGCTTGTTAAATTGTCTCCAGGGCTGTGACTTGTTATGGCTGAGTATAAATGAAACTATACTGTATTATAACTCACTGTAAGTAAACGGTATAGTGATTACTAAAAATAATACTTAGTATTAGAAGTCCTTATTATGGCTGTTAGCCAGAACTTTTTAAAAATAGGAAATAACTTTTCATTATGCACTTTTGGTACTTGTGTTTTTACTAGCTGTAATGTATATATATGGCTGATGGTGTAAATGTTGTTTTTCTTAGTGATTTATGCCTAGTATGCATTATGCCATGTATTCTTTCTCCAATTTAGTGAAAAAATGCAGAAAAAAATCAGTAAGTTCTAAGTCAAAAAATGAAATGGAATATGCAACCATTTTTTTTCTTCCATGAAGAAAAATGGTTTGTTGAACCAAGTACTGTGTTGAAAAATGTGATTAAAATGGAGACAAGAGAGTTGAACCTCAGTATAAGCAGAGTGGAATAATTCTACAGCAGAAGAAATTGAATATTTGTTATTTGTGGAACAGACATTGGCAATAGAAATGGAACTATCTCTTAAAATTAAAAATGCAGCCAGAAAATAACTGGAAGTTCCAGAATGCATTTTGGGAACAAATGCACTTGTTTCTGGAAAACCTAAAATGTGTGTTTGTGCTAATCTGATTCATCATGAGATGGGAATTTTTTTTTCATATAAGAATTAATCAGTCCAGGTTATTAAAAAAAAAACTTTTCTCTGTGGTGTGGGAACAATGAAAGTGTCTGCGCAGTTGCAGGGCCAAAGGCATTATGGACCTGTTCCATTTTTCATCCAGAGGGGTTCAGGGAAAAGAAGATCTACAGTTCCTCCTCTGGCATTGCCTGTGGTCTTCACTGATATGGGGAGAACCTGGGAGCAGGGTGTGCTTGAGCCCAGGGTATTTGTGTCTGGTGTGAGCTGTTTGACTGGCACGGCTCAAGAGCAAAGCTTAGGTGTGACTTTTCTTTAAGCCTGAGCTGCCTTGGCTTTTTTTGTAGGTGAACATGATCTTTATAGAGCACAGAAAGATCTTCTGTGTGTGAGTGCTCTGCCTGTAAACTTGCATGTGAGCTGTAGTGAGAAGGATTAACAATATTTAAAGTTAAGATATGGGCAGTGTTTGCCTTGTACCTGAGCACCACAGTAAAGGCTTTCTTGTGGATCCCTGATCTGTGGCAGAGCTGCTCTGCTGAGAATGGGAATGATGGAAGGAGACGTGGTCAGTGTAGAAGGGGTGTGATTGTTTTTGGTGTGAGGAAACCCTACGTGAGGGCAAGGCAGGCTCCCCACAGCCCAGCTCACCAGGCAGCTTCAGCAGGAATTGGAATTACTGTGGAGAGCAAATGAGGCTGCCTGTCCTGTGCTGAGAGGGAAAAGGTGGGTGAGGGTGAAGTCAAAGAAATGGGTAATTTTTAAATGGAGAAGAACCACATGTTTGGGTTTTAAAGGTTGAACCCTGGGTTCATGACACTGGGCAGAGGTTTTCACAGTGTGAGGCTGATCTGGAGCTGCTGCAGGGGATGCTCAAGGTCTGCCCAGTGAGCAGAACTCCCCTGCAGAGCTTTGCAGAGCACACAGCCCACGGCCTGCACTGAAATTTCAGCTCTGCCCTGCAGCACAGCCAGCACGGCTGAGCTGAGAGCTCCTGCTGGGCTCGAGTGTTTGCCTGCCTCTGGTGCCACTGTGCTCCTTCCTGGCTGTGAGTTTTCCCTCTCTTTTAAAAAAATCAAAATCTCTAGAACGATTTCATTCTCCATTTCACCCTCTTGTTTCAACTACCCAGCTGTCAGTGTAGCTGTGAGACATTTGGTTTTCTGCTAGATATGGGAAAAATGTATTTAACAAAATAATGGTGAAAAAGATGCTTTATGCTCCTAATGAAATGTGACCATATTCATATTTTATTTCAAGTTCCCTATCTGTGTTAATTAATTACCACCCATGATGAGCTCATTTGGGTAGTATCTGGATTTCATGTGAAGCTGCAATAGATAATTGACTGGTTAAAAAGCATTAATATCTCACTCTTTGATTATATGTTTGGACAAACGTAGATGTTTTACTAAAAAGAAAAGTTGCAATGGCAGCATAGAGAATAAAATTAGGGAATGATAAGGAAAATGCAGAGAATTTACACATTGCAGTAACTTGATGGCTTTAGGATCTTTATGTTCTTTTCCTGTTAAAACATATTTAATTAAAAAGAAAACTTATGGAAGAATAATCTTCAGGCAGTTAACATTATTCAATCACTCTGAAAAGGTTTGCCTTTTGGTGGAGCAGTAAAACTTTATAAGATGATTGTCTATTAAGTATCTGTCCTGTAGGAATTGTTAAATCTGGTGTCATGAGATCTCCAAGCTATGAGGTACTAAGGGACCTTGCTGGGATAGAACAAAATAGTGTTTTTCCAAGTAGATTTATGGCCCATTGAAAAGACTCACCTCCTGACTGCTCCTGCAAAGGCAGAACGATATAATTTTATGGGCTGTCTTCGTGTTTGCAAATGCATGAATTTAATCCTTGAGTAAATGGGTTCTCAGAGGGAGGGAATTGTTCCCGGAAGGACAGTGAAGGGATAGAGAATGTCACATATGAAGTTCATAAAGGGTCAGAGCAGAATGTGGCTGAAACTGGCATCGTGTTTTTTAAGAGAGATAACTAATGCACTGCAGTGATATTAAACTCTGCAGGCAAATTGAAAGAGAAAATGTGACCTTTTTGCCTACTTAGTTAAATAACCTGTAAAGCCAATTTACCTGGAATATGGCTGTGGAATTATGAGGATGTGCCCTTCCATACCTTTCCTTAGGGATTTCACTAAAACATCAGGTGTGCTGCTGGAGAGCTGGGCTGCTCTGTCCTCTGTAGGGACACCTGTGGGACACATCCATCCCAGAGTTCTGAGGATGTGATCATCCCAGAGAGTGAGGGGAGCAATCTTAGAGCAGGTTCACCTGACTCCCTGCCTTGGGGCTGGCTGCTCTCCAAGCAGAGATGGCTCCAAGCCCATCTCCCTGGGAAGAGGCAGCTCTGCAGGCCTCACCTAGGCAGGGGGACAGGGGAGTTCAGGTTCCTGTGAGAACAGGTTGGGGAGCCCCCCAGTGCTCAGCTGCTCTTCTGACCTGGGGTGGCCTAGAGCTACTGCAGCTCTTTTACTGTGTTACGTGGAGGGGCATGCCATGTTTTCCCTTGTCATTATGTGCCTGACTGTGCCATGATGAGTGCCAGAGCTGTCTGCTCCCAGCTGGGGTGCTGGCCACACCAGTGCCCAGGTAGTAACAGCTCCTCCTCTGTAGAAATGCCATGCACTTTTCATAGGATGGGCACTGTCCTAAGGGATAGACACTTCCAACCTTTCTTCTTCCAGACCTTTTCTCTACTTTAAGATATGATGTTTTATAGATGATTGTTAGAGGTTTTTCCGGCTTGGGGTTGGAAGAGGGATTACCACGCTGCCAGTGAAGGTATTGCTTAATTAAGTCAGCATTGATCTTAGCAAGCAGTATTCCAGTGACAAATTAGAAATATCAGACAGGCAAAATTTATTGCTATAGTACCTTATTTTAAAGTTGCAGATGAAGTTTTGTCCTGTTTGAGGGCCTTAGTAAGATGTTACTTTTGTTAATTTGATTTTTCTTTCCTGTCTCACAGAGTCGAGTGACAGACGGGTAGGACTGAGCTGGGCTGTGGGTACCACGAGGCAGTTATTTAGCAAATATGTTTGTTCAGAGGTTTCCCTCCCTGCAAGAGAAACCGTTAAAGAAGTATATTTTTAATTTCTGTTGTTTGGTTGACTGGTTCAGCAGCCTGAGAAGACAATTACAGCTGTAAAGACGTGGGCACACTGCTGCCTTTTCTGCCAGCTGCTGGGGCTGCATGTGAGGCTGATGTACTGGGAAAGTGGCATGGGGTGTTAGCAAGGATTGTTCACTGAAAAAAATACTTATAACTGAATAAAATCAACGCTAAACCAAAATAATTGTATTTGAACTATTCTGTTAAGTAAATTTCCTTAAATTTAGTTTTTAAAGCTAAAAGATTTAATCTGAAATCCCCCTTGACATCCAAATATTTTATTTCACACCAAGTATTCTTTTCATTAAAACTGCAAAGATTTTTTTTTTCTGTGACCTCATCTCTCTGGAACAAAAAGAAGTATCTTTAAAATATTCCAAATAAATCTGACTTTTTTTTATAACTTACCCAACACTGTTTATTTATAGTCCTATATGCATCTAACATCTAATTCCCAGATCATCCAACATCTTATCCAAACTATTTTTTTTCCTCAAAAATTCCCCATTTGGGGCACGTAGTTTAATGAAACTTGTGACTTCTCTTAGGTTTGTCAGAAGTGATGAGGTGTTTCCTTGTGGGACATGTCAACTTTGACCTCCAGTATGTCTGAGCAGTGTTTTTCTGTGGCCCAGAGTGGCTTTGGGTGAGATTGTCACCCTGGGATGAGGTTGTCCCATTTGACAAAGTTGTGTCAGTACACTGCCATGCATCTGTAGTGCTGAAGGCTTCTCTTGCCTTTTTGCCACACGGACTCTGATGACTCTGCAGGGCTGCACCAGTCCCAGGTTCCCTTCTTTTGGGCTTCTTGGTGGATTATTTTCTTAAAAAGATTGCTGGAAGATTCTACCTCTCTGTCTGTGTTGTTGTATGAAAAAAAAAAACAAACCCAAAGAGACAAAGAACTAAATTTATAACTCACCTGTTTGAAATTCTCAGAGGGTTCCAGAAAAGTGAGAAATGTTTTACTGTTATATTTCTTGGCTATACTTTTTGGGTTTTTTTGTTACTAGTAATTCTGCAACGTGTTAGGGCACATTGTGCCTATGTGTGTGGCCACTTCTGGTGTCAAAGGAATATATAAAATAGCTCATTTTTCAAAATATGTATCCTGGAGCTATTATTCTGCTTCTGACCTACAGTCTGGGTACAGCTGATTTGGCTGCAGTGAAGTTTTCACTCTTGTTTTACAGCCCCTGGAAGAAGGCCAGGCAACTGAAGAGAGCCAGCAGGAGTATGAGATACTGCCGTGTGCTGGGACAGCCTGAAAATGAATGTCATTTATTCTCAGCTTTGAGAACTGAATTCCATGGGTTGTAATTGAATCTGCTGTCAGACCCATGGGGCTCAGTTCTTCAGCTTGGATATTTCTGTCTTCACATACACAGGAGATCAAAGAAGCACTTGATCATTCGCTGCCTCTTCTGGATGGTGATAGCAGCAAGCAGGAGAGGAAGCATGAGTGATATGAATCATTTCCACAGGGAGGGGTCATTGCAAAGGCCTGGCTCTCTCGTGATAAATAGCTGTGTAGTGATTGAATCTCTTCTGAACTCATAGGCTCAGTGCTGCTACTCACTGTTTGATTAGCTTGTTTTTTTCCTCTCATTGTTATCAAGGTTACATATGAATCCCTGGGATATTGTTGACTGGATGATGGTCCCCAAACACTGCTGAGTGGCACGGTTCTCCTAAGGACAGCTGTGGTGAGCTCCTTTAGATCATGGAAGACCTACACTTTCCTTGGGCTGAACACTAAATTTGCCAGCTGATAATACCCTGCTCTCTTGGTACCACTGCTGGGCACTTATTGCTTCATTTGCTTTGTCTTATGCCAAATACCCATTTTTGACAGAAGCTGTGACCATCAAGATTATTTGTTTGCACCAGCCCACTTATAAAAACGCAGATTTCCTTTCCTGAGGTTAGTGATATGCACCCAAAGTGTTTAGTTTAGGGAGTTTCCAGTGCAATTAGTGATGGCAATGTAAGTGCTGTTTGAGGGCTTGGTAGCACAAACATCCCTCTGTAGGGGAATTCATTCAAGTCACGGGTTGATGGTTTTTTCTTGGAGGATCTATGATAAAATTTTTCGTTCGGGAATCAGGAAAAGTAATTGTTGTCTTTAAGCATGCAAAGAGTTATGATTACCAACGAGCTTTCCACCTCTTTCCTGCAATAATAACACCTTCTAAATTACATTTTTCCAACTCAGTAAAGTGGATCATAAGCTGATCTTATCCCTGTGTTACAAAGCTCTTAAAAGCATAGAAATGCTAAAATCCCACAGGTGCAGGAAGAGCATGTTCAGCTAAGTAGCTTAAAATTGCTATATGCCTTTCATTCTGGATATATATTTACACACAAAAAAACCAGATATTAATCACTGTTGCCTGTGGATACTAATGTACCTTCATACTGATACACTTTTCATATCATTTTTTATCCTGGGGGTTGAAGAGTTTCAGTTGTGGCTGTCTGAGATGCATTGTGCTTACCAGTTTAGAAATTACACTTTGTGAAAGAGCTCACTGGTTCCACCAGCTCCTGCTGTGGGAATATCCATTTAACAGGATGGAGAAACAGAGCAAAGGATTATACTGAAATTTTGCTTTTTGTTTTCTTCTATCATCCCTGTCAGGAAGAGGAAATGAAATTTGAAGTCAGAGTTGGCAGAACCTTTAATAGAAGAGAGATGGATGGAACAATTTACAGTATATCTGATGCAGGCAGTGTGGTGGATATTAGATGCCCAAAGCTGCAAAATTTCATCCTCTTCCTTCACTGTGAAGCCCAGGCTCTGGACAGGGATGCAGGAGAGAAAGTGATGTGTGCATGGTGGTAACAAGGCCATGGATGAGATCAAGGAGTACAGAAGTCTTTGCAGTCCCATCTATGTGACAAAACAAAAATGTGCTGTAAGTAATGGCTTTTTTTTTTTCTCAAAAGCCTACAGTAAGTCATGAACTAATAATAGCGCTGTTGATGTTGTCTCAAACTAAGCTTAAGGAGTTAAAACACAAGGGGGTGAAGAAGTCACTATTGCTTAGGCAGGGAGCACATGCAGGGCTGTTGTTACTCTGGTGGTGGCTGGAGCTTGTGATTGTACTCACTGGAGGGGCCAGGGGGTACCCTGAGTGGGCCAGAGCTGTGTGTGCACCCCCAGAGTGTGGCTCCTCACCCCTACAAACTCACACCAAGCCTTTGGCCAACTGCAAACGGCATGTCACTACCAAAAATGTGGTGGCCACGTCTGCATGGCACTGAACCTTCCCAAGTGCATGGAACTGGCTGTGTCCAGGTGAGAGTCAGGAAACTTCTGCCTAGCTTTGGGCTCCAGCTCTCCATGAATGATGATGGCCTTTCATGTAGGAAAACTGTCTCATAGCCTGTGTGTAATGAAAAATTGGATGGTATTTGTGTCCTGAGCAAGTATATGTTCTGATCATAGCATTCATGTGGAAAATTGTGAAGGTAAAAGCTGTTCTGAAAGTTCATTATTCTCTAGCCTTTTTCCTCTCAGAACTGCCTGCATGTTTCTGTGCTCTACAGCTGCTGCTCGGTGAGAGAACAGATGAAAATGAATAGGTACAGAGCTATTTTGAAAGCAGATGCAAGCCTGCCTTTCAGCCCTGCAGTGACCAACCATTCAGTGTGTTCTTCCTCAGGCCCAGGCTACTGTGGTTGCCTTTGAGGCTTGCTTGCCCTTCATGACAAGGCATCTGCTTTTGGGATATTCTTGATATATTTAAACCAGATAACTTTTCAAGTCCCAGGCTGTCCTACTGGCAGTGCTGTGCCTTTCCAGCAGAACAGAAAGTATTTTTAGTGTGCAATTTCAAACCAGTGTAACCTTCTGTCTGTCTCATTTTGCTGCCTCACAATGTACCTGTTTATTCTGCTTCACTTTAACTGGGGCAGCCTCAGGATGGTCCAGCCTGCATCTCACAGCCCCCAGCCTGCACTTAGAAGCAATGCAGGGCCACAGTGCTGAAGGTAAAATGACTCAGTGACTCCTTTCCTAGGTTTCTGTCAGATATGCAACATGTCAGGGTATATTTATTAATGGATCTAAATCTTTACTGAATCTACCAGCTCCATGCACAACCACTAGAAGTTGAAGCATCGCAGCTCTGGTGACTGCATCTCTCCTGGAGGATTTTTTGGGGTGTTCCAAATGTTTCATTCCAAAGTGAAATGCTGTTTTTTCACTTTATTTTTCAGTACAGAAGCATTCGGGTGACTTCACTTGAATTTTTTAGTGCTGGTGTAGATGAAAAGCTACTTTTTGGCACAAGTAAAGCTTTTCCTAAAAAGATATACTCTCTCTATGTCTCTTTTAAACTGATCTATGGCACCTTCTGGTGCTTATTCACAGATCTCACTCTTTTTATTTTGTTCTGAATAAATCAATGGGCTGAATCCCCCTGGCACAGCTCTGGCAGACCAGCAGGGCTACCTACATTTTGCAGATGAACAACCTAAGAAACAAAACACTTAAAATGGAGAAGCCTTGAATTCTCTTGCATGCTTTTTGCTTTTGACTTGTGGTTTTCTGCTAACTATTCACAACAAACAAATGAGGACAAACACCTACATACTTCTTCTTCTTGCAGGAGCGTGCCCCAGTGTCACCACACTGCTTCTGTGGTTTGCTGCCTTCCCTTCCCTTGACTGATATTCTGTCCCCACTTCTTGGTCCTTGATCCTTCCCTGCCTCTCTCAGGGCATATCTCTTGAAGGTTTTTTTTTGCTTTTTTCCCCTATATGTTGTGTATTTTCTCTCTCCATATTTTTAAAATTTTATTTCCTTTTTTTAGCTCATCCCCCAAGATTCTCTTCTCCTTGCTTCAAGATAATGCTTGAATCTGGTGAAAAAAAGCAAACCTCCTGTGCTGGAGGGCCTGATGAACTGCTTCAAAAGCAAAATGGGAACAGAGAGGAGGTGCAGCAGTAGCTGGTCTGTAGATGCTGTTGTGTTTCACTTTGCAGGTCAGGGGAGAAGGTGCCTTGTGGCACTGCCCACTGCTCCCTTTTGCTGCCTCCCACCAACCATCCTCTCCTTTGAGCCTCTGCATTTCTTCCTCACCCTGTGTGTGCTCTGCCTGGTGGATGCCGAGGAGAGGCTCAGTGCAGGCTGCAGGGAGGTGTTCTCAGAGCATCATTTCAGGCATCTCCAAACAGTGGCTGTGCAGTGCACTGCTCTGGAGATGGCTCTGCACTGCCTGCTCTTTGGTACTCCAGGACAGGGAAGCTCTTGCAGACTGTGGCTCATCTTTTTGGCTAGCATCTCTTTTTCCTTCCAGGAAAATGATGAGCTTATGTTGGGTTCAGTAATCCTGATGTCTGCACAGTTGAGAGAAGTAGCACTTCACTGTGAGTGTGAGTGTGCCTCTACAGCTTTGACAAGCCTCTCACCTGCCTGGGGAAGGAACAGCAGGGCTGAAAAGCTATGGAGTCACAATATGCTGACTAAGATCAGTGGTTTGGAATGACTCACAATCTGTTTTTCTGGCAGCCCAACCATGCAGCAGGTTGTGCTTCATCTTCTGTTTCTTTCCTTAAAAAACCCTCTACATCAGAAAAGTTAATGCCTAAAGATATACAGGAAGGTCTGACCCCTTGACAGGATACATGCACGCCAGTCCAGAATTCTGTTCATTGGCATCCCTTCCTCACTCTGTTGTGCTGGCCTATTTTCATGCTGGCAAAGAGAAATTTTAATAACTTACATTATAAAAAATATTTACTAGGTTTTCTTTCTGGTAGCTATTATTTTTTTCCACTGTCTGATGACTTACTGCCAATGTGGAGAAAAATGTTGGGGGCAAAGCTCAGGCAAGGAAGAGCTTTTCCTGGATACAGAAATCTGTGGCTCTTGGGGCATTTTTAGACCCACTGCTGCCAGTCAAGCAATTCATTCAGAAAGCCCTTCAGAGAAAGCCAAGGCTGTGGCACATCCCTTGGTCCCCAGGGACTTGTACCAGGCTGGGGCTTAGCAGTGGAAATTTTTATGTTTTCCAACATGAAAACAAAACCAAAGCTTTTCTCTTGACTGAGATCTCCAGCACTGCTGGCAGCATTTCCTGGGGTCCTGTCAAATAACAAAGAGTGGTATTTTCTCTAAAAACCAGAACCCATATTAAAACTTTCTAAGCTACATTTATGAAAACCTTGAAGTCATTTGGTTAGGAACTTGAATTTGGTCAGAATCCTTCCAGCCTCCTCACTTCATCTTCATTTCTGTAGGATACTGCAGCTGCTCTGACGAAAAACAGTTATTTAAAAATTTACTTGTAGCTATGGCAACCTCCATGCACTGTATTTCAATGGAAAATCTAAAACCGCATCAGAAGTTTCTTAATAGGATATTTATGAAGATTTTAGTTTTTCTACATTTTAAAATTGAAATATTTCATTTTTAAAGGGGGGGGGTTATCAAAATCTCATTAATTTTGGAAATGTGTTTTTGTTGTAAGGGCTGCTGCTTAGCTTTTTAAAATGTTTTGTTTTGTTTTTGTTTAAGATTCCTCTGGTTGCTTTAACTCTTCAGAGCCTGAGACCTGGAGCACTTTCCAAGTGCCAGCCCCTCCCTCTTGTCTGTGCCTGCCTCCCACTCTCTCTTGCAGATCACGATTTTTACTGGAGGGACAAGGCAACCAGTTGTGCTGGCACAAGGCTGGAGCTGTGCCAAGGATCTCAGACTTCACCTTCCTGCAGTAAATAACTCAGGGGGTTCATTTGCTCATTAGTTTCCTGGTGTTTGTCTGCTCTGAGAGAAACAAACAGATGTGCTTCTAGTTGGGTTATTTGGTACCTCCACGATATTTCAGTGTTCTTTCTCCAAGGCACAAACATTCACAGGGTACTCAGTTTGCCAAGGCACAACCCCAGTGGTATTTAACCTGCCACACAACTCACCTTGGAAGGGTTAAATTTGCAAATCTGCTATTTTGTTTTGTTCACTCTTCCTTTCCTCTCTGCTTTACACCTTCAAAACCATGAGGACAAAATTAAGGAAGTCTTGCTGAAACACACAGTCTGCTGCCCTAAGCCCCTCGAGCCATGCTGATACCTTCTGCTGCCTCCAAAGTGTGGATTAGGTCTAATTAATACTATTTCTTGATCAATGTTTTTGACACAAATGCATCAAAGGGATTTATATAATTACTGCTGTAACAGCTAGGGATTTTTGTTAGGCAGTTCCCAGTGCTGCAGCAGGGAAGTTTGCTCCTAGTGACAGGATTTTTGTCTGCTGTAAGTGACTGACTACCCCATCACTCTTGACTTTTTGTTTGTTTTTCCTTTTTTCTGAGCAGGTTTGAAGCTACTGGTTTGCAGTGGAAGATGTCTAAAATGTGTGCAGACATTTTCCTCAGGTGCCACAGGTTTGTATAGCAGAGCATTGGCAGCTTTTTTCTGATTACTCTTGACTCACGTGGTGAAATGTTCACTTTCAGAACTGCCTCACAGTAAGTTATAACGAGGAGGTGTTTTCAAGGTATTCAAAGAAGATTTTTTTGTTTCTTTATTCTTGAATTGTTTACATATCTCTCCATAGATCTGAGAGGAAACAGGCAAAGGATGAAGAACATTCTACACCCTCTCTCCCTCCCATTCTGTGTTTTGGAGGACTGACATTGTCTCCACTCTCCTCTGGACTTCCAGTGTTGGATCCATGTGCCTTGTCTATTGTCTGCTGTAATCAGATGAGGCACTACAGGGACAGATAAGAATATCTGTCTGTTAGACAGGGCTCTACAAGGGGAATTGCACTACTGCAAAGAAGAATAAATTAAATTATGGAACTTTGCAGACTGCACCAAACCAACTACGCTTTATTTAGGGTTGTGAAGCTCTAATGGAACTCGGAAAAAGCTGCCAAAAGGGCTGGAATTCTATGTTGGAGTGGGAAGTTTCTGATACAGTAAGAAATTAGAAGGACCAAAGAAAATAGGATTGTGTGGGATCTTAAGGAGTCCTCTAGTCTAGCCCATGCTATGTGATTAAAGGCATTAAGAGCATCAAGGAGATGCAAAGCTTGGGTTCAGGGCTGGATCTAAGCTTGAGCAGCTTTATGTTGTAAAATTTCCTTGTCATGGTGCAACCACACATCAAAGGATATGTGGCAGGGGCAGCCCTGCATTTTTTTGCCATGGAGGTGAAAGTTAAGGAAAGCTGAGGTCACATAGTGCCAATAAAGTTCTTTATAAGCCAGCACAGAGTGGAAGAGGCTGAAGGTACAGGGCTGCAGAGACATCATCCAGTCATATCTGCCTCTCCTCTGCTGATTTTATGCACAGAACTACTTGGTCAGTCTCGAGATTAAAGCTCTTTTGCCTTTTTTGGGAAGTGCCACAAGCAGTGTGCAGACACACAGGCCTTCACTGTGTTGTTATCCACGTGCTGTGAGTATGGCAGATCAGTGCCAAACTGTGGACTGAAATAGCATTAGCACCATCTACTTTGGGACCTTGTGCAGAGGCAGGCAGACCATGAGCCAAAGCTTAAGAACAAATATTATCTACAGTTTGCATAGAGGCAGCCAAGAAGCTGTGTTAGAAGCTCTAGCACACCTAGTTATGCTTTTCTGTTTTGCTTGTTGGTTTTAAAATCAAATTGGCTTCTTTCAATAGTAGGAAAAATTGAACACAATTAGCAGGACAAAGATGGGGGATGATTTTGTGTTAATCTGCTTCAGGAGGATTTGTGCCCTATATAAATTAATTTGAAGATGGCAATAGACTTTAGTTTGCGTTTCATTTTCCTTGGAATTTTCTCAGTCACTTCTTAAGACAAGAAGAGATAGATAGATCTAACTCTTTTCAGCGAGTCAGTGCATTTAGCTACGAAATTATAATGGAAAGAAAAATGCAGTTTGAAAAAGAACCAACAATTCTTGGTTTGTTCTGTAGTTTCCCACTGAAAAAAAAAAATCACCCCACTACTCAAAACATGGAAACACATTCTTACAACAGCTCACAGATGAAAGGGATTAACATGAGCTATAGTTTATGAAAGCTGTTTTCAAAAGCAAAGTTTGAAGGAGCCTTTGAATTGTTACAAGTCCTCAGCACTCCCTCAGTCTTGCTGTTGCTGCCAGGGTAGCTTGTGGCTGCTCAGGTGACTCTGCCTGTTGCACTGATGGTGTGGTGGAGCTGCCAGGACTGGCCCTTGCAGGATATCCTACATTGAAAAAATGTGCAAATATTTCTAGTGGCATTAAAAAATGTCTGCTGCCCATCTGGCTGCCTTTATTCAGATATAGTGTGATGTTTCCAACATACCTAATTAAATAGATTAAGAGTTTGAAGCCCCACTATCACTTCATAGGGTCTCTCCAGGAGAGGTAAATCTGTTGCACTGGTAAGTTTGAAATCTCTGTACATTTCTTAGTGAGTGCTTAATGTTTCACTACTCCTCCCTGGTTAGACACATGGTAAGCTCTAGTCTTTCCACTGTTTGGTTTTACTTTCCTTGACTGATTTTCCCCTTAATCTTGAAGCTCACATCTACAGGGAAAAGGGAATAAAACCCCACGAGTTCTCTGAGCTTCTGCTAAATGAAACCAGCTCACATAAACTCAGTTTGAGGTCTGAGAAATCTTGTGATGAAGCCAAGTTCTCTGATGCATGCTCTTCAAGACAGCCTGAAAACGTGCATATTTACTTGAGCAAACCAAATATTTATAGGAGCCTCGGCAGATCCGTGTGTGTGTTGCCATCTGGCTGTGTCGCCGCAGTGTCCCGGCGTGCGGGGGAGCGGGCAGAGGCAGCCGGGCTGGGGATTTTCGGGGATTTTCCCCGGCTCCCCGGAGCAGCAGGGACGGTGCTGGGCTCCCTTTGCCCGGGAGAGGGCAGGAGCGTCGCGGCAAAGCGCCGGGACCGCGATCCCTGCGCTCCGGGAACGGCATCCCGGGTTAATCAGCCTCCTGCTCTCAACAGGACAAGGGAAAGCGGTCCCAGGGGACAGGGGACATCGAGGGGGACAGGTTGCTGAGGGCCTGCTGAGCTTTGTGGGGAGTGGGAAACAGAGACGGAACCTTTGCCGGCAATTCCAACATTAGAAATTGTGAAGGAGGTGTGGCATCCTCAGGAGCCTGTGTAGACATTGGTGCTGTTTAACAAATTTGTTAAGAACACGGACAGTGGGATCGAGGGCACCCTCAGCGGCTCTCTGAGCTGCCTGGAGCTGTGCACAAGCCGGAGGGAAGGGATGCCAGCCAGAGGGACCTCGACAGGCTGGAGAGGTGGGCCCAGGAGAACCTCATGGACTTCAACAGGGCCAAGTGGAAGATCACAGCAATCCCAAGCATAAGCACAGGCTGGGTGAATTGGATTGAAAACTGAGATTAAAGATTTGGGAGTATAGTTTGATGAGCTTAACGTGACCTGGCAATGTTCACTTAGAGCCCAGAAAGCCAAATGTGTCCTGAGCTGCATCACAAGCACAGTGGCCAGCAGATGAGGGGGAATTCTGCCCCTTTGCTCCACTTTTGTGACATCCCACCTGGCGTACTGTATCCAGCTCTGGGGTTCCCATCAAAAGAAGGACATGGACTTAGTGGGTTCAGAGGAGGCCACAAAGGTGCTCCAAGGCTTGGAGAACCTCTGCTATGGAGACAGGTTGGGAAAGCTGGGGATGTTCAACCTGGAGAAGAGAAGGCTCCAGGGGGCCCTTAGATCACCTTTCAGTACCTAAAGGGGCTTCAAGAATGTTGGAGAGGGACTTTGGACTAGGGCATGGAGTGGTAGAAGTGGCTTTTATCTGACAGAGAGCAGGTTTAGATTAGATGTTAGGAAGAAATTTCTCCCTCTGAGGGTGGTGAGGCCCTGGCACAGGTTGCCCAGAGAAGCTGTGGGTGCCCCATCATGGAAGTGTCCTAGGCCAGGTTGGATGGGGCCTTGAGCAACCTGGGATAGTGGAAGGTGTCCCTGCCCATGGCAGGGGGTTAGAACTGAATGATCCTTAAGGTCCCTCCCAGCACAAACCATTCTATGTTTCCATGATTTTACTTTAAAAATACTAAATTTAGCAAAGAATTTACAAGTGTAGTGGAACAAGGGGTAAAGTCAAAAAGGGGTGCTCTCAAAACTTACTTTCACTGACTGGCACTGGGCATTTTTCCCATTCCTTTCTAGAACTCAGCAAGAAGAAAGATTCAGTGATCCCAGGCTTATTTAGTCAAAATAGCTCTGTGGTTGCCTTTGCTTCAGGAATTGTCTGTTTGCACAGAAGATTGCTGAGCTGAACCTGAGAAACATTTGCTTCATCTCCTTCCCCCTTCCCCGAAGACTCCTGGTGTGCAGGAGCATGTCAGTCCTTTTTGTGAAGCTGCCTGCAGAGCTGCTTGGGAAGCCAAACACAACTCTTCAGATTTATCAAAATGCATTGCTTGTTTTTTGTCAACACTGCTGCTGCCTGTATGAACAACAGGGCAAAAATATTAATATTAGGCAAGCCAAGTCTGTGTGTCTATCTCATACACACACAGTTTGGATTTGGCTCAGCTACTGCTGCATGGGCAGTGGTGGTATTAGTCTGTAATGGTGGTGGAATTAAGGGTAGAAGTCTAGGTGGCTGCTGGGCTTAATGCTGAGCCAATTGTCTCCAGGGCTGAACCCTGACCCAGTGCTGAGCATTCCTACGAGTGCAGATCTTTGGGGCAGCACTGCAGCTAAGGAAAGCTTTTATCTGGCTCAGGCTGGACACAGAGCGAAAGACCCTGTCACCATGGAGTGCCGTGAGGGCTGGTACTGTGTCTGCCACTCTCCATACACAATGACAATATAAAAGAGAAAGACGCAGCTCTTCAGGTGCTGTGCTGGAAGAGCAGATTACAGAAATAGAAACAGTTGATCTAGCACTGCCCTCCTGTGGGTAGAGCTGCCTTTCCACAATGCACAGAAACACCAAAACTGCTTCTTCACACAAGGCAGAGAGAGTAGTCTCCTCTTCTGCCATTACTGAAGAACTGTTCAAATTAATTAGTAATTTTAATGGTAAAGCTATTTTTTTTTCATCTGGAAAGCTATGGCTGCTGTCGAAATCATCAAGATCTTTTTTATCTGAGTAAATGAGCAAATATTACAAATACATGATAAAAAGGTAGAGTCTCACTGAATACTTTCACAAAGAGGCTGAAAGGTAGCACTGAATTACTGAAATAAAATGCATCAGTGGATGTAAATGGATCTCACCAGCGAGAATTGAAATCCCTTTTGTCTGAATGTCTAGTTGTAACCAACCAGGGTTTGCAACCCATCTCAGGTAAGGTAAAGCTATTTGTTTAAAATGCTTTACCTTTGTACAGGAGTTGTTCCAGTAATGACTCAGGAGCAGATTGCAGTGAATTGAATCACTACTTAAATTGTCTAATGTCTGAGAAATTCAGCTGCAGAAAAAAGGTCAGTGAAAAGCCTCTAAAGTGTAAGGTGATCACAGCCCAAACTGCTGTGATCATTTTAACCTGGCAACTGCTGCAGTCTGGGCTGAACCTCACTGCCAATGACATTTTTCACTGCAGGACTCTTCTCCTGCTTTTCTTTGGATAATATTGGTGTTGCCTAGTGTCCAAATACAGAGAATGCTCCAATTCTGTGCTTTTTGTATGCAGAATGTGTTAATCTGCTCTAAGCAGCAGAGCATCTTCCATAAGCTGATATTTTGACACTTCTTTTGGTCCATAGCTACTTCAGTTTTCCTGAACTCTTTGAAGGGGAAACATGTCTTGGCACAGAAAGCAGAGCTGCAGAGATCCCAGTGCTTAAAGGAACTGGGGCACCTTCAGCTTATCGAACTTTTCTGTCAAAGGAGTCCAGGACTACACAGACATATTAAAACTGTGATGAAAGTCTTGCAGATTTGATTTCCTTTCTCAAAAGGAGGTACTTTCTTCCTATCAGGTCAGGAGCTGGATCAGAAAGGTGACACCTTTCTAAGGAGGTAGAAATTTTAGTCTTTAAGGAGAACAACTTCTATGGAGAAGATGGTCCTAAGGGTGGCAAAGGGATATTTGTGAGCAGTGCCACCAGAGGGTATCCAAGATTGTCAGTGATTCCAGTCAGGCATGGGCACTACTGCTCACTGCTAAGCCAGTTCTCATTTCCCTCTGGTGTGACACTTACTGCTCTTCCCCATGTGGTATTTTATAGTGGTTTCTATGGAGCAAGTGGCTACTTAGCAAAAGTAATATGTCAGTATGAGAACTTTATATGGGGTCTGGGATGTCATCACTGAGTTCTCATGCATGTAAAAAAACCATAATAATGTCAAGAGAGATTATTCATCTGTTGCTTACTAGTTTGCTTCTCAGACCACACCACAAAACTTTTATGCAGGGGCTCTTGCACTGCTCCCAGGAGTTACTGGCAGAAGCATCTCCCTGGAGCTGAAGTGGAGAAGACAAATGTGACTAAAGGTTAAAAAATGCTTCTCTCCTTTCTAATTCAAACTATATATGATGAATTATCACTCCTCCTAAGGTTAGAATATAAGCCCAGAATCTTACATCTGGCAATATTTAATGGCTGTGTATATGCAGCCTGTTTGCTCTGCAAGCCAGGAGAATGGCTTCTTAATATTTCTCTTAAAGACTTAGTGTTTGTGTTGGCTCTCCTCTAAATTCATAGTATTTCATTAGCAGTTAAACTGCAACAAACCCCATATAACTATTAGGGAGTCTTGCATGTAGATAGGGAAAATGTAGTCACAAGATTGCTAAACAGAAATTGCTCTGTCTTTAAATGATCATGGGCTGTCAGCTGTTCCTTTGTTCAGATTATTATAGACACACATAAAATATTTGATTGAATGCTCGAGTTTTCCCCAGCTAGAATCCAGACGGATGTTCTGACTAAATAACAAACACACCCCACTCCACCCCTCCCCAAAATCCCCATCTTGCTTTGCCTGCATTTCTCCCTGTATTGAAGCCAGTATTTCAGGGACTAAACTGGACAAAGCAAGCAAACAACCTCCTTCCCATTGATTTCCAAATCAAATCACTGTTAATCACATCAATATTCCCAGCTGGTTCAAGAGCCTTGGAGTCCAGCTTTCTGGCTCAAACAAGCTCCCCTGCATGGATGCCACAGAGCCCCCCTCTGTGTGTGTTGCCCAGGTTTGCTGTTAACTTTTGTGGGAAGCATTCAGGTCTGAGTCTTCCACCCCTTCAATTCTGCACGAGACACTGGATTTCAAATCTCTCTGTGAAGGGAAGGGGACGCCTGCCTTATACTACAATAGTGATCCAGGGGAATATTGACTCACTTAAAAGGAACCACAATTCCTCAGTCACTGAGAGGTGGGACAGATGTTACAGCACAGTGAGCTGCTAATTTCTGGGGCTAAACTCTGCTCTTTTGGAGTGCAGCTCTGTTGGTGAACGTGACATCTTAGATAGTGTCAGTCTACCTCCTCAGACTGTGCTGACTATGGGCCAAAAGCCTGCTCTTGCCAACCTTTGTCCAAAGGATTCATTTCAAACCCCCGTGCATCTCTTTACGTTCAGTGAGATCCCTCCCGTGCTTTAAACGAAGGGAGTGCCTGTGTTTGGGAGGATGTGATCAGAGCAGAGACAGTGGAGCTGTGTCTGACCGGCTGATGCAGCATTGGTCCTGGCACTGTGGGAAGGGATGGAACTCAGAATCAGCAGATCTGCCCGAGGTCAGGTTTCAAAAGAAGGAACAGAATGGAAGAGAAGGTGGGAGACACCAACGTGACTGTTTCCAACAATAACAAGAAACCACAGCTGTGTGCACACACGGGCAAACAAGCACACACAGAGCACACTCCAGTCCCACGTAGAAATGCCTGTCAGGATTAATAAGACAGTCTGAATAGGAGAGGATGAGTCTTAGAGCTCTACATGCCTTCTCCCAGTTTGACACAGCTTGCAGGAGCTCTGTCTGTTCACACCTGGGCACAGCTGGCTGGGAAAACATACACTGCCCATAAATTTACCCTGTCAGATGAGCAAGACTTCAGGACTGTATCTGTAAAATCCATTAGGAATGGCAAGGTATGAACTAATTAACCTTCTTGCTCTCTGCTGGTTCCTTTGGCAGTGCAGTGGGGCTCAGGCAGCCCTGGCTCTGTTAAGGGCCCAGTGCTGCTCTCCTGGTCAGGGGACCGAGGTGCCCTCTGCTTAATGAGGCCACTGACAGTTTGATTCTGCTTTCTGTGACAGTACTGCCCTGTGCCTGCACTGAAATTGCCCGGGGGTGGGCTGACATGCGGCCTCAGGCTGGTGTGTGAGCTTTAGAGCAGGATCACCAGTCAAGGCTGAGATTGGAATTGGGTTTGGAAAGGTCTCTGCCTTTGAAATGGAAACTATTGAGGTGACAATGTTCTAAAAAGAGACTTAAATGTCTCTTAAGGTGGTTAAGCTGAACTTAGAGAGTATTGGTGTAGTTCAAAGAGCCCTATGAACTATGCTTTAGCAGAGGCTATGTAGCCTCAAGGAAGCTTTCTTTAACCAAGGGGAAACTGGGGCTAGTTTCAACCCAGCCATGGCAAACCTGCTAGAGACCACGGTGTCCTCTGCCAAGGCCTGCAGGAGCTGCTCAACAGGACAGGATCTGCACCATCAGCCCACCTGTGGTGGGTTCACCCTCTCAAGGCTTGTCTCTGTTCTCTTGCTCTCACACTTCCATGTCTGTAAATCAAATTCCCATGTTCTCTGCTGATAATGTTTTACTCCTCCGAAAATTGCTGTTTGCACAGTGCCGTCTGTAGAATCCTATTTTCCCCTCTAAATAATCATTTTCATTATCTGAAACTAAAAAGAAAACCTAAACATGGAAGAAAGGAAAACTCTCATGGAATAAATTTCCATAGTCTCAGTTAAATTTCCTTGTAAATGCATATTGCTTCTGGATCTTTCCATGAAGGCAGCAACAAGTTTTGACTCTGTTTTTTACCTCTGACCCTACAAAACAGTTTCCTCAGCTTACTTATCAGCATGGCTGCTGCCCTTTTTCCTCCTGGCCTGCTCCCACACCAACCCTTTCCTCAGGGTAGCTATATGTTCATGTTCACACACCCACAAACGTCTTCCTCAGTGTTTCCCCTGCTCAGAAAAAAGTCAGGAGGCTGGAAAAATATTTCTGTATTGCAGCAGCAATCAGGGGTTCCTCTGGGCAGGACTCCCCTGTTGCATTGAGGTAAAGCCTTATAAAACAAGAGCTTTTTTACCCTTGTAAAATCATGGCTCAGACCTGCTACTTAGGCTAAGTAGAAGGAAACTATGGGAGAGTGACTCAGCTGGAATAGGGATGGAGAGATGGGAGAGATGGGAGATGGGAGATGTGCTGTGTGACTGCTGCATGTCCACATCGTGGTTGATTGGCTTGGGCTTGTTGTGTCTTAAAACCATGTCAACTGATAACTGGCTACCTGCTGAAAAAGGCCTGGTTTTTGCAATAAAGGGCTCTCCTTTGCACCTGCCTGGGGACTCTGAGTCGCTTTGCTTCATACTCTTCCCAGCAGCATACAAGGAAAATAAGGGACCTTTTAAGGAGGGAACATTTGAGAGTATTTCTGCAAAAAATGGAAAATATTTTATTTTTAAAGCCTTTTTCACAAAATTTGGCTTCCTCTGAAATGGGAAATTGTCTCACAGCAATAAATGCTAATTCATTAGACAATTTTCATTCATGGAAATGTGAACGACAGAAATATCTTCCTACTTTTGTATGCCAATTGCAATTCAGCTCTAACTATGGCAATATTCCAATTACATGAGGCTGAAGAGTGACTATAATGTTTACTCTTGCCTTTAACTTTGTAAAAGCTTTTCTCGATAAGCTTCATCTTACCCACTTCCAGATTTGCACCAAGGTGTAACAGCACCACCAGGGCTGAAACTCTTCCAGACACCTGAGGGGTCCAAATTGTGATTTACAGTTCCTGAGTTGTTTTGTTCCCGGGGAAATTGTGTCTGTCCAGCCTGCAGCAGAGCAGGGGACTTCTGAGACACAACCAATAGCTGTCTTATTCTCACTCTGGTTTAAATTACCAGGTTTTGTGCTGCCTACCTCTGCAGGGACCGTGCCACTGAAGACTCCTGCAGTCCTGGGAGTGGGACATCTCCGTGTCATGGGCATTTCTCCAGAGATGTGGGAAGAGGAAAGCTCCCCCATGGGGCTGCAGTGATTGCTGGCAGAAGATAAACTATTCCTTTTTGGTTCCTTGTCACCCAAATTGAACTTCTTCTGCCTTCTATCTTAGTTCAGGAAATGGAAAAATTTGCTTCCATTCTGGTTTGTAGTTTGGATTATTAATTGTTCCAGTATAAATAAACTCCCCAAATAATAATATATTTATAACTGCTTTGGACTGCTTATGAAAATGCTGCATCGATTCTTTCAGTACTGAACTCATGTTGAGCAGCACAACCACTGAAAGGAAAACTAGAAAGAGGGAGAGGGGGTGGTGTTCACTTTCACCCATACATTACATTGTTTCTTAAAAATCCTTTTGATAACTTTTCTCCTGCTCAGGGTAGTCTTGCCTGTGTATTTATATGTGTCATTCTCTCTGTATGAGGCTAATGACTGTCTGAAATCAGCCACTGAAAGCAGTTGTTTTGACATCCCTCCATATAGTTTAAAAGGTGATAAAGTGTGAGGGTTTCTTTATTGCTCAGCTCACACCTAGGTCAGCTCCTGCTCGGGGCTGGCACACCAAGTCCATAGCCTCACTCTCTAGTCCACTTGCATCTTTTCCTTCCCTGAGCTGGTTCTGTCTGACTTGATCCTGCCAGGTGGGGCAGTCCCAGAAGGAAGGATGTGCAGGGGAGGGCGCTCAGGTTTGGTGGGAGAAGATGGTGTGAGGGATTGAAGCTGCTGTTGTGAAAGGGATGGCAACAAAAGCAGAAAACTCCCTCGTGCAGAAGGACAAACAATCAACTGAGGTATTCAAAGGTGACACATAGGTATCAAACAATGACTTTCACACTCATTTCCAAAGTGTGGTAATGTCAGCCTAGATCAGAACTGGAAGCTTCCTCATCAGAGCTGCCTGGCAAGGTTGCTTCCCATGGATTTGTCCCCATCTGCACTTTAGCATACTGAGCACATGAAGAACAGGGAGGGGAAAACAAATCTTAGTGCCTTGCCCTACCATTCCAAGACCCTGGGGATTTATTGTGACAATTGTACATCATAAAGAAACCCAACACCAGGTTCTCCACGGCAGAGATTGTCAGAGCCATGCTCTGTCAGGCAGTGGGAGCTGCCTGCTGGACAAGGTGATTTCCCCAGCCTGTGACAACATTGCCCCTGCAGCCTCTCACTGCAGCTGTCACCTGTCACCTGTCCCCAAAGGGCTGTCATTGCCCAGGCTGTGGATGCTTGGTGTAAGCAAATATTTCAAGCTGAGAACTCTGCTTTTGGTACCTTACAAGAGAATCCCTCACCTTTAAAACTGCTTATGGTAAAAAGCTCTAATTTGCAGATATCAATGTCTAACAGTTCAAACAATCTCAGGCATTTAGGAATAAACCTGGCATACACTGGTGTGACTGTTTATGGAGTAAGGGAAGAGAGGCATAAAATATAAAGAAGCTGTATGAGAGGCATTTTAATGAACAGTCTTAACCTTTAAGTATTTGTCACAGTGAAGCTTTCTACCATTATTAGAGCAATTAAAATCCAATTACTTTTTCATCTTTACTTCAGTTCTTGAATAATTAAAGCCACTCCACTTCAAAGGTGATCCAAAAAGCAGAGCGTTTTGGATGTGAAGAGCTTCAGAGGGTGGGAGACTTTGGGGTTTGGGCACTCAGCTGCCAAGCTGGGACTGCTGACACTGCATCCTGCTGCCTCCTCTGCACATCCCTACAGGACCAAGGAAAGAGGCCAGTTGCCACCATCACTGTGCTGGTGGCATTTGCCTGGTCCCCAAGCTGTGATGGGTCGCTTGTCACAGCCCAGGCTCCAGGTGAAGCCACCACCCCAGTGCTGTCAGGTATCCTGGGACACTCTGTGAGGGGACACAGGCAGGAGGCTGGTTCAATAATGCTCCAAAATGGATAAACAGTGCAATTGATGCATTGATGCCTAAAGCAAGGTGGGAGCTTGAAAAATACCTTGAAATGCAGTTGTTGGAGATGCAGCCAGCTCTGGCACATTTCTTAAATGAGAAACATCTTTTTTGCTGGGATAATCTATCATGCTTGAAACATTCTGAAAGGCTGTATCTTTCCCCTAACTATCTTTACCATTTTAATTTAAAAGCTTTTAAAAATTATCACCCAAATGAATGATAAGTAGTGAGAGGGTAAAACGCTCTGAGCTCTCCATTAGTGCAAACAATGCAAAGTGACTCTGCTCTATTTACAGAAAATTAATGAACTTAAAAAAGATGAACTGCATGTCATTCTAGTGATCGTAAGTTGTTTTTCATGCAAGAAGGTTGGCAGCTTTATACATTAAATGCTGGGACAAAAGAAACATCTGCAATATTAATAATTGTAATAGATGATTGTGTGTTGAGGGAATAGAAATAATATTAATTTTTTTTAATGAAGACTAATGAAATTGTTCTGATCTTTCCATTACAATTTCAACAAGTTTTTCTAATCAAGAAGATTCTGCTTTTTGAAAGCTAATTTTTCATTTTTAACTCCTGAAATGTCAGTGGAACACTAAAATGTAAAGGCAATATCGTAGGATGTCAGTACATTTCCAGTTCTAATGGGAAATTGATGCATTTCAGGGGTTTTGTTTTGCTTTTGATTAAAGGATAAAACCTCAGGCTATTACAGAAAGTATGTTTTTCTGTCACAGTCCTTTATCTATAGACTGACATGGTAGATACTCTTCTCTGGGCTTAACTGCTGGATGGACAAAGTGCCTTTTCCCTAAACCTGACTAGGGCAGGATACCATCCACTTCAAGTTAAAGGATGCAGTCATGAGGGGTAGGGAGAGGGAAAGAGAACTCACTGAAACTCACAGATAGCACCACGGTCAGCACAGATGGATCATCCTTGAGAAGAACCCCCAGCTCAATGAGCCTGGTTACAGACCCTGGAAAAAAAGCAGAACCTGACTTTTTCAGGGTGTTCATGTTCAGACTCACAAAGGAGCATGGCTGTAGGAATTCACTTGTCTTTGGGATGAGACAACTCTGCCCTTGTTCTGCCACTGGCAGCTCTGCTCCCAGAACCCCTGTGTGACTGCTGGGGGGTCCTAACTGCTGACCAGGCTCTCTGGCCAGGTGGACCTGGACCTGCCCCATATCCCCTCTGCCAGCTGCTGGATATCAGCACTAATTCTAGGAGGAAAAAAATCGGGGTGTCTGCACAGGATTTGCTTAATTTCTGTCATATGTATCTTATACTGTGCAGGCGCTGTTCCATAAATCTGCTGTCTAACACTTTTCATAGCATTAATATTGTTGTTGAGCCTTCAGTATTTTTCACATCTGACAGTTTCTTAGGATGCATCAATTATTTTCCTACCTGTGTTCACAGTTTTGTTGTCATTTAAAAAAAAAAAAGGAACTTTTTGTTTCAACAGAAGAACTGAATTTGTTCATAACCTTTATATAAACACAAACCTGATAACTTGCAATGCAATCTGAACAGGTGAACTGCCATTTTCAGAGCAGTAGGTGTGAAGAGGAAACGGGATAAGAAAGTCATACTGAAAATCACAACTGATTAGTGGGATGTTAGTGCCATTTCTAGCTGCATTTATGTCCCAAAGCACATGTAAACACAGACACAGAAAGTATTTCTCTCCTATAATGTTTCATTTCTGTGCACAGGGAAAAATTTCCTGGTATCATGCATCTTGGGCTGAGAAACAACTGGCCTCTCCCCTTCCACTTTCCCTTCCTTTGTCAGCAATTCAGCTTTGTTTTGCCACCTGCCTTGTGCCCCAGCCCCTCTCCCCACCCCTAGTTTATTGTTATTCCCCTGGTTTCACACTTAGACACCATGTCTCCCCCTCCTTAATGCTGGAATAATGCCCCGAAGTTTCCAGGTTGCTGAGACCTTCATGGCCTGTTCTGCTGACTCAGATGCTTCTGGAATGGCACCACAGCACCCAGTAAAGGCAGATCCTTGACAGATGCAGGAGCTTTGATGTCATACTCTTGTTTCTTTAAAAACCAGAAAGGCCAAAAGCACTTTTGTGCCTGTGTACCCACTCCTGTCTCTCAGTGGTGTCACCCACACATTTACTTGACTTGTCCCTCTCCCTTACACTTATCAAACACCAAGATTGCAGTTACAGTAAGTCTAGAGCTTTCTGCCTGATTGAGATTAACACACACAGTTAGAGCATTAGCCCAGGAGCTGAACCTTGGGGCCTTCCACCAATTGTTTTATCTACTTGCTGCATCAGGTCCTGATTAGTTATTTCAATGGTTACATATTCGCAGCCCTTTGCCATGGGAGAGACCTGCTCAGGCTCTTCTGTGCACAACCAGAGGCCCTTCCAGGCGTGCCTGCACACAGGTGTCTGTGCTGTGTCAAGCTGCCCCTGCTCTCAGTGGTTTACACTTTTTGCATATGGTCTCAGCCACCATCACACATCCTTGTGTGGGCAGCAGACACCAGCCTGCCCGTGAGTACCTCCAGCTTCTCCTCCTGCCTCCGTGTGTGACTTGAGATGCTGCTGCCCACGCTGCTCTCTGGGTGAAATGGAGTCATAAAATGACAGCTATGACATGAAATTTGCCGTGGTTGCAACCCCAAGTAAGAGCTGGGCTAGTAGCCTTGAGCAAATCACCTTTGCCTGTGCTTCTGCTTTCCCCAGAAACAATGTGGGTTCTGGAGGACCCACTCTGCCGACTGTGAAGTCTGAGGCAGAGGTGGATTCTCCAAAGGCTTTTTGGTGCTTCTGTACTTTGCAAGTGAACCAGGATACTGAGAGAGTTCTTGTGCACCCATCACACTGTCCCCAGCTTGACTGGGGGAAGCAGGGCAAAGGGCTGAGACTGCTCAGCCTTTGGCCACAGGGAAGAGCAGAGAGGGGACATTTCAGTTGCACCCCAAACCCTGCTCTCTGCTGGTTCCTGTTCTGCCTTGCTGGATTCTTCCAGCAGAAGCCCAGTGTGGCAGGAGCCTTGAGCTTTTCCAGTGAGTGTCAGCCAGAGGTGGCTGAAGGCTCCTTGTCCTGCTGTGCCTGGCACTGGCTGGTGTAAATCCAGAAGGGCCCAAAACTGATCAAACCCTACATCCTATCAAACCCTACAGCCCTGCTGAGTTTCCCAAGAGGTAGCTCTGTCTCCAGCTGCCCTCCTGCTTCTCCTTCTTTCTTACTTTCTCTCAGTTTTGGGAGTGTAGAGGTCTCTGCTCGCTCTTCCCATCACAAGTTATGTAAAATAATCCCATTTTGCAGGGGAAACAATTCAAGACATGATAGAAACCATCAGGAGCAGGATTTGGCACTTGGGAAACTGGGCCCCATCTGCAGCTCCAGCCAGACTGGCTGCTTCCCTGGAGCTCAGCACAGCTGGGACTGCAGGAGCAGGAGAGGGGGGAAAACAACCCAAGGCAGTTATTTATTTGACTTTTGTTTTCTGCACAAATCTCGCCCTAAAAAGGGCACAGCTGTCAGTCCGTTTGTCAACATCAGCAAGCAACTACGTAAAGAAAAACATCATTGTACTCTGACTTAGGTGCTTGCTCTGTCGGGCAGAGCCCAATAGGTGGACCACTTGGATCGTGTGAGGAATGGCATGGTGTGATGTGCAAAGCTGGAAGGGTTCCTCCAGCTAAGCTTGTTATTTTTCCCCCAGTAATAGAGTGAGAATTGAGAAAAAGGCAGAAAATCAGCAGCAGAAAAATCAGCTCCTCCTTGTTGAATAGAAAATTGAATTTTTTCCTGAGCACAATGTACCTGAAGAATGATAAGAAACAACTTTGATATCAAGCTAAATAAATAAAAAAGATGTTATATAGCCTAATTTTCCGTGGGTCTTACAGCAGTCTCTAATTTATCAACTTTCATTTAACCAGAGCAAAATTAATGAGAAAAGTAGAGCTATCTATGATACTACAAGATTTCTTGAAAAGAAAAACAAAAGGTCTGTGGGCTAATTATTTTGTCGGCAAGTAGCTGCATGGGAATTCAGAAGGGCTGACCTTCAGGGGGAGCTGAGGTGGGTGAATGGCAGTGAGGGCAGGGCCCGTGGTCCCCAGGCTGGTGTTTGCTGGCACAAAATTGGCTCCATCCACATTGGGAATTTGCAGCAGTGCTGGGGCTGGCTGGGCTGGGCACACAGCTGCCTGTGGCTTGGAGGTGGGGGAGCAGGGGAGGAGGGATTTCCATGTGTGCCTCAGCCACCCTGACTGGAAGCTCAAGACTCTTGCTGCCATTTAAGTTTTTTTTTTTGTCCTTTTTTTTTTTTTCTTCCCCCCACACTCAAACTTATTCCTCTTTTTTGGGCTCAGATTTGATTTAAATCATTGTAGACATCTTGGATGTGTTCTGGAGTAGCCTGTTTAGACAAGCCTGCAGGGAGATCCCATTAGCACCTGCTCTTTCCCCCACCTCGGAGCAGTCCCTCTGCGTGACCTGGAGGGTGACAAATGGCTGCAAGTACAAACCCAGAGAAAAGCAGACTGCAGGGGTGAGCTGCAGGGACCAGCTAATTCACCTTCAGACTCTGTGTGGGTGAGCAGAAATCACAAGTAGCCAGACAATGCAATGTGCACCCACTCCTGTTTTTTTCTAGAATTTCTGTTTCCCTTATTTTTAGCAAATGCCCTGGCGCATTACAAGTCTAAAAATTCTTAGGAATTTTCCCTTTTTTTTTCTTCTCTGAAAGCTTTTAATAATTAAAATATAACCTAGAAAATCACTGCAAGGGGCAAATTTTATTATCAGCTGTGCAGAGGAATGCCTACACCTGCCTCACATAAAACTGCTCAATATACCCTACTAAAAATTATTATAAGCCTGAATTAACTTTTACTAATTCTGGTTTTTCATAGTTTAAGTTCATAGACTATAGACTGGGTGGTTGACTTGATCCTCACCATAGCTGATCCATCAACCAAAATCAGCCTAACTTTTGCTGACCACCATGCCTGTCCATTTTGGCTGTACTCTTCCACACAGAGAGATTTATCTTCTCCATCAGTCTTGGCAGCACCAATGCCATGGGGAGTTACTGGATTTTAACAGTACAGCCCACCCTGGTGCTCCATGCCTTGATCCTCATGTGAGCTCAGCGCAGTTCAGAATAGACTTACTGAAGAATAAGGAATTGTACATACAAGGAAGTATTAAATACTTTGGACAAAACTTAACAAATGTAATCTTTCCTCTTTGTTAATACAAGTACCTGGAAAAACATGGAACTTATCTAAAGGGATGTACATAGATACATGCATGCATACATGTCTATAAATCTTCTGGATGTGCATGAACACCTTTGAGAGGAGAGACTTTGGAAATGCACACCTTTACTTCCCAGGGTTACAGCATTTCATGATTAGTAGTTCAACTCCTCCCACTGCATTATTGCCAGCATGACAATTATTTTTTGATTCCATTCCTCCTGTACAGGGTTAATTTTTTAATATCAAATGTGATGCTTTTGACAAATTTATAAAAAGTATTAATTTGTACATTAATGTATGCAGGCTTTCCTGTGTAGTTCAGCATGGTTCAGTCTAAATGCCCTTCAGAAGTTTCTAGGTGACACTGTCATACCTCAGTCTGTTGAACAAATGAGAGCTCTTAGTGTTGATGCAGTGTGTTCAACCAAACATCCTGCTTTCATTTTGACAGAGGCTTTTTTCCTTTCTGCAAATCATTGTATATATGTTATGGACTGCAAGCAAGTTCAGATATTTTTACCACTTGTGATTTAGTTCATAAAGCCAATGGAAGTCTTTCCATGTTGCTTTCATGGAAATAAGAGCAAATTCATATATTTGCATGAGCAACAACATAGAGTGATCCAGGAAATTTAACAAATTTCACAGCTTCGAACCTGGACTGTATTTATTCTTGTTTTGCTGCCTGCACTGAAATGCAGAACAGCTGAGCTGAAGTGCAACCTCCTCCACACTCAGAGCACTTGCAAACCCACATGAACCCAGTCTGTGTAACACAAACATATGTATGTGCATTATGTGCTTGTGCACCCAGGACTGATGAGTCAATGCTGAAAATAGACATACATAGTAACCTTATATACATATAACCATATTAACCTTAACCAGAACAAGCGTAGTTTTTTATGGCTCCTTCCCAGTAGCTGGAACCATAATACATAATATTAAAACTTTATGACAGTGAAAAGGAGGAAAAGAGCAAAAGTCCTTTTAATTTTTCTCTTTGTTTTCCTTTTTTACTTTTCTTTAAAACAAATGTTTCCTGATTTCTTTCTTCCTTGTTTTGAAATAGCAATCATGCTGCACTGACTGTTCACAGGGTGATTTCACTTTCCTGGAATTGGTGAGAAAAGTGTTTCTAAAAATTTTCCTCCAGGCAGGGACCTATGGAGCCAGGAAATGTCTCTTAGTGGACTCCTCTGAAGCGAAATGGTGAATTTGAAAAGAGAGTGTCAATGAGCTTTCATGGCTTTGGCCAGCATAATTTTTGTGATCCAAACTGGCATTGATTTAAGATGTGTTCCTGTGCAGGGTAAATATAATAGCTTAAAGCAGCTGTTACTTTGCTGAGCTCTGTTCCATTCTTGCTTGTCATGTCTATATATCTCTTTATAAAATAAGAAACAGAAGGAAAACATCCAAGAAGAAGAAGAAGCAGCAGCAAGAAGGCGAAGGAAAAGAAGTGGATGGGAATTGCAAGTGGAAACTCATTTCATAAAGCTCTCCGTAAATCTGGGCTGCAATGAACAGTGACTTAGAAGGGGAAACCTGTCAATATCTGGAGCAAGGTGCAAAACTTGGTAACTCTCTACTTGTTTATGGCCATTGTGTGCTCATCTCTGAATTCTCTACCGCATCTTCCCTGCCCTAGATGGGGCTGGGGAAGCCACAGGCACTCTGAGCACCCACTGGGAGGGTTGAGTCTGAGTGTGAGTGCAGAGAAAACACACTCTGGGCTCAGCAGGCAATATCTCACACTTATCTGGGGATAGCAAACTGCCATGTCCAGCCATTATCTGTCGATCCATTCTTCATATATAAATATATATACATTATATATACATACACATATATACATAAATAAAAGCATTCAGCTTGTGGCCAAGAGGAAACTGTTTGTAGCACTGTTGCCCACTTGACTGCCTGGTGAGGATTGCCCTTCTGGGAACCTTGGGATCATTCCCAGCATATGCAAGCAGTAAAAAATTGTGTTTTCAGGTGCAGCAGGTGTCTGCAGAAAGTCATTGCTGCTGAAAAAAAAGTAAAATAAAAAATGCTACCTGTATAGTACAAAAACCAATGGGGAATATTTCTCATTATTTTACAATTCAAACTTTCAGTTATCAGGTATTGCTTTTCATAGACATTCCCAGAAGGAAAAGATCTTTGGTACCTTGCATGTCAGGGCTGAGATTCTCATCTTGAGTGCTCAGGACTTAAAACCGGAACAACAAGACTCTTCACAATCTCCCTGGAAGAGAGTGTGCTGGATCAGCGTGCTGGTTTGAATGCCACCCCTTGCTTACCTGCCTGTTTGCCCCGAGTGGAATGTCAAAATTACCTAAAATGAAAACTTTCATCTCCCGTATTAAGACCATCTCAGTAATATTGAGCAGCTCACGCTCTGCTGTTGATTGGTCTCCAGGTATTAACACAGTGCTTAGTTCTCCCTCTTACTTCTCCAGCCAGTCTTTCCCTTAATGTTCAAATAAAGGGATTGAGGCATCATCTGGTATCCCATCACACAAGCTTTGTCATGTAGCATCACCAGTTAGCAATCAGTCAAATTTGATTGTTTCCAAACCAGAGAGGACAGCCCTCAGCCTCCTCTCAGAATGGATTTGAAAGTTATAATCTAGAAATCTTCTCCATTAACCAAACCAGTTGCTTATCACTCTTCAAAAGACTATGAAGACAATAAAGCAGTCAATTTAGTCCAATGGACAGGTGCAATCAGTTTTTAGAGTCTTGTTAATATTGTCTGGAAAGACTTAAAGAAATTTGAATGTCATGGGTGTCAGCTGTTAGAGTGGGAGGACATGAAGCAGTGCTGATAAGTGTTTGTACCTGCACAAGAGGCTAATTCCAGTTTATTGTCCAAGGTGTTAACTGTTGATATTAGTACTGTTTAAAATTCCCAATTTGTGAATCTGTTCAGATTTCCCTCTGAAATTTAGTTCTCATAAGGTTAAAGACATTAGTAGGGATTTCCCCTGATAAATCTGACCTGTATTCTCTCCACACTTGGCACAAAGATTTTCTGCCCAGCATCTCCCACTTCTGCCAGCATTCCAGCCACAACTTGAAGCTTTCTTATTCTAATATCACTTGTTCCATGTAGAGGAAAGGATTATTATTTCTTTCCTCTTACAGACTGGGAAGGCAACCATGGAGAGATGGCTCCCATTTCCTGGCAGGTATTTTTCTCTGTCAGAATCCTTGAGTGGCACCTGTGACTGCTGAAACCCAAAGCAGCTCATTTATTTACCCCAGGGCCAGACCCTGCTGGGGGATGTGAGCTTGCAAGGCAGCCTTACTTGGTGGTTTAAGGTATTTATGCATTTTGGTTTTGTTTGAGTGCTGTTGCAGAGGGAGAAACTACTAAAACATTTGTTGCACAGAGAGCTCTGGCAAAAGACATTTGCCAAGGCCTATTTTGTTTCTGTTTTAGCAGCCCAATTATCCATTTTGCTGCTGGCACCTGTATCTTTCTGACCTGGGACCTCTGTGCTCGGGGAAGACCATCCTTAGGGGGCTGGTTAAGGACAGCCTGGGGATCAAGCAAGTGACATCTCAAAATACTAATTAAAAATTGCTTTTGAGTCAGCTCCAAGTCAGGTAGCAAGACAAAAGGCCCTGGAGAGAGATAAATTTTCAGTAAATAGCAAGACCTATAAAACCTTACTGCTAGTGACAGACAGCGGGTTACAATACATAAAGCTTAAAGTCTTACCGAAAACACGATTAAAACTACTTATGTATAGTTTGTTTATCAGAAATTCAGTAAAATTATTTTTTTCCCTCTTCCCAAAAGCCTGATTATTTCGTACAGTTGAGCCATTAGTGGTTTAACAAAGAAAGAACTATACACAAGCTAATAACAATGTTTTTAAAATAAATTATCTGCTTGCCTTTTGTGAGTTGAAACAATCTGTTCGATTGTGACAGAGTATTGATTAGGGCAAGATAAAGACTATTAGGCAGACAATATGTTTCTTGAAGGTGAGCATTTAGGGGATTCTGGACAATTTCCTATTTCTTCCCAACCTTTAGAAAGATTTTCATTTATCACTGAACAACAAGCAGATCTGAATAAATTGCAAAACAGAGGTTTGCCCACAAAATGACGTTGGATATCTGCTTTTTATCAAACAAAACTAGTTTGCACTTTAACCTATTTTCTACTTTTGCTTAGGTAATTGTAACTTTGCATTATGAGAATAAAACATTATTACATGTAACAAATAGAACATATTTAAGGACATACTTTCAATGAAATAGTTTTCAAGTTTTGATGTTTGTGGTCATTATAATGAAGGTTAATTATGCTAGAAATAATAGCATGCAATAGGTGCTGAAATTCCTACAATCAAAGAGCAACAAAGTGAATATGAATCTTTAATGTACTGGAATTTATGTGCATCAATTATTCTAATATTTGACTAACTCTGCAAATTCCATTTTCCTTCAAGACTTCTGCACTTTTATACTAAAAGTGCTGAATGGAAAGATGATGTTTTGAAAACAGACTGATGTCATATTAATTCTGCTATGAAACAAGTATCTTTATTTCAGATGATTTTTAAAAAACCCATGTCATTTTTTGTATATTGGCATGACACAGAAATCCCAAAAGTCTCGACTGTAGTTACAGTGATGAAACCACTGTAATCAGAAAAAAAGGTGAAGATCTGAAACACACTTTCCTGATTCTCAGGACGTGCAGGCCCTGTCTCTGTGCCATTGAAAGACCAGAGGCTTTGCCACTGACCCCACAGGGCACAGGGTTTTCTATCCAGCACAGCACCAATCCCTCCTTTCAGTGCTGTCTCTTCTCATCTGCCCTCAAGGCAGGCACATGCTAATGGAATTGCTCTAATAAATCAGTAATTACTGATCCAAATATAAAACTGTATCTTCCCTCAGCAGAAACAGAAGATGATGAAGTCCTCCAATAAAAAATTCTATATTTTCAAATACTGTGGCTGAAAATCCAGTTTCAGAAACACGTAACAAATGTAAACCAGAGAGAGGCCTTAAAATGGGCTATAGCTGATTTCCCTGTGCAGCTTTTCCTGAAGTTTCTCTGGTTGCTAAGTTACTGCCCTTATTATCTTCCACTATCTCTTTGCTATTTGAAATTTTATATTTTTTAACCCCTGTACAACTCTCCTCCATGCCTTTACCTGCACCTTTCCTTTTGGAATGAGCAGGTGGGGAGTGTAGGTGAGATTCCCTCCACATATGAAACCCCAGACCTTCAGTTACTCCAGTGGACCACTCCTATCTTCCAACCACTTACATTCTGGCCTGGTAAATACAACTGCTTTTTTTAGAAATCAACAGTTTTTAGGCTGTGTCCTACCAAATAATATAGACTCTTCTAAAAATGCAGAAAATTTCACTGCCTAGAGGTGCCAGAAACTCAGAGTGGTCTGATTTTGAAAATTTATTTGCAAATCATATGCTCAAATCCCTGATTTCCTCAATCAAGCTAATGTTTATGTCTAAATAAACATAAATAAATATGGTTTGCATTTTAGTGTTCTACCCTCAGCCTTGAGCCATCAGAAAGCCTCCAGGCTGAGGAAATTATTTTCAGGATTTTATGAATTATTTTCATAACTGAAGATGGAATGATTGGAAGGAAACTCGTTCCTTAAAGTTCATCACTCTCACCAAACATGATTAAACACTATATAATTTAACATTATTTGCTGATAGAAAATCAAAGCATTTGCCCCCAGCATGCTGACATTTACAGCAGTGGGGAGCATTTGCACATTTTATGCTTACAGTAACAGATGAGGTATGAAATAGATTCTGATAATGCTTTGAACACCATGGAAGTCTTGTCATTTATCACAGCATATGAGCTTGTTCTGGATCCTTACCATTATTGTGATATATTTCTACAAACTAGAAGTAAAGAGAAACTTTATTTTGATGACAGATAGTGGATAAATTTTCAAAACTCCAGTAAGCAGACTCTCCTCAGGCATGTTACACTGTAGGGCTAATCTCCTTTCTCACAGGGTTTGAGTTTGGTTTTTTTGGTTAATAAAGACTTTTGTAGACAAATAGGTGACATGGATTGTCCTTTTCTCCTGAGACACTGGACTGCTGTTTGATTCTGTGAAAATATATCACAACTAATGACTTATGTTAAGTAATCTCAAGAAACTGCAAATCATTTTAAATTTTAAAGAACACAAGTCAAATGCATATGTGGTGCCAGAACATTCCTTTTAAATAACCTGCCTTCAAAATCACTATTAGGAATGTTTATTTGGTGTGGTGCTTGGACTGGATTATTGAAGAGTGTTGGACAGCTAGACTCCCATTGGCTCTGAATTTTAGCTTTGGGTTTTTTAATCTAAGAACTAATACCTCCAAGCAGAATTCTGGCTCTTTGATGTCTGTGTACTATATTACCTCCCTACTGTGATATTGAAGATTATGATATTGAGCGAAGGATTTTAAGGACAGATTCCCAGTACTTATACATTTAAAATTTTTGAGAAACCCAATTTGAATCTTAGAGCATTACCTCCTCTCAAAACGTGATTAAAACCATGTTTATTTGAGCTGCTGCAAGAGTGTGGCCATTCTTCACAGTCCTCTGCACTTAACCACAAATGTGCATGAATGCACACTTGACTTGTTCTACTCATAAAGCATGTTAGATGGACACCTAAAGCCCTTAATGACATCTGGACAATTACGGAAGGCAGTTCAAGAATTTGGAAAGCTCCAGAAGGTCTTGGACGTATTCATGTTCTTCCTTTCTCATTAGAGTGCACTCCTGGTACTGATACTCCACCTCCCATTCCATCCTGTGTACACAGGAACAGAATTAAGGATCTCCTCTGCTCTTCAGATCTTGACTTGGACCATGAAATTACTGTCCACAAGCTTCCTAAACATTGTGATAGAGGACCCATTCAGATTGAGCTTATGTAGATGTTTGTCCTTCCCGGCAAAAGTCCTCAGAATTAAAGTATTAACAAAACAGGACAGGCACTAATAGAACTCCAGTGGAAGCCAGCTGATTTCAAATGAGCTCGACTGACCTGCCTGCAGCCTATTGATTTCCGTTTGTCCTTTTTTGAATAAAACCAATAAATGTCTGAAAGTTCCCTAAATGATCTGTTTGAGGTTAAACAGAAAAATGTTAGTAAAATAGAGGGGAATACAAGCATACAAAAGGCAGGAACCATCTCCGTTTAGACTCTTCTTCCGTTGTGTTGTCTCCTTATTGCAAATACTTTTTACTGCTTCCCCTCCATTAAATTTTTGTCTCAGCTCTATGGTGTTGTACAGTAATGGGTACAGGAAAGCAGCAGCATGACATGGTTTCTGTGAAGGTCAAAATTTAGTCTCTGTGAGCCAAAACTTAACCCTTTTGTCATTTATGTCGATAATTCATAGAGCTCTGCTCTCCAGCTGAAGAACACAGTAAGCACTGACATGGAAGGAATGGCTGCATGTGGAAGCACACTTCAGTAACTGCACTGGGAATGTGGGTGGATAACTGTTGCCTTGTATGCCTTCAGACAACAGATCCTCAGATCTTTTTTGAAAAATAGTGATTCAGACTCTATTCAGTCTCAATCTTTTTCATGTAAATGAGAATAAGCTGGTGTTATATTAAAGAGCCAGACAGAAAGTTCTGTTTGCAGTTGTCTCATGCACTGATAATTGCAGCAAGTTCCAGTCACTGGCAATGTCAAAAGTACTCTACAGGTCTTCAGTATTATTTGGTCGTCTCTCTAAATCCCACCCTCTGTGATAATTATCTTCAAGAGCCTCTTGTCTCCACGCTTATATTTTTACTCATCAGTGCTTCTTACAAGTATCTAATCATGCCACATCCTGCCTGCAGTCACCTTACCCCTAAAGATAATAGCTCTGTACTCATACACCACCTCAAACTGCAACCAAACAAATGTATTAAACATTGCAGCATCAGCCAATGAAGAAGAAAGTATATCCAATTCATCTTCCAGAAGAGTAGCTGTTCACTGTGGTTCAGCAGAGAACCCATCCCCACAGGGTATTAAAATTGAGATAGGTAAGGAAAGAGAACAAACTGGAATCCTTCTTCTCTCACGCCTGAATAGTTGTGGGTTTTACACTGCAGAGTTATTGCTGACTTGCAGCAGATAATCAGCAATAACTGTCAGGGACACATCCAAACTGGCTGTATTGAGACAGACATGAACAAAGGGTACAAGTGTTTACACTTCCTGCATCTCGTGTTAAAAGAGCCCAGAATTTGCCTGTTTTGAGAACATGAGGGATGGCTCTTCACTCACCCTTGCAAGCAGCAGGGAGCTGCATCTGTTAGCCAACAGACCTGGCAGGTCAGTTCCTGCCCACCTCTGTGTGAGATGTCACCTCCTCTTTTTCATGTAGGTAAAGGTCTGTATAGCTTGAAGCACTGCTCCATATGCACTATCATTAAAAACACATCATAGACAAGAATAAAAAGAATGCAGTCATTTCACACATCCCTCCATTAATTTTAATGTTTTATTGTTCAAGCATATGAAATATTGAATATCACAAGAGGCTATATTAAAAGTGAGACACCTGTTCTATTATGAAACATTCACATTAGAACTAATGGAACATGGACCTTGACAGTATTATTAAATATGTCTTGAAATAAATAAATAAAGCTACCTTGGAAATCCAGTTAGGTCTAAATAACCCATTTAGTAAAGACACTTCCCTTCTTCCAAAGAAATTCCTTAGGAGACTGTCTGTCTTGCTGTAGGCTTGTTTTCACTGGAAAAAAAAAGTTTTTTCTCTTGATCTTACATCCCCAAAGGAGGGATAGTCTCAGCTAATTTACCTCATGATCAAAGGGTTGTAAGTGCCTGTTCAACATTTTTTTACATGAGATAGTTCATGGTAAGTGCATAGCCAGGAGCAGAAGGAAGATCACACTGCTTAGCAGTTAATATGGGTCCAGAATTGAGACAGCATCTGCTTCAAAGGACAGCTGGCAGCACTGACACCCAGGAGGGGAGATATAGAAAGCTCTGGAGCCAGCTGGAATGCAGAGGTCAAGCCTCGCATGGTGCTGCCTTTCATTTCTGTTTATTTCAGCTTTCTCCCTCCTGAAGGATCAAGGAAAATGAAGGGGTGATTTTCCTCTGTGTTGCAAACTCTCCAGGTAAATTTGTCCATTGGACCATTTGTGGTAATCTACCACACAATAGAATTATCAGTTTGTATATTAAGTACAGAATTATTTAAGGCATCCATGCAAAATTGGATTATTTTTTTCTTTCTTTTAACAGGCATAAATATTTTTGGTTAAAGCTTAGAAACTACTTCCACTTCTTTTTTTCCCAGACATAGCAGGAAATGCACCACCAGCTTTCAGAGGTTATTTTGTTGGAGTTCCTAATCCTGTTTTTCCTCTTTCTTAAAAGGACCCTCCCCTCTATGCTATTTCTGACCCTAAGCCAGGCCAAATTGCATGGTAGAAACATTTTGCAGAGACTGATGAGAAGACATGAGATTAATTCTTGGCTTTCAATAGAGTAAAGGCATTCAATTGGCATTCAATTCAGGAAGTTTTTCAGATTTGGTTAAACATAACCTATCTAGCCCCTTGCACATTCAGAGACATTTGTCTTCTAGTTCTTGTGATAAGTGTTCCTACTATGCAGAGGAGCAGCCTCTGGAAACATGAGTTTGCTGCTCATGGGTGACAGTAGGAAGAGCAGTCCTTCACCTCTGTTTTTGTCCTCTCAACAACACAGCAAGGTATGATCTTATCACACTTTTTTCTATGAGACACTTCACATTTTGTAGTACAATGTGTAAGGAATTGACATCTTTAAGTTTAAAGGAAATGGACCATTTAATGTAAAAAAAAAAAAAGCTGTGATGGTAAAGGATTGATTTTCAGTCTTGTTGCCCCAGGTCCATTCCCAGCTAGTGAGCAAACATTTGAGCAATCTCACCCTCCACAATAATCTCATTTATATCTAATTTCTTTCATTTTGTTCATCAACCAAAAAAAAAAATGTCTTACTGAATTGTTTAACTTCTGACAATTAATACTCTAACAAAAGGAGTTCTTATATATTATCATGCTCTGGCTACCAGAAATCCCAATGGGAGATATGCTACTCAATTTTGCCTGAGTTGTTTTAAAGTAGTAACTTCAAGACTAGCTACAGTAATTATTATAACATACACAAGTTAAATTAGCATTTGCTAAATAGGTTATTAGAAAGATCATGTTGTCATGGATAGTAAATAGTTAAAAACAGCATGTATAAAAAAGGCTAAAAACCTATTAAATCAGAACCAGTGGTAGATTCACAGAAGTACAGATGGTTTGAATTTTAAACTAGGTAAGATTTCATCCTACATTGTGAAGAAAAACTTGGGAAATGGTGTTACTAGTCAACATTTCTATAAGAAATACCAAAGTCACCTTTCATTGCATCGCAATAAGTAGTTATGATAGTGACAGCTTACATCCTGCATCTTTTTGCCCTGAGATACCAATATGCACATTATGCATATTTTGGTCATTTTACACCATGTATTTACTACAATGTGATTAGTGACCTTCATATATGGCTTGTCAAAATCTCCATTATTGAGATCCATCAACTAATGAATGTGACCAACTGTGTGGAGGACCATGATTCATACTTAATTGAATGCAGCAGCACCACATAACAATATAGGGAATTGAGATAAGAAACTGAATTTCTAGAGGAAAAATCAGGGGCAACTTTAGAATTCTAGGACCTAAATCCTTGAATATGACTTTTTATAGCTATCTACTTTTGTATGTATGAAGAAGTAGACTCCACTTGTCACTGAGTTGTCTTGGCAGTTCATGGAGCTCAGTATTTGCATTCTTCATCTTTATAAGCTTATTTGTCCTTTTCTTAACAATATCAGGTCAAACTGCTATCTGCATAAAAATCCTAAGCTTACTCTTCAGGCAAAACAGGCTGTAGAGCTGATGTTGTATGTGTAAAGTACATATATTAAAACCTGGAACATTCTCTAATGTCTCTGCATTGTTGTTATTTCTGCAAGTACTTTTAGTATCTGCAGTTAATAATTTTTCATGAAGAATTATAATTTTTAAGCTACTAAGCTCTTTTAAGGATTTTGAGAGCAAAAATCTAGAGTGGGATGCATTTCTTTAAGACTTGGTTTAGTAAAGAATGGATTCTCTTTCTATTAACTCAATAGCATAATAATAACAACATTGAAACTTCACAAGTATTCCCTATTAATATGATAAAAAATATTTGTTGAAAGAAAGTAATTGTGCAATTCTCAGCAACTGCACGATGCTCATGTAATGTTCCTGTAACGTGACCAAAGCAGGAAGATCAAAAAGTCAAGTAATGATAAACCCAGACGATGCATTTAGCTAAAGTTGCATATTGGAGTTGCTACTGCGCCACTCCACTTGCCCCTCTCTCCATTTCTAGTGAGCATAATGGCTAAGCATGAAGGTTTTTATTTTCCCTGTTGAGTCCATCTCCACATGGGCTGTGGGTTCCATGTCTGAATGTTTCTTCAGAGTGTCACTGAACTCACCGACCGCCGGTGGCTTCCGTAATTAAAGTTGCTGGGATAATCTTTAGTCAGTTTGCCTCCATCCTGCCCAGGAGCTGTTTCCCCGCTGGGTACAAGGGAATGATTTCCAGAGAAAGGCCCTGCTGAAGAATCAGCAGCAGCAGATTCTTCCTCTGCCCACCTATTAAAGAAGTAATAGCCTTCCTCATGTGTCCTTCTCCCGAGAGGACCAGAGGCAGAAGCTCCCTGATTTTCTGTGTCCCCCTGAGACAAAGCTGCTGCTGGGTGTAGAAATGGTGACACACATAAGTGGCTGATGCTTTGGTCGAGGTCATCATTAGATGCAGATGATGCCACAGGTGCACGAGAAGTAGCTTCTTTTCTTGATCTCAGTTTCTGGATTTCAACATCCTGTTGCTCCTTAGGAACTTTATCTACTTGCTGTGCTTTCAGAATAAGAGATGCTCCGAAGGTTCCTCGTAGAGCAAAAATAAGGAACCTGATGAAGAAGGAAGGGAATAGATTTTTTTACCAGTAGTCCCATTCCGTAAGCTACATCACATATCCCAAATACAGCTACTAATTTTCCATTGCTCTACAGACATCTGGTAGACACCTCGTACCTGGCAGATGAAAATTGACTCCCGGATCTTAACACACGTTACTATATATTTAGCTTGAACTGTATAAAGTCAACTATATGTATACGTGATTATTTTTTGTAGTAATTATAACTCCTTGTTTGCTGAACAGTGAAGAAAAATAGAAAAAATCTCAAGAGATGCAATATTTGAAAATACAGAAGTTGTATTTATACTGCTAAAACAAGCTAAAAAAGAGATCTTAATTTGTTAGATTAAAAAACCCTGAAGTTAAAAACCTCAGCTTTTGGATTTTTCAGAAAGCAGCAACAAAAGTGTCCCACCTGCCCTTTGCAGGATAGAGAACTTAGGTAACTATATATTATTAATATCCTCTCTCCATCTCATGTCAGCTTTGTGTGAAAATCAAAGTCTCTTTCAAAGGATCTTTTAATTAGGATTTGACCTTTACATAGGTGTCTTCAACATGTCTTTTAAAACAAACATGTGTACTCTGTGAAATTGTATTTAGAAAGGTGCCTTCCTCACATCCTGCTGCTTTATGTATGTATGAACAAGAATTACAAGATTAAAAACGCTAACAAGTGACACTCAGTACAGAAAGGGCTTTTAAGGCAATGGATTTCTTGGGCTTGCACAAGCAGAAGTGGATAAAGTTTATTTGCTGTGCCTGTGCTCAGGGTGGTCAATCCCAACAGAATCTCAGGTCTGGTCAGGAAGTTAAGAGCATGGGAGAACCCAAGACTTTCTGCGTAGATCTGCTGAGGATCACATCGTCCTGTCTCTTTCCCCTCAGCTCCTTTTCTGTATCTTTTGTGCAATTTCCAGGTAAGCCAGACAGGAGGACAGAGAAGGGATGGGAAACTGTGTCTCCTGTCCTGTAAACTGCTTCCACTGGCTCCTGCCCTTCCCACAGCCCTGCAGGGAGTGAGACCCTGTTGGATCTCTGCAGGGTGTGAGACTCAGTTACCTCAGGGCCTCTGCAGGTGACCTGGCAGAGCACAGTCTGCCTTCCACAGCTGAGGAAATAATCAGGTTCACATGTGGGAAAACTCCAAGAAACACTGCCTTCCCTTGCCAATGGATAAAAATGAAATTCAGGCCCCCTTCTTCTGCTCAAACTTGAGGGCTTTTGTACTTAACACTGTGTAGTTTGTGTCCCAAAACATAGTGCAGAGGTAGTTTTGAGATGTGGATGTGCAAAGCACTGCCAGATGGTGCTCCAGGGAAAGCCTGGAGCAGGCAGGGCACAGGCCAAGCCTCCCCCTGAGTGCTGCAGCTCAAAAAAAAGGCAGTACTGAGGGGAAGGACTCAGGAGAGCAATTATTTTGAAAAAAACTGTTAGAAGGAAACCAGAACCTCCAGACACCAAGTGAGGAAACGGGGAGCAGGCAGCACAGAGCAATGGACCATGGAATGGAACTTAAAATTTAGTGCATTTTAGCCAAGGGTCATTCCACCACTGCTGTGATCTGCTGGCACAGCTCAGTTGTAGTGGAAACAAGACCTGGATATTCTGCAGCTGAAGGACTGTGCAGAAAACAATCTGGGGTATCTATAAGAAGGAACAGCAGTTATCCAGATTCTGAAGATATGAATATATAACTCTTAACTTCAGTAACCTGCTGAGGCAGCAAGGATCTTAACTGTGCTAAATTCCCAAGATGGAGACACGAGTTCTCTAACCACGTGTTTGGTGCAGCTCTCAGTAGAAAGCTCAGGGTCAAAAATGACACTGTGAATGAGGGCTGAAAGGAAAACAAAAGTGACGCAGGAGGAAAACAGACTGGAAAAGGATGCCCTGCCTAGAAGACATGAGACCTTGCTGAATTGTGTTGTTTATTCTGATCTGAACTTATATAATATAACATAAAATCACAAGAGCATCTCAAATGGGAAAGTAATAATAGTTTGAAGAAAAACATCATCTATTCTTGAAAAGTTCCTTTTCAGTCAAAGATAAGGCTCAGATTCTAATGCCTTAAAGCATTTAACAAATCAGATACTAAAAATATTGTCCTGAATTTTTTAATACCAGCATGCTGCATTACTTATGGGAATGAGGATGAGAAGGAAACTAGCAAGATAGTCGAACCAACCCATTTCTTTCAATGTCCAAGCAAATAAAAAAAAATTTGAAACAAATGGTGCAACTCAAAACATATCTACTTTAAGAATTAGTAATGTATTGAATGTATATGGGAACAGAACCATTGCATTTTTAAACTGTTTTTTTCAGCAACACATCACAATAATTACCCTTCTCTAAATGTTATCCAGTCTCAATTAATGTTATCTTAACATATCTGATTTTTTGCAATACAAAGTAAAAATAAAATTCTGGATGCAATGATTTTTTTTTTCATATAGAAATGCTCTTAAATTCAGCTTAGCAATGCACCATAATATACTTAAAACCAAGAATATATTTAGTAACTCTCAAACATATAGGAATATTTAAAAGATTTGCTTATAATCTTGATCTGCTCAACAACATTGTGGTTACGACAGTGAACAATTACATAGCAGATCTGTTCTGGTAAACTTCGATGCACCCCAAAAAGAAAGGTTTTCCTGATGGGAAAAGAATATCTATAGTGACTGATCTAGGCTTATATAACTGAATAAATGAATGGTTCATGAACTGGAAGGTTGAACTCAGGCATGTGACTTCCCCACTGATCAATTATCCCTGTCTGACACATCACGTATCTGTACACATCGTTACTGTTACTCCACTCATGTATCTACAAACCCACAAAAGGAAAACTGGGAGGAAAACATTCAAACCTTGGTAAGAGCGCGATGACAGGGGTAATAAGGCACAGAAAATAGAAGATGGGGTCTTTGAGCTGTCTCTCCATGATCCAGTAAGGGTTGGTGGGAGGGTTGCAGGCCAGGCAGGCAGCGTTGTAGATTAGTGAGAAGATGAAGTATAAAGCCACACTGCAGATCATTGTCACCAGCTGGAGCACGGTCTGCAAGCACAAAGGATGCCTGTGAGACCCTGACCGGGTGTAAGATAGGAGGAGACAATGCTGGTTGGAAAGAATGCATCTAACAGTGCATTTTATTGAAATCTTCAGTAGGAGAAATAGCCAGAAATGAATTTAGAAAACAGCAGTGATACAGTTCTCCAAGTAACACTTCCTCATATATTGAGGTATGCAAATATTTTGTACTGTCCTGTCCAAAGGCATGATAGAAACAAATTCTCACTCTGCACATGAAGGTATTAACCTGGGGCTAATGAATGTTGGCACTTTGTGAAATCTTAGTGTACTTGTTACTTGCTTTTTGTGACCCAGAATTCAGGTAAATTACTCTGAAAGAGAATTCTATGCCTACACAAGATGCAACGTTCACAAAAAAACCAGAGTTGTGAAGAGGACAGGTCAAACACATACCCATGTTTTCATTTCTAGAGCCTGGTGCAAGAGAATGGTCAGGAGGGAGATGGTGTTGATGGGGTTTCCAAAGGAAAACACATCTATGTCAGAGTCTTTGTATGTCTACAAAACAAGGCAGAGAGACTGTGGTGAACCTTGACTATTCAGAACTGAATTTACTACTTCTAAGGAGGATAGGAAAGTGAGAATATTAATAAGCCTGTTAGTTACTTACCAAATAGGGGACAAAGAAGCAAATGAGGCTTTGATAGAAGGCATCCAACATTGTAATAATAAAAGTTGACAAGTTGTATATCTGCAGGAGTTCATAGATAACAGTCATTATGATGGGATATAAATCTCTAGCCCGTCCTGTAAACATAATTGCTGTCTGTTTTTCTTCCATTCAGACTACTAATTATTGCTAACTGGTCTCCTTCAATGAGTAAATGCCTCCTGAGCAGCTGATTAAATGAAAGGCTTATCTCTAAACAGACATTTTATCTATGTTAAGTAAAGATAGACCTTAGGAATATTGCCAAGTCAACCAAGAGTCTTAAAAGCTGAATTTCGCCAATGTTGCATCCCTTCACAAGGGATCTCATTCCTCAAATTCTTTATCCAAGCTCTTTCTAGAGTTATAAAATTGGTCAAAAAATCCTTTCTTCTAGTGAAACATTTATTTTGTGCCATTTTCATTTGACTATTTGTCATATTTAAACTTGTCTAGTGACCTATGGTATCGCAGCACCCATGGAGCAGAACACATTACTGGAGAGACAGAAGATTTGGCTCCTATTGTTTCAATGTTCCAAGTCTAAACTCTTTTCTTCCTTCCCTCATTCCTAAACAAAAAATCTGTGGTCCTTTGGATTATCACGCAGTTATTTCAGCAGTCATGACAAACCTCTGAATTTTGTCCATTCTTGTACAGCTCGGGCAGACGTAGGAGTGTTTCTGCAGAAACATCTTTATCAAGGACTCCAAAGAGAAGAGGGGGCACTGAGGTGAAGAAGAGGTTGAAAAAAATCATCTGCCAGTAATCTACCATGGAGCTGCCTGAGAACCCACAGAAGAACTGGTACCAGAAGAGCAGGTTGACGTAGCACTGAGGAGAAGCAAATACAAACACATTATTCCTCCTGTGACGTTCATGTGAGACACTGGTTATTAACAGAGTCTTCTAAGAGGATTTTGGTGAAAGGCCCTGCACTTCATTCCATAAAGCAATATACCTTCAGGGTCTGCTTCACAGTGATCCACTGTGATACAGCTTTTTAAAAGCCATTATAGTTCTTTAAGAACATATCAGAGAATAATTAAGTAAACTGTTCACAGCCCTTAACACCAGATTTTAGAATCCTTTTAAAATCTCCTTGCCCATGTGGAATCAAAGGCATGCTGCTCCCTAATGCTATGGGGGAGATTAAAGAACAGCAGCATCCTAGTCCGGAGAGCTATTTCACATTGCAAATAACGTTTGAACTCTAAAAGGATGTCCAGTTAAAAAAGGGAAAGTGTTCATTTCCACTACAATTTTTAACAGTGATAAGAAGTAATCCTTATTGAAAATTATTAAAAACTCCACCAAAAACTGATAACTTGAATTCTAAGTAAAAAGCTTTTCAATCTCAGAGTGTATTTCATGTTAAATGGACTTGTTTGCCCAGTCTTGTAGAAACTAAATTACTTCATTTTTTCCACTTTATATCATATTTCAATGCACTGCTCATTTGCATACACATTAAATTTTAAATAAAAAATGACACATATGACTGCATCATTACTTGCAAGTGGTTCCTATAAAAATTCAGAGGTTTCACAGGCAGGCAGTTCTTAGTGCACACTCATCTACATTTGAGTGTTAATAATCTGATCTCCCTTATGCAAATTTTATTTTGAGGCTCATGGGCAATATTAATAAAGTTTTTTGTGCTACCATATAAAGTTACTAAGCCTTGAGTCCTTTTTCCCTCTGGATTAATCCTATTTCAAAATATATTTAGAGTCTGTATTTTACTCAATGCTCGATGCACCACCTTGCTAAGAAGGAAGGGGCATACTATAAACTTCTGAAGTGAAGAAACAAGACCTGTAGCTTCATAAAAAGTACAAGTGTAACCTGCAAAAACCAAAACCAAGCAACCAAGAAAACCCCCAGACCTGGAATTAACTTTTGCTAGGATGAAAACTTAATAATTTTAATCATCTTACCACATTTTTGTAGAAAAAGTAAATCACCATCTTTGCCAGGCGAGTATAGCACCAATGTCCGTGGACAAGAAGGAGCTTTTTGAGATGCTTAAATCGGGATATTGCAAAGTCACTGGCCATCACAGCCTTTGGTTGGGAAAAGGAATAGAAGGTCATTTACAACACATTCTTTTCACATGCTATATCATGAAATTTGAACATACACATTGAAATAATTTCCTACTATCGAATATTGTAGAAGAAACAAACCAACAAAATAACCCTCAAAAACATAGTTGGGACTTTCTCTCTCTACAGAACTCTCCCTTTAAGGAGAATAATGAAGGGGGATGTGTGGGAAAGGATTTAGAGCAGAAGATAAGGAAGAGAAGCCACAAAACCTGGAAACCTAGAAATGCAGCAGCTGAGAAGATTCAGAAAGCAGATGTTCACCTAACACTGGGCAGACATCTGCTAATTTTCCAGTCTCATGAGCAAACACAGGTTTGTCCTCACATACTAATTTTTGGCTCAAAATGCTCTTTTTTTAAAATTTTTTTTTGGCTGGACCCATAATTACAAACTGTATATTAATTTATGATGCTAAATTACGTTTTTAAGATGACACTTGAGAGTGTAGGGCTGCTATGGAACTTATTAAACCTCAAGGGACTACTTGGCAAAAGAGGAAAGAAGCTGAGAGGATACCTGCATGCCTTCTTGGCCAGATATTCCAATTCCAACATCAGCTGCTTGAATCATGCTTACATCGTTTGCACCATCCCCTAGAGTGGGAAGACAGGAGGAACAATTAAAGTGCAAGAAAGGGTGCCTCCATCAGAAGAAGGAAACAATCTCAGCTGCGCTGATTATTTCAAATATTCTGTACTACCATGCATGTTGATCAGGAGAACTGATGCATGGCATCAAGCACGACATCAAAGCCCTGGTCTCCCTCTTTGGTCTCCTCCCGTGATCTCGCTCCTTCCCAGGAGACCTGGCTCCACCAGGACAAAATCCAGCATTGGGACCAGCTGGGTGGTGACACAGCAACCCCAACACCATTTACATCACCATCACTTTGTGTTTCTGCTTGGCCAAATCCATAGGCTCAGGAATGTGTTTTGCAACACCCTATTTCACTGAATTCTCTGAATCGATGACAAATTTGATTGCAGATGACAATGTAACCAGCCAGTTTCAAGAATTATTTTTCTCATTTGAACTCACAGGAGTATGTTAAATATGTTCTTACCAGGGAAGGAACAGCCATGCTTACTCCTTGCAATGTGGAGATTGTAAATTAGGTTAGCTGGTAAAGTAAAGTAAATGAAGCAGAAGGCTGAAATCTTACAGTTTGAACTGTAAGGCAAAGTAATATTTCAAAAATACAAGAGACCCTTCCTTTTCCTTTTTGTTCACAGAGGTGTATTTTTTCAGTTTGGAGTAATCTAAATCAATTAATCAAGGATTTCAGTGGCATCACTTACCAAAAATGTGGAAGAAAACTCAAAGCATTTCATATCATTTGGAAGTAAAAGGAAAATGAATCAGTACTTAATACCACTCTGAAGATAATTCTATTTTCATCATCTGGGAAAATCTGACAGGAAAAGGGCTTTATGAGAAGATAAAATAATGACTAATCTTGAGTGATTTCCAGGCCCAAAACAAGGACATTTTGGAGGTAATATGTACGTGTGTTTGTAACGATGTGCATGAAAGGGACTGCTGGAAGATTTGAATTTGGAATGCCCTCATCTTGTTTAAAGGAGGGCAAGATTTGCTTGGTGAAAGTTGAAGAAGGACTTTTATATGGTTTTTGATCAGGAAAGATGAATCAATGCTGTTTCCTCCCTGCATCTACCTGAGGCACAAAAATCTGCATACAACATATCCCACACATTTCTCCTAAAGAGAGAACCTGCTTCCCCTGTCTCCTGTGAGATCCAGAGTGGAGTTACCTATGGAGAGGGTCATCACTTTGAGCTGCCTCCGGACCAGTTTGACCACCATGCTCTTGTGCAGCGGCGTGGCGCGGCAGCACAGCACGGAGCGGCAGCACCGCGCCAGCGCCAGCAGCTTCTCCTCCAGCCCGCCCTGGAAGATGATGTTCAGGGTCTGCCCATCAATCACCAGCCCAAAATCGGGGCTGGGGGCCTCAGAGACTGAGGGGGATGTTGGGATGATGCCAAAAAGTTTCCTCTGCGGTTTGTCGTACTCGTAGTTCTTCTTCACCTCTTCCAGGGTTAAATTCAGGAGAGATTCGCAGGTTTCCTGTGAGAAAACAGACGTGGTTCTAGAAATAGTTATCTCCATCTCCCTCTACAGCACAGCTCCTTGCCAAATGTATGTTTGTATAATCACACCAGTGAGTTTAAGACTATCAGATAAACATTAGGGGAAATTTACTGAGAAATGCACTGATTCATCTGATTGGAGATTATTTCAATATGACACCATCCAATCCCTCAGGGAAAACACTGCACATTTTATCAGCCAGTTAACTGAGGTAAGGAATTATTTTAAAAGAAAATATAATAACCTTTACATCAGGAAGACATATGTGCATTTATGCAGAGAGTTCAGGAATTGAAAAGAAAATATTTTCTTTTAAAGAGACTGAAGAATCTAGTTCTGATATGAATGATGTGAGACATTGCAGCACTGGCTTTCATGAAAAACAAACTGTGGTAAGAGAAACAAAAGGTCCAGATTTTCAAAATCATTCCGTAACTTTCAGAGATTAACCTTTTCTAAGTCACATTTCAGGCATGTGTCACAATTAGGAACAGAAATGTAACTTCATATTTTCCAGCACTGTGCCTCAAACACAAAGCCTTGTCTTAGCAAATCTGCTTCATGTTGAATCAAGTCCCTTTTTAGATGCCAGCAACCGGAATTGACTTGGTAATAGATAGAAACAGATTTAAGGGAAAACTATTACCTCTCCCATCCAGATCTCCTAAATTGGCACAACACTATCAGAGAAAATCCAAAATGATATCAAAAGTTATTTTGCTCCCTCTTAGTACTCAAAGTCCTCCTTCTGTGGCATTGCCCTGAATATCTGAGGAGCTAATCACTCCTTTTTCTGCCTTTTCTGTCAGCTTTATTGAGTGATGATTCAGTTCTATAATGTTATTTTCACTTTATGTAGCATAAGGTACATGTGTAGGATGTTTGCAAGATTTAAATTACACTTAAGTGGGAGGTTCTGGAATCAAATGTACCTCTGATAAAAAACCTGCATCTAATAAAAACCTGCACCTAGCCTGCACACTTGAAACCCCTAAAAATATTGAAGAAATATCATCTTTCTGTGAACAAACCAAAAACAGTAGTGGAAATTCCTGGTTTGCCTTAACTTGTCTTTTGAAACAAATCCACCAAGCTACTTAATTATGCTACATCTTCTTGGAAGATATTTCATTTTCAGTGTTTGAATAATCTGCTGGGCTCAGGAGTAAGGAGACGCCCTTCATGGTGATGCCACATCAAGACCTAACTTTGGCAAAATTAACAGGTTAAATGCTTTGAATACGTTACTTGTGTTCCTCACTGCTGCTATTGGGAGCCTCTTTCAGAAGTTTGTCTTTGGTTTAATTTTGAAAGTGAGGGAACTAAATCTTATTGTGGAGAACCTCCAGTGTCCCCTGGACCATTGGGATTCCCACAAGTCCCCATGTGTATCCAGGTTGTCTCTGAGCCTGGATCCAGGGCCACAGAGGCTGCTGTGGGTAAGCACCCAGGCCAGCACTTCCTGGAGCCAGGGTGGTCCTGCCTGTACCATCTCTGCCCTGGCAGAAACCGCCTTATCATTTCCATCCTAAATGTATTCATTCTGCTTCCTGTTAAAGGAGAGGTGCATTTCAAATGGAATTTCACATGGGAATGTTTTCCTCACCAGATTCCACATCATCTTCCTGTGTTTCTCTATTTCCATTACATTAAAGGAGACAGATATTTGCATGGGATGTTTTTCTCGTTTGGAGAGCTACTAGCTGCAGACAAAATCAGTTAGAAAGTAGGTCATCCCACTGCTCCATGCAGCTGCCTACCATAAGGAAAACAGCCAGTATTTTAACAATATTTACTTAATCCTCACAATTATTGAGGTTTATCTACTAATTTATAATTTATGGAGAAAAGCAAGCTTGTGTTAATAATCCTGGTTCTTCGGGGAGACAACCCAGATGGGTGACTTGTCTGGTGACACAAGGAGGCCCTGCCTGGCCTCCACAGCCTCGTGGCAGCCCTTGGAAGAGCTGAACTCACTGTGCCTCTTGTTCCTGCTGAGTGAGGGCCATGAGTGATGCTGCAAGAAAAGGAGCAGGGAAAAGGCAGCAGCTGTTCTGAAGGCACCTCAGGGCCTTCCAGGTCTCAATGGGAAGTAAGAGGTCACCAGCAAGAAAAAAGGGCATCAGAATGGCATTTTGGACCTTTTTGTGTTTAGAAATGGTCAGGGTTGACCTTCCTTGGGAAATGAGTCTGGTTTAAGCAGAGTGCCTGGACACAGTGTACCCATAATCCATCCACTGGGCAGCCTGTCCCACCCAGAGGCCTGAAGGCAAGAGGTGTGAGGCTGTGCACAGTGATGGCCAACCCACTTCCTGACATCAAGGCATGATTTTCCTGGTACCTTGCTTATATTGCTCCACATCCAGCAAAAGCCAAGTTGGCTTGTCTAAAGCCTTTTACTTTCACCATCCATAATGGCATTTACCCTCTTTGGAAGTTAGGACTCTATTTTCTCTCTTCTGTTCAGATGTTGTCAGTAATGGCCACAGATTGCACACAGATTGCTCACTGTGTTTTAGTGACTCACAGGAACTGACAGACCTACCCTTGAAGTGCTTATCCTTATTTTGGACCATGTTCCATTTGCCTATAGCCTGCCCTTCTTGCTGCCCATGAAAATTGAGGGAATTTTTGAACACATCAGCAACTGTGTTTGCCACCATGGAATGTCAAGAAAGTGACTATGTTTTTAACTGGCCACTGCTTAAACAAAGATATACTGGCTTAAATATTTTGCTAATAAATTTCTGATTAAGGCTAATCCTATTAGGGAACATGCAATTAGAAAGTTTTGATTTTACCTTAATCTACACCTTCATACATTTTCTTGGCTGACTCATACAACACTTTCCAAATGTCTTCTAACAGATATCACTTAGGGTTAAACTGAAATTTCCATTGTAAGGTGGAAATCCAGATACCCATGTTATTACAGAATTAGGCACTTAAACTGCTTATTAATTTCTTCCTAAAGATACTAATTCAGGTAATACCTAGCAATTCAGGTAATACCTAGCAATTCAGGTAATTTTTGAAAACATTATTTTCATTTGGAAAAATTAGTGTATTCTAATAGAATGAAACTCTACATTAGTGTCTTCAATTCATCCTTTTATGTGTTGTCTACAGGGTTTCTGGTCTGATGCTGTTTGGGGTTTTTGACTGTTGAGTGAGGTCTAAAGCAAATGAAAGCCAAACTGCAAGACACTAAGAAAGGGTAAGATAGCAAATTCTGTGCATTTTGTCTTTCTTTACTCACCTTATTTTCAGTGTTAATGGTGAAGACAGTGTCCCTTTGGTTCAGAAGTTTACAGGAGTATGCAATGTTAACTGCTGTCTCCTGTTTGTCTCCTGTCAACACCCAAATTTTTATCCCAGCTTCTCGGAGAGACACAAGAGTGTCAGGTACTCCATCTTGCAGACGATCTTCAATCCCTGTTGCTCCTGGGAAAACAGGAAAAGAAAAGAAATAATTTTCTTTTTCCTGGCAATCAGGTTTCTGTTTTCTTGTTTAAAAAAGACAAGATTTGCTTTCCAATCACGCTTCTGAGCTTATTGAGAATTGAACCAAGGTTTTGTCCAAGAAATAAACACACAGGCACATGATCTGCATTTGGATTAAGGTCTGAATGTATCAACAATCAAGTTCTGCCTCTTCATTTTGCTCATTGCAAGAACAATGCATTTCATTTCTTCCTAATAATCCAAAGTGACAATGTGCTGGCAGAGAAATCACACCATATGCATTTTAAAAATACTGCATTAAGTCCCATCAAAGCAACCAGAAAAGATGAACTTTGACTGTTTAAATGAATGCTGTCCCTATTGTCAAGTCAGATGCTTCAGCCATCAAAAGGCAGAAGAAACAGTACAGTACATTTTCTTTTTGAACACGCACAAACTTAGAAGCAGATGCCAACACTCATCCTGATGATGTTGGGAAATCACCATCTGAATGTTACAATACTCCTTATCCCTTCCACTAGAGGTCAGTTTTAAGATGCTGTGACTGTGGTACATTAAAGATAGATAGATATTGATTTAGGTTAATGGAACACTTTTTGCAAATTAAAGTGTGAATACACGTAGAGCCTCAGTAATTGGCAAAGGTAACAGGTTCTGACAAGATCTACATTATCTCTTATGTGGTCTGCTTATGGCATTTACCATTATTACTCTAATTTTTTAAATCACTGCAGAGATTATGAGAAGCCATAATGAAAGTTATTACTTGCAATTGCAGAAATTTAACCAAGTACAATTGGGCACAAATTGTAGTCACAGAAAAATGAGACTGAGACAACTCCAAAAATCAAAGTCGTAAAGAACAAAATGTTTGCAAACAAAATAGAACAGAAAGCACTGAAGTGCTCCATAATTTAACAGAATGATGTTGTTAAATATGACAGTAATGAATGATGCAGAAGTGTCAATCAATGTAGGTTTTAATGCTAAATGTCTTTTTACAAAGTGCACAAAGCAAGCACAACAATGCAACAACAGCAGGAGCTGAGTAGCAAAACGCCTACATGTTTAAGTTACTGGATTTTATAATACAGTTCAATTACCAAAATTTCCTCAAAATTCGTGCTGAAAATTGAAGTTAATTTATAGTGTTTTATAGGTTTATTTAAGGATGTGGATGCACAATTGAATTGTGGGAACTTCATTATGTACTATGTCAGCTGAGCCACAGTAAGGGTTGATGTGCATGTTCTTTGCTTGGGGCACACAATAGTTTCAGTACACTTTTCCAAAGCTACTGCTGCCCAAAATGCATGAGAACTTGTATAGACACTATCATTGGATTTTATCTCCCTAGCCTGGAGATTTCCAAACCACAGAGGAAGTCTTTTAGATATAAATTAGTATAAGCTGTTGTCTGTCTCACTGCCAAGACTATCACAGGAGAGCAAGTGATACTTCACGCAATGACAATTCTTATTTTTAGCTACCCAGCAGGGTTAGTTTGGTCTCCAGATGCTGTGCTGTCTCTATTAACAGCTCCTCTCTGTTGTCAATCGCAGCTTCTGCCTCCCGACGAAAATTGGCCCATTTTTGAAAGTCATCTTCATTCAAGACCTGCGTAACACAATTTAAACAGCGCTTATTTGAAATTTAAATAAGAGAGAAATGCCAACTCCTGGATCACAGAGACTTAACTCCTATCCAAACTGGTAAAGTACTGTGTCATCTTTAAAATAATGCTGACTTTTCCAAGAGAAAACTGCAAGAACAAGTAGTTTGTGCAAAAATATGACGTAGAGAAACTCTTGCTCACACAACTGTTGCTTAGCTGAGAGCACACAGTGTCTGAGAGCTGATCTGTGTTTCTCCAGAGCCTGAATATGATGCATTTGTTGCACATTGACAACTTCTGTATGAAAGTATGACACTAAGATATACTAACTCAGGCTGAGAGCAAGATTTTTGAAAGCTGAATGCCAAGCAAAAGAGAAGAAGGTTGGCTGCTCTGCCGACTCTTTGTTTCTTGCTTGGGAGCACTGCAGAGTAGGTCAGCTAGAGTTACTATAAAAGAAACAGAAATAAATGTTTTGAGACTGACTAAAAATCCATCATTTGGTCACACTGAGGAAAAAGGAGAAAAAAAGTCTCTAGACAAGGCAAATAGACAAAAAGATGGGCTATATCTGGCTGGTTGTCTGAAGCAGAATTATAACCACTATATTTTTCTAGTAATTCTGTTGACATGTACAGAACCTGGTGCTCTCCCACCTTCTTGGCTATGCACAGAGTTCGTAGTCCATCACGGGCATAGTAGTCCAAATGTTTCTGTGTTCTTTCTTTTATTCTTTTCAGTCTCCTCTCTGTGCTAATATCACCTGTGAAACACAAGGAAAAGAGTCCATATTTTAAGCACAGATAATTTTCTATCTAATGGCCTAAGATTAAAAAAGAGTGAGCATTAGACAAAAGTGGATATTATAATAGCAAGTTTTTCAGAAGCTCAAAAGTGTTGGCTGTGCAGAAGCTGAAATCTGGCTAAAAAATTTTATTTCCTTTAAGATAACATTACTTGTGTTTTTGTTTGTTAATATTATAGTACTCTTGCTGACAGCCTGGAAAACAATGGTCAGGCCCTTATGACAGTATTATTGCAGAGTACACAATCCACATGGGTTAGTGCTATCAGACAATTTTAGTTAACCCATTCCATATTCTAAGCTCTTCTGAGGTTAAATAACTACCTCAGTTCTGACCTGCAAGGGCAATACTAGAGAAAGCTTATTTTTTTTTATACTTCTAATACCTAGATATAATATTTCCTGCAGAAAAGTCTACTGCAAACTTCTTTGTTAGGAGACACAACAGAAATATCTCCCTGGCTAATTACCTTTGGCAGAGTCGTCCAGCAGGTCCATTATCACAGAGTCAGCACCTTTTGTGTAGACAACAATCTCCTTGGTTAGAGGGTGTCTCACCACTACAGACATCCTTTTCCTGACTGAGTCAAACCCCAACGTGCAGAGGATATCAAAGGTCAGGAGTGTGCCCTGTGGCAGCTGCACGGTGACCTGCTCGGGTGTCCGGGACACGAGGATGAAGCTGTAGGCCTGGGCAGCATAGACAAGGGCTGCCTCATCTGGGCTCTCAGCCTCGTAACAAAAGTCTGTTGGCAGAGAACTGTTAGTTGCAGACCTAAAAACTTCATCCAAGGAAGGAGTGCCAATATCTGTGCTGCCCTGGTCCTGGAGTTCCTGGCCTCTGCTGCTGGCAGAGCAGTCGTTTTCATCATCACAACTCTCCAGCACTTCAAGGGGCTCCTCGGTGTTCTTTGCACTGAAACTGGCACCAAGCTGTGAACTAGACTGAGATGATGAAAAAGATTGACTAAGGCTTGCTAACTTTAGCCTTTGAAATATCTGATGAATTTTCTCCAGGGTGATTCCTGAAGGTTTTATTGGTGGTGGAATTGTGACCTAGAAACATGAGAAAAAACAAGGTTAAAAATAAACAAATGTGAATTTCAAGAGCCTTCTCAAAACCTCTCTCTACTTTTCTGCATCTAAATGACAATAATAATATCTGCAACTTCCCCTTTTCCCCTCTCCTGCCATTTAACTGTGGTGGAAGGATTCAACAGAGATGTCATATGTGAGATGGCATCTAAATTTGATAATGATTTGTATCTCTACCTCTGAAGCAAAGATGCAATTAAGCCCTAGTAGTTCTGTCAATGGCTTGGCAGATCAGAGAAAACCCAGTGTGTTCAACAAACTTCTTCCAGCATATATAATACAAAAGCTAAAAGAACAACTGCACACCCTGTGGTAGCCTTAGCTATTCATCAAACATAAGAGGACAAGCTAGGAAGGAAGCAATAAATATTACAGAAGAGGTAAAGGAACTAAAGGAAAACTCTCAAACAAACAAAATTTTCACCACTTCAGTTTTCACTGAGCACTACTCTATGTTGTTAAATGGAAGCATGATCCACTTTCCTCATATATTTAAAGTTACATTACCCTTTGTCTTGGCTCAGTAGTTGTGGAGACCAGAACTGTATTGCAAATGGCAAGAGCAAGAAAAAAGTCAGTAAAGGATGTGGAAGTCTTCATATGTATAAAAGGAGAAAAACTTTCAGTCTGGAGGGCAGCTTCTCTCACTCGCCTCAGCAGCCTGCTGTCAGGAGTCACGTCCTTTTCCTGGAAGAGGAATTATTTAGTGAGGATTATTTTCATTTACCCTTGCCCTCAAGGAATAACTGGCAACTTCATAGACTCCTTGAATTTAGATCTAGAAAATGCCTTTTGTACTTAACATCTATGGAAAAAAGATATCTTTCAAAAAGTTGCCCAACTAGATAATTAGAAGGAAATGCATCTTTGAAAGGAAGATGATCTCAGAATTTTATTTCTTTTAAGATCTACTCAAAATCAGAAAAATCCATACTGTATCCCTGAACTTTGAAACTGCTGACTCCTGAATTAAAGGGCATTCTAGAGAAATGTATACTTGGGGTCTCCCAGTTCAGTGTGGGAGTTGATAGCTATTTCAACAGGGAACATTTTGTGCTTATGATTTAGTTACAGCAGTATCACTTTTTGTTTCCAGAGCAGTTTCATTTTGCATCCAGAAAGGGAAGTGCTCTCAAACTTTCCTTCTTCAGTTTTTGCAATGAAAAATTAAATACATATTTACTTGTTCCTGAAATGTTTCTGTAATTTTACTGCCACTCTCTCTCTAATCAAACCTAAATTTGCAAGCCAAACTACTTAACAATGTCACTTCCCTACAATTTAATTTGATGTAGAGCTATGGAAGTACTACTTTTAATACAAATTTCATGTTAGCAGAATCTGGTTTGGATTAAATTCAGGGCCATATTTAACAAGGAATTCCAAATTTAAAAGACGTCTTTGCATGAGCCAACAGTTCTGCATGCCTTCTTTAAGGAACTGCTGAAGTTATTTAGCTGCTTTCTAGTCCATCTCAGCTACTACCTTCACCTCATTCCATCTGGCACAGTTTTCCCAAGTTCTGTAAACATGCAACAGAAGTCACCCAAGCACCTTTTTGTCTGTACTGTGCAGAGATGAATGTCACATTCCATCTCCTGCCTGCTAAAGTGACAAGCAGTTCTTAAATAATCCTAATAATTGCAAATGAATCTACTGCTCATTGTGCAGCTCAACTGAAATCCAAAGCTGGAACAAGGCTTTTTGCACTTTCCCTGCTGCAGAAAGCCCTGGTTCTTCTGGCTCAATATTTTAATGCGTTTTTACTTCACATACAGGTGCATGTTTGCAGTATTGATGCAGTCCTTTCTCTAACAAACAATAACATGCTAAGGATAACCTGATTTTTAGTTGTCTTCTCAGGTCTCCTAAAAGGAATCAGAGGCTGAAAAATTAAAGCAGCTGATTTTAAGAAACCATTTCACAATATTGCACTGCAGTGGTTCTGTGGGTTATGAGACTGTGCCAATACTATGCTTTGTACATAGAACAATCCCAAATAGCTTAACAGGACAATTCCAATGAAGAAAACATATGTGCAGTTATGTCAGTTATGTCAAACAGTTATGGTGGGAATTCTATTAAATTTGAAACATGAAAGATTATAATCTCACCAACACCTTGCATAATTTTTCATCCAATTTCTTCATGCATTGCCACAATTAGAATGGACATTGCAAACACCAAATTATTATGTGTGTATCTCAGCCTCTCCTATCTGTCATCATCCCCCCCAATTTCTTTTTCATCTGTCCTCAATGTCTGCTGCAAGTTCATATTGAAAAGGACAATGCACTCCTGGGCATTTCACTTCAGCATCAACTTTCTGAACTCAAAAGTTTCCTCTGGAAAAATTGAAAATTGTCAGGCTAATTGTGGCCTCAGAGATATGTTTTAAAAACAAAACAATAAAAAAAAAATCAATATTTATCAGAACAATTTTTCTCATCTTCTTTTTCACATTAAGTGAAAACAGTGCTGACCTGAATTTTCAGCCTGAATATATATTAAAAACCCTAACCAAGCAAAAAAGAAAACTGAATAAAACAACACTAATGATAATAATCACTTAAATTTGCCACCTTTTCAATGTTAACAATTTTGTTAGTGAAAATGCTGATATAAAATGGCTAGTGCCATTCAGTTTTAAGGTTTCCTCATTAACTCGATTGCACTTCTTCTACTTGATGGCATGAAACCCTGATGACCACGGGACAATGAAAATCTTCATTAAATGTTTCTAATAGCAAGGCACTACTGATTGGAACTATTAATTCTAGGAGGAAATGTGCTGTCACTCTCTTAATTCATAAGAACACCTAAAGGTAGAGAGAGTAAATGTTACTTTTCTGTCGTGTTCCATTGTTGAAAGATGGATTTCTCTTACAAAGCTCTGTCTGCTGCCATCCACACAGGTCTGCAAACACACTGTGTACACCAGGAGTACTCAGGATGCTGCAGATTTGTAGCAGAGTAAAAATGCATCAGATGAGGAGATGTAAGGGCAGGAACCATAGAGACACAGAAAAATTTATTATTCTCATTTTATTAATAGAGAATTGGCTCAGGTGGCAAAGAAGGATACTACTGTGTCTCATTTAAAGGTCATACAGGGCAGGCTCTGTGCAATATCTAAATGTGTCTATTTTTACAACATCTGCACAATTGTCATAGGGCGTTAAAAAAATTTATCCAGATAGAGTGACACCTGTGAACATCTAAGGCTGGTTATTTCCATAACAGCAGCTTAAACTTCTACAAAAGAGGCTTTTGATACTAGTTCTTCAAATATTGCTTTACAGTGAATTAAAAAATTATTTATTTATAGAAGAAAAAGGAAAGACCTGGCAGTAAAAAATGTAATTGGAAAATATAATGGCAAGAAATTTCTTTATCATCCTTCAATAGTCATGACCTATAAGAAATTCTCAGAAGTCATGACTCATTGGTTCTTGAGAATCCATGGAAATGTTCTCAACAACTCATGAGGTTTGGGCTGGAAAATGCTAGGATAAAAACTTATAGAACTCCCATATTCTAAGAACACTAGAAGTTCTGAATGGTACTTACTACTTAAGGTAAGTAGGATCTTATAACAACTGCAGGAAATAAAGTTCTGAGATTTTTGCATTTATTAAGAATTTTTTAAAATCAGGATTTGGATGGGTTTTTCAGGCCTTTAATTTTAATTGGAATTCTAATTTTGAAAGTGTATTATGTTCTTTTAGTGTTCACAAAAGCCTTGTCTGAAATGTCTGTTAAATGACTTTCAAGAAGAGCAGAACAGTCTGTTTTAACTAGGCTGTGTGTGAATTTGGGAAGTTTCAGACCCAAATTGCAACAGATTCTGCTTCCCCCTGACTGCAGCTTGCATGCTCCAGTTGAGGACTCTGATTCTTTGTCTCCCCATTCCCCCTCTGCTGCAATAGGACACGAAATAAAGATGCTTGACTCCAGTCAGAAGGCAGCAGAAATCAGAAGGTTTTATTTACAATTCATTCAGCCCTTTTGTAACATGCTGTGCTAAGAAGACATGTAGGTCCATAGGGCTGACACCTCTCCCATTGGCTAAGGAACAGAAATAGCAAACAACACCTGTTGTTATGGGAAAGGAATATTGTTTACACAAGGTTGTTTTGGGAAAAAGAAAACTGTTGAAAAGTTTCCTTTGGGAAGAGCTAGCAATTCTCAGGCTCAGAAAATATTGAGCCCACAAAATGTCTGTTAAATAACTTTCGAGAAGAGCAGAACAGTCTGACTTTAATTAGGCTGTGTGTGAATTTGGGAAGTTTCAGACCTAAATTGCGACAGATTCTGCTCCCCCTGACTGCAGCTTGCGTGCTCCATTCGAGGACTTCGATTTCTGTCTTCCCCTTCCCTCTCTTAACTCCAACAAGGTTTGGATTTTTCCTCTCTACCTACTGGCTTTCCACCACAAAACACAACAGAAGGGACAGCTTAGCAGGTGTTATGTCAGTGTGCTGGTACTCACGATGGGGCTGCTGAATGCCACTTGGGACTGGTTGCTGTCACGTCGGCCGACTGACCTGCTCCTCTTGTGCCCCTGGAAACGCGCCCGGGCGCTCTGGCACCTCCTCAGAGGTCTCACAGTATTGTGTAGGTAAGTGGCTGGTCTCTCAAGATTCATGGGAGGAAGAGTGAAATGCTGAAGTTTTGCAAAGTCCTCGTTGTCTAAATCCAGCTCTTTCTGTATTTTCAGTCGCCTGTCTGTAAAAGAAAAATGAAACCTTGCCTCTGATTCTGGGTTGGTTTTTTTTTTATTGTTGTTTGGGAGGAATTCCTCGATCAGTTAAAAAAACCTGAAACAAACTAAATCAAAGCCAAAACATTTCAAAAGCCATTAACAGAAAAATGTAACTGTCCACAGCAGTTTCTGGCAATTGTCACTGTTATTATTGCAAGAAAATAAAAATGAGTCTTCAAAGTCATCAGTCACTTTTACGGGCTTCTCTTAATGTTTTGTCTCTTCAGCTGCTTTTTGCAGTTGGAGCAGGAGCACAAAATATGGTAATTCACAAATTTGCTAATTTTCAGTCACAGAACGCAAACATCTTTTTGGCAGCTGCTTGCCAGCTTAACAGGATCCTTTCTGCTACACAGAGCACAAAAGTAACGATGAAGAAGGGGCTGAGTCAACACCATCAATTCAGAGCAGCAAGTGCCAAGATCCCTCAGATCCAGACTGCAGCCAGGATCCACTCCAGGAAAAGGGTACCTGTATTTTTCATATCACTCAGAAGTGTACATTTACATATTCACAGAAATAATTACTTTTGGACTCACTGAGTTTAAATATTAACTAATATCTGTTTGTGAGCTTATAAAAGGTTGTCTGGTGTTCATTCAGAAATGAAAGAGAAAATGTTCTCTTTGCGTGCTCTTTGAGTTCAGAGCAAATCTTGGAGGTGCCTGAAGAGGGATCTGGAAAAGCTTTCCCATCTGACTTCTAAATAATTTAAAATGCCTTTACTTTGGTGACTCTCTGTATGAGCAGTCCCTCACAAAATACTGACTATTCCACAAAACTCTACATTCAATCAGAGGGCTCAGTATTTTTAGGGTAATAATATTTAAATTAATAACATTTAATTGCTCAGACAAAAAAAGCAAGAATAAAACATGTCTCTCACCATTCTCCTGGTGGGAAAACTCAATTCCATCAACAGTACAGCGTCGGAATACCATTTTGTTTTCTGTGAGTGTCCCAGTTTTGTCTGAGAAGATATACTGGATTTGTCCAAGGTCTTCAGTAATAGTGAGGGCACGGCACTGGATGGGCAAATCTGCTTCTTCATCATACAGGTCAAGGTCATTGTGAATGAAGAAGACTTGGCCCAATTTGACCAACTCAATTGACACATAAAGAGATACGGGGATTAAAATCTGAAAGAGAATTTAAATACTTGGTGAGGGGTGAGATGAACTTTGCTGCTTTCTACAGGCAGTGTCCTGGCACAGGTGTACTAATGATTTCCAAAGAAACAGTTCTTCCTAGAGACATATTGTACGACTGATGAATAATAATTCAGGGGTGAAAAGAAATCCTGTGAACAATAGCAATGGAGAAACAGGGATAATAAGTGGCAAACTTAAGGCTGAATTCCTAGAGTACTAAATTCAAAGGTGGTCTTTCAGAGGATGCCCTTACAAAGCACGTTTTCTGAACATGGGATCATGCTTGCTCTTACCCTTCTGAACCTCTGAAAGGATGGACTGGCACAGAGTAACTCTTAGTGCAGAAAAGGTTCACAAACCATTACTTTGCACACAACAAGCTTCCTTGCCCTGAAATAATAATGAACTCTTAAAATGCACAAATATTCTGTTTCAGTAATGAAGAATAATCCCCCAAGGAATCTCTGAGTTGCTCTGAAAGTTATATTCAGATTTTGTTCATATTAAAGAAATTCTCTCCATTTAAATCTCGGCACTGACATCAAGAAATTGGAAAAGTAAATGTAACTTTTTCCTCACCCAATAAAATATTCTTTCCCAATTAGGCTTAATCACACGTAGGTATACAAGTATCCTACTTCTAATTTAGCTTCTTTCCTAGACCAGATGAACCATACCTAGTTATTATTCCCCACTGGGAAATTGGCAATTTTTGTTTCACTGTTTTTCTGAGATGTTAAGTGGCCTTCTTATTTTGGAATTCTGGATATAGGCAGAAAAAAACCCCCTGACATTTGGATGTAAATATCTTCTTTATTGCATCTGCTAGATATTCTGAGTTAAAGATATTATACATGTGTTTCCTATCGATATCCCTTTGGGGTGTCAATAGCAAGAAAAAAATCTGCAGTTAGAAAGAAGAAAAAAAAAGAAAAAAGAGGCATTATTTCACACTTGGATGATTTGAAACACTCCTAGCAATATTTTCAAATAGGATTAAGAAGGCGCTGCACAGCTATTAGTTGATATTAATTGTTCATTAGTGATTATACTCAATTTTGAGTAGCTTCTTCCTTGGAGGTAACAGAGAGGTTTTTGTCTTTTACCTGCAACAGGATTATCATTGTCAGGAACATGTAGAAACCAGCAAGAACTGGAGACACAAAGTTGCCATTGCTGTCTGGGACATCATAAGGTGGATGCTCCGAAAAGTTTCCTGTCCAAATGCCATGCCCTGTAGGAATGAGATACAAGACTGAAATAGGCTGAGCAGTGAAATGAGTGACAAAACTTCTGAAATGTGCAGACATGGACTGCTCTGCTACTAAGACAGAGAGAGCATTTCCAAAACAATGCTCCCCAAGCAATGCTGCAAATCTTCTGGAGAATGCCAAGCACCTGCAGAGCTTTGTGGCACATGCACATAATTGATATGCTAGTGAGAAGTAAATATTCAGGGATATTTTCATTCACCTTTGCTCCCTCAGGTGTTTCCCATGGCTCTTAGCTCTGCACAGATCTTCTCCCATTCTGCACTTCCCCGCTGAAAGACTCCATCTCTATCACCTATCCATAAAAATCCTCAGTGCTGAAGACTCTCTTTCCTCTCACAGAAACAAATCTTAGAACCTTTGTATATAGACAAACTAAAATATTTCTTATTCTCCCTGACCATTCTTGATTTCAATCTATCTTTGTTAAGAGCTGACAAACCCCCTAAATTCAGTCTGGGCAACTCATCTTTACATTCCTTCGATTAAATCATATCTCAAACTGCTTCTTCCTCTGTGTTTCAAATACCAGTAGATATCATTGCACTGCTACAACAAAGCCTCTGTTCCAGGACTTAACAACATCCCATCACAATTGTTTTACCACTTTCCATACTGGCCTTATTCAAATAAACTTTTGCCAAGGAGGTAACTAAATTTACAGCATCAGAAGCTCCCCACTGAGCTAAGGCAAACAACTTGGTTTCCCCCATTGCATTATTTGTCCAGATGCCAAAAACCTCTATCAGTCCACTTCACAGCTCAAATAAAGCTTCCATTAGCACCAGTTAACCAAGCAGTTATTTTGCAGCATCTGCCTACTAAAATGCTGCCAAAAAATATTCTAATTATTTCAGCAATGCTTTTGGCTGCTTCAGACCACAGTCACATCTGAACAAGGACAACTCTGCCCTACAAGCCGCTTCTTACCCCAATTTCTCACTGTGTACAAGAACAGTCCTGATAACGGATCCACCAGTGAGGCTTTTTCCTAGAACACTACACTCAAGGCTGCAAAGCAGGAACTCATGGTAGAGCCTCTGGACATTTTGGATGGATGAAAACTAATGGACTTTTTACTTTTTATATGTTTCCCTTAGACTATGAATATTTTTTTTTTAACCTGAGCAGGTAAGTTAATTTTTAAATGCTGATTTTTTTTCATCTGAGACTTCTTTTAATCTTAAATTGAAGGACTTTATTACTCAAGAGCCCCTACACACCAGACAAGGCAAGTCTCTAAACCCACATGACAGCAGGCAGGAAACAAGGAAAATAAAATCCCTCCCTCACACAGAGCTCAGTTGTGAAACTGAAACCCCATTTTGGTGCCAAAAAGGCCCACTGCAGCTTGAAGCAGTAACGCTAAAGAAGTGATCAAGTCAGTTCAATTGTTCATCTGTTTTGGATGGTCCTTACTTCCCATGGTATTACACTTGATGACTGACTGGAGTGCCACATCACATACCTCCAGGGCAGGCTCAGGAAAACCTGATCTGACTGCTGCTTAATCAGAGCAGTAGCACTAAGCAAGTCCTCACTGAAACAAAATCCATTAAAAGAACAAGGGGCTCCTGGGAGCCCCTGTTATCTCTTTAAAGCATTGCCCCATTCAAAAGTCAGCAGACTTAAAATTTGGTCCTTTGCTCGAAATTAAGAGATCCTATTCTGGCCTGCCTGGGACAGATTGCAATCCGAGCTGGAAGGGAAGCAGGTGCTTACACACAGTGAAATGATCTTTGTGAGATTTCCAATCCAGTAAACTCCAGTCAGTTAACAAAGACCAGTTACTAAATGCACATGTGCTCACCTGCAAGGACGCCAGAAAAATGCAGGCTATTCCAATGTAAGCAATGATTCCATTTCACAGCCTGATATAAAGGGGCTTTTGAGAAGGAAGGAAGCCATGGAGGATGTAAACTGAATGAATTAGTTATGAGCAGCTCGTGGGTTCTAAATTGTGTGTCTCTGTTTAATATAACTCCCAAACATATTAGAGGAAGACACTACTGAAATGAAAATAAAGCAAAATCATTTTACTTTTGCTCTTATGCACAAGGAACAAACATCCCCTCAGGAAGCACTCAGGAAGGAAGGAAGATCTCAGCTGACAAATATTGATTCCTACAATGCAGTCACAGGATGGCTTTCTCTAGTTTCACATGTATTATACCATGGTGGGGATAAATCTTATCTGAAACATTTATAGCCATGTTTCCTTCATCTGAATTGCTCAGATTTGCCATTTTAACTCACCTATTCGAAAGACCAAGGAGAGCATTCAAGACCCCAAGAGCAGTCAGCTGTAGATCTCACTCATTCAATAACAACAATTTTAATCACCATTTAGGAAAAAGATTTTTGTCAGTGCTTCATACCTATAGCTCCAACAAGGCACATCACAAAGAGGAGTCCCACACATAAGAAAATATCCATGTTCATCCGCTGCTCTATCCTGCTGCGCTTGTAACGGGGACCTCTGTTATTTAGCATGGCCTTTGTTTCATGACCTTCAAAACACAAAGGCATATTATCATGTTTATGTAATATTCTGTATTTTGGTTTGGTTTTCTAAAAAGCATTCCCTCCCCAAATGAGAGCAGGATGACTAATGTTGACATTCAGAACTTTTCTTGTCTGTCTTCTTATTTGACTGAATACATCAGACTCTTAATCTTGAAGTTTACCAAAAACCTCCATTATTTCACAGGTTTCAGCTGTCATATATGTTTTTCTGTCCCAATGACAGCAGATTTAGTAGCATGATAAGGTTTAGAGAAATTATCAAAAGCCAAATATTCACAAGAAGAAAAAGGAAATGAACAATAATATTATAGTTTTGCATTTTATAAACAAATTGTTTAGGTGCTATACAGATTCCTGAAACCTACATTTGAATATTTTTCAGCAGCAATTTGAAAGCTACTAGGTACATTTTGTATATTAAATAAAATTCAACAAGTCAGTGAAAACCAATAATATTTAGCTTTTCACTATTTGGTTGTAAAGTGCTGGCAAAACAGTAGGATGAGAAATAAAAAAACCCCAATCCTTAAACTTAGTGAGTTAGAATTGAGCTGCTATACTACTACTGAAAAAAGAGGAGTGCTGCAAGAAGTCAAGAAGCAGAATTTACTTTTTCAGTTCTATTAATGTTATCTAAACTGTGGCTCCACAACAGGGATATCTGGACACCATCTGTTTTTATATTGAATGGTATCTTTTATGTTTATTTCTACAGTCCTTTTCCCTGAAAATACAGACCCTGCAGACTTGTATTTAGTTTTCATTTGTATGTGCATGATGTGTGTGACAAGGACTGTTTTCCAGGCTGCCTTTCAGCTTTCTCTAGGGAAGAGGTTTAACCCAAAATCTGGAAGTTAGGTGCAGTTCAATCACACCTGCTGGATTCATTCCAGGTGTACATCAGCCGTTATTAATTAAGAAGAGAGCTAGAGAGAAAATTACTCTCCAGCCTTATGTTCAGGACATTCACTCAAGAGCTGCAGCTCCTGGCTTACCATTCAAATGAATACCTAATTATTTACACAACCTGGAGCTGTGTCAGAGGGACCAGTGTATACCAGTGCTCCTGCCTTTCCAGCTGACACATAAGTACAAACCCTCTGTTCCACTTAGGCAGGTGTTCAGTGTACAGCTTGTGGGGCAGGAGATGTGTGTTCACTCCCATACAGACAGAGCTGGGAACAAACCCTAAACCTTCGCTTTGGTGAACAAAATCTCTTAACCACTGAGCTGTACTGAAGGGGAGGGCACTGCTGCTTGCATTTCTGTTCCTTCAGCAGCTGTGTGAATCTTAGTCCTTTCTTTCATGTCAGGCATAAGGGAATGGTTTGTATTGAAATCAAAATGAGCCAAAGCCCTTGAATCCCTCCCAGAAAACCCTCATGGAAGCTTTGGTGAATTTCTTTCAGGAAGGAATCGTGATGAACTTCTTTCCAAATATCAGTTCTACCATTCCTTCCCATTTCAGGTGATCATCAGGAAAAGGATATTTCTATAACACAGTTATTGCCTTGTAAGGAACAGAAAATCAGAAATATGAGGAATAAACTGCTTTGCTCTCCTCTAATCCTCCCACTTTCCTATGCTGTGAAACACAGCACCTCACCTACCACCCCAATGGTACCTTGTCTCTCTATTTCTAGATGCTGATGGGCTCCTCTAAAACTTCTTTCTGGTACTTTGGTATATGAAAAGCATATAATTCTTACTTCTGTCCCAATCACAAGGAGAAAACTACATTGGCTGTCACTCTGTAATGAGGTTTTTGTGTTTTAATGCTATTGCTTTGTGTAGAACAATTTGGGTAGCCATGAAGAGTGTAACTGTCCTCAGGTCAGATGAGAACTGCACAGACCAAGCAATTGCACAAAGTGATGGCTGCACTCCTCACAAAGGCTTCCATTAGAAAGAAGGTTTGAGGAGTAATAGAGTCATAAAAATGGAAAGTGTGCCATCTTTTTATGTGACTGATCTTGATTGTTCAGAAAAGGTCACAGACCATGATTAAAAGCCAGAGTATAATCAATGTCAAAGAACCCTAGAAATGAAGCTGATACTGACTGAAGCCAGTCTAGTTTTAGGAAAAAAAATTAAACTTTTATGCTGACAATTATGCTGTTCTTATTAACAATAAGAACTCAGTTGGAAACTGATTTGAAGACCTACTCATATGAAAATGACCATGTCTTGGGAATAACTTTAAGACTCCAACCTTTGCTCCTGGAAGCTTAAGCAACATAAACAGAGATCCACATTAGGATTTGTGTTGGTGGTCAAGGGAACATACTGGGAAATCTGGGCTAAACAAAAGAAAATTAGGAACTGCAACAGCAGAAGGGAAGATAAGTTACTCCAATTATATTGGGAGTGATCCCTACTGAGATTTTTATACAGTAGCTACTTTGAAAAAAGAAGATTGCTGAGTTTGGCTCTGACTCTCCTCCTCTGCCTGGTGGGCACCACCCTTGTATGTGGTGAAAGACCTACAAAGGCAAAGCTACCTTGGGAACATATGGGAGCTACAGACATTTAGAGCCCAGTTGTCTAGTAGTGAAATTTACAGTCTATTGTCAGGTAAATTGTTCCTGGCTGTGGAGATAAATCTAAGCTAAATGACTCTTGTAAAGTTGTGACTTCTCTTTTCTCTCAGGTGGCTCAGCTCTGAACCCCTTGCTGCTGATCAGACATAAAACATTTAATATAACTCTACTGGAAAGATAATAATAGCTCCTGGGATTAATTGTTGTGTTTGAACTGATTTTTATTTAATCTACAAAGAAGAGGGTAGCTGATACACTCTGTCTGATGCAGAAGAGGGCACAGCTGGCGAAGCCAATGATAAATGATGCTCACTGAGTAAAAGCAGTGGTAACACTCCCAAGGCAAAAGACGCTGAGAAACAGATGAATTGACCCACTGCTGAACCTGGCACTGCTGCATTTGATCTGGGCACCAACACAGCCTTTCTTTATCCATGTGTGTCCTGCATGAAGTTCATGGTCGCACAGACACACTATGTCTATGTCAGCACAGTCCTGTGCTGCTGCTTCCTCACCGGCTCCTGTGTGCTGACACAGGCACAGACTGGATGGATGAATGAAATTCACAGATGACTTTTTTTTTTCCTAATTAGATCTTTAGTTGCTCCAGTTTCTACCCTGAGGACCAGTGAGACCTCCCTTAGGGCAGCTGTGTAGATTTTATGACAGATGGAATTAGTAGTATAGCCAGAGCTGAGGGTTAAATACACCTGAGCAATTTTTTACTTGTCTGGATATTTTTACAAGATATTTGATATGCACAAGGATCCTGTCATTTGCCAAAGACCCAGTGCAAGACTTACTGGCTTTGGAGATGGATGAGTAATATCTTCACTTAAAAAAAATTATATACTTTTTCTGTGCACTACCAGTTTTAAAGCAAAATGTCAAATTATATTGCAATATAAAACTATACTTATTTTTTAAAGGATATTTACAGGGAAAGTCTCATTTTACCTAAATAAAAGGTATGTCTTACCTGCATATATAACAATTCCTACTGCGGCCTCAGTATTTCTGATGGTACATCCACGAAGCAAGAGGTTTTCAATGTTGAAACCTACCTGTTCATGGTTGGGCTGCTCCCTAGAAGAAATACAATCAAAATAGAGCAATTAAGTTTTCTGTTCTAATGGAGAGTTAAACAAAATTTTTGTGTGCATGTCTGTTTCAAGTTGAAATCAAGTACTTTTGTAGGCCCTATTTTGCTTTTATTTCCCTCAGTTTCAAGGAAGACTCCAGAAAAAAGTTACTTTAAAAGTCCAAGTCTTTTAAAGACCACTTGACAGTGTGTGTCGTGATGCCAATACAAAGCAAGTTGGGCTTTCACTTGGAACCTTATGTGGCAGATTCAATATCTTATGAAAGAAAACGAGTCATTTTGCAACTTCTGCAGACAAATTTATTTTAGAAAGATAAGCAGAGGTTCAGACAAATACATCTACACCCTGCAAGAGCCTCTGTCACTACATCAGCCACCAAAGGTCTTTGGGAATCTCAGTTCACTCAAGCAGTCTTCAGGCTGAGGAGCTCTTCCTCATTCTTATCCTGCATAGAAGATTTTCATCCTGGCTAAAGGTGCCCCATCACATACCAGATCCTTCTGCTTGCAGAACAAACTGGTGAAAACCATAAGGTTGATGCTCCAACAGGCAGGCAATGTGTTACTTGCCTCTGAAAATTAATGGCGCACACTTATCCCTATCCACAGCTTTTATTTTACACTGGTAGGTTACTCCTGAGATCTTTACAAAGCTGACACCTTCTATTTCAGATACTTTGTCTTGTGTTATGTAAAGGTCAGGGTGGGAAAAGACTTTTTTTCCCCTAGAATAATAATAATAATTTCTCTCTACTTTCTATTTGGTATTTTGCATTTAATTTACCAATAAATAGTCTCCTCTCTCAAATGAAGGGCAAGGCTAGGTGTTCGAGCTAAGCACAGTCCTATGTCTAACTGCAGCTGCACATGGTTACATAACTTAAACTAGACAAGGGAAAACGTGTAAGTGCCAACAACTTAGAGCTCGTGGAATTGTAAAAACATAATGCCAGAAATCTGTTTTTCTTGGAATCTAAATTCAGCCTTGGGGAACTCATTTAATAGAAGCCTTCTTGCATCCCCTTGAACAGAATTTTCTGTGATCAGGCATGTCAGATGGATGTCACTAAGCTATTTCTTATCATTTTTAACAGAGAGTACTCCTGCTACTTTATAGCAAGGCAATAGAGCCTCAATAATTTATTAAGGGTTCTTGGAGAAAATGGTAGCTTGCTCCAAGTAATTTGTGTTTACAAAATAACTCAAATCTCAGCAGACCAAAGACAGAAACTCCACTAACTCTTAGCAAGTAATTTTCCCCAGCAAATTCTTTCTTCTGTCCCTGAAGAGGGGAGAGGAAGACAGCTAATTGCATGTTCCATCGAGATAATAGGTATCCACCAAAGAGATTTCTGTTACAGACTTGTAGTTGAGAGTTGAATACTTTGAAGCCAGTCCTGTGTCCTAAGGGTGTATATTTGTGTGTGCTTTCTTGTGGCATGTCTCCTACATTTCTGTAATCTCAGTGCTCTTTGCTAATTGGAGGGATTGCTTCAATTTGGATCATACCCAGTGGTCCTTGAAGCCAACAACCACGGCCAGCAATCAATACAGGCTTGACCTCTTTTTCCCTTGTAAGATATTGCAGCAGAGGAGAAATGGCATTGCTATTAGAGGCACCATTCCTGTAGGGCACAACCTCAAAAGCAGATCAGATACGGTCGGTGCTGATGGGAGAGAACAGAATGGTTTACTCTGTCAGAGAGCTGGCCTTCTGCAGCTCCTCCAGGTACAACACTCACTGCTCCTTGCAGAGCCATTAACTCCTACTTTAGCTACTGGTAAACTTAGCAAAGCTGGGACATTCATTGCGGTTAAAATATTTGCACAATAATGGGGCATGCATGTGGTCTGGGGCAGCAGGACAATTCTCAGCTGTGCTGTGGGAATAAGCACGGGCTGCTCTGAAGAGGGCCTTGGGAAAGGCTGCTCCGTGTTGGAGGGTAAGAGAATTTTAAGACATGAGCCATGACATAGAAATTTGCCTTATAATTCATAAATGGGTTTAAATCTGCTGAATTTGCCATTATGCCTGTGCCGGAATTATTTAATGAAGAAAGACAAAAAAGAAACTTACTACTTTTTTATATTAGTCTAGTGTATTGGTTCAATAGCATTTTGCATGCATGTTTGTTTTTTCTACCTTTCTAACAAGAAGAAACTCTGGATTGTTTATTAAATCTTGGAGACCTTTTCCCTATGGCTGTAAATGTGAAGAAACTAGAGCCATGGAGCTGGATTCCTTTAAACAATTGGAAAGATTTATCTAAAATCTAGCTTAGTCTAATCATCAGGTCAAATGTAAATGAGCTTATGTCTAAGTTTTGAAGAGTTGAAGCTTTGTGAAAATAGTTTGTACGAAACAACTACAAATGCAGTACCAAGCCTTGGTTCTATCTTGCCACAAAAGAGTCCAAGTCTACATTTTATATTGACTTCTGAATCTGGGAATAGATAATAGTAGCAACCATGAATTTCCTCAAAATACATTGCTTCTATTCAATTCCTCCAAGAGTAATATCAAAGTACAGATCAAAAATGTATTTATGGATAACAAGTACTTACATATAACCTTTGAATGTACTGAGATCATTGTTTGGCATTTCACAGACAATGGTGTTTTGGAAAAATTCTGGTTCAAACACAGTATCCTACAAAAGAAAAAAATATATATTCCTTTTTTTACTATATATATACATATAAGTACAAAAAAGTAGAGAATATGATTAAAAATTTGTTGGAGGAAATATAAAATCTTCAGTAATATAAGTACATTTTGCATACCTTCTGACCCATCTGGCTGAGTATTTTTAGAATGTCTGTAAAGAGAGAATTTTCACCTCTGCTGAATCTTGTCCAACTCCGTGAACTGAACAAGAAAATCAGTTCATATTTGGTTTTGCTAGAAGTATTTGTACAACAGGAGAACAGGAAGATACAAAGGTCACTTGGAATGTTCATTGCTAAAAAAGAAAACTACGAGGCTTCTAGGTAGAAAGGGGTATAGAAGAATGTTTCTTGTCTCAAATTTTGTCTCTTTTGATGACAAAAATTTTATGTTTGAAAATTCAAGTTAGAAAATGCCATAAAAGGAAAAAAATAATAATCCTTTCTCTCAGTCTTTTACAGAGAATTGTATTCAATATTCCTAAGCATATCACAGAACCACAGAATGGTTTGTGTTGGAAGGGACCTTAAAGACCAACACGTTACAACCCCTCCCATGGGCAGGGACACCTTCCACTAGAGCAGGTTGATTCAAAGCTCAGTTTAACCTGGCCTTGGACACTTCTAGAGACAGGGCACCCAAAACTTCTCTGGACAACTTGTGCCAAGGCTTCATCCCCCTCAAAGGGAAGAATTGCTTCCTAATATCTCATCTAAACCTACTCTCTGTCAGTTTGGAGCCATTCCCCCTCATCCTGTCCTTCTGTGCTCTTGTAAATAGTCTCTCTCCATCTTTCTTGCATCCTAAACTGAAGAACTAACCCCAGTTCAAACGTATTTCCTCCCTGTTTAAAGAGTCACTTTATAGACAGAATTACATTTGAGGGGGTTTTATGTAGTTCATAAATGGCATAAGCAAAGCTCAAAGAACAAGGAAGAAGTTGGCACAGTAAAACCTGCACTGTTTACACAAACACACCATAATACAGGTGGTTTTGCCAGCCCTGACCTTTCTGAGCATTGGTTGTCACCATGGCCAGAATTGCACTCCACTCTGTTAATTAACAGGAGTTCTTGGCTATAGGCATTCTTAGGCATACAGTTTATCTCAATATCAATTCAAAGTCTAAAGAAAATCACTATGAATAGGCAGTCTGGGGCATAATTTAGCACATAGGCATTTTCTGATATAATGGGAGACTTCCACACATTATGAACAACCGAGGCAAAAAGTTTGCATTTTGTGTAAAGGTAGAGCACCCTGTTCTCCTCTAAAAGGAAAAAAACAGACAGAAAACCTAACATGTAAATTAGAACTACATGACAAAAATGCAACATTTAAAAAATATTAAGTAGCCAGTTTACTGTTTTACTGCTAAATCTCTACATATTGAAATTTTCAGTGTTACTGAGGGACAAGAGCCTGTCCCTAACTGTCACTGGCAGGCCCTGGAAAAGGCCTGTGCTATGTGCTATGGCACCCACAATATGAGAAAGCCCTTAATCGTCTTTGCAAAGTGGTTTCCATTTGAGCAACAAGCAAATAACACTGGAGCTAACAGGAGTACAGCACCTGATCTCAGCTGGCCATGGAAATGGTGAGCTTTTAGTTAGTGTGTGGTTGCTCCCTGGCAGCTGTGTCCCACACACCAGTAACCTCAAAAGATCTTCCTAGTGGCACTGGTACTAATTGCTAAATCAATTAATGTAATTCCTAGAATTATCTGTGAGGTTTTATTTCCTGTCTGCTGGAGTGATTCCAATGGAACAAAGTTTTCCTCCTCACGTGCTACCACTCCTTAAAAGTGTTCTGGGTTATTTGAAAAACTGCCCTGCTGTGTTTTCAAAGATACTTGAAAACCTAACAACTCTCCCTAAGTCATATTTGCTAGTTTACTTCAGGTTTATCCAACATGAGGCAAGTGCATATAACAGTAAAGTGTAAAAAGGAAACAATACTATCTATGAAAAAGAAATGGTGATTTTAAGAATTCAAACTCAATCACAAACTGACAGCAAACAACTTTTATTTTAAATTTGAATTTACCTTGAGTTCCTGCTCAATATTAAACTGCTCAATGTAGTCCTACACAGGATTCCATTCTTTAAATTTTTCCCACCCAGTGTGCCTTAGAGCAGCTCCCAGTTGAGCTACCACACCTCCGCCTGCCTGAGAAGTGAACTTGGTGTGTCAGCTGCAATTGAGACACAGAATCCACAAGGAAACCTACGGATGCTTTGGCAAGGGACCATGAGCTTTCTTCCAGCTGCCATGCAGAAACAGATCCCTCAGTGTGGTGGCTTTGCCGGGGCACAGTGGCCGTAGCTGGGGACAGAAGTGCCCATGGGCTGCATTTTCAGACTCACCTGGCTGCTGAAGCCCATCACCACCTGGCGCTGTTTGAGGTTGGTCTCCCCATCGAGGTTGGCAGTCTCCAGGTGGCAGATCCCCTTCTGATCAGAGGAGTAGAGCAGCAGGATGTCTGCTGGGATGGTCTCGTTACACTGCAGCTGCACAAAGTCCCCCACTCTGACATCTTTCCAGCACTTCTCCACGTAAGCATGTTCCTCCCTGTAGCATTAAAAGCATATCATGGGTGATGAGTGACATTAGGAAGGCAGGACTGCTGGGTTGTGAGGCTTCAAAAAGAGAAAATAGGGGATGGGGGCACACTGACCTTTTTTTAAAGGACACAGCACAGAAGCTAGAAATTAATGATTTACATACTTCCATAGCAGCACTCCACCATATGTCACATTCAAACTAAATGAATAGTTTTCATTACATGGAAAAAAAATTTACAGCAGTTTTGTTTCATTCTAGGACTAGTCCTATAATCTGCACAGCAAAATATGGAAGGCAGGTCAGACTAATGGAGGTATTTTCGAGTATCTTACTGAAGAAATTTAGATTATTGTTTTTGTCTGTTCCTAGATACTTTCCAACATCAACATATAGACCCTGAAAGAAGCAAATTGATACCTCAGCCACACTTGCTTCAGGTCTTTCCAGTTTGTAACTCTCATGGGGTAGTTACAAATCTTGAGCTTAGTGCACAGAAACAACTTCAAAAGGTAGAAGAGCTGACAAATATCCCTTAGTATTAAGCAAAAAAACAACACCAAAAAAACAACAAGAACCCAAGTTTAATAGAAAAGTTAAAGTGAGAAACAAAGAGATTCTAAATTAATAAAAAATTAAAAAAAAGTAAAAGAAAGAGAGCCTATGGGGTTCAAGGAAAAGAAATTACTATTTCATCAACAAACTAAGTTCAGCAAATAGCAGACTTTTTTGACATTGCATTTTCAGTAATTAATCCTTCAACTATTAACGATCTAAGCAGACCAGAAATCACACAATGAGCTTTAAAATAAATTAATGAGAAAAATGCACTGCAACAATGCCTCGGTTCCTCTAACTCCTTGAGAGAAAATTATTTTTTCATTATGAATAACTGAACCATCTTATGCCTTGCTCTTTGAGAGGGAAAATGCTCGTGATACTTTACCAGACAGACAATAAAAGTCCTTTTGTAATGACTCAGAGTCTCAATTTTGGTTAAGTTTTTAATCATCCTCATCTATTGCACGGAGAATACTATCTTTCATTGAAGTGTTTGTATCATGAGAAGGGGAGCAGTGGTGGAAGAGATAAAGTGTTTTGCTACAGTTCAAAGCACACATCCAAGCCCAGCTTCACAGCCAGGCCAAGGGCTGAGAACCTGCTTTCCTGCCTTTCTGCAGAGCAGAGCCAGCCACAATGCTGCCAGGCAAACCCTCACACTTGGCTCCTGCCCTTATCTGCAAAACAGCATCAACCAACGATTACCTGTACAGACTACGCAAGAAGTTAAATTCTGCCCATTTCCCAGCAGTACTCACTTTTTAGTCAAAAAAGAACCCCCCAACCTAATTATTTGAATCCCTTTACTGCTGCTTTTGAAGCACTTACTAAACAATGGGGGTGTAGCAATATTTTTTTATCTTACATTAATTTTTCTTTCCTGAATTTTTCATTCTTCTTATTTTGTCTGACTCTACTTACCTGCATGTCCTTTTTCTTTTCCACAACAACAGACATAAAAAGACCACACTGAAGAACAGAGGTTTGTTGTAAGTTAATTAGATGTTGCTCTGCATTTGAAAAAATAATCTAGCTAAATTTCTATTTGAAAAGTATTTTAGCAAATGCATGCTGGGTATTTAATCCTCTACAAAGCACATACTAAGTTAATATAACAAATCAACTATGTAAGTATTAATCCTTTCCATGCCAAACACCTTCTGAATAGGATTTCTTAATTTGTTTGTTTAAAACATGAAAGAAAGAGTACAAGATCAGTTTAGAGGAAGTAGATGTCTTGCCATCGTACACATTTGGATGTCATTTATAGTTTGCATATAATGTTTACTGTGGCTTCTGCAGGGCAATCCTACCTCTCTGTACGTCATCTCTTGCACAATTCCAAGGTTTACAGAGCATATTATGGATTTTGCCCACTCATAAAATGCTATAGAAGGGGCTTGTCCAGATGGCTGTGTTCCACATCAGCTGAAAGAAACCAGATTAGCCCAAATAATCCACAGAAATCACGAATTTATAATATTGTTTCAATAACTCCCTATGAACCCTACATTACATGGAACCTAAAGCTTCAGAGTTCTACCCAATCACTAATTACAGAGGAGACAATGAGTCAGAAAAGCCAAATGACCTCTTTCAGATCAGAGGAAAAGCCTTACTTAGCACAGGGACTACAGTTCAGGCATTGCTAGAATCCCAAACCTGCATTCAGGTGAACTGTCACTCTATTCCAACGAGTATTCAAAGAATACACATACTTTCTGCTCCTGAATAAAACTCTTCATCTGGACCCGTAAGATTAAAGATTTGTTATAGTACAAAGCTTTTATACAGCTTTTGTAGGGAATTGCCAGGGGATGAAAGGAAGAAAAGTACTTCACGATGGAACTGGTGCACCCCACGGCAGCACTGTCCTAGTTGTCTAACAAGATTTTTCAGATGAAGTAGTTTCCTTTAGCAATTCCTGTAACTGGGAACACTGCCCATTTTCTGCTCAGTGATTAAAGTTAATAGCACAAGCTCTGGTTGCTAAATAAACAGAGGAGCCTAATAAACCCAGAATGGTCTGATGGGAAACATATAAAAAGGGCAAATGTATTGAACCAATAAAATAAACACGATGTGGTGATTTTCAATAGGTGAGAATCTGGGTACTTGGTTCTTACAGCATGTGGTATCAGGGCTATGGAATACTGAAGACAAGATGTAAAAGTTCCTCAGTTCTTTCTCTCTTTTACCAGGCAATTTATCAAAAGCACATTCAAAAAGTGTTCCTTTGCTTATAGATGTCATGATGATGCCCATCAGAGGATACTGCCAATGAAAAGGGGCCTTGAACAGTCAAAATGGTGTCTGTCAGGACTGTAATTGAATTCATCAAATCTGAACAGAAGGCCCGAACTATACAGATTTTATGAAGTCATTTCTGGGAAAAAAAAGGGACCATAAAAAAGTCCTGCTGCAGTTGGAGATCATGAGGGAACTTGAATAAATTATTGACTTTGTGTCAACAATTTAATTTCACTTTCTTGGATTAAATAATGATAAATTTCAAACAAAAACTGGATCAAAATGCATGGTGAATAGAGGGAAATAAAAATTATTTTTATGCTATACAGAATAGATTAAATAAAAGTAATTTTTCGCATGCACTCCGCAGCATGTGTGTCTCCTAGACTGTCTTAGAGAAACATCTTCAGAAATCTTTGTCATCTAGAAACATTTTATCAGACAATTAGTCCAGTGAATCTTATTCCCTAGAATTACTGCAAGCTTCATCTCAGGATCCTTTGCAGTTCAAAATAAGGATATTGCTTGGCCTGCACTATACCTTTCCCCAAACTGTCACCAGGTCATGGCACCTAGAAAAAAATATCAGGGTCAGCAATAGAGAAACATATATATTTATATTTTGTTATATGTAAATTTTCTGGAATGCTATGTTTGAGAATGGCCTCCTTCAAGCACCACCTATTTTATAGAAAACACCTATTTTATAGAAAATACCTATTTTATAGAAAATATTCTGGGGTCCTGGTTCTACATGGGCAACAGGTTGAATCACATGGCTGCTTACCCTTCACAGTCTATTTTTTTGCAAATAAAAATCTTGCACAGTTTTATGCTATCAAAGATTATATCAGCTTTTATATGCAAAACCCCCACAAAATATTTTCAAAGAACACTTCACGTCCATGACCTCACCATTAGAAGCTACTGCCACAAAACAAAACAAAAAAAATGACAACAAAGGAGAAGATTTAGGACTCAAGGAAGGCAGGAACTAGATCAGGCAGGAACTGATTCTGAGCACTGTCCATAGGTCAGAGTACAGCACAGTTGGCTGATAATGTTCTTGGGCTGCAGATACTGCCTGAGCATGGCAAGGTGCCATGGCGTGTGTGTGGGTTTGTCACCGGCTCCTGCCACGACCCCATCCCACAGCAGGAGGGTTTTGGTGTCAGCAATCAGCCCAGCAGCACCAACGATGACACTGAGCAGTGGGCAGTCCTGTCCCCAGCCCCAGCCTTCCCCCACAGCCCCAAACTCAGCATTTGAATGCTATGTTAAGACAGCAAAAGCACCTTTTAAAAATAACTGGAACAAAGTCTTTCTTAAGTCTAATAAAGTCCATAGACTTATATCACACTGGCATTCCAAATTCCTCAATACTAATAACAGATCCTGTCTTCTTATGTGGTTAAACTGCCCAGAGCATCATAACAAGGAACTTATTTTCTCAATGATACAAGCCTATGCTCAACTTCTGTAACCGATTGAAGCCTACATAAACTTTAAATATGTACCAAAACTTTATAAATGTATTATTTGTTCATATAAATGGTTTTGGATTTAACTCACCTTTGAAGAAATAAAATAAAATGTAAACAGCGTGTTGCTTAAACTTTACTAGGTTAATTTTGTAAACTGTAGGTTCTTGTTTTTAGGAAAATTTTGGGTGTTTTTTTTACTGCCTTGAACAAAATACTATTGTTACAATTCTTCCTGGCACCAGCTGGAAGGAACAGATAATTCCAAGGTCACTCAGCTAATGTCTCCTAATCATTAGCATTAGTTTCTAGGGACTCTTGTGGAGTCTTTAGAAAGCACAGCCTACATCAGCTTTTTTGATAGTCATATCCTTATAGGACCATGTAGCTCTTGAGGTCACATTGTAGAAACCTGTCACTCTAGGCTTTAATGGTATGTTAAAAGTTTGGGGAGTTAGGATGAATCTTAATTCCATGAAGCCATGACTCTGCAGGTCTCTGAGCCAAAGGCAGAGACTCTTATTTATTTGATCTTAATGTTTAGTCATTAGCCCCTGCTGCTGTCAGCTGAGCCACTGCACCTTTTCTGTGAAGCAGCTTTAAATGCCTTGGCAGGTAATAGATCTTGAAGAAAGCTCTGATAAAGCATTACACGAACCGGTGGTAGCTTTAGTAATGTATTTAATGGATTTTCTTCCACAGAGACCAAGGATCCTCACTGTGGTGATACACCCTGACTGACAATAATTACCAGCTCACTGCTCTTCCATTTTCAAGTGGTGCTGCCTGGACCGGCTGAGAGTTGGTTTGCATTTAGTCAGTTCAGCACGTCCCATAACTCTTCACAACTCAATCATCATATCCCACATAAAGTGTTTCAATTTCTTCATGATTTTGGTACCACTGGTTTCAAGCAGTGTCATGGTGACATAACACATCTGAGTGTACTGTTGATAAAGCACATTTTCTCAGCTCACTGGGAGATTGATGAATGTCTCAAGAAGAAGACACTGTTTGTGCCTTCAGTCAAACTCACTGCTTATTCAGGTATCCACAGCCAAACTTGGCACAAAATTTCCAAAGTACATGAAATACAGACAAAAATTATAGGGATGACAGAGCAGGGGATGCCCATTGCCAGAGAACAATACACTCATGTTTGATTTTAGGCAGGGGGGTAGTAGCTTGCAACTAATCTGAGTACGTGCTTTGTGGCTGTCACAGGAATTAACCTGTTTCGGAGGTCTTCAGCCTCCAACTGATGACATTCCTGCACTGTTCAGGGAAGGCAGCACTGAGGTGTAGAAGCCTGGCTATTGCTGTCCAAGAAAACTGATTGCAATTTTGCCTGTGGTGAGGTTTGGAGTGGAATACAGGCTTTAGACCTTTTTTTTTTTTTTTTTTNTTTTTTTTTTTTTTTTTTTTTTTTTTTTTTTTTGGTGTATAAAATGAGCCCACTAAAGCCTCTAGCAGGCTCCTGGTCTTTAAAGTTATGCTTTGTCAGGAAAAAAAAATAGTAAAGCAGAAAGAAAAGGCTCTTTAACAAGTGAAAACTCAGTGCTGCTGGCACTTTAATTTTAAAGTGTTGGCAAGAAATCTTTCTGCTCATTGTGCCCTTGGCAGAATTGGATTTTCCTCTCATCCTGCTTTGTACTGTACAAACTTTCAGGTTCACCTTGGGTTGAATGACTTGCATATGATATTTCCTAGTCCAGAGAAAAACTGTTTTTCTTTACACTCTGAGATTTGATAGTAAGTCAATTCCTGTCTTCAAGCACGTCCCTCACCCTTTTCTCTGCTGTCTTCCAGATGCCCCACACCTCTGTTGGTCACTGCATCCCTGGCCAGTCCCAGGCACTATCCCAGTCAAGGAGCATCCATGGCAGGTACAATCTCTCCTCTGTTCAAAAATCCAGCTGAACGGAGCATATGAAGAAGGTTCAAACTGAAGGGCAGCCTTTGTCTTTGCTGCCCAGCTTCTCACAGAGAACATGAAGTACTCTCTATGTGTGGACACCTGTATGCAAGCAAATCTCTATTGCTGTCAGAGAGAAAATTGCAGCACAGAATTACAATACTGCAATGGACTGGAAACAATTAATTCGCTTTCAAAACAGTGGGTCCAGATTAAGCCCATTTCAGCTTTTCAGCTGTTGGCAGTTCTGATTTCATGCAACACAGTCATGAGCACTTTGTTTTTTCCTTTTCATACCTCTGCTCTAGGGTTAGCCCAGCATTAGTGCTGATGCAAAATCTTTGAATATTCTAAAACCTTACACTAAGCAGACAGAGTCAGAGTGAAGGCCAGCCCGAATTTTTTGTACCACAGACATCAGTGAACTTAGAGAGGAGGAGGAGATTGATGCTCGTAGGAACTACCCAAAACCCAGAGGGCCTGAAAGCATTAGAGAGGAACTTGCTATGAAAAGAGTAATCAGGCTACCTCATTTAGGATGCCTGTTTGCTTACCTACTTCTCCAAAAGGCCCACAGGATGATTCAAGGCATATAAATGAGGTTTCTCTGAGTCACTGTCTCAGATATCTGAATTTAGGTTCTTAAAATTAAGAAATATGAATAGCTTAAATAATATTAATGTTTTTGTGGCTGCTGCTGTGCCATACAGAACTGTGCATAGCCATACAGAACTGTGCATAGCCCTTGTATTTGTATCTTAGTGTCTACTGAAATGCTGAGGAAAAAGTGGGTTTAAGCTTCCAAAAATGTGAAAATGATGCAAAAACCTGTCGGGCTGCTATGGAGTATTTACAGAACTTGATATCACCCTTGAGGTATATCACAGCCAAGCTATATAATAATTACCTATCAATTAGTTCCTCGAACATTATAGAACTTTAAGAAAATTGAATAATAGCTTCTAGCAGCTGTTGCATTAACATTCACTTTCAGGTTTGTGTACCACATTCAGTGCTGGCCCCTGTTAGTAAGTTAATGACAAACTGAACAGAGTTTAGAGAAAAATAACCATGGGAGGTTTGGAGGGACTGACTGACAAGAAAGATGAAAAGAAAAATCTGTGCCAGTCTTGACTAAAGAGTCTCTGGGTGTTGCATGTAGGTAAAGCCTTATAAAATAAGATTTTTTAAAAAAAAGCCATGTAAAATCATGGCTCAGGCCTGCTACTTTGGCTAATTAGAAGAGAATTATGGGAAAGAGACTCAGCTGGTAGAAAAACAAGTTATATAACCATTGCCTGTTCACATCGTGGTGTATGGTCATTGGTTGGATTATGTTTGTTAATGCTTTAAAACTATGTAACTGATAATGGGCTAACTGCTTAAAAAGGCCTGGGTTTTGCCCTAAAGGGCTCTCATTTGACCCTGCCTGGGGACTCTGCATCACTACAGACCCACACACACATCTGGGTGCATCAAAATGAATATGATAAAAATCACACATATTTGAAGATTTTAATTAACTGCTATAGGCGGAGTCTAACTAATTAGGGTTCCATGGAATCAGGTGACTTGACAAATTTAAATGCAATTAAAGAGGGATAATAAAGTATAGTATCATAAAAAATGCCTTGGCATTTTATAGTAATGTAAGTCCACCTTGCTTGGAAAATTTTGAAGCAGACAAAGTATATTTTAAAGAACACCATGAGAAAGCAGGCATTTTAACATTGGCCTGTACCATCTGCAATTCAATTTTTTTGTTCTCTCCTTTTGGTGTTGTGTGATTTCCTCCAACAGCACAGCAGTTTGTCTACAGAGTATTATTCCAAATGATTTGGTTCCAAAAGTACATAGTCCTCCATCAAACATCTAGGTTATTCCATCTCCTCAAGACACTTTAATGTCTATTAATTGTTTCTCATTTTTTCAATTAAACATTCTTTAAATACATTACTGGAAGTGTCTTTTCTTTCATTTGACCAGCAGCCTAGATTTCCCATTTCAGCTGATCTTTGTGAAAAGAAAATTAGAACAAATATGTTTACAGGCCAGCCTATTTAATTTTAATTTCCCTTGCTCTGTGCTGAAAGAAGACAAGTTACTGCATTTCCCCTGGTCTTCAAGAAAGTTTTGGAGAACATTCAGCATCTGGAAAAGTTTGGTTTGCCTTTATATTTCTTTTGGAACAGGTGCCAGAGTTCTTACTAAAATCTGAAATAAAGACAACCTACACTCCAAGGATACCTCTTAAAATCTAAGTAATATTTCATCTATGATGGAAGATCAGTTGTTCTATTAGAAATAACTTTTTGCTGCCACAAGATCAACAAAATTTGCAGTGTCTCAAAAATACTTTCACCTGTGTTAAAACAATTACCTCTTTTCATGATTCATATGGAAGAAAATTAGAAGACGTCATGCCCTTCCAGGACTTTGCAGCTAGCAAGAAGAACAAGAAATATCAGCTTCCCAAAGCACCAGAGAAGCCCAACTGAAATTATTCATAATATAATAAGGTGTAGTGACTGATCTGATGGCAATTGTTATTACCCACAATTTTTCCAGACAGGATGAATGCTGTAGTCTCAAGTCCTTTTCATTTTCCTTTCCCTTACACCACCTTTTTGGGCCATAAAACTTTGGTGAAAGACAAGATCCTAGACAAGACTGATTCATAGATCAAAATCTTTTTAATGGGATGGAATAGCCAATTTTAAGGCAGGCCTGTCTCATGTTTCTGTATAACAATCTTGACTCTGGATCTCAATATATGTTGTAATTGCATGGTGGACATTTTTCCCTTAAACAAAACAAGTCCTGTATTCTCTACTTCTCATGTTCCCATGGTAAAGGCTTTCAGGTCTACACTGACATGGTTTCAGTGGGTAAAGAGGAAATAAATAAGATCCCTCTGCGGATTTATTCATTAACACCTACTGCCCCACTTATTCTGTCCTGTACCGGTTTTAACAAGTATTAACAAACAATCCATTGCCTCAAAGGCTAATGCAACACTGGAAAGGCCAGAACATTCAACCAGCTTGAAATTCCATAGACAGGCAGAAGAGGCAGTTTGCCAACCTACCCAAAGAACTACAATTATTGACATTCTTCACCACAGCACAGATCTTAAACCCACAATATTTAGAAGCTTTTTTTTTTAATTTGGCAAGGAGAGGAGTGCATTTTTTTTTTCCTGACAAATCATTATCTATATGTGGGCCTAAGTTTAGCCCCTAAACAAGCAAACTTATTGCTTTCCCGTTTAACCAGCAGGACATAAAAATAAAAACCTGACAAACACATGCAGGAGAAACAAACAGAAATGACAGCCCCATGTGATAAAAGCCAGAGTTCTGCGAGATCTTGCTCATGAAAGCACAAGTTATAGAAAGCACCGATGATTAATTTGAGGGATGACAGGCACATTCACAGAGATGGAAGGTTTTGCACTTCTGACTCCCAGATGTGCTATTTTATCAGAGAGAAGTAATTTGCTACTTTGCTGAAAGAACAGTTTTGATACAATAAAACATAATTTTCAATCTTTTGAATGTCCTAAAAGCAAGAAGTCATGAAACACTTTGAAGAAGTTGAGCACAGACACCTGTAGTTAATTCATTTAGAGGTGACTAAACAGAGGCATGTATTACTATCTTTCATTTTTAGACTGTTTTTACAAGTTCATTTTACATACTGACTGAGAAAGAAAAAATAACTGAAAGCTAGTCAACAATGTGGAGTATAACATAAAATGCAGTTCAAAGGGCCAGGTTTTTAAGCGATTTCTTGGCAGCTAAGAATGCAAACAAGTCCCACGACAGATCTTGTTCTGTGCTACCTTATATTGATAGAAAAAAACCCTCTTGAAAATGTCCTAGAAATTCAGCTGCTTATAGATCTTTAAGCACCTATTTTCAGTGCACTGCATATCTAAGAGGCTGGTAGACACACCAATATAATGAAAATCAAACTTAAATTCCCAGTACAAAAATGCTAAAAAAAAAAAAAAAAAAANAAAAAAAAAAAAAAAGAAACCAAAAAACTTTCCCTGCATGAGAACAAACACCAGGTGACATATAGTGGCCATGACTTTTCCCTATTTCACTAATGACTGTAATTTTTCAGCAGCTATTTATTAATTTTTTTAAACAAAAAGCCTCACCATTGATAAAAGATCTTGAGCCAACGTTTTTTGGTAATAAAAGCTATAGGAAGCTCACCTGCTGTAAATGTAGCATCCCATATGATTGATTTCTTTGTCCAACTTATACCGCCGAAAATCCTCCCAAGCATCTTTAATGGCTGTAATGGCCATTATAATACAGATTGGGATCACAGACACCTCTGGCTGGAAAGCATTCACCACTGGCACGAAATTCAGCAGTGCAATGAACACGAAATAAATATTGGCAAAACGGTGAAATTGCTCATAGATATTTTTAGGGAGGAAAGTTAAGATGGAATATTTTGTGGTCTTAATTTCATTGGAGTCATAGTATCTGTTTGGGTTTTCCTTCCACTTCTTGCTTCCAAAAGGCAAATTGGAGATGATCACACGTTTATTTTCATTTTTCTTCTTTCTTTTCCTTACTTTCCCTCTCTTCTCCAGCTCCTCATTTTGTGTGTCCATGTCTGAAGCACCACATTGGCAGCAGGTTTCCTTGAAAAAATGTTTTTTCCACACCATTGTAGAGAAGCAGCCTGGAACAATCCTCCTTGACATCTTGTTTTTCTTTCAAAAAAGTAGCTTCAAGTTGAAAACCAATAAAGTTAGAAGAGCTCTATAGTCCAAATGAATCCCAAATGGTGGAGAGAAGAGTTGAGATGTCCGAAGCCTGGGGCTGCCTCCTCCACTCCAACCTTTACCTACCCAGGGACAGGGATCATCCTGACTCAGCTGCACCAGGTCCTAGAGCCTGCTGGGGCGGCTGCACCTCACGTATGCCAAACCCATCCTGAATGTTTTGTTCTTCCTGTCAGCAGATGCCTGGAGGCCCTGTTTAGACCATTTCCCTGGCAGTAGCTCTCTGCTCTCATGAAGTGTCTCTGCTCTAACACGGAGCAGTGGCAAAGCTGAGAACACACACACGATGTTCACAGGTCACTCCGGGAACTTCAGAATCACTTTATAACCCTGGGAGTTGCCAGGAAGCTCAAAGGTAATGGGCAGAGCTTCGTGTCCCAGATGTCAACAGAAGATTGCTACAAGCCTCAGTACAGACAGTATTTCTCTTTTATTTCCTCTACCTATTGTTCGTTTTCATGACCATAACATGGATTATTATTAAACAACCAACCCCCATGCCCCCAGGCTAAGTAAAGCTATGATTTTGTAGTCAGAGGAATCAGACACAGAATAAGCAAGGGAAGAGCAATGTACCTGGATTGCCCCTCAGCCTGATCCTTCTCCCCAGGAGACCCCAAACCTTTCTCTCTTACCCAGATACCCTTTCCCCTTTGATCCTTCTTCCTCTGACACATAAGTATGTCTAATAAGTATGGCTAATTTCCAGAAGAGTTAATTACATGTAGGCAAACCATAGCAATTTTTTTTTCTCTGTGGCCTGAGCTTAAGGGCAGGTGAAAAAAGGAAAGCACACAAATATTTAAACTTATTTTAAATGAAAACTCCTATTCACTTCATGATGTAGAGACAAGCTAAGTCTCAATCTAGTACTTGGACAAGACTACTGTGATATTGATATTTTCCCTTGAGAAGAGCTAGCTCTTCTCAAGCTCAGAAAATATTGAGCCCACAGACTACTACTTGGACTCTGATGAAATTGAAATGTTGCAATAAGCATTGCAGGGAAAACATTTCTTCCTTCTGAGTCAACATTGAGCAAACAGCTTCCTGCAGGTGTTGCAGCAGCTCCAAAGCCAAGCCGGGTTGTATTGATCTCTCTGCCTACTGGAAATCCTACAGTGTTTTTCGTCTCCTGAGTATGATTCACCTTGATTGTAGTTGATCATTAATTTCTGCATTGCTGGTTTTAGTGTGAAACGTCTGAAAGACATTGTTCCAATTTTCTGTACAGCCCCAGTTTTCTGTTCCAGACTTGAATAAGTTCCATTTATCCCCCAGATCCTTCTGCTGTCAGTAGAGGATGTTGTATGCGTTGGCAAGCTGCTCTGAAAACTTGGAATGAAAACCTGTATATATCAGCACACACTGTTGTGATATGAAACAAAGCCTCAGTGATATTGAGATGATTTAAGTGAAATAAATATGACATTTTAAAAGGTAGAAAAAATATTTTGTAATGGTTTTTCCAAACTTAAAGTATTCTGAAAGGTCAGTGAGGGAGTTACTGTAAAATCAGATGAGCAACATAACAGAAGCAAGGAAGCAAATAATTGATTTAGTTTACTTACTTGTCATATACCCTGGTTTTAGTGAAGTTTATTGTCTTATCATACTGGTATTTTCTGTAGTCTTCAATAGCATCCTTAATCATGCTGGCAAGCAGCACCACAACCAGAGGCAGCATCATAATCTCCCTGTGGAAAACTTCCACTTGTGGGAAACAGTTCAGAACCACCAGAAACAAAAAGTAAAGATTACCCAGCCTGAAAAGGTAAAAAATAAATTAAAAGTAGCCAGAAATTAGAATATATGCTTTCCTTAATGAACAACTCCCATTCTGTGTCAAAGGAACATTAATAATTTCACTCCTCTACCCTCCTTTTTCTTTCTCCAGAATGAATTAATCAGCTTCTTCACCAAGATGCTAATTTTTGCTTTAGAAGAGTCTGTGACATACATTTTCATACTATTATAGCTAGCTCCAGCTTTCTCACGTTAGAAACACTATTTGTCTCTGGGATCTCCAAGGTCTCTAATGGCCCCTCACCACTTCAGTCTTGAAAATAAGAACAAAATTAAGCAAATGCCAAACAAACCTTAAAAAAAATGAATTACAGAAATGCTTCCATCAGGAATCCATGGAGGATTCTGCCAATGGCAGCTTGAACAAGGAATGGGCAAATCTAGTATAAAGAATGAAAATTTCAAAGCTAGAGATGGATAATCAACTTCCATTTCTCTTTATAGTAATGATGGTTCCCTGGGCATCTTTTTGACTTAATTCTTTATGCTGGGGGGGTTTACATAATTTTCAACTAGCACTTGGAAATAAACCTGACCTTGCACTTGCACATACATATATACTATTTTTACATTGGTAGACAGTCACTTTGTGACATTAAAAATATATCAGAACTGAGCTGCTGAAATCCACAGAATTTCATAGGTGTCTCAACACATCCAATTAATTTTTTTTGTGCTCTAAAAATCAGAGGTTTATGCAACACAAAATCAGAAGGATTTTAAAATAAAAATTTGATTCTTTTTACAAAGAGAACTGTTGCAGCATTCAAATAAAAAAGCCGGTCACAGCAGTGGTTAAGCGCTCCCTGTGCTTGTTTCAATCTGCCATTTCAGTGTCAACTGAGTGTCATTTCGTTACAAATTATGATCACCTAAGTTTTAGTACCGTTGCAACTACAAAAGCAGCCCTTCTCCATCACACCCATGTATCCCTGTTTCAGAGAGAATTCTTGAATCTCACGGAACATGGAATGAACTTTTTTACCTGTGAAACTGTCCCAAAAGACTTTGGGGCAAAAACGTGAACCATGTGTATTTTGTGGTCTGTATCCCGTTTCTAGAATAAAATGTAGAAACTTGGTTCCAGTCTTTCCAGTGTCTCCCATTGTCAGGCAGCACAATCCTCCATTTGTTTAGATTGAGTTTTGGTTTGCCTCTGACAGAAAGCAGCAGTGGTGTCGATTCTGATGGAGCCAGGGAGGGACTGTGGGTTCCCCGGCACTGCCAGCGGTACCAAGCCGAGTCCACCGACAAAGCCATTCACAGCAGAGATGGCAGGCTGAAAGACAAATGTGTGACAACTGCTGAAATCCAATTCCATCCAGGTAAAAAACTCCCTTCGTGTTTTGCAAGCAGAGGTTTAACACAAAGACAATTCTCCTGCTCAGAGCATTGCATGTTCTTCGATCTCAGAACTTCTGCAGAGAATGCACAGAATAAAAGACACAACAAAATCTTCAATATGAGAAAATCTATTTCTGTCTCTGGGGACAAAAAATATCTCAAATCTATTTTCTGTGTCTTATAACAGCAAATTGACATAGATAAAGCCAATTTAACAGTGGTGAACATTGGCTTTTCCATCACGAATCCTTTATAATATTTTTCAAATTATAAAGTGCCACCAAATCTATTCAGGCATTTTTCTTAAAATGTCTGACTTTGTTACAACACTTATCCTGTTCCTTCTTACTTATAGAGGGACTGGTTCAAGTGTTGAATCTTAATAGCTCAGAAAATAGAGAACTGCAGCATCAGCTTAATCACATTTACACACAGGTAAGAGTTTCCCAAAGTCTTCAAAGAAATCTAATTTGAAAGGAAAATGCCAGCCAGCACTAAAACAATGGATGTTTTATGGGTTGGAGAGATAAAGGAATTAAATCTCCCAGTACTAATCCTTCAATTATGATTGAAAACTTGTCTCCTGATTTGTTCACACATTCACTGCAGGTGTGATCCAGCGTGCCAGACACTCAGGCTCCAGCCACGCAAGAATAGGTGCTGCTGTGCTCAATCTGAACACAGCAAAATCTCACTCAAAACAGCTTGAGTTTGAGAACTGGAAGGTGCCATACAATGACAAGGCACTAAATATGCAAAAGCAAACTAAAAATAAAAGTCACTGGCCTTGTGCAGCTTCAAGGTTCCACTGAACAAAACATGTAAACTGAATCCACCTAATTTAAACTGGGGGAAATACAGAGTATCTGATTTTCTTTAGGGAAAAAACCCCTTAATCATATTCAAAAATATGTTTGAGTCTTGGAAGAAGAGAAAACTACTCTGCCAGTGCACAAATGACTGAGTATTTGACTGAAATCAAAGTTATATTCTAACATATACTAACTTAGAGCCATGTCCTTACAGTGTAATCTTGAAATTGTCGTGCTGAACGATTTTATAATGAAAATGGAGAAATTCCATTGTTGGTGGTTACCAAAAACACACAGTGAGCACTCAGTGAAAATGTAGTGAAATGATGCAGCTCATGTTTTCTAGGTTAAAGGATGGACATCTGGAAAATTTTGCCACCTTGTTCTTGTTCAGAGCAGTTAACTTCCCAGCTGATTTCAGCTTAAATTAAGATCTGAACAGTGGATAGAAAAGTGACCCAGATACATATTGTACTACATACATATTTAACCACATTATACCTATGTGTGTATATATATATATGTTGCAGGTGACAGAGTTGCACAGTACCTATCAGAGCACCTCATTCTGTATCTGAGATACATCAAGATAGGCTGAAATTCCTCAGAATTTATAAATGAAAAAAACAATAATTTCAGGCATTTTGCTAAAAATAAAAGCAGACAAGATTTATTAAGGCAGCCTTACACATAATAGAACCCTGTCTTCCACAACTTCCCCTGGGAAACTCTTCCTAAGGCTTCACAAATCACAATTAGGCAAGCCTGCTTGACATTCAAGAGAGGGTCTCTCTGCACTCCATCTTAACCAACTTCTTACTGTATAAATGAATTAATGAAATGACTTAGTTTGGAAATCAGCCCTCCTCCCAACTGTCTTTGAAAGGCAGTAGTCAAACAGTGTCACATCCATGAAGAGAGAGGCCAATTGCTGCCATCAGGCACCTGAATGTGTTGCAGGAAATGTAGAGATGTCCTCATAAACCACACGGAACTCAGCATTTCTCTCTGCTCTCTATGGGGGAGTTATATAACTGCATGCATAATCAAAACAGCATGACAATGGCTTTTTTGACCTGTGAACTTCAGTGCTGAGAGTGAAAAAGTAGCAGAAGCAAACAAAACTTTTTATTTCAGATCTAAAAACATAAAGGATACTAAATGTGCCATCAATGTTAGCAGATCACCTAACAGGAAAGAAGGAAGAACTCAAAGATACATCCCTCTGTAAAATGGCAATTTTCTATACTTCAGACCCTTTCTTGCAAGAATATTCCAACTTGCTGCAAGCTTGATGTGTTGTGTCATCTTCTGTATGGCAGGAAATCTACAAAAAAAATTGCATTCTGTTGGTAATATATTTAATGTGTTTTCCCCTTCTGAAACTCTTTCTGAAAGAGCTTCATAAAATCCATTTTCTGCAATTCTAGAATATTTTACACGCTTATTTGATTTATATTTTCACAGAGATATCCTTGAAAGAATCTGTGAAGTGTGGATTTTTTCAACATACTTTTACTAAAGTAGCTGGCTTGCTTTCATCTAGTTAGTGAAGCTTCAGCACCACAATTCATACCCTGAAAGAGAAAGATCAAGGTGATGCAGACTTTTCCAACACCATTATGTTTGGGATTTGCCATCTATTCCACTTCAGCGTAGTGATTACAAGTGCTTTTCCAGTGCTGGTACATTTAGAACTATTGCAGCCTTGCCTGAGCTCCCCTTTGTCAGCCACTTCTGAAATAGTGCCTTCAAAAGGAATCAGTAAGCTCCTGCTTGATTTCTGAGTGGGATTTTGAGACTTTTCATGGGGCAAGGTCAGAAACAGCAGAAAGGTCAGGACTGCAGAAAGCTGCATTGTGCTCAGTCACCCTGTCCACGTGCAACAGGATGAGAAATACATGGACAGCCCACGGCTGAGCTGCAGCTCAGCACCTGTCAGACTTGGAAAGGAGGGGACAAAAAGAAGTCATCTATGTTCTTAAACTCACAAAGCTGATAAGTAGGAGGCAGCCAATTCAGGTAAACCATGCAGGGGAACATCCATGACAATCCCCCCTCTAGTGCTATATAATCATACAGCATAAGCTTTTAGTGTCTCATTGTCCACTCTTTTGTAAAGTTTCAGTTTATTAATGCTGTTATCATTATTCCCTGATTGAAAAACATAAAAAGTTTCAGTTTCAACAAACTATTTACCCTTCTTTCTTTCTTTTCTATTACTGATGGATGCACTGTGGGCAGTTTTCAACAGGGCAGACACAGTTTTCCCATCTGTAACTCCCACACGGTTTTCTAGGAGATAACAGGGTAATCCAGCCTAGGACAAGTCCCCTCCCCCTTGTGTAGATACTCCTCAAATTTTCTCTATATATTTCCTATATTTTCTAATTTTTCTAGATATATTTTCAAATATACCCACAGAGATACATTCATTATATAAAATTATAATGGATCATTACCTCTTTTATTCTTCCTCTTAGAAAAAGCACTCCTCCCCACAGTTCAATTTTTTTGTCACTCTTCTCTGTGCTTCCAGTGGAGGTACTACAGTCTCCAGAGATGGACAATAATCTAAAACATATCTAGGTATCTCAATTCCTGAACTTCTGCATTTGGAATGAACCAGACAATCAACATAAAAGCGATTAAACTACTATCTGTTTATAGCAAAGGTGACTCACCCATACAGAAATATGTCAGCTAGACACTCAGTTACACGAAGAGGTGAGATGATAAATGTGTAAGATGGTGTTAGTGCAGGAGGGTAGATGCAGTACTCACATTATTTCACAAGCTGCATCAAAATGTCTGAAATATGAAGCAATAACGAAAGTGTGGAAACCTTTGCACCTCTCCCAAAAAGCCATGGTAGAAAGCGTGCCCCAGAAAGTTTTCAAGATTTCTATTTGAAGGAAGAATGAAGCGAACAATATGCTGCAAATTAAAATGGTATCATTCACAATGTCATCAGGCAGCTATTGAAAAAAGAAAATTTCTTTGCAACAAAAGGAGCACTGGCATACTCTTTCTGTAGAGTATGGGGTGCCATTTGGTAACTTGTGTCATCAGGCAGTTCAGAGGAACAATGTAAAGAAACAGTTTTTCTTTGCCATTTGCATGTGGATTAAAATATCCATCTTCTATTAACTAAAAAAAGTGCATCGTGCTATTCCTGGAAGAGACACTTTTTGCCTAACGGTTTTGTACTGTGAAAAAGTTCCTGTTTATGAAAAGCTATTGACAAGCCTGTCTCCTAAGGGGGAATTTTGCATATGGAATAAACAAAACAGCAATGTATTCACTGGAATAAGTTGCTGTTAACTCCACCTTATAAAAACCAAGGCCACCATTCATGTTTTGAAAGCCTTTTTTATTTTCTTCTTCATGTATTTAATCAAGGAATGAAACTTTTGGTAAGATTGTGCTGCATTTTCATCCTCAACATCTGTGAAGTCACTGTGCTCGTGATTTAGCCTGCACTGTGATAAACTTTCACAGATAGCCCTTGCCTGTATCTATCACAGAAACTATCCAGGGCACATGAGCACACTTGAAAAAAAGACAGAAACAGGATAATTATTTATTTCTTTTGTTACAAGAGCTGAAAGGCACACTGGGTTGGCAGAGACACAGGGGATCACAGTGGCAAGTTCTTTCCAAGTTTATAACATGTACGGGCAGATCTGCATATCACAGATGAACTACCTTACACTTGCCTGTCTCAAGCCTTCTCAGGCAGGCTTATGTTTATTTTTAAATTATTTGATATATGTCATATTATAATGGGAAGTTGTAGGCATTTTTATGCAACTCGTGAACTTTCTTTTTAAGAACTTAACAAGAAAGAAACCAGAAGGAAGTTAGCACTATACACCCTAGCATGCAGTAGACACAATTTGGCATTTTTATCCCCAAATGCTTTATCTTCCAGTTGTGAGTACTGCAATTATAAGCCAGCAAAAAGTATTCGGGAAATACTTCCCTTTGTTGGAAAAGGGATGCTACAACAGAGCACTGATGGTGTTTTACTTTATATAATTAGCATTCTCCCTGTGATTGCTTCATCTCATCCAACACTAGAGAAAACTTCTCTCTTATATGATAGAAACAGACTGCATGAGAGAGCAATGCCGGTGCTATTAGCAAGGAAGAAGAGGCTGTGACATATAATTTACAAGTATTTTTTCAAATGCTATCTCTTTTTTGAAGACTCTTGTATAGATAAAAGGTATTGTTAACTGTAGCAGAAAGCTCACCAGAAAGTCAGTAATAAGAAAATTTTTTTCTCTCTTTTGAGGTTGCCTCATTCTTGCCAAACAACAGGCTCAGCTGCAGATCTCTGCATCCCAGACTTAAAAGGCTGGAGGAGGGAGTCCTGTCTCTCCTGCATATGCAAAAAAAGCTTTACACAATCATGCCTCATGTGCTGTTTATTAAAGGGATCCACATTAAATGAAAACAACCCTGTTCATAGGCATATGTAAAATACAAATTTAGAAGGTAGAGATACATACCAGTCATTTTCAGAGCTATCAAAGAAAGACAAGATCAGCACCTTGTTTTCAAAAGCCAATTTTAGGAACTTCAGGGCAGAATTTCAGACATGGTGGAGCTTATTTTTGAAAATCAGTGCGAAAGTGCAGTGGTAGCACTTGCTTTCAGGAGTGCACATCATCAAGAATTATAGCTAAGTAAATTATTCCACATTTTGACCTGATGTTTTTACTTCTACATTACCTGTAAATCAAGATCTCAAATAATACAAGTCCCCTCTAAGGATTCATTCCATTTTTCCAAAATTTTTTATTTTATTTCCTAATTGAAAACAGCAGCAACTTTTCTTCTTGTTGCCCCATATGGATGATGCAGCACCCATTCAAAAGAGCCATTCTGGGGAAGGTTTGACCAGGGAGATAAACATTACCAAGTGAACTGAGTATTACAGATTACAGGAATTTCAGCCACAAGCTTTATCTGCTTTGCAATTATCTGCTAGAAAGCTTTTTCACTTCGTGGTGACACTCTATAGAATTCTTCCTCAATCACAGTTCAGAGAAAATATCATGTAGTTAAGACTAATGGAAAAAGGAATGGAGATTGGAGAGAATGAAGAATGCAGTTGCATTGATTAGCAGGATACAGACAACAGCCTAAAATTATCCTGTAGCATTTTATGGTAAAGCTATAATACTTGCAGTATTAAAGAAAGTTGATAGAATGAAAAAAGAGCTCCAAAAAACTACTTCATTCAAAAACCTTGGTCAGTGCAGACTGTTGTCATTCAACTCACAAGAGAAATGTATTATGGATTAACAATTATATAATGGTTTTGAATCCAAGTTTGTGTTTGTGGGGGATAAATAGAAAAGAGCTTTTCATAAATCTAACATGTCATCAGACCACAGAGCTTCACTATTCTATTACTGTATTATATTGCCACTTTTTTCATTCCTTGTCTAGATGCTCTTTCCTTGGGGAATAAACCCAAAAATCTTACAATAATAGGTTAATTATAAGGCTCTTTCCTGAGGCCAGAGAAGATTTCAGTGCTTGATGCAGAACTTTGCTGTAGCTGAGCAGTGCAGAGACATGTTCAGGCAGCTCTCCCTTCTGCAGGGCTGCAGCTGTGTTATTAAGACTGCTTTCAAAATAGATGTGCTGTCAGCATATGCTGACATACAGGTCATGCAGACAAGGATGATTATCAAATATTATTCAAGAAGGAAGTTTCCAGCTTGCAAACAGTAATGCTGGATGCTGTGTTAACTTCATTCTGTGAATAAGGAGCTTGCTCTGGTCTCCCAGATTATGTGCTGATTTAAATAGAGAGTTAGACTAAAATTATCTGGCTTGCTGTAAGGAATATCAGTGCTGCCAGCACGCCCAAGAACTGTAGTGGGCTATTATTACATTTGGGCCCACTGTACTTTTCACAAGTGTAGGCAGAGACAGCTCTCAATGCAGGGATTTTACGCATTCTTGATTTATGGGTAATGTAGAAGTGAAAATATCTTGATGGTGTTCCGCATCTGGGGAACTTGCCCTGTCTATAAAAACACTTAAGACACCAATAATCAGAGAAAACACCAGCAACCAGCATCATCAGGGTTCTACAATTCTTGCCATCCCTCCATGGCTGAGAAAAGTTCATCTTAAAGGATTTAAAAAGTATTAAAGAATTTTGGGACCAATTCATTCTGGGAGTAGTGGAGTAACAGACTGCGATAAGCCCTCCTAAACATTAATTCAGCATGAGTACAGTAACTCAGCTTGAGCAAAGTAACCTCTGGGCTAGACACAGTCCTGGCCACCAGCACAACACTGTAAGAAGCCATCTCCACCCAGATGCTGGGGAAAAGGAAGCACAGAGAGACAGATTGAGGAAGGCAAGTGAAGATTATGGTAGGGAAAGGTAAGAGGCAACTTGTAGTGGAAGCCCATTTAATCAGAAAAAGTTTACTTAGTAAACTGCAAATACACAATTCCTGCCCAATATCTATGTCTGGATAAGGCTTTTTGCACAGCTGTCTCTTGTTTTTCTAAATAAATCACATGAGCAGCATTTTCTGCTGCAGGATGGGGAAATGTTCCCTTGTGCTCTCATCTGCCTATCTAGAAGTCCTCTGAGTTTGCTATCGGAAAATAAACCAATACCTGTTATCCAGTGTATGCCTCTGTCTCCAGCTCTCTGAGTGATCCTGCACACTACTTAATTAGAAGACCATGTATTTCAAACTCCAGCAATAGCAGAATTCAGTTGCATTTTAGCCCAGAAATGAGGACACCAAAATTAAAGCAATTGTCTGAATAATAATTTTTTTTGTTTGTTCCACTTAATATTCAAAATCAAAGTGAAGTGGCCTCTAAAAGACAATCTAATATTTATAGTGTGTATGATTATAAGGCACTTAGGCTGAAATTATGTTGCAGATGTTCATGTGGGAACTCAGCAATGCTGAAAAATTCCAAATGGAAGCAGAAAAAAATGAAAATAAACTGGAAACTGACCAGAAGATCCTTTATATGTAAAAACCTTTTATGCATCTATGTTTTTGTCAGAATGTGCTGACTCTAATTTCAGTTCTCCAAATCTGAATATTAAAGTGCCTCAAAGAGAAGAGTTACTTATTTACATGAAATGGAAAGAAAAACCAGAGAGGCTAAAAAGACTGCCAATTCACTAGGGCACAGTTGCATGCCCATCAAAGATCGAGGGAAAGCTGAATCAGGACCTAATCACGCAGCATTGTTGAAGGAATGTCCAGTGACACCTGGGCTGGTGGCACAGGCGTGTACAACATGTGCACAGCGTAAACTTGTTCTGCTTCTCTCCAGAGCAATTATTTTCAAGCATTTTTGAAAGAATGACATGAAAATCACTTCAGTTCAGAAACGCACTCCTGGCAGTCGTGCACCACACGGAGAACACCTGGAGACCTGAGAGGACCATGTCAGCTACTGGAGGATGGACACAGAAAACTGGTCTCCCCTTCCTGCTCACAGGTTTCCTTGGCCTTGAAGACTACTACAAATTTCTATATAAGGATCTGAGAATAAAATGCATAATAATATGTATTTATAAAATGCTCCTTGGAAGCATTAATTCCATTTTAATAATAACATTAGTAAAATTCCTTTAAATCCTATCTCTCTTTCGATACTGCCATCCTCTCCCAGACTAAGTTAACTAGGATACGCATTTTTGCATTTAAATAAACTAGATAGATAAAATAGGATAATATGGCAGAAACTATTTTATAAGACCACAAAAGAGTATAATACAAAAATTCACTTGTTAGCAGGGTGTTGCTCCCCAGACCCCTGTTAATAAAATCCAAAATCTTGACAGTATGCCCAGTCAAGGCTGGTTTTCCTAGAAAGGTTTCTAACTACGTTATCCTATGCATAGCCCTGATCTTTCTTGCTCCTCCATCTGTCAGGTCACAGAGCTATAACATTAACCTTAGGAAATGTCACCTTATTCCAGAGCAAATGAGTCACTTGACAGGCAGCCAGCTCAGGCAGCAGTGACAGGGGCAGTGGGAGAGGACAGGGGTAGGAGGTAAACGCTGATGCACTCACGCTGCAAATTACTGCAGGGGCCTACAACTGGTCCAACTATTCTGGCTCTTTCTAAAGCAAGAAGTCAGGGAGAAGTGGTCTACAGGCAATGTTCCACGGAGACAAAAAGAGCTTATGTTTGTACTGCAAGGTGACTCATGACAGACCTTTTGCAAGGAAACAGGGATTATTAAGTAATTTTGGGAAACGTCACATCTTATCCCCATAGAAAAATATATAACTGAAGCAAGAGAAATTAGCCCAGTTGTGCCAGAAACCATGTCTTTGCAGAATATCAGATGTACTGCAGTGAGGCAGCATAAGCAGAGACCCAAAAGCACATAAAAAATTTGAGATCTAGAAAAATTTCAGAAAAATTATTTTAGTCTATTTGCTCAGCCTGCATTTAGAGAACATAGTGATGATATGTAAACACCAGAATTAGGAAGCAGAACTGGGTCAGACCTGATGAAGCACCTCTTTGTTATTCAGCAGTGTAGTTATTTTATAAAATTAGGCAAGGCCAAGAAAAATGGGCTGGAAGCAAATCCTCCATGCTGTAACTATTTCAGGCCTAACAGACTGTTATCCCATCAGAGCATCTCTTCAGGCTGGGTACAGACACTTCCTTGTCAGAATCTCTGGCAAATTCAAACTTTCTCTCCCAGTCTATGTTCCAGCTCTATGCTTCGAGTAAAGTTTATCACAAAATCTCTGATATGGAAACGAAGAACAAACATCGGCAGATTTTTATTTCTGGTCTGAAATTTCATATGAAACCTAAAGGTAAAAAGCAAATACATGTTTGTCCTGAAGGTTCCCTAGGCTTATTGTTTTTGTTTCTTTGCAACAAAGGACTTGTGCAGTCATTTTTGTGAATGCAAAATAATCATGACAATGGGCAAACAATTGATTGATCCCAGAAATGAGAGGCAGAATAGAATCCAAGTGATGCCAGAACAGCAACTGTTAAGGATGAACCGAAAATGAATTTAATAACTCTAATTTCAAACCTGATCCTCACTTACATCTGAGACAATATTATCATAATATGTGTTGTTAATTACTACTTAACCAATGGAAATGAAGAAATTTGGCCTAAGATTGCTCAACTCTGAAATATGTCTTTCAAGCAGAATGATAAGTATCAGATTGTGAAAACATTCTGAAGATTTGCATTAAATGACAAAAACCCAAGCAAACCAATCCAAACATCTTTTCTGCTATTATTCTCTTAATTTTGAAAATTTAGGACTTTAAATTCTAACTTATGAAAACCTGTTTTGTTCTTCTGTTGTGAGAGATATTTGTTTGGTTGTAGAACTTTATACTATCATAAGTCCTGGCAAAAATTTCAGGTTTTAATTAGTATGTATTTAAAGAGCAGAACATGAAGCATACAGTTACTCTCATGATTTGTAGCCAAAGTTGGTTTGAAGAAAAATAGCAAATATTTTTTGCTTGCCTTTAAAGTTTGAAGGTGGCTGATTTCTGTTACAAACTACAAGACTTGTTATTCAAAGTACTCAATTCATTTAATTATAATCAAAACCAGATGTCATTCAAAGTCAAACACAACAAAAAGCATTAGTAACATAAATGCTCTTTGAGTCTGATGACTTCAGTTCCAGGCTGACTTTTTACATAGAGTAATTTCCACTGAAATTGTGTTAGGTCATGAGTCTGATCTTGAGTCAAAGGAAAAAAGTTCTTATCATCCTCTTCTTGCTTATACTGCTGACACAAAAGAGACTTGCAGCCAAGTCTTCCTCAGAAATTCTGAAGTGTTACAACTGGTCCCAGAGTGTGTGAAAGAGGTTCTGTACCACTGCCAAAGGTTGTGTTTTTGTCAGAATAGTCTTCTTGTGCATTACCACAGTGATTGCAAGCTGACTTTTCTTGTTTTCAAAAGCACTGGATTGTAATTTATATCTTCACACAGAAGTTGATTACAGCCTGCTGTTACACGTGGCACTTGACTCAGTCTTCTTCTCCAGCAATTAAGTGAGCTGGGTTTAGCTACAACCCTGAAGTGGATGGTGGAAACCATAATTTTTTTACAGCTTAGCTCTGAGCAGGGAGTGCTATGAGCCTGGAAAGCTGTTAGTCTAACTTCCTGGAATTTTACTCATTTGTTAGTTATCTTATGTAAGTCCAGCTGACCTGCTGTAAACAGCGGAACTTCTTTTCCTCTAAATTCAGAGACAGTTTCAAGAACTTAAATTGTGCTCTTTCTTCTCTTCTATTCCTTAATTATTTTCTCTAACTTGAGTGTTGTGGGTGTTGATCTCTGTGTCCTTTCTCATTACATGAGCATACAGTGAAGTTATAAACACCGCAGGGTGCTGGGAGATACATTACCTGGAATAAAAGGTGTGGCATTTGCAAGTTCCTTCTAATAACATTACCTGTCATCACTGCCTGAGTGGGTGACGTGTGGCAATAGCAATCTGTACTTACTATTACACCAGTCTAAACTAGAAGTTACTGCATGGTGGTTTTACTGCTTTTCTTAGCAGTTAGAAGGCAAAGTCTCTTGGCAAAATCGTCTATTTCTGTACCCAGTTCACCATCTTTTCATTCATCAGTGCACTGCAGTGCTTCAAGATATGGTTTGTTACTGTACCGTGTGAGTTCTACAAAAGAAATTATTTTCAGAAGTAAGTTCCTCTTGGACAAAACCCACAGGTCATGCTGATCAGCCTTACTGTTACACAACAGTCCAGCACATCTGTAATATCTAAGCAACTTTTTCATGGAGCACTGGCACAAAAGGCAATACTGACACTTTAGGAACCTTGTTCACAAGGGCTTATTGTGACATCCTTACCAAAGACCTGTGCTTCCACTGGTAAAAGTGAGCTGTTTTTAAAAATGGACTGTCAATGTTCCTAGTTTTGTAGCTGCCTGAGGCATGAGATTGCATAGCCTGATTTCCTGTTAACACTCCTCAACACTTTCCCATTGCCACGCTTGCCAGTACTTTTATCTAATTGTTCCTATATTAAGTATGTCCTTGATGGAATTCTTGATTTGACAACACTGAGAAATAAAGCAGAGATCTCTCCTAAAACAAATTTTCCTTAATCACATAAAATACAGGTTTATATAGACACAGCAGGGTGATTTCCTCAGAAATTTGAAAGGAACAAAACCAATTTCAAGACTATTGTATAGCAAGTTCCACTTCTTGCTGACATTTCCAAGAGGTGAGGGTGGTTCTTGGGATTAGTGGTACTACATGAGGCAATTCTCCTCCAGGTCTGTCACATAATATGCTGCAAATAGGTGGTTACCCAAACCACCAGATGCTAAGGTTAAAAAAGAAATGTCTTTTAGAGATTTTTTTTCAATGCAGAGGCAAGACAGGGAGGTTGCATAACCCCAGCTAATCATCCAGGACACAACTGAACTGGTAACTAGTGACAGCATGAGAAATCAGGCAGACAGCTCAAATGTTAAATGATGCCATATCAAATGATTCTGGCTCTAATCGATATAAGAGCAGCATAAGAAAGAATTTACCAATTATTTTAAAGCTCTCTGTCTGTTTTGCAATCATTAACCAGGTAGTCATTGTAAAGAGCTGATGATGTAAACGAACCACCCATTTTGCACATAGAAAAACGACTGTTAGTGTCACAGGCAAGGACGAAAATTCAGAAACAACTGTCTCAGTTTTATACTCATCCCAACAGGATTTCACATAAAACTATTGCTTGTAAAAATGTAGAACTGTGAAGAATATGTTGGGTTAACCCACATCAGCTGAATATTTTACAAGTCTCCAAGCTTGGCAAATTCACAGCTATAATTTTAACAGCACAATATTTTAAGGTAAACAGCAGGCAGACAATGTTGATTCAGGACTCTATTTCCTATTTTTTCCCCTATGTTTACATGTTTTAGCTTTGCAGGATACTCCCATATTTAAAGAAAGATTAACACATTATTTTGCCCCAATTACACATGTAACAGCATTAAAGTAGGTCAGTGCCATTTATTAGAAATGAGTGTTTGAGTGCAAACAATAAATTTATCTTGTTGCCCTTAAAGGAAATATACTTACATATTTTATAAGAAAAAAAAGACACTTTTCTACTAGATTAGATTTTGAACATAAATTCATTAGAAACGTTCCCTTTTTTTCTTGATGAACTTAGAAGGTGCCCTACTTGAACCATAGAAATGAAACAAACTTCCTCCCTGAACTATATGGTGTTAAGAAACAAACTAAAAATAGTAACAATCTTTCCTTTTATACAGTGTGCAAGGTATAGGTAGCACTAGATAAGTGACTTTTATAAGTTTATGAATTGTTTCCAGCCCAGATGCAGGGTTTTTTTTCCCTATTCAGTACAGCAGAGATTACCAGGACAGGCATAGAGGCAGTAGGTGACTGACAGGGCACGTTGAAGATCAGCAGAACTGCCTGAGACTCAGAGATAGCTCTACTGAAAATATTTCCCCTCAGTTTGTATCAGGCAGCAAGTGAGGTATAACCAGAGCAAAGACAACGCTTTAAGTAGCAATGCATTTATTTTACAGCCTGGCCACCCTGTCTGCTCCATTAGAGCACTTTGCTGTGCTCCAGGAACTCTCCTGAAGGTAGTTACATTTATGAACTGTTTGCTCTCTGCTCTCGCCTTGCAGCCAGCATGGCACAACCATCACTCACTGCAAGGCAAAGGGAAGCTGGTGAAGAAAAACAGCTCTCCCCAAATGCCCTCATAAATTCACAAGGAGAAATAACTGTGCAGCACTACCCAAACCCTTTAGTTTTATTAATGGCAGGAAGGCAGTATTTCTTTCCAATAAATCTCGGCTTCACCTATTGGTTGAAATGGAAGATGCTCCACGTTGGACAGTCCTACTTGCCTTGTTATTACAACTCCTGCAAAATATTAAATCGTGTAATGTGGTTCACAGGACTGCCTGTGGCAGAAATACACTCTCGGAGAACAAATAAGCAATGTGGGAGTTTGAGCACCAGCAGTCTTCCCTGAAAAAAGGGCTACAATGCATGTGTCGCTGTGATATTCTGCAGGGGCTGATACTCCTGCCCTAAACCAGGCTTTAGAACTTGTACTGCTCAACTATTTGTTTGTTTTGTTGTTTTTTCAAAGCCTCAGAGCATGGTTACTGAAACATGGTTACAGGTTACTGAAACACGGAACGTGGTGTAATTAGCAAGAACAGCACAGATTCATTTTTTTTTACTACAGATCTCTAAGTGAGAGGTTCATTGTGATGTTAATTGTGAAATCTGAGAACAAGTTTGCAACTCTCCAATGTGCTGCACATATTTTGTTCTGCTTTCTTCTCTTTCCTAGTGAGGAATATACTCTCCTAAAACAAGTCTTTTTTTTTCTTTTCCTTTTTAGAGGAGGCTGCAGGAGACAGGATGGAAATGGCATCAAAACACATTTTCCACAAGAATTAATGTGAAGTTCACCCTGCACAGCTAAATATTTTTAATCACTCCCAGGCACATACCTTATGTGAGGAATAGAGCTAAAATGATGTGTTCACTGAATGGTGGCAAGCCTAAAAAAGCACAAACCGGATGAACGGATACTCAAATATCTGCTTAATTACAGTTAAATATAGGAGAACTTGTATAATTTCAGCCTTCAATACCCGCACCTGGCACTACCCACTTCAGAGCTTTGTGTGACAAGCACTCCAAGATCAGCTTTCAGATGGCCCTGGAAATGGGAAAATGGAATTCATGAACCATGTGGATGGACCAGTCACTGGGATGACAATATCTCCTACAATAGTGATGGTGCTGATATTGATCTACCTACTTTTGTACTATTTCATTATATTTGATTAAATGTTATGACTCAGCATTATGGCCAGATTCTGGATGCATGGAAGCTTCTGCAGGGGGTGTCTACATCTGGAATAATCTCCTTCTCATGACTGAATTTCAGGTCACTGTAAATACAGGGGATGCAGGCCAGTGATGTTTTGCACATGGTGAAAAATGATGAAAAACCAAGAAAAAGTAAAAAAGACTTATTGTGACAACAGCAGAAAGTAACTGTATGATAGAAGAACTTTGACAAATTAATTTTTAGGTAAACTAGAGGCAACTACTTTGCAAGTGCATAGTACAAGAAACATATATTTGGGGAGAAGGCAGCTGGGATGAAGCATGCAGGAAAAAGTTACTTTTTTACAAGGATTTGCAATGATGGTGGGGACACTACAATGCATACAAGGTCACCTCACTTGGCACTGAAATGGAGTTGCCTGTAGAGTGGAAGGTAGTTACCAATTAAGAGCAGATAGCAACATTATAAAAACAACTTTGAGCAATGGATTTCAAAAAGCTGTAAGGGGGAATTTGAGGTAGGCAGAATGTAATTATCCATTTGGAACTCAGCCAGATACACATAACTCTGAAACCTGCATTTGCTGCCAATCTAAATAGCACCACATCCCCACCATTTGCAGTGGCAGGACTGCTAGCTAGGCAGCTCACAGATTAAGCACTGTGATCTATTTTCAGGATGGCTATAGCAAACCCTGCTGTCTGAGAAGGAAAAAGCCAGAAAAAAAGCCAAAAACGTATCAGGCAGCGTGACAAACACTCTGTTACTTTGAAGTCAAGGGCCGATCCCTTTTCACACATTAGAGATGTAAAAATTTATTTGGCATATCAACCTTCTTGCAAGCAACTGCAGCCATCTGGCTTTCCTTCAAACCTCCCACCCAGACAGCTCCTTTATGTGGACAGCCCCTGGGGAACCTCACACGTTGCTGACAGCTCCAGCAGATGGGTGCTTTCTCCTCCCTGTTCCTATCTGCCTAAATCCCTGCTTTGACTCACAGTAGCTTTCTGTTTCCAGACATGCTGCTGAAGCTGGAAACAAGTGCCAACTGAATCAGATCTTTTCAACAAGACACACTCTAAACTATGTTCGGAGCACTTAACAGGCCATCTTACAATCCTCTTGGCACATGCTCTCAGTCTGTTTTCCTGCAACTACTGGATTCTCCACACTGTGCTATTCATCAGAAGAGACAGGCATATTATCCATGTTAGCCACATGGGCTGGAAAGCAGCCCTCGGAGCCCATCCAGATCACTTTACCTACTTAGTGCTGTATCCAGGATGCTCTTTTCATCCAGCATATTCAAGCACCACTTCAGAGAGCAACAGCGTAGACCTAGAGCAAGTAAAATCTGCCCCAGATCCTGAACTGTTTTTCCTCCTGATTTACTAGATAGAGCATAAATGATTTTTGCTGGTTTATGAGCACTTTGTCTTTCAAGGAATGGTTAGAGCTTGAAGAACCTCAGAAATTCATAAGAGAAAATACATGATACACTGGGAGCATGTTTCTTGCTATTAGAATTATAGTTGTATCATTTATAAACATGTAAGATTTATGTATTCTCCTTCTTTTCCTGCTTCAGAGGATGAACCTGTTCTGAATGCGGAGCTTGAAAGGAAACTCTTGCAAAGTTATGCCCTGAGCTGTTGAATTTAGTGGCGCAAAATAATTGACACTAGCCAGAACCCCTAAAGATCCAATGTCCCACACGAGAGCAGGGCAAACTTCAGAGGCAGATCAGGTTGCTCTGGGCCTTGTCTACTCAAGTTCTGCATATCTTCAAGGACAGAGTCACCACAGATACTTCTTAAAGAAATTCGGAGGCATGCAGACCAGAGGTCTCACAAGGCTACCAATTCTGCTGTGTGATGATAAGGGTCTAGGGAGATACTCACTGCCAAAATACCCATATTCATATCCTAATCTTCCTTCAGGTAAAAGGAAAGGTGAGACACTTGGAAAGGATGATTTGAGAGAATCTGAGATAATACAAAGAACCTGTCCCTTGTAAATATGTAAACTGTCTAGGGAAATAAGTATATGAGGTCAATGCTTTAAATTAAGTATCTACTTATAGGAGATGCAAATATCTAACAAAGGATAAATAGCAATTTCCTAAATATCCAGAAAACCTTGGAAAAATAGCAAAATCCACTATTACTGTAGCACTGTGGATGTCCAGAGTTTAAACTGATGAACACATTTAAAAATCTCCCAGATTTCAGACTGTCCTCTTTGTTCCACACAGCTGAACCAGTCAGACACAATATAAAATGCAGGTGTTTTAGAAGAGGTGGGCATGACCTGAAAGCTACAGCCTTTTACTCAAGCAGCTTTTTGGTTCTTTTTAGAGCCACTTCAAATTATACTAGATAGTAGATAAAGGGCAAGGGAAGGAATAATGTATTCTTTCTTCTCTCTGCATTGTAAAATCCACTCATGCTCCAGAGAGGTACAGAATAAAGGGCAAACTTTTCTGCAGCCAGATATGTCTCTAGTTTGTTATGGGTAGCGTGGCCTAAATTTTAATTACATACATGTTTAGGGCTGTTAACCTAATTAGCTACCACATCAGAAGTGGGACACCTACATTATTTCCAACACAAAGTAGTTAAGCTATAGTAGAATGATTCAGAGTTTTGTTGGAGTCAAAGATTTATTCAAGATTAATATTCATGAAAGTATGACACCTGTTTTCATTCAGAATATATCTGCAATGCCTTTAACACAGCTCCTTTGACAACATTTTCATTTAACTAAACCCAGCCTTTTTGAAATTGACTGCTAAATCTTTAAATGTGAATTTAATTGGAAGCTCAGTTAATGGACACAACTAATCTGGAATCATATATTCAGATGAGAATATGACAAAAAAATGGTCAGCAAAATCCAAACTATGAATTTTTCATTAAAACCATAGCAGATATGTGAAAACTCTGTGTGATGGCTTTGAGGTGGATCCATCTTTTATTGCAACACATTTCTGTGGCACTGCAGTAAGGATTGATGATCCCAACCTGATGAGAGAAGGCTGTGAGAGATCCAGCCAGCCCAACCCTCCCCACCTCTGGCAGAGAGCAGAGTGTGAGTGGCAATAGAGACGTGAAGCTCCAAAGGGAGCTTAGACCACAGTGTTTCTGAGCTGCATCACAGGGGCTGAGTTGTTCCTACAGGAGTGGTAGTAAGGATAAGGATTAGAGGGGAAGCTAACTTCCCACACCCCAATAAGTGCCAAATAAATAGTTCAGGGATTATAGGCTGTTTTTTGACGGTCAGCAAATGAGCCACAGCTACACTCAGGCATATTGGATAAATTATTCAAACTACAACAGCACAACTCTCATCATTTCCTGGCAGAAATCTTTTCCCCTGCTCCTTGACCAACCTCAGTTAGTCAAGCAGAAACCAGACATGGCCATCTTGGTGTGTTCCATGTTTTGCCTCCTCACTGCCCACCATAACACTGATGGAAATGAACTTATTTTCTTTTAGAGAGTGCATGTTGAACAACTGTGATGGCAAAGTTAGGAGAGCAAGGAGAGCGAGGAGCCATAACGTAGTTATGTTACATAGTTCACTTGGAAGAACTGCTATCAAGTCCACTAAAACTAACAATGCCCATGTCACTGAAAAACAAACAATAAATACAAAATGCTGTGCTCTGTGATTTTCTGCATCAATTGTTCTAGTTGCCATTTATGAGTAGATTTTATTTGAAGGATGGCACAAATGTTTGAATGGGCTAAGTGGCAAGGAAGCAAAGCATTACAGGACATTTTCATTTTCAGACTCCTGGTTGTAAAGCTAGATGTTCTTTCAGCAGCCAACACTGCCAGAGAAGTTGATTTAGGTTTTTATGTGAGCTTTCAAATGCAAAGAAAGATTTGTAGCCAAGCAACACGTTTGAACAAAAAGTTGCTAGTGGCACTGCAAGAGAAAACTCCCAAAGCACTCTATTCGCATTTGCCATCCACAACCTCAGAAGTCCAGGCTTGCTTAGGTCTCTCTGTGAACGTGGCTGGACAGGAGCTGCTGTTTAAATTCCCAGGAACAGGAGTATCTGCCAGAGTGGCAGCAGCATTTGCCACAGCTGTCAATCTGTGCTGGGGATGAGCTCCAGATGTTACAGGTCAGGCTCAGAGCTGCCTGGGAGCTGACAGGGCACCTGCAGGGCTGTCCCTGGCTGCGGCACAGGTGGTGGTTTCAGCAGAGCTTACTGCCAGACATTTCAGGCGATCAGGAAACTATAAATGAAGCCTTCTTTTCAAGTGTTCTTGGCAATGTTTGGCTGTTGCTGGGGAACTCCGAGGCAGATTTGCAACAGAGCCCAGGATAGAGTCTCAGTTCCTGACAATCTGTCACCTTCCAAAGGAAGATTTTGCTGAAGAAATCTGTCATACCTTAGCCATTCACCATCATTCACATGACAGCAGCCCAAGCATGATTAGAAGAAAGTTAAAGCAAAGTGGTTGAGTTTTCAGCAGTGTGTTTCTAAGTCACAGGTGGCAGAAACCTAATGCCCTGTTACGAATCATTCAAAATACTCTCCCTGCTGTTTTCCATAAAGAGAACAGAAAACTGAATATATATATCAGAAAGTAAGATACAAAATGGCCACAGCAGCTTTCCTGACCTTTTCCTGTTTTTCCTATGAAACCTGTGCTCCCTAATAGCCTGTCCAGTTCTCAAGTTCTCCAGATGCAGTAAGAACAGAGGAAGAAGGTGCTTCTGATGAAAGTGAACTTGCAAGCAGGCTAATCTTAGGAGCTGCTGCCACTTCATTTTCCTGGGCATCTGTCAATACATTCATCCATGCTACTCTGATGCACAGAACTCCCTTGCTCTGAAATGTGTTAACACAAGGCTCAGTAATGGCCCTCTTAAGCAAGAATTCCACTGCACATGGTGTATAAAAGAAGATGACAACACTGACACCCATTTGGTTTTCTGACATGAAGATTTGTGTCTCAGTGGATTTATATCATACGTGGACTCTGTTCATCCTCTTGGGAAAAAAATCATATCTTTTTTCATGTTATCCAGTATGACTTTACTCATGCTTTCTGATAGAAATAACTTGAAAAACACAATCACAGATCTACAGATACAGATGGAAAATGGCACTTAGGAAAAATTCCAGGTGAGAGAGACAAATCTGATTTTTATTTATGCCTTAACATATGTTATACATTAGGTGAAAGATTCCTATTAATGCTTGCAGCCCTGACCCGGGGAGACTTCTAGCAGCGAACTGGGCCAGAGAGAGCCTCCAGGGTCGGGCTGTGAGTGACACCCTGTACGGGAAATCCAGCTGTGGGACGAACCGTAGCACATGAAAGCAGTTAACTGCTCACAACAGGAGCCAGTTTTGTTTTGGGTTTCTTGGAGGAATCAGCAGCTCGCTTGGAGGGTCATCTTGGCCCTTCTCCTCCCCGCCTTTTCTTCCCTGTGGTCCTGCTTCCCTGTCCGTTCCTGCTTTGCTCTGCTTCACCGTTTCCATGAATGATCTCAGAACCGGCACCACCTCGTGCTCTGCTGCCTTCCTGACGGAGCGGGCGCTGCTGCAGCCAGCCGGGCCTGCCGTGCTTCCCGGGCACTGCCAGGCCTCATGCTTCCCGGGCATTGCCAGGCCTCATGGTTCCCGGGCACCGCCAGCCTCTGCCGTGCTTCCCGAGCACACCCGCCCTCATGCTTCCCGGGCACGGCCACCGCCAGCCTGCACCCAGCCGAACCCACAGTTCAAGCAGCTGGGAGAGCCAGCAGATAAGAATGTTTCAGAGTAGCAGTTCTCTTGGCCTGTTTAGAGAAATAGGGACTTTGTTCTTAAGTGGCAAATTGAAATCTTAAATGAGGAGAAAAAAAAAAAAATCTCAGGCTCCCTGTTCAGTTCTCGCACAGTTTAAAAAAAATGAAGGATTTTAAAATCCACTTCATATTCTCAGTCCTTGTCTGTGAAACCCCCTGTGAGACATACTGCACCAAAAAGAGGCAGCAACAACTTCAGGGCCTCTGTGTCTATTTGGCAGCCGGTGAACTTGTCAACACAGGGAGATTTACCATTAAGCTCTAGCAGTATAGCCTATTTTGGCATAATTATTGCATAATGATTTTCTTTCACCATTCTACAGGAAGAAAACAGCATGTTTATAGCTAATAATACTCTAGCCTTTATTTCAGTCACAAATGCCAAGTTAGGAACAAGCTAAAGTAAAATTTAAATTAGTATTTTTTAAAATGCTTATCCATCTTTTCCACCTCCCGGTAGAAGTGGGATTTTTTGATAATCTCCCCTCTACATCATCTCTTACTCCTCTGTACTTGTACAAGCCATCTGCAGTATAATACATCTCAATATTAAGGTTTGGGTTGGCTTTGCTATGTACCACCCCTAGGATGTACCAATACTGTGCCATTTTCACCTTCAAATCTGCCCTCTTTTCCAAGTATCCACATAAAACAGCCTTGCAGAATGCTCCAAGGCCACTAACCTTTGGTTCTAACAACTTAGTTGTAGCAGTAGGGGGAATGTAGTCTCCAAGCTTACTAGGATGTGGCATATAGGTAAAACCTTACAAAATAAAGGCCTTGTAAAATCATGGTTCAGGCCTTGCTGCTTTGGCTGGGTACAGCTAACTGCTAGCCTGGTAAATTCCCATGAAAAAGGAATTGTAACAGTGAGAATCAGCTTGCTTATGAGTCTATTCCTGTGGGAACCAGTTTGCACCTGTGAGAAAAAAGATTCTACCTGTGTGAAATATATTCCCAGGAGACAAGAATGTAAACATAGCTAGAGAGGAAAGCTTTTGATGGACACGTGCACTGGCTGTTGCTGACCAATGAACTGAGTTGTCATGGGTTTACTGACCAGTTGCTTTTAGAAAACCATAAACATGATGCTTTTAGAAAACCATATAAATATGAGCTGTGAAGAATAAAGATGGGCTATTTTGCATGCAGAAACAGGTGTCTTTGTCTGTCTTTACTGCGACACTAGGACACAGGTAATTCAGAAATTTCAAGCAGCTTATTGAATTGCGCAGAGAAAGGTGTGTTCCCTGCAGGAAGCAGCACTGTGCAGGCAGACAGACATTGTCTGCACTGACACATTCCTGAGTGCTCTGCACAGCCAGCCCTGCCCAGCAGCCCAGGCTGGAGCCTCAGAGATGGGGTCCCACAGGAGCAGATTCCTGCAGACCTCCTGACTGTGTGGATGGAAAACACTTTGCAGTCCCCATGTTTGGGGTTCAGACCTGCTTCTCAAAGTCCAATCAGACTCAGAGTAGACACCCACGATGCCTCCTTGTGCCTGTCATCACAGGACAGAATTTGCAATTAGATGCAGAAGTGAAGGGAATGAACTCCTTTCTATTCCAGTCACACACAGCTCTCCTGTGAAGGGGATCAAATGCTTGATCATTGTCCCAGATGCATGCAGGAAGGGCAGGCTTAAAGATGTTTTTTTGACCTTTTCTATCTCCATAAAATACTTTAGGGTAAAGCCCAAACATCAGAATTAGTGTATATTCTTCCACTGGTACAAGAAAGAGCCAGGTAAAGGTCTCATCTCAGTTACCCAGGCAACTGCAAACTGCAGAGCCTGCTCATGCTCATTAGAAAATTTTTTTAAAAAGCATTCAATCCTGGAGTCTGCAATGCTTCCAAGTGATTATATTCATATGGTGCATATATGCTGCAAAAATAGCTTCTTCATTTTCTGCCAGCCAAATTAACCATGAAAATGGACCAGTTTAAGAATGTAATTATTGTAGACTAATTTGGCAAACTAGACAGGCAGTGTTTCCTCAGCCTGGGCAGCTCTATCTCCTGGGATTTCACTTGCCTGAGGGTTTTGTCAAAGAGCAAAGGCAGCTGGAAAGCATGCACTGTGCAGGAAGGGCAGGTAGGCAAGAAGAGCTGTGGTGGAAGGGGCTCTTTGAACTTCATGTCTGCAAACAGACTGCTGCAAATCTTCAGCAAAAGCTCAGAAAACTGTCATTATTGCAGTGGGGAAGGGATAGTCGCCCCCACACTGGGAGCTGGGATTCAGAGCTTAAACAACTATTGAAATGATCCAGACATCCCCATCTGAACCACGCTTTGAGGAGGAGGAATCCACAAATGCCAGATTGCACAGTCAGTGGGTGTAAGGCACCACACCCGGGAAGTGTGTGAGGAAAAAAGGTGTCTGGTTCCAGAGTGGAAACATATTTGCTGTTCTGGACCCCAAGACACCTGAGTTGCAATAGGCAGGAATCAGCAGGGGTAGGTTCAGTTAAACCACTCAGCTGCTGTGAATAGCCCTGCTGAGCCATCCATGAGCAGGACTAGTGCTTAATGTAAAGAAAAATAAGGTTGGATTAGTTTGCGAGTTTTTTTTTGTCTCTCTGCTAATGGCAGGGATGGAAAGAAGGCCACATTATGCATGCTGCTCAAGTACTGCAGATGAATTTCTGTAAAAAGTGCAGCATTCTGGAAAAGCACAGAGAGACTTCCATGTTCCTGCCCTGGCCAGATAACGCCACATACATCTCAGCAAGTGAAAAACCAAGATACCCCCACTACTGCACCACATTATGGTAATAGTACATTCTTGAAGACCACTTCTATAACCTGAGGGTGACTGTTATGAAAAGAATGGATGTAATTAGAAAAGATTTTTTTAAAGTTAGATGTTGATAAGACATTTCATTTCCTCTACCATAAAAAGCAGTAATAAACATTAAGGCACAATGAGATCTAGGAGCATGAATTCGTTCTTTAGACGAGGCTTAAAAGATAGCAACATAGAAAGCTTCTAAAGACTGTTTTGGATGGCACAAAACCAAGGGCAAGTGCGGATTTTTACCATTTGGAGGGAAAAAAAAGAAGACACCTCAAGAGATATAGTGGCAATAAGTCAAAGTGGGAAAACAAGAATAGATGAAGCAGACAGAAAAAGTGAATAATAGCTGTGGGGAATGTTAGCCAGGGCACTGCCAACTGAGCCTTCACTTTTTGTCTGTCATCTGGAGTGATTGTCACAGAAGCTGGTCACTATTATCTTTACAACAGACATTTTCTCTACAGGAGATTTATCAAGCTGGACATTTTAATGAACTACCTTTGGAAACAAAAAAGCTCTTTTTTATTATTTTTCATAAAGAGATGATAACTTGATGAGGATCTTTCAAAGTGTCTGACTGTTTTCTGATGTCACACATGTACTAGCTGCAAAATCTTTAATATAAGAACAATTTGTTAAAGAGATTAGTATAAATCTATATTAAAACCTTTGTGGTTTTTTTTTAAATAGAAAGAACCTGTCATTTCCTGTCAAATATTCTCTGTTGGCAATTATTGTACCAATTTTTTTTTTTGTCTTTTATGTATTATGAACTAGGTGGGAAAAAAAAGTCCATTACATCAAAGTACAAATATAAAAATAGGTTGGAAAACTCTTACAAAGGGGATGCTTTAGAAAATACACCAGATGACATCCTCATGTCCAAGCACAGTAGGAGTTATTAAACCTTACATCTGCAGTTAGGAAAGAATGTCTCACTTTGCAGGAAGAAGATGAAAGCCCCAGCAGTTTACAAAGACAAATAATCACTACCTGTTATTGCCTGTGTGGACATGAGCAGCTGCAAGTGCATGGCTGTAACGGTGACTGTGCACTGGCCAAAAATGGCACATTGTGTGTCATGTTTGCCATCTCTGTTCCATCAGCCCCTCATTGCTTTTCCTGTTGATGTTAATCCACAGAACAGCTCTGCGTAAACACTTGCTTCTGAGATAGCAACTTGCATGATTCAGAGAATCCTCTGACTTCACTACTGGGAAAAGCTGACTCACATTCCTCTTGGTGAGCTGACTGCACCTTCTCCCAGGACAATTCCATTCCCTTCTGAGGTGGTTTTATCTATGCAAACTCAATATCCTCAGGAACATGAAGGGTGAATTGCAACTGCTTTTCTGCAGAGCAGGAGCATTCACCATCTGGTGCATTGTTTTTCTGTGGTTAGATTGGACATATGCATCTAGCCATTCGTTTATACATTTAACTTCTGCAAGTATCAGAGGAATTTCTGCCCATTCAAAAGAAGAAATCTTTGACATAATTAATACTCTTTTTGCTTTTAAATGTAACTTTCGCTCAAATGAAAAATAGAACTCTAAAATTGATTGGTGGAGTCATCTGAGGAATTATTCCAACAGCAGAAAAGGTTCACTGCATAAAGATGTTTGTTCCAATTCAAGAACTAATGTACAGACAGACCTTACATTTACAACTGTATACACCATAACCCATTCTACAAGAAACTAAACACCTTGGTTTTTAATCACATCCAGCTTCTAGGGTTTTTACACTCAAATCAAAAGATGCATAGCGCACAGTACCATTGATGTTCTTTTATGCCTTCAAGTCAGGTTCTTTAGCCAAAGAAACTATAATACAATCTTTATGAAAACTTCTATTTATTTATTAAGTATTTGAATTGATTTAGAACCCCAGAAAATAAGAGCCTACTGAACTTTCAATTTATTCCAGTCTAGATTTGACCCATTGCTTTGTTTGGCACAGGCAATTCATCTTGCTGAAACCCCTGTTCACAGGTTATGACAGTTTGCACAGGACATGAGAGAACTTGCAGTGTCATTACTGACAAGGCTGCAACCTTCACTTGTTGACATCTTATCAAATACTCTCATTCTTGTTTAAATCTTGGCCTGAGTTACTTCAAATGACACTTTTTCCATTGCCAGTGACTGAATCAGCCAGTAATTGCTGCTCAAAATAATATAAATTCATAAAAGTAAATGATAGGAGATAGTTATTTTTAACATGTTTGACTGGGTTCCTGAAATATCACTCAGTGACACAGAATAACAACTCATGGAAGGGTGAACCAGCTGGAAAACTGGAGTGGATTTACTCATGGGATTGACAGCACTGCAAGTAAACGACACAAGAGGCTCTGCTGCCTCCTGCTTCCTTCCCCCCACTGCTGCATCCAGATTTGCAGGGGACCTATCAAAACACTCACTGTGCAGGTCAGGTAGGTGCCAAAATCTGTGCAAACATCTGGAGACCTTGAACTGCTTTGTGAGGGACACTTGATATGAAATAGAAAATTTCTGGTGTTGCTCATGCTAATTTTCATTTTTCCATTTTACCAGAAATTTTAAACAAGCTTTCAGAGGAGAAAGAGTTAAACATTTTAACTTTCAAGTATCTTCTCTCCAAAGCACAAGCTTGCAGATACACAGGTACACCCCTAATGACACTCAGATGTAGCCAAAGAATAAGAGAGACAAGCTGAATTTCTATATCAGAAAGACCATGATCCCAAACCAAACTGAGCTTTGTGGTTTTACAGAGCCTGAATTACATAAATGAACTTTCCATTAGTGGTAGCTAGAGGTTTAGCATGTTCTCACATGATCATACAGCTTGGGTCAGTGCTCCTGTGGAGAAATCTCTGTGCCTCAGGCACTTTGGCTGCCTGATCTCTTGTTTTATTGCAACTGTGACTCTTCTGAGCTACCACTGACCCTGAGGGTGAAAGCAGTGCAGCCTTACAGGAGCTGAGGGGAACCAGATACCAATGCAGCTGCCAATGATGCTGAAGCTGACACCAGTGACAAGTCTGCATTTAGTCTGGGAAAGGCAGACTCCCTCGGGGGAGCCACAGTGACACAGAAGTGTTACAAACTGGTTTAAACACAGAAGATCAAAGAAAACTAAGTCCACAATTCCACCATCATTTATCTTCAATTAATGTCCTGTTAGTGTAGGGAGTATTATGTTGCAATATCCAGAGACCACTGAGCGTTTCCCTTTTTTCTCATTATCTCATTTACTTGCTTTGGAAAAGCTATTCTGCATTTCTAGGTCAAAGGACTGCTCCGCTAATCAATTATTTAATCAATAAGTATGTGATATGCCAAGGAGTTCCAACTGCAAGGCGGACACAATGTGCTCATTTGTTTCTTAGACCCTTTGTCACTTGTGACTGTGTGGCTCTGGTTTTCAGAGCTTGTTTTGATTGACACTGAGCCCAATTCTGTATTAGCAGACAATAAGCCAAGAACTAAAGCCAACAGAATCAGACATATTTCAGTTTGCACTTGTACATCTACCTCTGCTCTTGACAGACGTACAGAGAATGAGCTGACTGGCCTAGTTAAAATTGCCCAATTAGCTGAGTGAATGACACAGTCTGAAGAAAGTGAAAAAGAGCAATATTCTAGGGAGGGAACTATCAGGGACTCTGCTGAGAGTAGGGAAACTCTCCCTACTTACGTTGAGACCAAACTCAAGTTTCTAGTCCTGTTATTTCTACTATTTTCTACAGGAAATTTAACAATGCAAGTGAAAAGACCTGCAGTAAAAGGTGCCTCAAAGAACAGCACTTCTTTGTGATGCTTTCTGGTAATAAATCACTTTAACTGGAAAACAAAGCAATAAAACCCTAACCAAGCTCATATAGATTTTTAAAAAATATTTATTTGACTAAGAAAATACTAACTTGCTCAGCCATATGCTTAAAAGTGTATTTGCCATATGGTATCACTTTCTGTGTTACTTGGAAAACAAATACATTTTACTTTCTGTTTTCCATTATTATCATTAAGAACATAAAGGTGTGACCTGAAGACAGCAGAGGAAAAAATAGTGAAAATACATAAATAATAACAATGCACTGCTTCATAAGACTGGACAAAATTTAATTATACTGATTTTCTTGGACAGAAGCTCTACAAAGGCAGCAGAACACTGTGGACTTAGCAGAACATATTAAAGCACAGGCTCTTTCATCACATCAGCCAAGTTTTCTCTGTTGCTGTAACTGCTTTTATGCTCCTCAAGATTTACAGGTCTCCTAGAAAAGGCCTGAGCATGACATGTTAATTAATACATTCAGAGCGATCTTTTCATCAAGCAATATCTTGATGAAATGGCCAGAAACTGCAAAGGAATATTTACTCTTCAGGATTTGGGCAAAATAACAGAGACTGCACAGGGGACAAAACAAAAAAACAAAACTCGCAACTTGAAAAAAAAAAAATCCAGTGGAGCCCCTCTTTTCTGCAATTAGATTTCTGTAGGCAAAGCAAATTAGAATCACCAGTGCCATGTCACTCAGTCCTGTCTGGTGGTCAAAGAGCATGGCAGGATTTCCTTATTACCAGGCTCTAATGTTGCAGCATTTATGCTTGTGATTGACTATTAATATAATGAAAGGTTGTACAATATCTCCCTCTGATACTGTTGCCAAATAAGCAATTAACAAGCAAGGTTTAGAGTCATTGCTTTTGAACAGCTGTAAAAGTAGATCATAGATAGTGAGATGATAATTTTTCAGCAAGGGACATTCTCTGGTCCCTCCAAATCTTTCCTTCATGGTTTGCATGGAAGTGATGCTGCTCGGGTAAGGCATTTCCTTCTATTCCGATATCTCTTTTTAAAAAAATTATCTAACCCATAGAAATTTGTATATGCTAATGGCAAGTGCATTTTTTGATCTACCACATTTGCCTAGCCAAATTAATTTTTTTTAGTCAAACTCATGACAGTACTGCAGTGTGTGCTACATGGGCTGTTTTGGGTGTATTTCAAGCAAAAAAGAGTCTGTGAGTGGAATGGATTTTTTCTGATAGAGATTCTGAAAACAAGAAAACTGGAAACCCGGTATAAATCACAAGCATAATTTCTTCCAGATGCTACAAAGCTATAAAATAGACTATACATCTGATATCCAGACAGGTGCTTTGGTGCCCTATGAGTCCTTATATGAGATGCCCATAGGTGAACAAAAGATAAAAAAGATTTGCATTCCAGACCATATATCAAGACCTGAATAAGCCTCTAGAGCAACAATAACTTCAGGCTTCCCCTCCCAGCAGCAATGTGTCAGGTTTTGCATACCAGAAGGGAAGGGCCTTGCAGTATAAATGACACAGTTCCAGCATTTGCTGCAGCTTACACGGATGAATCCCTTCCTGATATGTTGCTGAAGTAGCTGAAGGGGTGACTTTAGTGACTTTGTGCTGCATCCTTGAGATTAGAACATGCAAAACTGAAGCAAGGTTCTGCAAGGACAGTCAGGACCTCAAGAGCGATGGATAGTTTAAAAAGCAAAGCACGTAACATTTCTGGTAATAAAATAAGTTTTTCTTCTTCCCTACATATAATTAAATCCTCTCTTAGCTTTTTTTCCAGCCTTTTTCTCTGTCTGAAAGCAGCAGAAAAATGAGAAAAATAAGAACATCTATAACTTTAAATGGGAGAAGTGTTTAACACAAAACATGGGTCTTTTTTCCAGTTCTCATTTCTTGAGAGGAATTTCTGGTAGAGGAGAGCAGAGGAGAATGACTCTGAAATGTGAAATTTCAAAATTGCTGTAGAAAATTGGTAATGTGATCCTTAACTTCAAGGTTCTTCAGTGTTGTGGTTGATTCAATACTTACAGGTAGGACAAATCAATAATTTTACAAAGGTTCAGGAATGTTTCTTAATATGAAGTCTGTGACTAAAACTAAACTCAAGAACAAATAAGATCATTAAAATAATTATGAATGTTGAATGAACTTTACTGTCCTCTGACTGCTTGATGTGAGATCCCTCAGGCACAGCTTAGCCCAAATGAGCTTGCTGTACAATGTATTTTCTTCATGGATATCCACTTCAGTCCATTGTAAGCGTTACATGTTATTAATAATCAATGTGGCTTCAACAAAACCTTTGCTACTCTCAAAGATTGTAATATTGTCAAGATTATCCTTTGCCTTTCTATCAGTTATGAAAATCAACAGAAGGGGAAAGTGTTATTTATGAATTGAACAGCTTTTAAGTACATAGAACCTATGTGGCATACAAATTTTACAATACTTATACATTAAATACATTCTTCACAATTACTATATTAAATTAAAGCACTAAACTCCATCTGCAGACAAATTCTTCAGGTACTTGGGATTTCTTCATCTCAAATAACCTGCAGGTGTGCAAATAAGCATTCACAGTCCATACCAGATGTCAATGTCTAATTAAAATTAAAAACTTAAAGGGCATGCTCTTGGTGGTATTGTTGGTTTTCTGTACAGCACATTGCTGCTCTTCACTGCCTGCGTGGAACAAAAAGATGCATTGACAGAAACTGGTGAAACACACACATATCTGTGTAGTTCCAGGAAAAGAAAAAAAAATCCACAGCAATGAGAAACCATTTTCAAAATCATTTTCACCATTACAAAAGTGTAAAATTCTGTTCTAGAGGTAAAGGAAGTGACAAGCACCAAAGCCTGTTCATTTTTGTTACAAGATGGCCGTTTCATAGTTTCCTCCATCAATATAAAATACCAAAGAGACACATTCAATAAAAATGTAGTTATGGTGTTGTTTTGTATAGCAGCTGCTCCAATGTGCAGTAAACACAATTATGGTATTAATTAATGAGGTATTAATACCATTTGCAATGTTTTATGAGACTAAAAGCAGTTCATTAAAAGACAATATGGTGGCGCATAATGGATTCTGGTTACTTGCCACCATGAGCAAGAATGAATTTCATTGAAATAATAATAATAATTGCACAGGTTTTTTGTTTATTTGTTTTTTGCAAATCCAAAACTAAAAGACAGGTTTCATGTCAGCCAAAAATGAATAGAAATATTTCTACTCTCTCCTGCTTATAAGGGTAAATTCTAAAATTCTAAAATTTTAGGCATTGTATTTCCACTGCATAAACAAACAAATAATGACAAGTACTATCAGAAGATGCCGCCATGATTTGACTGGCAGGAGGTCTAGGCAGCCAAATCTAGAGTGTGCTGTGCAGACAGCCTTTTAATAAAACTAATTTCTTGTTTATAAATTAGAATCATGGGTCATTAAGCTTTCTGTGATAAACATAATGTTACCCAACTAGTCAACTAAAGCAATGAGCCATGAAGGACAGGTGAGATTATATATTTTCCTGATTTCAGTTTGGAAATCTGAGAAGAAACCTTGTCGACCAGCAGTGATTTTGTCCTGCATAGGTCGGTGGTCATGGTTGCATAATCCAGCCATGACATTTGAGATTATGTTGCCTCGTTACTTGAAAAAAGTAGCCAAGTTGGAAAAAAACCCCCCCACATTCTCTGTGCAAACCACTTTACATCTGTTTTTACCTTGTCCTCATTATTTCATAGCACTTATGTGCTTTACTGAAATACTGTACACCTGCCTGAAGGACTGCAGAACATTGCAGGAAACAGAATGTGTGATGAGAAAAAAGTGTATAGCCTTATCTGAACCTTTCTGCAACTTTGTCTTTCTTCCCTGTTATATTATCTTCCACCACTTTGTCTTGGGTTACAATGGAAGGTGTAATTCAAACTATGTACTGTATTACCATCTACATAAGATGTTAAAATAGGTGGAGAAATGTTCTTTATCTTCTGCATGATTCAGCTCTGGTAATTCCCTCCAGGGGGCTGTCTCCTCTAATGGGCCATCAGGGTCTCACAGCATAACTTGAAGAATCACATCATCCCACTGTAAGATCCCCAGTCCAGAGGGAGGAATCAAACATCCCTACCTGGATATACTCTGAGGCTTGGAACGCCATGAGAGTACCATCATTGGATTCCCAGGGGTCAAGAGCTTGATAACCACCACTGGACCTCCAGAGAAAGACTAAATCTTTCTACAGGATCAATGCTTTGACAAAAACCACACTCATCATTCCAACAGGACTGTAGCCACCATTGAACTGGACTGCTGCCACCACCCTGACCAACAAGGTGTCAGGTTGTATTCTGACTTTGGTCGGTTTAACCCAATGATCTGTGCTATTGCCTTCATTTTAGTTTTCCTGTTAAATTGCAGTTCTGACTTGGAATCTCTCACAAGGTATTTATGTGGAGTTGATTGCTCTCGCTGGTCTGCCCTCAAACTAGCACACACTTATACAGCTTACAACTGCCCTGAACTCCCCTTTTATGCAGCCTTTGTTAAGTCAAGCTTTGCTTACAGCTTTTCAGCAGTTTCTTTTCCTTTTAATTGCTTTCCTCATCTTGACATGATGACCTCATTCCTATTCTCTTACTCAAGGGACATGCCCTCAGTGTCTTTCAAAAAGACTCAAGCTCTTCTTCTATGGCATATTGTGGTAAAAAACACTTTACTGTCCAGTGATGCTTAAAACACATTTTGCAGTTTTCTAGAATCCCATATCTCTCCTCACTTTCTGTAAATGGAATTTACAAGAGCACTATGAAATGGTTTTAAAGGGACAAAGCATAATGATAGATTTTTATTTTGCCCCAGGGCTTCCCAACATTTTTGTGCTTTTAGTGATCAGTATCATTATTTTCCTCTTTCCTGACAATATATTAATCTTTATTTAAAATATAATAGTTTAAAAATACTTTACATTACTGATTTCTTTTTCAAAAGTGCCTTTCTGGATACATTCAATAATAATGCTCCAAGTTCTACCCAGTCAGGTAATTTAAATGAGGACATCTGGACTGAGTATACAAGGCTTGTCTATTCTCTTTATTCTTCATCAACTCTTGCAAAATTCTTGAAAATTAGCACAAAACCCCTCCCGTGACAGAGGGTTGTGGCAGAAGTTTCTTGCTGTGGTAATTCACGGGAACAAGACAATGGCTAGAATTTTTTTTCAGATGGTGTTTTTATGTACAAGGTGTTCCAAAGTGATTTACGAAGTACCAAGTTATAAAGCAGTCTGGCAGAGCAGATACTGTGAACTGAAAGGCACATTATAAGCTTCTAAAGGCTCCAGCATGTTTTCAAAATTGGCTATGGGAAACTAGACACTAAAATGGAAATGCTTAGGCCTAGTTGGAAAATGAGTTAAAATAGCCGAGAACATTACCAAAGGACTACAGCAAGGTCTGGTGGATGAAGGATCATCCAAATGTCTGGAGAGGAATACAAGAGGAACTCTTAGTTTTACTACTTGCCCAGTTACCACATTATGTTGACTGATAAGCCATATCTACTGAACCATCAGACCCTGAATAAATACCATTCAGTTGGTAATGTGAGCATTGCAGTAATGCCAAGGGGTTCACCAGTCTCAGCCTGTCAAGGGAGACCAGGAGAGACTCCTAACTCCATCTTGACTGCAGAGAAGTGCTCTCAGTCACACTGCAGGGAAGTCTGTGCCCAACCCTCAGAGAACTTACACTTGCCAGAGAATACTCAATAGAAATAAGTAACAACGATGGTAAAATGCATGTCACCAATGAAAACTGAACTTCCTTAGTCTGTTTTGGTCTGCTCAGACCTGACATAAGGAAAAAACAGTGTGCTGATACATCTTGCTCCATACGTACACACAATCTCTCACACTGTTTTTAATCATGTTTCATTTTTCTTGTCTAGACCTTGAAACATGAAAACAAGACTGTGCAGCCACACATTTGAGATGTGACCATAGGTGGTAGCTCCAACCCAAAAGCCTCTCTCTCTTTTGAATTACCAGTCACAGAGATTTCCCCATGTCAGAAAACAGCTACTCTCAAGTTTAATCCTTCTTGAAGGTCATACAGTGGCAGGCACGGAGCAAACAGTGAGAATGTTCAGCAACCAGACAACCCCTGGATCTTTCTGAACTGTCTTTCCCCTGGCAGGAGCCAAGCACACCTCTTGGGCTGCTACCCACATACCTGGATGTCAAGGGCCTCTGCCCTTCCCAGCCCACTCCACACTGTGGGGAGTCCCTGTGTTAGGAACACTGAGTCTGAAAAGCCATTACTAAAATGGACATCATACAGCAACAGGTTTAAGAAATTCTGAAAGGAATGGTTTTTTTTCCATTTTTAGGTTACTATTCCCAAATGCATGTGGTGCTATAGGAAAAAAAGTCAGCTAAAATAAAGAAGGAATCAAATAAGGATACGTGATAAAACAGATAAATGCCCATTTATTAAAGTTCATTTTTGTAAAGGAAAAGAAATTTGTCTCATCTTCCATAAATTGTACTTTCAGCATTGAAAAAAACCCCCTTTCTTTGCTTATAATAAAGACGTACAATAAGACTGGAAATGGAAAACTTTTCACAGGAGGGGAAATTTCTATTTTGATCCAAGTGGTTGAAAAAGTGATTAAAACCTGCAGAGTTCCACAGCTGTAGCTGAAACAAACTCTCAAATGTGAAGATTATTTTATGAAGAGTAATGAATAATCTAAGTGGATGTGCAGGTCTCTCACTTCTTGATCTTTTTCATAAGAAATCAGTAATGAAAAGAGCATCGCTAGTATCTTTTGTTCCAAGGTATTCTTCCTCTCTTGCAATCATTTATCATTCAGATGAAATAACTGCAGGGGTTTTTATCACGTCAAAGAGCAAATAAGTAAATTTGAAGAAAGCATTGCAGCTGTATAAGACAGAGCTTGTTAGAAACAGCCATTGCAATAACTTTTTACTTAAAGACCAAGTCATCAATCCAGAAATGTTTCTTTCATAACATAATTCTTTTTCCATTAATATAGTTCTGCTAAGTGCAAATTAAGCATAGAGTAATGGAGATATTTAAAATATATGTTTCTGTTTACTGAAACTAAATGCCAAATGCAAACTGTATTCACAGAATTCACAGTAGTCATCAGTACAAAGACTGATGAATTCTCCAGACAAACATAGTATTAAAATTTATTAAAAGAAAATGTTTACTCTCTTTTTCCTTAAAAAAATCCCCAAACCCAAAACTTTTGAGTGCATTGCTCATGGGTGAGCCTACAGAAATAAATAGGATATTGAACGCAGAGGGGAAAGTATAGGATTTTCTAAGGAAAAAAATGTCAATGTTAAATTTCTAAACATAATCTCAGGCTCTCCAGTATTGCAGAAGAAGGGGTTAAAAACATTGAAAAAACACTAGAAAAGTTTGAATCTTTAGCATTTCTAGTGGGGATCTTATTACTATGGTCTGAGACAATGATGATTTTGGGAACATAATCTTAGAAAATTAATATTTTCCTAGCTAAAAAGCCAAGGAGCACCAGCCTGTGTGATTTAAGAACTCTTCATGCTGGGAGATACAAGGAAACACCTGAAATAGTCACTGCCTTGTAGGCTGGATAGGTGGCAGCAGTGAATTACCAGATGGTTGACAGCCTGGCCCAGTCATTTGGTAATTTATTTTCAGTTTTAAATATTCCTTGTACAAGAGTATAATCTCAAACGTATGATTTCACCTTTTCTTAGTTACTGGAGTCAGCAAAGCATCTCAGTCCCAAAGAATATCACCACCACATATGCCAGTGTGACTCTGAGGTTGGTCTGCTTGTTATTTTGTCTGCAGACAGGAGCTCTCTCAGCCTGTCTGTTGAGCTGGGAAGATGTGACTGCTCCGAAGCAGAAAGCTGTGTAGCTGTGCTTAAAAGCACTGAGCCCAAGCTAATGAGCCCCTTGGAGACACAGGATTTAATGGCCTGGCCTCCCTGCCTCTGCCTCACACAGCACTTGCGTTGAGTAGGTGGAGCAAAGCCTGCCAGCAAAAGCGTATCTGCATCCCCCTATGAGCCCGTGCTGTTGTTTCCACAGGGAAATGAACTCACAAAGCATGCAGGCATTCCTGAAAACTCTGCTTGTGTTTCCAAGCTCAGGACTAGTTGAAAACCACTGGCAGATCTGGCAGCTTGGAAGGTCACATCCCTGAGCCCTCTGTCTACATCCTCTGCCAGAGGTCACCACTCCTGGTCCCAGCACGTGTGCCTGGGCACACACCTCCTGCTCTGATGGCACAGCTCACTCAGCTGAGCCAGGACACTGCTCTGGGCCACTGACCTGAACCTTCCTGCTGGCTGCTCTGCATGGCAGCAGCCCAGGCCTGAGCTGGGCAGCTTCTAAAAATCCTGCAGCAAGACCCACTTGCACTCACCTGGCAAGAACAACTGCAAAACTGTTCAAGCAAAGAGATAAATAAGGGATAGATTTGTGCACACCGAAGGGATAAATAAGCTGTGTGCTTGAATTATGTCCACATTGGTTGCTGTGGACAGCACTGAGAATCCAAACTGGACCTTCAGAAACCCACAAACTCCTTGAAGAGCATCCCAGCTAGCAAAGGCAGATGCTACCCTTGTACACAGCAACTTCAAGACTCACATTCCCTTAAGACAGAGTCAAAAAATAGAATTGCTGCTAACTAAAACAGCAAAGAAAAGAAACCACATGGTACAAGAGCTTTAGCTATTTGGTATTTTAGTCTTGGAGGTACATAAACCCACTAATCAGCTCATGAAATAGTATTGCCTACAAAGTTCAAGATGTAAAGGTTGGTCTTCTAGTAAAGTCAACCCCTGCAATAAACCTCTGAGTCAGATTACACTACCAAAGACATCTTTAATACTTCATTAAATGAATCAGTTTGCTTGCTATTGCTTTGATCACTCTCAACAACATGCAGACAATAAACACTGACAAAACTCAGGACTAGACCACTGCTACAATACTGCTTTTCCTCATGTAGTCACAACATGCAATTTCTTCTTACAGATCCTGTGTCTCCTGAGATTATCAAAACACGAAGTTATAAGAAAGGGAAAACATGCTTCTTTTCCCTAGTGGTTTTACTTTGACAGCACTTTCTACTTAGTCAGTATTAGTACTTTCCTTGTGTTCTCATGTTTCGTGTCTACATCAGCTTATTTAATTTCCTGGCACTATCACACCACTGGTGGGAGTAACAGAGCTGCCACATCACCTACACTTTTTCTGAAATTTGGGGAGAATGGTGACCATGCCAGCTGCCAGTCAACCATGGCAGATGGAGCACAGAGGGCAGATGAAGAAGGGATCATTACAGGAAAGACCTTCACCTGCCAGTTTCTGTCCTGTACAGGTCTGACACTGGAACAGAGAAAAGATACCACTCAAAAAGACACCAAAGAGGAGCAATTTTGAAGCACATACAGCACCTGATTCGACCCAGCAATAGGTGAACAGTTTCATTAATGTTTGTAAATGAATAAGAGTTTCTGACCAGACACCGTGCAAGCACAAAGAACAAATGATGAATACAAAGTCAAACAATAAAATCTGTGATCCTGCAAAATGACAATAACACGTAGAACATCTCTGTCTATATGATTTATGTACTTTAGGAACTACTTAAGGTCAAATTTCCAGCTGTGAGTACTACGGCTGTTCCCCAAAGGTGTTTGAAAGCAGTGATTCATGTCCTCAGGTGCTTTGATAGAAGCTTACACAGTGTGCCAATAGATTAATTAAGGGGGGAGAGGTGTGCATGTATCTAACAGGATATTTGGCCTTGGTATCTGTAAAACCTGGCACTCTCCTTTCTAACCAGAAAGCGAACACCTGACTAGACTGAAGTCAGAGGGGCGTTTGGTCTGAAAGCGTCCACACACACACACAGGCCCACAGTCTACTGACCGTGCTGCTCAGAAAGTCTCAGAGCTCCCCAAACCTCTCTCTGGCTAATTAAACTCCAGACAAAGTGGAAAATTACCATATTAGTTCTCTACTCGCTGTGCTGGCTGGTTTTATAAGCAGTTCCTAGCAGGCCTTCCTGAAAAGCCTTTTGGTAAAAATAAGATAATGAGTTAGAAAAAGGAATAAAAAAGAACGCCTGGTGTGGAAAGGCCACTTCTGAGGATCTCAACACCTTATCTTCCAGAGGATGTTAATGAAGAAGAACTTCACTGCACACAAAAGAAGGAGGAGAGGCAGACAGATGAAGCACGGGGAGGGATGGCTTGGGAGAAACATCCCTGTTCTCTAAAAACATCTTCTGTAAATCCTGATGGATTGCTGTCCAATCCAGAACAGACTATTTACAAGTTCTCTGCAAGACACAAATCCACAAATTAATTTTAAATAAGAGGCTGTAAAATTCTTTCAATGTGATGGGAACATTAACACTGCCCAGTATATGCAAGTACTAACTTCCTGAATTTCTCCTTTTCAAACGTACTTTTAACTCTTCTAGGCTAAAATATGTATGCTGCATGCTCAGGCAAACCTCCAGCTGCATAGAAATGAAATATTACTGAAAGAGGTTGTTTACAAGAGCCAGCTGGAGCAGCTAATACATATTATAATATGCTAAGCTCTGATAGTCCCATATCTGTTGCAATTACTTAAAAATTCAGTAGCTCTAAGATTGAGGCAAATTAAATTCTCTTTATTCATGAAGTAACTAAAACAATGGGCAGGGAAATAAAAGCATATCTGTGGTAAAAGGTAGCAATTGGTAAACAGACAGGCTGCAGGCAGCAAAATATGGTTGTTGACAGCACCCTGGAGAATGCTAAAGAAAACACCCAGATTTCTTTAATTGGTTCTTACTTACGTAATTTGATCCAGGCACATAAACTCTGTTAAAACAATGAAAATAGCCTCCTTGGGTTTACTCATTACATAAAGTTTATTTTAAAATGAGACCCTGGGTGCCTAGCAAAGACTCTCCACTCTTAAAAAGAATTTTTCTGAGCATGGTACAGACAGGCAGAAGCCCAGCCCGCACACAGAGAGGCAGCCCCAGGTCTGCCCCTCTGAACAACTGGGCTCACTCCATCAAGGTAGCTGCTCAAATAATTACAAAGCTCACTAAAAGGAAGAATAAGAAGAAAACATTGTGTTGACTGGTTTATTCAGACCGATGCTGCACACAGCTCAAGGCAGGAATAAAAGTGGCACAGCCAAAGAACAAACATAGTAGTTGAGTTATTGCGTAAATGTAAAGGTTGTATTTATTTACCTGTGCAGAGTACCTACAAAATCTCACCTACCTCTGCTAGCCTTTGTCGACTGAGAATGCTGGATTATTGTCAGTTTTACAGTTGATGGAGGAACTACTAAAAGCAAGTTTCTAGAGCGACTGAGAACATGTGGAATTGGATAACCTCAAATTAGGGCACTTGCCTGGAGGGTTCTGCCTGCAATACCACACGGGAGAAAAATCTGCCCAAGTGCAGAGTAACTCAAGGGTGTTTGTAATCAGAGGTGTGGAAGGGCAGGAGAGTGAGTGCTGGCTGCTGAACCTGAGGTCGGCACAAGCTGGGGAAGGAGAAACAGGCAATCCCAGAACAATGCTATTTAACCACAGGTGCATTTCTGAAACAGGGAGGAGTTAAAAAAATAGCACAAAACCATAGATATGCATGCTTTTTAATGGGCAGATAGAACTTTACTCTTCAATAGAACCTGGAGGTTTCTATTATACAATGCAATAACAGCAATCTGCCAAAATTATCTCTGTTTCTGAACAGCGATGGGTACAGGGACAATGGGGTGGAAGGGCTTCGTCTGTAAAATACAGGGAACACAGAGAGAGTTACAAAAGGATATTGCTATAAGAAACAATTAAATAATTTAGAAAATGGCCCTCAGGGTCAGGAAGTTTGGTAGCCTCTGCCCTACAGCTTCACAGTCTGCATTAACTTGTGCTCAAAAGCTCAGGAGCTAAAACGCGTGCAAGATTTGCAGAGTACTTTATCCACAGAAGGTGGGTGGAACAAGCAGCTGAGCTGGTGGTTCAAATTAAGCCTCATAAATACAATAGAATTCAAATATTGGTGTGTGTTCCTAGTCTACACCTTCCCAATCCTCCTGAAATTACTACATAAATAAAATGTCTCTGTGGATTTAGTCAGTTAGTGATCACTTGCAGGTAAATCTCATTACTGGTCACCCTAATGGGAAGATTGTAAACAGATTAGAAAAATAAAGAGAATGAAGTCTCCAATTATTTTGTAAAAAGGGTATTCAAAATGAAAATCTTTCAGAGATCTTATCTGAATGATAATATTATTGTACATATGGACTAAATATAGCAATAATGTTCTTACCTTTCTGAAAGAAATTACTATTAGCCATTACAACCATCCCTCTCCCCACACAGCCAATACTCAGGCATGACTCTGACAGAGATTGATTCCTCAGCTTGACTAATTGGTCTGAGGATACAGAAAAATAACTGGATCATGCTCTGCCTGAGTGAGCAGCCTTTCTCTTTCCTAGGAACAGAAAAAAAGAAAGATTAGACAGTAGTTATTGTTATGTCATTCTCACTAGAAAAAATTGGAAGTAGTTTTTTCTGCCAGGGTAATTATTTCTTTTGCATAGAAGCTTATAATTTTTGTTTTGTTTGCTTGATAATTGTTTGTTTTCCTGATGCTTGTTTTAATTATTTAATTTCTAAAAGCTTTTTTAAAAGCCTGGAATTAAGGATGTTACTGCTTTGGAACAGGGAGTAGTGAAGGATGACTCAGAATGCTCTCAGAGGTAAATGCAAACACATCTTTGCTTGTCTCAAAGTTCACAAAAACAGCCTTGCAATGAAATTGCTGAGGACAGAAACATCCAGGGCAGTGATTCACCAGCACCACAGATACGCTGCTCATCCTTTAGAACTCTTTAGACTCTGTAAGCATTCCATCTTTGCATTATTTTTTTCCCTCATACATCTTTCAGTACACAAACCAGAATCAACAGGGAACCTCAAAAATGTTGCTCTGGGCAGCACCACCACTGTTTCCTGTGGCTGCCTCCCAGTCAGAGTTTTCAGCAGCCATCACTGGGGCTGAAGTTACTCTGCAGCCTTTGCATTAGTGGGGTCACTTACTCTACACAAAACACGACAAATCTACTTGAAGCTATGACATAAATTACCCCAGAACAGGTCCTTCAGAGGACAACCATTTTCTCTGAGGCAGAAGTTTCCCTCCCTAACTGCTCCCCAAACCAGGTTTTCTTTAAAATATGAACCAGACATAAAGCTCACAAAAGTTCCCAGTGCATTATTCTCTTATTTTTGTCAACAAAAGCATTATTTTTTTTATTCCTGTCTCCTTGAGAGTTCTTTGATTTTTGTATTTAAACTTCTATATTTTTTCCCTGAATCTCCCTGGGAGAGTTCTGCAGTCTCCTGTGAAGTACTATCAATATTAGTATTCTGCTTCTAATGCAGCTCCTCTGCTCTCCAGCCACAGCAGAGTCCCCTAATGTAATCATATTGTCTGCCATCCACAGCAATAAAGATAATCTTTTCTGAACCTCCTCATATATTGGCAATCTGTGGTTTAATGGATTACTCTTTGAAGGAATTTAAGGATGTATCTAAATTGTGAAATAAAACTTCACCAGAAACAGCTTCAAAAGTCAACAGGACCACTACTTTATATTAAAACAAAAAGTTTTTATTTTATGCTCTATTTCTTTTCAATATAGATTACTTGTTACTGTAAAAGTCTCTATTTGGCCTTTTCTAAAACCTGTGTGTTTTAAAAGACCCTGGAAAAATTAAAAAGTCAAATAAGCAATTCACATCAATGATGATTTTTTTTTTGGTTTTACTGGATTCTGCAGTTCTGTTTACTGTTTCAAGGGGAGTTTATAATTATGCAAATTGCTAAGCAGTCTGCATAATGTACAACATGTTTGGGTTCACTGACTGGAAGCTGAAATACATTTCTTTAATGCTGCTTGTATGCTATGCAATTCAGTTTGCATTTCTTATGCTCTACTGCACTGTACCTGTCTCCAGCAGTATCCTTGTGTTTCTGAATTTACATGCAGCCTCAGTACCTTTGCAGACATTTGGCTTTCAAGAATTACTTAAATAATTCATGTGTGCCAACTTAACATTTTTGCAAAGCAAAGCAACATTTTGATAGCCCTGTGCTAGCTGAAACCTAGTGAAGAGGCTTTCACCCTTTTCATTATAAGCTTAGTTGTTATCATAGTTAAACACTGTTCTAAGCTGTGTATATGACATTCAAGTGGGTGTTTTATTTTCAAAATCAGATTTTCTTATATGCACTCCATTGCTTTAAACACTGCATCCCTCCTTCCTACCATAAATATCCTGTCTGTAGTCACTAATAGACTGTAGTATAAGACTATAATATTTCATTTTCTCCTGCTTGTGGAGGGCAGTTCTGTGACTGGCTCTGTCCCAACCTTGTGAATCCTCTGTCCAGTAGTGCTGTTCATCAGTCAGGTTTCCTTGGCTTTGAAACAAAATTAGCTCCTGGCTCTTGCTAGAAGCCTGGATGAATGCCCCAGAGTGATGTGGTCAGCCCTGATCCACTCACTGTGTCCTAGGGTTATCACACAGGAAGGGCTTGGGGAGGAAAACTACAAAAGCAGCATCAAGCTAAGCATGGAAGCAGTTGGAAAGTTTTACTCTCTTCAATATCTGCTGCTCACTGTGGTGGCAAGACAGCACTCACCCTGTCTTGGGATTCCCCAGGTCTGAGCAGTGAGTGGTGTTTTCTGTTTTCACATTAACCACAGCCTCTCAGAATCACAGCCAACACTGGCTTGTGCCCTTTCTGCACACATCTCCCTTGTGCTACAATGGCACAATTTCAGTGGGTGATTAATTAGACCAATTATTAACTTCAGCCCATCCTTAGAGTGTGGGATGCTCTGCAAGCTGACAGGCTCAAAACCACAGAAGGTCTTGACTCAGCTCTGGTTATGCTTTTGTACAGTCTCTGTGGGACAGTGATGCTCAATTAACTTATATCACTGTCAACAAACTTAACAGAGTTTTATAGCTGGATGTATCTGTGACATTTTTTCACGCTCTCATATCTAAGATCAGCTGAAAATTGTTTTTGTTCTGCTGGTGCAGACCTCTAGTGGGTTAGACCCAGCAAGCCTAGGACTAGACATGGGAGAGGCTGTGCAATGCCAGACTTGATTTTTCCATTCTACCCAGCAGTCAGTATGAAATTCACTCTTATTACCCATTCCTGAAAGAGAGAATATTCAATTAACATCCACCCTTCAAAATAAAAGAAAATATTGTGGAAGATTTTTTTCCCCACCTTGTGTGTGCTTTTAATGTTAGTTATTTTCTGTCTAAGCTGAAAATGGATTTTATAATTTTCTAATATCCACTTATTTTAAAAAAGGAATTTTTTTCATCACTTTCTAAGCTCCGTTGTGTAATTATATGAGAAATATAAAACATTCTTCCTCCAGGGAATAAGCCAGCTCACGCAGTTAAGAAGAAATTTTCCTTAGAGACAGATAATTTCATAATTAGCCACTACAGGATTTCTGGTGGCTTCCAGCTATTACGGGGGGAAAAGATATTTCACCAGCCTGACTCATTGGCCTCAAATAACATCACCATAATTGTGGGGAGGACAGAAGCTCTGATAAAAATACCAAAACCAAACCCAGCCCGCTATTATCAACAATGCCTCCTTTTTCCATTTTTTTGTTTTCTTTCATGTTTTAATTGAGATTATTCTCAATTTATCCACTGAGTTTATGCTTAATAAATTAAACAACATTTTTGTTGGTCAGAACAAGCACTTTCTACATTTACTACCTGGGAGATTTTGAGTTTATCTGTGTGATCAGATGAAACTTCTGCAACAGATTTGCCAAGTCTAATAGTGACCATACATGTGCAAGATCCAATGTCACAGTGACTGATGTTGCCATTACAACACCTGCTGTTTCTTTCTAAAACCTCAAAATCTGCTTTAAACCAACCCAGTCTTTCTTGTGCCAAGAGGCATAACTTATCAAAATATGCAAAAGTTCCTTCTTGAAGGAATACCCATTTCACTTTCATATTGAAATATTGTTTGAGAGACAAGAAGTATCACAAGCAAAAAGAAAATAAAAAAATTCTGGGTTGTATAACAGGTTCTCTAAGACAAACAATACAAAAGTAACACCAACATATTTTTTTTCCTGGAAACAGATTTTAAATAGAACTGGACTCTAACTTTTAATAAATATTTATAAAAGAAAATGACCAGAGAATTCTAATCTTTTTATGAATCAATCTGCTCAGATTTTTCATCACAAAAAAGCCTGAGAAACAGATCAAATGAGAGCATGACTACAAAAGCAACTGACATTTTTCATTAAACCTGCAGAAGACAATATCTACTTTATCTCTGCATACATTTCTATATTAGCTTTTGATTGCTTGATGTTATTCATAATGATTTGCAATTCTAATACTTTGGGGGGGAGGAGAGTCTGTAACTGTTTCAGGGGGTGAAGGGCTGATTCACATGCTATTTATTGTGACTTTGAGTGCACCAAAATATGAAGGACTGATCTTGAACCAGGTACAGCCCTTATACAGCAGAGCTCCTGAAAGCATCACTTAGAGTTTATACCCATCACAGAAATATTCATGGATACCCATCCCAGAATTCATCTCAGAGGGTTTAGAGCACTATTTTAATAATTCAATATTTTTAATAATTTTGTATTGATAAGAGCCCTGGCAGCACATGTGCAGGGCTGGTCAGCTGTTTCCTTGGTCTCCATGGAAATGAGCTCCTCTGGAATCAAATTCCCTTTCAGCTGTGGTGGGGTGGGCAAGGTCTGAGCCAGGCAGCTCCATGCTGAATGGACATGAGAAACCACAGGAAGCTCTCCCATTTCCACATGTAAACTCCCTTCTCACCTCTGATAGAAAATTCTCACTGGCTGATTTCACCATTGTACATGTGCCCTTTTTCCACCTAAAATCTGAACCTGTGTGTCCCAGGGTGTCTTCCTGTCCTGTAAAAACCTGTGGCAGTCACATCTATGCATGGATGATCAACCATACCTGAGCTCACAGCACAAGCCCATGGCTTACAGTGGTTTATCAACTTGCCTGACATTGAGAATAGAAGATCTTTACTTCTGGAGGAATAAATTCACCTTCCTAGTGCCAATACCTGCTGTTGGAATCAGAAAAAAACAACCCTCCATAAGGCATGGGAATGTGAAGTAAATTCTAGTCTAGAGGAATGACAGGATATTGCTAGTGTATAGAATGGAGCCAATGATAGACTATTCTTTATCAACAGAAAGAAGTTGCTTTCAATCCACTTAGATGCAACATTTATCTTTTATACTAAGTAAAGATAATTTTCCTTGGATAGAAGATCTGCAAAACTCATTTGTCTATATTCCTGCACTATGTACACACTGCAATTAAACAATACTCATATGTTCAATATTAGATATTGCAGCAATGAAAACCTACAAAATGTTACTTAATCAAAAGAAGTTTTGTTAGTTTTCATTGACCAGGAGAAAGAGAAACACAAAGTGGGGGAAAAAAAAGAACCAAAAAACCAACCAATAAATTAAAACCGAGCAGAATCACTTTCATCATGCAGGCGAGCAAAGCTTTCAGCACAATTTAGCTATTTTGAGTATCTTTTTAGATCTTGTATAATCTCATTATACAGGAGTATAAACTAGAAACAAAAGCACATGAGCAATAACTAATCAAGACAGTAAACATAAAAAATTTATTGGAGAAATTTATAAGTGTTCGCAAAACTGTAGAGAAGCAAAGCTTCTCTTAACCAAAGAAATGCACAGCTCTAAAGGCATATTGACAACCCTACCTGACTTAATTCCTCATCTCCCAGTCAAAGCTTTAAATTTTTACTCTGAATTTCAAGGGTTGACACTGTATTGAATACAAAGAGCAGCCACCTGACTACAGAAAAGGGGATCCCAGCAGGTTTTGTGGACATCTGTTATCTTCCATGTTTGTGAAGAAAAAGGGGCGGCAATAAGATCTTCTAAAATACAGGCAAAATATGTTTCCCTATAAAGCTCCAGGAATAAAATTATTACAATCACCTGTGATCACATCACATCACAGATTTTGGCTGTGGGCTGTTCTGCAGTTCCTCTGGAGCTCTCTGGCAGCTGGGGCCTGATCTCCACAATTTCCATGGCTGGAGCTGTGCTGGTGTTCCCAGCTGGAGGAAGGCTGGGCTCTCCTGTCTGGCTGCTCCAGGCTGGGGACAGACACCCTAAAGAGAGGGCTCTTCAAACAGTGGTTAAGGCTACTTGGCTTGCAAGGAACTTCTTCATATTTTTGGTTGAAGAAAGACAGAACAGAAAAATCAATAGTGGAATGTGAGAAAGAATCAATCATGGGGGTGCAATGGAGCAGTAAATAAACATGCAGCCTGACAGTCTGCTTGGGGCTATCAAGCTGCAATTCTGAAAGAAGCTTTCAGTGTAGCAGTTCATTTTACTTAAGAAGTGAATAGATCTAAAATCAATGCATCTCTTAAGGAGGTACTTCTACCATTCATTATATATATTTATGTTATTTTACAGACACCTAAAGCAGGAAGGGGAGCACACTCAGCCTGTTCATGCTGCTGCCCTCAGTGCTAAAAGCTATGGATAATGGGGTTTGCAAGCTCTGGGGGCACAAATAAAAATTGAGCTTTCCCCTATAAAACATGATATTTCTTTGTATTCAAATGTGTCCTGTGCATATTATTTCTGAACAAATCCCCAGAGATATAAAATGCTTTCTTGAATAGTTTTCTCCTTGTTTCATTAAGGTCACTTTGACAATTTGTGTCACAGAACTGCAGGGACACCTTCTCCAAGGGATTTTTTTTTCCCCGGGTGAATCAGATTCTGTGGTAAAAAGCTCATTTGTGTCAACCCTTCAAACAGCTTCCAGCAGAACACTGAGAGGAAGAGCACAGACTCTCTGTGTTCACTCTCTGCATTTCCTACCCCAGTTGGCTCCAATACTGAACACCATCATTTAGACCTGTGCAAAAGCTGAGGTTCTTAGCATCATTGTAAAATACTTGATGTTGTTACGACATTAGATAGGGAGTTATTTCTTTGAGGGGAAAAAAAAAAAGACTAAAAGGAAACTTTTGGAAAGAAACAATGTCTCTCTCACTTGGGAACTCCACAGTTACAAGCGATACTCAAAGGCTCTCTGATACCACTGGACTAAAAAATTGCAATCTCCCAGAAGGTGGACACTAGATGGCAATGTTAGATTTTATTTAGTCATGTGGTTGCAGCAATGATCGAGTGGGCTTTTCTAAGGGAGGAAAAACCTATTTTGAGCTATAAAGGAAGAGAGGACTCTTTGATCTGGCTAGGAATCATGATCTGAATCTTCTAATTCATCTATAATCATGGAAAAAGCAGTGGAATACTTTTCCATGAGATACAAAATCTAGGTGACATGGATGTGATCACTAAGTAGACGAATAAAAAGAATATATTGTGGTAAGAGCACAATGTGCAGTAAAACAATAAGAATTTATTACTGTATCGTAAAAACCATTTTATGTTACAGTTTCATTACTTCACAGTAAGAAAGAAAAGAAATGTAAATTTAAAAGTCTTTTACCAAACTCTTCCTTTCTCTCTATTCCAGGTATTGAGACATCTGAGGACACCAAGTTTCCCCAGACATCATGAATCTCAGCTTAAATTTCACTACAGTCTGGAGAAGGGAAAAGCAATATTTGCACCTAACACACACAACTGCAAAGAATAAATATTTTTAGGGCTATTCCTGGGAGAAATGCTGTTAGGAGAGAGTTGAAGGAGAGATAATACAGTTTTATGATATGCAGAAAGCCTAGATTTTTGCCAAGACTGTCTTTTCAAATCTATTTCACAGAGACTATAGGCGTGAGCCTGTCTCCCTACACAGCAGAAAATGTGTGAAATAAGAGGTAATTTCTTTTAGCTTGCCAGTCTACCAGCAGCAACAACCATTTTTTCTTTGTCTTTCTCTCAAATAAGAGCAAGATTCAGACAAAAGTACAGAGATCAGTTCCATTGCCTGGCTTTTTAATCTGCCCTTGCTGCAAAGCACCTTTTTCTTGAAACCTCTTTCCTGTTGAATGTTCAAAAGCTTCTTAAAATTTTATATATATGTCTCTCTACATTAGAAATCCATTCCTACAGTAATGAACAGGCAAATGAATGATATTTTATAAATAAAATCAGCTGATCTAATTGTGCTGCCTCACAGTCAAACACTCCTACTCTGTGCTGAGCAGGGAGTGTTAAACACGAGACCCCTCATGCTCTCTTTGGGAAACATACACCAATCTTGTAGGCAAACAGATTTCAAAAATGTTCCCACTAATTCAGTAATTGCTTTTGCCTATCATCAGATGTGGGGAGAATCCCACTATTTAAAGAACATCTAAACCAAACCCAATAAAAAGCTGTTTTCCTTCAACTGCAGTCATTTTTCTCTTCACTTAGATGAAACCACATAGGCAAGGCATATTTAATGAACCAGCAAATTCAGTCTTGTGACTAAGCAACATCAATGATTATTTGAGTGATTCTGACATCAGAGATAATTTTCTCAGAGAAAAATAAGCTCAAGGTTAAATAATTTCAGAAAGAGGACAGGAGTCCTGATTTAAATATTACAACAAACTTCCCAGCTTTCTTGTCTCGTGGTTTGCTGCTCTCTAATATAAGAATAGCAGTCAAATCCAATCTGTCTGGTGGGATGCTATGCTGCTTCTTTTTAAAAAGGCATGGGGAAAAAAGATTTGGGATGTTAATCTAATTATCTGGTGGGAACACCTTAGGCAGTGTGGTTAAAAAGAGGAGAACACAGGAGGAGTTGAAATACAATTGCACCACTGATCACAGATGTTTTCTACCTCGGCCAAATTAATCTGTCATCCCTCCTTCCAACAGCTCTGTGATGGTTCTGATTTTGACTCATTTCCCTAACTACAACTATAAAAGAAACAGAAAGAGAAGGAAACAAAAATATATACAGTTTTATGATGAAATGGAATTTGTCTGAGATTCAAAAAATGGTGGATGGACACTTTGCATTCAGGGCAACTTGGCTTTGGAAATGCAACTAAGTCACAAAGTTTGTAGACTGCAAGAGTCCCTATATACTGGTTAAAGGGGATAGAGCTGAGAAGTGCATTTCTATTTGCAGTTAGGAGGCATAACTCTCCCATCTGATTATCTGTTGCTTATTCTTGCGCAGAAGGACCTTGAGGTCTCTTTTTCTGTAACTCCCTAAAATCGCCTGAAGCGAAATCCACGAAATCCATGCAACTCAAAGCCTGAATTAGCTTAGATGATCTCTCTAAAATAAAGACAGTAGAGCATACTTCTGTGAGCTGAAGTTCTCCTGAAAATATTAAATTTCACCTTTTGTATAGCTTGAAAGAAAGGATCAAACAATTTCCAAATCTGAATATTTGGATTTTCAGCACCACCTATTGAAGAGCTTATAAAGACTCAAAGGAAGTTTGAGTCTTTATATGAAAGTTTTGGATTTATGTTCTTGAGACTGACATAGTGCGAACAGAAGATCAAGAGGAAAAGAGAAAGGCAATACCCCAAATACCACCTGCTGTTCTTTGGAGAGATCTCTCTGCTCTGGGCAGTCTGCCCAAGAAAGAGCAAAAGATTTTGTCCAAATATAGATTACGTTACACAGCAATTATAGAGCCTTCCTGCTTAAACCAGAGTTTGAGTTTTGCCTCCAAGGCTTATTTTTGACTCGTTTCACTGCAGTTCAAGGACAGCACCACACCATGCACTGGTGGCAGTACATCAAAGGGCATTTTGGTTGCATTTGTGGGAGTCAAGACTCTCAGTTCCTAACACAATCATTCATCTTGGATTCTTCATTAAATCACATTAAGGAAGTCCTGTGAAGGCGACTGGGGTCACAGGGNATCAACATTGCCAGCCAGGCAAGGGAGGGGATTGTCCTGCTCTGCTCTGCTCTGCTCTGCTCTGCAGGGCATCCCAAAGCTTTGAATGCCCGTACCTGAAGTATGGCCATTCAAAGCAGCTGCTAGGCCAGAATTCCTAAAGACCTTATTAGTAACACAACAGTTTGATGAGACCCTTTAAATTCAAGGTCTAACCAGCCATTCAACAGTCTCTTATGAGAAGAGCTCAAATTTTTTCTCCTGATTACTGAGACAGCAGGTTTTTTTGGATAACTGAACTCACAGAACCTGGAGTGATGTGGCAAGAGAGCTGGGGAAGATACTGAAAAGCCAAGCAGGATATTTCTGTAGATGTAATGATCTATTTATGCTGTTTTGTGATATCTGTTCCTCTGGAAATACAAATCTGCAGCTGCCTGTCTTTATAGTAATGCATATTGCATCCTTGTTATGGTATGAGGCACAGCATCAAGCTGAAACACCCACCTAACCCAAACATGAGCTTTGTAGGCACTGAGACTTCAGAATAAAGTATCCAAGTGTACTTAATTAAACACACTGAAAAGTTAAATTGCGCCAGTACTCAGACTTTAGGTATCGGTGCTGTATCACAGCAAATGCTCCCTGAAAACCCTGTGCATAGACAAAGTATGTTTGCAAAAATCTCTGAAGCCCCATGAAAGTGACACAGCTAACAACAGCTTGTGAAGAAGCGGTGTGTTAAGCGCTAATTATTGAAAACATTAGCTTGTGTGCTCCAAGCAAGAGTATTCCAAAGCATTCCATTAAAAATAAAAAGCCAATTCTAAAAATACAGAAAACAAACCAGACATTTGGTAAATCTTCTAGTTTCTAAATTAAAATTGGGTTTCCTGAAAGCACCACATGTGTTCTTATTGACAGTGCTTTCAATGATAAATATTTAGGAGTAGGTCATTAAGTGATGAAGGTGCCTTAGCTAAGGCTAAACTGGATCCTGTTCAGCAGAGCCCAAGGTGGGACAAAAGTTAAAGCTACCGTGTCTGACCACTGCTCTCTTTGCAACACAGCCATGTCCAAGTCATACAGTAGCCCAAAAAAAAAAACCAAAAACCCACAAAAAAACCCCCCGAAAAAACCAAAAAAAACCCCCCACAAAATACCCCCCAAAAAACCAAAAAAACCGCCACAAAAAGCAAAAAAACAAACAAACAAAAAAACCCCCACAAAAAACCCCCAAACCACCTAAACCCCAAAAATCCCTACTTCATTGACCTTCTGAAGCCTTGTCCTACAATTGCTGCAGCTTCTTTAAATGGACCAGTGCAAGGAATCAGGTCTGGAATAGGTGGGGCAGATATAATGCACAGCTCAGAACTGCATGTTTTTCTTTGCATTTTGAGACAGAAATTAATACATTAAATACCAATTGATTATCCAAACCATTTATTCAGGATTAAGGAACATTAAAAAGGTACATCAAGCGTAACCGCTAATCAGCAACAAATTCAAACTTAATAAACTGGTATTTAATTGTATCTTGTTAAATTTAGCAGCTGTCTTAATCATAATTAAAAACATTTCTATGACGCATTTTAAATCATTACCAAAACCTCTTGCCAGTCCATTTCCAAAACAACAACAAAAAATATTATCAGAATTTTCTATTGATTTTTTTCCTTCTCCAAGCTGACGGCAGTAATTTATACACAACTTTGTCTCTGCCTCAGTAACCATGATTAACCCACATCAGCCGGTGCCAGAAAAGCTGCCCAAGGTGACAGCCAAGACAATAAAATATAACTACGCTACCAGCAGCAATAAGATGCTTTGCCTCGCTGCACTGATTTCTTTGGAGCCTCACCTGGCCAGCAGCACTGTAGTGCTACAGTTGTGTGCAGGATTCTGGGCACATGACTCTACAGTGCTCCTCTGGGCTGTGTAAAAATGAAATACTGCAAAATGGGGCATGTAACTCACAGAAGTCAGCTGTAAGGAAAAGGACAAGGACCCTGGATTTACAGATCCTTTCATGCCAGCAATAAAGGATTGCAGGGTTCTGTCAGATTGAGGCAGCAGCATGTTTATAATTGCCCTGTTGTCTTTTCATCAGAGGAGATGAGGAAGAGCTTTTGACATGATGGGCACTCACTGCCCCAAAGCCTGGCTGGTTCCTGTTATCCCTGGAAATGGTCTGAACACTATCCACACACCTACAGGAGAGGGAGGGAGGCAGCTGCTTGTGGCCAAGAGAGAGCTGGTAAGTGAGTCCCTGGAGAGAGTCCACGTACCCCGGCTGTGGCAGCAGATCCTGGACAGACCTGCACATATCTCCTATACTTCCTGCAACTCTGGTGCTAAGGATAAGCAATCTACCCTAAAGTTGTTTGGACACAGATCTACAACTAGATGGACAGCATTTGGTAATACATTTACATTATATCCATGGACAGGAGGAGTGGAGATATGGCACAGCGGGGAAATAGAGAGAGAAAAGGGGATCCCTGCCAGCAATAGCACAAAATATGTGGTTTCCAGAACACTGTGGATGTAGAGCAGCACCATGCCAGAGAGCATAGACATAATATTAACTTTGCTGAAATACACATATACCTGGAAAATGAACCCATGTTGTTCTTTTACTTTGGTTCTGATAGTCCAAATTTTCACTTTTTTTCCATGGAGCTTCATTCCGACAGATGCATAAATGACATATGAGACAATTTTTACCACAGAACTGCTCCAATTGCTCTTACTGTTGGGATAAATCAGTAATTAGAATTGCCTCACAAATCAATTCTCTAATACTTTGACATATTTTCTGGAAAAGGACTGGGAATAATCAGTGGGGCAAGCAATCAGGTGTGTGAATATGGCAAAAATCTGGTGCTACTTGAGTGAATCAATTAATTCAATGGGAACAATAGTTGTAAAGGTATTCTGTTTGTTCTTTGCACCTTTCTACTCAGGCTGTAAGAGTTACAGCCCTTGAGCTTTATTCTCTTACAGTTTAAATGATTTTTTTTAGAGCACTTTTCCTGCTTGCTTTATTGTCGTATACATCTGTCTGTATTAAAGCTCATTTAATACACTAGGGCTCATACTTAAATCTGGAGTTCTTTCAAGTCTCCTTTATTATTTGTTCCACATCCGCTGCTGCTCCAAATTTAGTTTAATAAGCAACTAACTAGTTCACTCTCCCTGTCAGTCATGTATATACATTAGATACTGACTATGTTCAAGGACTACCCCTTTGGGAACCCTGCTTAATACTTCTCTCCAATTTAGAAGAGCCTTTCTGACAAGCAATTGCTTGTTCCAAATTTTTTTTAGCTGTCTTTATCCTCTGTATCCACTCTTATGTCTTTCCTTGACTAGCTGCAGCTTTCAGTTTAAGCAGAAGTCTGTGAAGAGGAACTTTTGCAAAGATTTTCCCAAATCCATAAATTGAGCTGTATACAGTGCACTGTGAAGGTCATTGCCATGTCTTCAAAAGAAGCAGAGAGGAAAGTTGTACTGTCCCTGCAGTGTTGCTTTGGTGGTCATGCTGGCTGGTTCCTCCCAGGTTAATGGAAGATGGGAATGTTTCCTCTTTTTTTCTCTCAAACATGTTGAGAGAGATTCTACTGTAGGCAACATCATATTATCCATGGAGTAACCCCATGGGTTTCAAAGACTTAGTGTTTCCCACACCTTCTCCCTACCACGGATTGTCCAAGTTCAAAACCTGATGTTGTGGATTCTAGCATTTAGCACAGTAACAAACTAATATGCCCCCTAACTGGTTCAGGGAGCAAGACTTTTCTCTAAAAAACCAACAAATGAAACAACCAAGCAAGAGAGGATCTCTAAGATTAATGCAAACCCTATGCATGGCACAAGGGCCTGACAAGCTTAGGATTTGTTGTGCAGAGAAGAGTTCAAGTTGAGAATTTTGCCCTAAGGAACAGCCACTACCCTTAATCTGTGCCTCCAGCAGCATCACTGCAATATGAAGCAGTAGGACTTTTAAGAAGCCTGTATCTATCCAGCCTTCATGACTATTTAAATTCTCTGTCAGGACTCTCTAATGATTTGTAACCAGAACATCTGCCATCTCTTGTTCAGCTGTACATCTTTTGTATGGCCTCAGAGAGCATCCTGGTTCTCTGCAAATGCTGAGCCTAAGTGCACGTGTAAAGATAGTGAAAATTGTTCCCAAAACTACCAAACACTTAACTCACTTGTCTCTCTGGGCATCTTAGTGACATTACAAGAAACCAACCATATATTTGCTACTATTTTGCATGGAATTCAATTAGCATGGAAACAATAATCTAATATAGCCAAGACACCAACATTTGTGAAAGCTTTTTCAGCATTATTTCCCTACATTGAGAGACAATGTAAGCTCTTTCTCCTTGTGTGAAACCATACGAGGATCCTTGGAAAAACAGTATAAATGCATCTGAGAGTGAAGTGGCAGAAGGAAAGAATGAAGACAAAAGTCATCTGGAAGTATCAGAGCAATTCAAGGTGCCCCTTGGTTTGTATTCTGTGGCACAGTCACAGTAATGCTGCTTTAGGCTGAAGAAGAAAGGAAACTGGATACAAGGAGTCTATATCAGGCCATATAATCTGGCCAAGGAAAACCTTCTGGAAGACTAAAAACAGGCACTTTACAAGATAAGGTGCCTTTAATTTAAGTGTTGCATAAAAATCCCTTCCCTTTTTCTCCAGGACACTTCCATACAGAATCCCCTTAAATCCAAGGAATTATTCCTCTTCATTTTGTATTCAGCAGTTGGCAGGAGAGAAAAGATAAATCAATAAGAGTTCTCTATACCATTAAGAGGTTTGCTGCAACATTTACATTAAACCAAAAAGTGAGTCAAATCAAGACTGCCAGTAGAAGGCACATCTGAGCTGTTGGACACGTGGGGAACAGGTCTAATAAAATGAGAAGACAGCATATCATTGGAAAAGGTGAATGAGATCCTCTATCTGCATTTTCCTCTAAATCCCACCTCGAAAAGGATAAATCTTTGCCAAAGATGAAGGAACAATGTGCAGATGTCCATCCAGTGGCCAAGATAAAGGATTAAGCACAGATGTACAGCCTAGGGCTGAAACATCCTCTTTTTTATAATATGTTTTAAAGCAAAAGTTGAAATTTTACAGCTTCTGCTACAGTAAACACCAAATAGTGAATCTGCATTACTGTGGTAATCAAGGCAGTGGGAAGGGTGGGCTGTCAGGCAGCCACTGAACTTTCCAGAATGACTGACTCAGGTTTAGAGTTCTTATCATGCCAGAGGTTCCTGCTGGGAGTTATGAACTGAATGGAAAATGATCACTTTCCAGATGTCACACAAAGACACTAGAAGAATCTCTGCAGAAAGTTCGAGGCTGAAGGAAAATGGCACAAACTCTTCTGAAGCTATTCAGATGTCCCTGTTCCAAATGCTTCAATGAAGTCTCATTTTATGACTTTATATAAGTTTATAGACTTATATAAACTTATAGAAAGTCATAAAATGAGACTTATAAGTCTCATAAAATTATAGACTTATAAGTCTCTAAGTGTAAGTTTCATTTTATGACTTTCTATACTGCTCTTAATTCCAATTTTTATTTTACCCTTACTTTACTTTAGTGGAACATGAGTATACAGATCATTACTAAAAATCCTGCTGAAAGGCCCTAACTAATAGAGAATCCCTACTATGCCATGCATCATAAAGCAGATCATTTTTCCAAAGAAATTAGACTAGAAAAAGGTTAACTTTATTATAGAAACAGGGCTAGGATTTTGCCTCAATCCCACAACTTTTGGAGTACTGACAGACATCAAATCTACTTTGTCTCCTGCGCACTCCCCCACAAAGCCAGTTTTTTTCTAGATTCACCACACTCTTTCATGCATCAACAGAAAATGAGCTCATTCAGTTCCTTCTTTTGTATGATACAAGATAGGGAACCTGAAGAATTTTTGATTTAAAACCCTAAATGAAGTACAAAATAAATTCCTTCATCAAGCTCGTAATTTAAGGTGAAAGGATACTTTCTGTCCTGGTTCAATGTCTATAAGCAATCAGATATTTAGTGGGCTACACCAATAACTACAATTTTAATTTTTCTGAAAAACTGTATTTTTAATTGAAAGAATATATATTTCCTTCATGCAATGCTTTGAATAGATCATATTTATGTTAGTAGCAATAATCAATTTCATTCTATTACTGCAAATGGAACCATTAATATTCAGTAAAAATACACTGCTGGTAAATGTCTATTTATTGAGTTGCTCCCTTGCTATTTTTCAGTCCAATCACTTCTGTACATGCCGTTTATAACCAGGTGTCACATGGCCCATCCTTTGCCCATCATCAGTGCCCTTAAAGTCAATTTCCTATGATCATTCTCTTTTCCTCCTCAGTTCTAAGATCAATCAACACAGGATCATTAGTGATGCAGCATTTTGCCACATCACAGAAACTTTGTGGCACCACAAACATAAGCAGGAGCAATTACTGAAATTTTCTAAGACAGCAGAAGAAAAATTAATCTTTTACAGAATTTTTCCCTATAAATATGGAAAATCGTAAGTTTAAAACACTCATGTGTTTCTTAGTAAGCTTCTTAGCTTGTGTTCAGGAGTAGTTGAAAATGTTGGATATGAATCACTATATCCATCACAGTCTCTCCTTTCTCACATTTGTTAAAGTTTCTTTGAGCTAAACATTTGCTTTTATGAATATGCCACTCACAGACACATCCCTGTGTTAAATATGCCCCTGAACCTGTGACCGTAACATAGAAAATCAATAGAAATTGAACACAATTTTTAAATTTAAACAATTAGAGATTTCCTTTTGACATATCTGATCTTAAGTCAATAGTCTCCATAAGACAAATGGAACACAGAACATCACCAGTACCACAGGGGAGAATTGCCACACTTATGCTTTGGCTCCAAGCATTGCCAAGAAACGTCCTTGCAATTCAAGTGTGAATGTCATTGATAAACAACATAAAAGCCCCATATCATCCATACATCATAAAAAATACACAAATATCATAAAGGCCTCTTTTGCTGGACGGTCCTATTCTCAGTGACTGGCCAAATAACCAACTATAGGTTTACAGAATCACAGAACCACTGGGTTGGAAGAGACCTCCAAGATCATCGTGTCCAACCCAGCCCTAAACGCCTCAACTAAACCACGGCACCAAGGGCCACATCCAGTCTTTTTTTAGACACATCCAGGGATTGTGACTCCACCACTTCCTTGGGCAGACCATTCCAGTCCTTTATCACCCTTTCTATAAAAAACTTTTTCCTAATATCCAATCTATTTTTCGTTTGGTGCAGCTTAAGACTGTGTCCTCTCGTTTTGTCAGCTGCTGCCTGGAGAAATAGACCAACCCCCACCTGACCACAGCCACCTTTCAGAGAGTTGTAGATAGTGGTAATGTCACCCCTGAGGCTCCTTTTCTCCAGGCTGAACAACCCCAGCTCCCTCAGTCATTCCTCACAGGGCTTGTGTTCCAAGCCCCTCACCAGCCTTTTCATATCTGTTTTTGGGAAACAATCAATTGCTCTCAACCTAGGTTGAGAGAGATCTTGTGCACAGATTCATGTAAAGGAAAAAAGGTCAGTTTTCACATGGACTTAAAGCCTGTGCTCTCTGCACCCCTCCCTTCCCTCTCAGCCATACATATACCTCTGACAGATGTATAATCTATTTATTCCTTAAATATGCAGAACGTTTGATTGAATTGTTCGGAATGCTCAGTTGCTATGTGACATTTGCTTTCCCTTCATTCTGTAAGGGAAAGTACAAACAATTCAAGAAGAAAGCAAGATGTAACACAGACCTGGTCTGCTGAATTTATTTATGTCAGACAATAGAAACCACTGTCATAAAAAATCTGGTGATACATCATTCAATAGCATCAGCAGGCCCTAAACTTGAAGGATAGGCTTAAAATACAAATTAATTTACCTCTGATCAAAGTGTAAAGATATGAAGCAGCACCAAAGCATTCATCATTTTCCAATCTAGTCCTGACCTTTTTAACACAGTGCAGCTACGTTACAAATTACAGGCAGGCAGCCAGAGCCACTATCATCACTGCAGGCTCCCCAACAGGCACAGCATGGCATGGCTGCAGGGCACACTGCCCTGCGAAGGGGCTTCAGCCCACCCCAACTCCAGCCTTTGCTGGGGACTAACTGCAAAGAATATGTTGGATTATATGTAAAGTTTTTCCCATCCTGGGCAGGTGAGTTTGGAGCTGTTACTCTGATTCTTCTATGTTTGGGTCCTAAATTTATAAATAAATGAAGCCCCACATTAGATATCCTTCAGATCGTTTGAACATGGAGTGCTTGCAAAACTCACTCTACAGTTGGTGCAAGACTTGTTTAGAAATAATGAATGGAACTGATTTAGTGAGAAGACAGGATCTGAGGAGTCAGGCTGGACTTCCCTGCTTTCCTAACCCATCAGAAATCCCTAAGAGAAACTGCTAATCATCTCTAGTTATGCCATGCCAGACTGCTGTCTCTTTTAGGTACAGAGAAGGAAATGGAATGGAAACACAGAAAATATCACCAAAAGGGAAATTACCTAATTTTAAATAACTGCTTCAGACACAGAGTAGAGAAATGCTCATGAAAGCACTGCTAATAAACATTTACACCAGAAGACAGTAGCAGCCATTGGAGCAAATGGTACCCAATAATCTTGACATGATAAAGCTACAGTAAACAACAGCTGATGACTGAAAAAGTGCCCAGTTGTGACCATACAGACCGGGAATGAATCAGTAACATCTCTCACCCCAGAAAAGACATTAGTGAAAGATGAACATGTATCGAAATGGAAGGAAAATGTTTGTACTTCTTCCAGCTGCTTCCCTGGCAGGTAGCAATCACTGGCCCATTTAGGCCAGATCATTACTCCTAAACTCAGTGACATCTGGTAGAAGAGGAAATTTGAAGCAAACTCGGGAGAGTAGTCTACAAATAAAGCAGTAGATTTTGCATCTTGTTTGTTATCAGCAATGGGCACACTGGCTGCCAGATGCCAGCAATAAGACACAGATGCTGAAAGTGAAAACTTGTCTCCATTTACTCCCTGGAGAATCTCATGAAATCAGCTGTATTCATGGAACATGGACAAACATTCCCTTTTTCCCCAGGCTCCAAAGGATTTAGCACAGTAGGTGACAAAATCTGTGTAACATAAATTGTCAAACAAATTAATAAAAACAAAGAAAGAACTAGAGCTGCACACTAGACATCAAGCCCCTTAAGAAACACACATGTCACAGGGCTATGAAACTCTAATGATGTGAAATTTGTATTACACTTCCAGAAAGCAATCTGTTTAACACAGATGTTTAGGATTTAGGATTTAGGCTGGTTTTTGTAACATCATTGTGCCATATCATATTTCAAACTAGAATGCCCTTTGTGGTGGGACAACTCTGGGTCTCCAGTAAAAATATTTCCCTTTATATCTCACTCATCAGTTGTGGAACAAGCATCCTCCCCTAGAGTTAAGTGATTTAGGAATTGCAGTTGTTATATTGCAAGAAAACATTATCAAGGTTCTTACTTTCACTGCTCTATTTATTTCCATACCACTCTACAGTTTCCCCCTTGCTTCTAGTTTCCTGCTTTCTTCAGATTACATCCTAAATATCAGCTGCCAGCACTCCAACCTCCCTAACAGCCCACCTGTCAGGAAGAAATTGCTGCAGACTCTCAGATTATCACCTCATCCAACACATACCAATATTTTATTTAATATTTTTGTCATCTAGAAATTACTGCAGAATAAATATCTTTACAACTACCTTCCGTTGTTTAACTAAAGCTGTTGACCTGGTCCCAAACAGAATGTTGTCTGAGTTTTCTGTTATGGGGAAAGTTCAGCAAATCCTCTGGAACATTGAAAATTAGATGTATCTCTCTCTTCAGATGAGAAGCAGTAGTAGAGCAGTGAGGCTTTCATACGTGTGACCATAGACAATGTTTCAGCTCATGGGTGCCTAAACTGGTTTTTCACCACTTTGAAATCCTTGTTACCTCAAGCCAGCCTAAAAAGGAGCTACAATCAAGCAATTTATTCCCTGTGTCCTACTCCTGGAAGTGGGTGTTCCATATCTCAGCCACCAGTGAAGGCAAAAATGGAAACTTTGATTCTAGAGAAAAGTTTGAACAATCTGTAGCAATTTCCAGGGGTTCTTATATGAGTGGGAAGAGGAAATCTCTCAACCTTTTCTTTCTCCCCTGTGTGTTAAAACTCACTTTGGTGTGTCCCTAGGAGTGGAACATATGCACATTATCTCAAATGATATAAAATCAATGAAAACCATAGAGTATCCTGAGTAGGAAGGGACACAAGGATGGTTAAATCTAATTCCTGGCCCTGCACAGGACAGCCCCAAAATTACACCATGTGCCCAAGAACCTTGTCCAAAAACTTCTTGAATTCTTTCAGGAAAAAAAAAAAAGATTTATTGGCAGCATTTTGGTGAGGCAGCAGATAGCAAAATAAAAAAAATATTACATTTTAGAATAAAAGTAGAATTTAAATTAGTTTATAAAGAGGAAAAAGTGCTGTCAGTTGAAAGGAGATAAAACATTCATTTGATGTATTATGGGTAATTATAGCCACATTCTGAAAAGAAAACTAGATATATTTTTTTTCCATGATTAGTAACTTAACTGTTCATTTGTTAATAACCTAGAAGCACCTGTTGATGGTTGCATAATTTCATGACTTGAAACACAGTGGAAGGTTAGACTTAACTACATGATAAGCCTCTCATCTGCAGAAAACTTCAAATTTCTTACTTCAAAAAAGTTAGTATTTATCATTTCAGTGGGAAATCTCCACTTTAAGGTTATAATAATGAGCCAAAAGACAGCTTTAAATAGACCCAAGTATATAATTCTAATAAATAATGTATAAATAAAAGTCCACAAAAATTAGGACTTTTTAATTGCCTTGACCTGACATACTCTCACAGAGCAATGCCTCTACCATCACACAGAGATGGGATGAAATTAATTTGCTGCTATACAGATACCATTCTATACTTGAGTTACTATCTGCAGTGGAAGGATTAATGTAACAGCAGTTTGCCAACTATCTGCCACAGTGTGTCAAAAAAGGAAGGAAACACTAGAACTATTTTCTCAGTGTACTCATCTCCCACCTGTGGAGTCAAAATGAAACTTCAACAGTCAAAATATCATAATTCTTATCAAACACAGCATTGAGGAAAGCAGAGACTTCAGGCACATCGTATGAACCCTAATTTACCTTGTTTTATTAAAATGCATGAAGCTGGGCTGAGAATATTTTTAAGAACATAGGAATTGTTCTGCTCCCAGGTGATTTTGCATCTCTGAACTTCAAGAACGTAGAGTTTTTTCAACCCCTTTACCTATACCTACCAAGCCTTTAATCCTAAAACTAAACCATAGGTGGTAATGTTGTGGCTGGAGTAGGTGAAAACCTTTTTTTACCTCTTGTTTTTGCAGGGTTTCTTGTTAGCTCTCTGTATTAAGAATTAGGAGGAGATTCCTCAAAGATAATGAAAACAGCTAACAATTAAATATAAGTTAAATGGATGTGACATTATTAACTTGAGTCTGCAGGCAACAGCAGCCCCCCCAAAAATGGAACTTTTCATTTTATCTAGGATTCTGAAGTGAGGCAACATTAAGTTAAAAAGTTTAACTTTTTCACATTATTTAAATTTGAAGGGAGACAAATTTTAAGGTCACAAGAACTTCAGCAACTTATAAGTTACTATATGGAAGCTGGAACTGTAACTTGTAGAAATCACTGTGACAAAAATAAATACAACACACAGAATTCTGGAATCAGCCTGCTCTGGGCTGTTTGCAAGCCCCGGGGCTGATCCTGACACACAACAAAGCAAGACCTAAACCACTACAGGATAAGAGATCTTAAGTGAAGAAGTGTTGAAAAGCCTGTTTTGAATGGGTAGTTTTAAAAATGCTGACTAGCTGGATTTCCAGTATGATAGAGGTGGAAAAAGAAATCAATTGCTAGGTTAACAAACCCATTTCCCCCTCTGATTTCTTTGATTTAAGATTATTATAATCCAGTTTGTTTTGTGATATGAAATCCAATTTGGTAGCTGTGTCTCAAAGACACATGAATGTAAAAGCAAAGGCTTTTCAAACTGATTTTTATGTGCATATTGGCTATTACTCCATGACCAAGGTCTATAAATCTCTAACTTGAAAGACTAATAGCTCTTATTGATTATAGCTTGATCATGCAAGATAAAGCAAGTGGCAATAATAAATCACCTTTATGGATTATTCGTGTTCATCAAGTGAATGGGATTAAATGTATGTTTGACGTATTTGTTAATGAATCTGATTTTTATGTAAGGATGTTTCTGTGTATAATCTGTTAATGAACTGTCACACAGAAAAGGAAGAAACATTTTCAGTCAGTTTAAACATCAGTCTTCTGTCTCAAGGGCAAACACTGGGAAATACTGGCACATAAATCATCACACCCCAGAAACTGAGTTTTACATTAACTTAATTAAAAGGCTGCATGAAAACATCACTGAAAGTCACTAAATGGAAGCAACTACAGCAGGCAGATTACCTGTATCTACTTTAATTGTGCATACAATTGCTTTTCTGTGATATTCTTAGGAATTAAACTCTTACATGACAATAATTTTATGATTTACCTAGATTATCACCTAGAGTCACCCAGGAGACATTTGTAACTTGACATGAAGAATAGCTCCTCACTGAATTTACCACTTTTGAAAAGTATGCCAAGACATTCAGGACTTTTTCCCCACAAACATAACCACTTTAGCACTTTTCATTGTTCTGTGAAAAAGAGAGAATGAAAACCCCAGAAATAAAAGAGGTACAAAAATTCCTCCTACTTCTAAGCTCTATTAATATTACTCCCAATCCTGGGATAAACTGCATTTGTAATAAAAATTCAAAGGTGATTAGCTGAAATTCTGAATTTTGGTGAAATATAACAGTATTTAAGAAAGCAATCCTAAATCTGCCTTGACAGAAATGCAGTGTTACCCACCTCAGTCTTCCCAAAGTCTCCTCCCATCTGACACTTGTGTCTGGCTTTTCCCTCTCCATCCTTCCTTCCCCGTTTGCTCTTTCCGCTTTTGTTCATCTCCTTTCTTAAGAAAAAGAAATATGGTGGGTTTTGTTTGCCCATGCTTTTATGTGAGCAAACAGAACTTGACTCTTCTTGCCCCATAAAAACCTGCTGTGTACTGCTCAGGAGAAAAAAAAAAAATTAAAGGGCTCAATTATGAGCTGTCTGAAAGAGCTTGTGTGGCAAAGTGATGATGTTTTTTAAACTAATCACCACTGGTCAAAGGAACTTGCAACATTTTCCTATCAGCTTTTACAACATCCAGTGTGTCAGAAATGTTTCTCCCATTCCACCAACAGAGGCAGAGGCACAACCCACCCCAGCAGCTGATGGCTGAATTCACTGCTTCAGCCACACACATTTACTTCTGAACTGCAATTCGCTATTTCATCCACTACTGGAACAAAATCTTGTCTCAAAGAGAGTTGGCTGAGCAATAAGATTATACGATGTCAGGAGGGTATATTTTCATTACATTACAAATTTCAGAAAACAATGACCTTATTATGGTAAGTCATGTTCCCAGAGAACACTTGAGCTGTTCTCTGGGAGGCTTGAAGTTACACAGGCAACAGAGCACAAGTGGGAAGGGCATTCTGAAAAGTAGGAGAAGAGAAAATTTGCCATACCCCCCCCTCACCTGACAATTAAAAACTGGTTTCCATGGAAAATGGAGCGATAAGGTATGTGGATAGTCGCTCATAAAACCAAGCAAACTATAAGGTAAACCATGTCAGTTCTTGATTCCAGCCAGGACCTCTGAGACCATTCAGGAAACTGCTCAGGTCAAAATGTGACTTTGTCAAGACATTGAAAAAGTAAGCTTAAAAACAAAAACATCAGCAGCAAACCCAGATTTTTGGTGTTTATAAAGAACAACACCTTCAGTAACTTTTAACCAATGAAAATCAATTTCCTTTCTAGGCAGCAATGACTGCTGAAACTCTCCATCTCCTGAATCGTTAAAATTCAAAGCAAGTGTGATAGAGCATTGGTAAAAGTCATTAGATAGTCATAGGGAAGAGCTTGCAATCCTGGAATAACAATTAATTCAATTCAATACAGAAATTAGAAGGAAAGATTAGAAACGGCTGAAATTTACCCAGTGAGAACTAATTTATATTTTTAGCAAAATGAATCCCGATAGACAATCAGTAAAGCTTCAATTAAGAATCAAGCTGAAGTTTCCAACTTATTTTTAGAACACAGTGTTAATACACTGCCAATCTTCAGAAAGAAATGTATGTAGTAAACCACTGTAAAAACCTGAAGCACAGCTCTAGGGCTCCAACAAAGAATGGAAAATCTGGCAGAAGTAAACAAATGGACAAGATTACATTATTTAAGAGGTCTGAATAGTTTTTTTTCCCTAAAATATGCGACAGGTAGGCTGTATTACAATATTTAATCCTCACACAAGAATCAGTCATGGTATGTTGGAAGGAATGCATTTGTTCTCAGAGTGGCCATGAAGAGATGGGCCGGTAGCTGATAAGGAGTGACATGGCCAGGCTCCACATGGGCACGGACACAGCGGCCTCTTGCTGCCCCAGCATTGCAGGTTTTGGTTACAGCTCAGTACATGTGCCCACAATGAGCCACTGATTCTCTCAGAAACAAGCACACTGGAAAACTCAAAGTAAGAATTCAAAACAATTTTCCCTCTGGATATCTACCAATAAATTCTCATTATATATCAAGGCTGACATGCGAAGCTTTACAACATTAGAGGTAATCATCTGAACTTTGCTCTCAACAAATCATATAAATAACAACTCTCCACTCATGTTGCAGTCCTCCTCTCCTGTTTTTTTTTCGCTTCATTTGACAACAGAGAACATTCTGATGCTTTTCTTTTTTTCTTCTCAGTGAAAAAGGGCAATGAAAAATGGAAAGTGCATATGCACACCAGCAGATGACAGCCTACTGTGAATTATTTGAGGAAAAAGCTGAAAGCATTTGAATATTGCTGGTATTTTGAAAACCAGAAAGCCACCACTTTGAGCAATGCTAACAAAGCAGTTCCTTATAATATTTTTGTTTTTACAGAGGGTGACATTAACAAATACATTTCTTGCCTCTCCACCCATCACCTTTGCCTAAAGCATCACAACACTGAATTAACAAGCAGCATAACATTATCTGTGGTGTGATAAAAGGTCACTCCTAAAAGCACTCCTTTGCTATGCCTGCAGCCTTCTGGAAAGAGAATAAAACTCCCAAGGAAGGAAGTTGTGTCTCTTTCCACGTCCAAAGATGTGAACAACCCCAGTAGATCTGATAATAAGGACAAATGGAATTTCTAAGAAAAAGACTGCTTGCAGACCCCCACCTCCTGCACACATCATAACATGAACAGGACATTTAAAGAAGGAGTTACATCAGCAGCCTGCAATGTTTAGGTGAAGGGCAATGGATTCAGGTGAGGCTCTTCAAATGACCCTTGAGAAGACATTTGCTTCAACAGATCCATTTATGCAATCACTGCCATGAAGATATGCTGGCCAACTCTTTTCTTATTGCCATAGTTCAGGGAGACACCACACAGGAGAGATGTGTGCAGGAGAGGAGCTCTTCCCCTGGCCCAGCACAGGAAACAGTCAGATAGCAGGAGCCTGGCACAAATGAGATTTCTTGGAGGCAAGAATTATTACGCGAGATGTTAACAAGAAAGACTTTCAGCACACTAGTTTGTGGAACCATTATAAAAGAAACACCTTCAGATTGCTCATTCCTCACATTTTGGCCATTATATCATGAGTCCCCCTGCAGGCCTTTGCCATTTATGTGTGAAGCACAGAGCTATTCCTTTTCAAAATTTCAAAGCCCTAGCCAGATCTTTCATGGTAGTTCCCTTTCAGGACCAGCTATATTCAACCACACCAACTGCTCCATTGCTGCTGCTTTTTCAAGCATAAGTTTCCTGCTGTCACCTTGGAGCACTTGCCTGATGATTGCTGAGCACTTGAGAGGAGAGAAAGGAGGGGAAATACAGCAGTATTCAAAAAAATCCAGAGGCATCTCAGGGAATCTTTACCTAGAGATAAATAAAGGTAGGGATGCAGGAGAGGGGAAAAGATGAAGCCACAAAGACTATAGAGGGTTGAAGTGCAGTAAAGAAAGAGAAAAGGATATATATGGCATGTAGCACAGTGGAAGTTTAAACATTCTCCCCTTCTGAAAATGTTTCTGTGACTTGGAAATAAATCGTCCAGTTCTATCAGCCTAACAATGTCCATCACATCTGCAAAATAACATTGGACCAGAGAGTAGCAAAATGTTTTCGCTTTCTTTTTAAACCAATTTCCTATTACTGATTTCTTCAAAGACTTCAACTTCTTTTTTTATTCTTGAAACTCTCATTAAGCTTGGTGGACTGGTTTCTTGCACTGTAACCATGACAGCTAGACTACCTTTAAAAATGGGGAAACACTGTCAGCACATTAAGCCTCAAGCTACATTTGCTTCACAGTCAGAAATCTGAGAAACTAATAATCCTTCTCTAGCAAATTTTCTAGAAATGAGTGAAAAGTTGCACATATTCTTTGGTGTTAGTAACTCAATGATGAAGGCAGGAGATGAGAATGTCAGCATGGCACTTGTGTAATTGCTAAACACACAATGTAATAAGTGTTGTTAATGATCCTAGCACTTACTGAGTACTGAGCAATATAATATTAAAGCATATTGTACTCATATTGTACTTCTATCCCTATAACTTTTAATATAAATTCCACTAGAAGTCCATTTTCAGCTTTCTTCAATTCCTGTATATCTGAAGACTACATCTCAAGAACTGTGAAATGAAAGGTGCCCAAGACTATACTTGTCCTTAGTATTTCTGGTCTTATACTTTCGGTTTTCCAGTAGTAAAATAGCCGCAGGAATTTTTACCAAGGACTGCGTTGCTAACATATTTCCATCTCTTCTGCATGGCATTGTGCCTTGCATTGGGAAATCTGAGATACCTGGTGATATGGTGTTACCAAGCAGCCTCAGCAGTGACCACAGAACCACAACAGCCCACAAACTACCAGACTCCAAAGCCCATGTTCTGACTGTTTTCATTAGCAAAGACTCACTCTAGGTTAAAGTATGATTCTTTTCTGTCCAAACATTCTATTTGTAGAGAACTTTCAAGCCTCTGTTTACAGCCTTTCAGATTAAAAAGCTTCAAAGAAAAAGAGAAAACTGCAAACAGCACTCTGCAAAAAACAGGGATAGCCTTGATTTCATGTAGAAGTCATGTAGAAAGACACCCATCAGTCACTGCCTGATTTCTCATTGTACACTATTGTTATTTATCAGTAGTTCTTCTGTAACATCAACTTCAGTATTTCATGTGGATTCACAACAAATAAAGACCTGCACAGCAGACAACATTAAAAAAAAAAAAGGCAATAAAATCTATCAACAAAACAGATTTATAAAAGAATGGAGGGTTGTCAAAAAGTATAAAATATCAGGTGGCATTATAAAACCAAACAACAAGATTATCAGCACTGGTTAGAAAAATTTAAGGTTAAGATTATGACAATTAATAAAAAACATTTTGATTTTGGTTTTTTTTACATTGTTTTGTTAATTTTGGATGAAATCTCAGAGATTACTTCAATACATCATAGGTGTTACGGTCCATCTTTTAAAGTTATTAGAAATGCCTCTGCCTGAATTAAGGTGCAAATGAGACCATATGCCAAAGTCAATAGTATGGATTTTATTTGATGGTACATATGAGAGAGTAAAAGAAAGAAATAGAAGAGAGGTGGGGGACAGAAAGAGAGTGACAGAGAAAGATTAAAGGAAATATCACCACTCCATGGATCCCAATGATGCTCCATTGATCCTCCCCAGCCAGTCTCCTTGGTGGTGAGTTTCCCCCAAGAAGCATAGAACACAGTGGGTTATGTGTGCTCAGGGCAGGTGGGAATGCCCAGGTGCCTTCCCCTGTGGGGCAGGGGTGCCATTTGGCACAGTCTTTTGCAGCACACTCTGATCTGTGGCATCACTTTGTGCCACGTGCAAGGCTGTAGTGCATGGCCTCAGGAATGACTCCAGGGGGAACTTCTGGGAGTCTTTGATGGATCCTGACACCCCCTCAGCTGCCCCCCACGTGGATGTCCTGTGGATGTGGCCTATGGGCTTGGGGGTTCCACAGCTGGGTCAGTTTGTGTGAGGGAGGATGTGCGTTCACTGCCTCTGACCAGAGGTTACACCACACACCTGAAACCTCCTCTTCCCTGCTCCGTTTGGCTCCTCTTCCCTGCTCAGTTTGGGGGCAGTCTGTGGACCTGGCCTCTGTGGGTTGTGGGCTCCCCACCCCAATACAGACAGGGATGATTTTCTGCTGCATTTGGCTTTCTTGTGAATGCATTCCTTTTCATCAGCCTTGCTGTCTTCTCCCTAGAACTCAGATGATTGAACAATAGTGTCTCCTTTGTCTCATCTAAGTGCCTTAATCCACAGTCCAAATCCAAAGTTTCATTCAGGCATCTTCAAAGATGGGTGGGTTTCTGTGGTTGTAGCTTCTCTCTGCAGTTTTTGCTTTAATGGGCAAAACTCCTTCATAACAGTGTTTAAGGCATGAACCATTTCAGTCCCTGACAAGAGGTCACAGGAGAAAGGGAAGTGAGTGTTTGCAAGGGAAGACATATGAGATGCCTGAACATGAAAACTATAGAATGCTCCTGTACTTTCGTGCAGAACTGAAATCTTAAGGAAGTGTTGTAATGCAAGTTTTAAAAACTAAAGGGATTTAAGGAATTTTGGTGCTATCTACCTATTCAAGCCCCTCTCAAATTCAATTAAGAAGATTTGCTAGCAGCTGTCTGCTTGGATTTCTGCCTTAGCTGAACTGGAAGCTGGTAGACTTGTGAAAGACAGCAAAAGGCAGCAGCAGACAGCTTGAGCAGGTTCACAGCCTCACCTGTGCCAACTGCAACAGAAGTCCTGCACTGAAATAATGATGAGAAGCCAGAGCAGATGTGAGCGTGCCATCATAAGTGTGCTGAGATCAGTGCTTAATTAGAAGATAAGGAAAATGTATTAGTACAGGAAAAATAATGAGTTCATAAAATAGATCACATTTGAAAAAATAGGAATACTGGGGAGAACACCAAAGGTTACAGAAGGGGCAACTGCAATTCTTGGTTTAACCATATCTAAGTTTAGGATTGTAAAAGTATTTTTGAAGTTTCTTTAGTTAAAATTAAAAACAAAAGGCTTCTGAGAAGTTCAAGATATTTTACTATTCCTGACATATACATTTTGTTTCTGTTCATACTTGGGTAACAATAAAACCATAACCCTGACTGCCATTGTTCAAAATGAAAGCTTTTCACCGGAGAACAGACATTTTCTTCAATTATTTGCCCACCTTTTCACAAAGATACTTGCTTTGGTGTTTACTACCTGCACAGGAGCTTTATAAAAACATGCAGCTCACTGCAGGACTTATGGATGGGATTTCAGTTGTTGCTGTTTGAGATATTCCTTTCCTGTTCTGCCATTTTAGAAAATGTGGGATCATGAGTTTATTGATGGTCATTGCCATATAATCAAGGTAAACACAGTAACTGTTGAATTTGATTTTGTATTCTTGTTTTCTTTTTTTCAATGCGATGCCTGTGAATCTATGAAAACCTCACAGCAAATTTTCTGCATGTCTCTGGGCATGAACCAACCCAAATGGCACTAAGAACTAAAGCAAAACTTGTGACTTAAGTAATTCCTGATTTTCTTCCTCCAGAAGATAGATCACTTGTCCCTTGCATTGTCTGTTATCCACTCTCCTTATCTGAAAGTTCTAGATCAGGAGCAAAGGAGGTTCAGGCTCCCTCCCTCACAGACATTTGTCCAGGCACTTTGCAGAAAGTTGGACTTTTTTAAAGCAAAAGCATGATCATACAAAGTTAATACACCCCTGTCTAAAATTCATTAAATATTTAAACAAGGGATGGAATTATTGATTTTGTTCACAAAATGACACAGATTAATAGGAATTATTAAAGTGCAGCATTTGACTCCTGCCACTGTAGAGTGCTGCTTCAGCAATCAGGATCTGCAAAGTCAAGGAAACACTGAAGAGTCAGGGAACTTAGTAAATATCAATTAGCTAATGACCATTACTAACTATTATAAGTAGTCATTGCTCTTCTATTCCCATAATGGTGGAAGAAGGGCTGGATCTAATAACACTGACAGTTAAATATGTATAATTTGCTAAGCTTTTAAGTATTTTGCTTTTTACTCTTCCATTGAAAATGTTGACAATTCCATAATATTTTGTAAAAGGCTTGAGTATGTTCTTAAAGTTTCTTGGGAAGACAGAAACTTGTCTTTGGTGTAGAACACTAATTAGCTGCATGCTGACTACATCATAAAGAAAAATTGGTGATGTTTTCAGAAACCTAAGGTTTTCTAATCAAGTTTCTAAGGCCCATCTTTTTCCCTTATTTTTGGAAGGAATGGGAGTCATCTGAAAATCACCTACTTGGTAACTTGTGTTGACCCAAGGAGTCATTTTCTGTCATGTGTAATTATACTGGGCTGTCAACACTACTCAAAGTCAGCAAGATTAATATCTTCCAGGAAGGTCTAAGTTTTAAATACAGAGAATTTGTCAGTTAAAAAAAAAAATAAAAATGCATATTTAGAAAGGAAAGCAGAGCTGGGCCATTCCAGGATAGGATTGTAAAAGAAGCTTGAAGTGTGTCCAAAACCCTCTGAATGTCAATGACATTTGGGAAGCTATATCCCTTCTGCCTCCATGGAAATTCCCAGCTTATTAAACATTGGCTACAAGTCAAAATGATCATGGTAAATTACATGTCTTTTGCTTTGATCTTTTTGGTCAATCCAAAGCCCAAAGTGAAGCAAATTATGTGGCTTGGAAACCTGCAATAAGGGAAAACAGAGGACATTTTATCCCTGCAAAGAGACTAGTAAAGCCCTATCTATGTACTTGGCTGTAATCAGAGAGGGGAAATGCAAAGCCGTGATATAAATTATACAGACCAATGCCTTTGGTTACAAAACCAGAAAAATAACCCTTGGATGTTTCCTACGGAGGTGTTGCAACTAGTATGCTGTTTGAGCTTAAATGAAAAGCAAAATCTACTAAACAAAAACTTCGGGCAAACCAAAATCAACTTCCTGCAAACTTGGTCATTTGTGTGTTCTTTGGCTACACAGTTGTAGCCCGTCGACAAAAGGTGAGGCTCAAGAATTTGCTGTCAGAATAAGAACACTGAGAAGCAAACCAGTGCCTCATTATCACACCCACGTAATTATCCACCAGCTTTTCTGGAGCACCTGTTTGCCCTCCTGTAACAGCAAGTAACAGCACAGCTCTGCCCAGAGCTCTCCCAGTGCCCACAAGGGTGAAACAAACTGCTTAAATCCTCACCAGCATTTGAGCTTGTCGCCTTAGAAGAAATAAATTTAATCTTTTCTTACGCCTCTACTCATCCTGCCTATAAACTATGTTAAAATGACAGAATCATAGGAAAAAAAGTCTAATTTCTACCTCTGCACTTCCTGAATTTTGCTTTTCACAATATTAGAGAACTAAAATGACATTAATATTTAACTAGACACTTTCCAACAGAATCGCTAATTGCAGAACGTCTGAAAAATAGTTCAGAAATAGATTAATAATTTGCAGACTAAGAGCAAGATTTTATCTGGCTCATCTATTATTAGCTGTATTTAAAATGCCAGACAACCCACAATGAAACTAAAGATCAACAACAAAAAACCCCCCAACCCCCAGCACTGCCTCAACATTCTGCCTCCAAACCTAAGCTATGGGTTTCTATATTTCAGGATCTGTCACATTAAAAAATTTGGCAAGTGCTTCACCAATACTTCATTCAAATACACTTACCATGCTTGAAAATATTTATTTTGTGATTACCTAGAATTTACATCAGGGCTTAAGAATGCAAATGTTTTATTCATGTTGCTCTCAAGGTATGTTCAGATAAATAAAATGGTATATTTGTAACCTCCCATGCTCAGTCTTTTGGAAAGTTTGCTTTTTAGGAAGCAGTAGTGTGGGAGACTGGGAGGGTGATGGCAGCACTCGGGGGGCTCGATGTTCCTGTATCTTGGGCACAGAGATCTCCAGTCAGGGTTCAGGTACAGTCAGCCAGTTACCTCAAGGCATGGGTTTGTGTAGCTCTGGGAATACATAGAATCTTTGCTTTACCAATCTGTAGGAAAAAAAATGATCAGTCATAGAAGGTAGGACTTCTGTGCCAGCTTGAACATTTTTTTAAAAGGAGGAGAGTTTCATAGCTTGTCTGAGGCCAGCCTGCCTGCTGAACCTTCTCTGACTGTCTGTTCAGCATTGTTTGTATTTAAACAGAACAAAATACCTTGTCAGCACAGCACTGACTGCATGGCTCAGGGGTGGCTGGTAACAGTGGAAACTTAGAGAGGACTTTGGTGAAAGTTTCCTTAAAATACAGAATTCAGCCTAAGATGGATGAGCTCTCTGTAAAACTCACCTGGTGAGTTTTACCCCAGGTCAGAAAAACCTCATTAGTGAAGGTGGCCAGCACTCACAGGCAGTCACTGGTGTTCATCCAGTCACTCTGTAATCACTGGGGCTTTGCACATTCCCACACAGGAAGTGCATTTACATTCCACTGACAGTCAGGCCAGGAATCAGATATCCAGCTTAACTATGAAGCTATCTCACTTCACAGGCAGCACGTACTTTTTCAACAATGCAAACAGAAGATTAATGAAGATGAGTGTTAGGGTGAATCAGGGTCCTGACCCAACAGACTGTCTCTGCTTCTGTCTCTGCTTTTTCACTCAGATCATTAAGCAGGGCAGGGGGCATCTCGTGAGCAGCATTTTCTAATCTAACATTTTGGAGTTCTTCGAGACTACGGGACTTGAAGTATTAGCTCTAAACCCAATGCTGGGAAACCTTTAAATGGAAAGTTCACCAAGCAATGCAAAACTCAGTGAACATTGCAGTTGCCTGAAACAGTTCATACTCTGAAATTACATAAGTGATCTGAATTGAGTGAGAACCACAACCCTTGGGAGCAATTTCCAGCAGTGCTAATGAAAGCACAATGAGTTCTTTATATCCAGAAACTGTCAGTGTTTTCAATAGTATTTGGAGCACATCTTAATGCTGACTCACAGATGCCAAGTATATTATATCACATCACCTTTCAGTGGTTCTGTTTACTCAGCTATAAAGTTCAGCATCTGGTTCCCTTTGGGGAGTTTATTTATATAGAACACCTACTTATATTCTACACACACAGAGATTAACTGTAAAGACACAAAGGATTGGTGACTAAGGAAGGGCAGTATTAATGTGGATACATCCAGCTATACATACATAGGACCAGGGGAGAAAAGAGATACAGCCAGGTTGAACGGATTACTAAACAACTGTTTCAAGTTATGAATTTTGGGAGCCAGAATACTTCAGTTGTTAAATTATTCATGACAGGCAGAGAGTAGATACATCAGTTACACCTTAAATCAGTCAGAAGTTTTTAAGATAGACTTCCAAGTTTGCTGAATAGTTTTATCGGAGATGTACTTGAAATACTCTGGTATTAGCACACACTTGAAAATGTGCAGCAAGTGATCTAACACGAAAAGCAAGGCAGTGCTATATTTCTGATTCTCAAGGAAGAATCATTTTCACAAAAAGACCTTTTTTAACAGGCAGCAATGTTACTCAAGCACAAATCCCAGTGGGTAGGAAGCACTGTTTTGTTTTCTTCATCTCTGTGTCTTGAAAATGAGGCAAGTTTTGGTTCAATTATTACCTTTTGTAATCCTTCATTTTCCTATGCTCAAAACCTTCTGAGAATTTGTATTTGTCTTGGTTTGAAAGACAGGTATCTGCCAAGAAAAGCAAGAACCTCCCTTGGAATGGAGAATATGACTGACTCCCTCCAAATTAGTATAGCTTTGGAATTAAGGGCTTTCAGGCAAAAATACAAGAAAAAGAATAACCGTTCTTTACTAGTGTGTATAAGAAGGCAAACAACAACAAACAAGAACAGAAAACCTGATGAACAGTCTCTTCCTGCCCTTTAAGCCCCTTCCCCTTTGGTGCAGTTCCAGGCACGGCCGCCAGGGGCGCTGGTGGCTCCCGGCTGGGCGGAGCAGGTGTGATGATTCCCCCGCGGCTGCAGGGGGCGCTGTGGCGCGGGCTCGGCCCTGTCTGCCCGTGAGTAATGGCGGGTGGGAAAAGGGGCAGCCCCAGGGGCAGCCGGGCCCGGGCCCTCTCCGCACAGTAAAAGGAGCTGTAGCAGAAAACCTCAGAGTAGCAAGTGGGGAAGGCAGGAATGAGCAAAAGTCCCAGAGTGGTACCTGAGATGTATCAGATTTTTGCAAGTTTTGTTCTCTATTTCTTACCAAGATTCATCCTGTGTCTTTAGCTTGTGGATTAATATTCGCTAGCTTCTATATTGCTTACAATGTATCTTATTCTTGCCCAAGTATGCCTAGGCACAATGCTTTTAACCCTTACAGTCTGCCTCGCCAAGAGGTACCTCATACTAGAGAAGTGCAGCCAGATGCCCTCTGCTCCTGAGCCTGGTAACTTTTGTCTCTCTTGAGTACTCTGTTGTTACTGTTTCCAGCAAATCCTGGGACAAAATTGCGTGAGGGAAAACAAAAGATGAACAAAACATCAGGAAAGATCCTAACCTCCAACAGTATTTAATATTAGATTTTGGTAGGGACTATTGGACTTGCAGGCCAGTGTTTCATCCCACAGGGATTCCATCCTTTGGTCCATGTTGCAAAAGCCTCTGTTTTTGTTGCCTTTTTCTGACATTCTTGCAAACTGAGTGCTGCAAATGCCAGCTCTCAGGTCAAGCTTCATTTCGTTCTCTCTCCCACCGAAGTTATGCTCGAGAGAGTGGAGATGATGTGCTTTGCATATATTTGTAACTGGGAGTCTGCTGATTTCAACTGTGCACCTTGGAACAGACTTAGGGGTTCCTCCCCCCTGTAGCAGCTGTGTTGTGGATATTTCAGACATTTGCCACCAGAGGGAGATGACAAAATTCCACAAATGAAAAAAGACAGGAATTGACTAAGACAGCTAAAGCTTTTCTCCCTGCCTCTAAATGGCTGGAAACCAACTACATTTCACAGTACAAACTAAGCTCAATGTGCATGCCATATCTGATGAACAGTTAAACTTAATTTACTATTTTTCTTCCTTCAGTAGAGCAAGAAGGGAAAAAAAGGGATTTTACTATTACAGAATTTTTTAACCATTAACATCCATTCCTTGATCATTTTGTAAAACTAATGCTCCCAGATCCTGAAGTTCAAGGGTTAGTGCAGTGTGGCCTCCCATGCCCACTCGAGCCCTGTGTGGTTTAGCCACAGATATAATGGACATTTCTGGTACGATTTGCAGTTTCAAGCCAAACACATTTTTAGGATCCAGACGTTTGGGGCAGGGTGAAATACTGGACTGTGCAGTGCTTTATGTGGCTTTGACTTCTGCAGAGAGACAGATGGTCAGACTGAGGGAATAATTCATCCATTCTGGTTTGCAATTGCTATAATTTTATAAGCAAGCCCAGTTTTTAACAGAGTCACTCTTTTAATTAGAACAATTAGCTCCACTAAACCTTTTTTAGTCTGATCAAGTTACAAGAAAAAAACAATCAATGTGGTAGTTTCCTGATCAGTAACAGCCATAAAAACAGAGAACAATAAAAGGGATAGTTCACATCCCCTGAAACAACACAACAAAAAGTCTGTAATCAAGAACTTTTTCTCGGGTTTTATGACCTGTTTTTTAGCTCACTGTTAACGGAACTTTTCCCAGAATGCTTTCTGGCAAGCAAGAGTGAACAGAAGTGAACAGGATTTCTTATCTCCCACTGTTTCATTTCTGAATTGTTTCTTTTCCTACAAGGGATGCACAACTGAAAATCTCTCCACTTACATTATTGACCAAAAATGCTTTGCCACCAGTTTTCTTCTTGAGCATATAGATAAAAAAATGCATGCTACTATCAGAAAGGCAGTGCTCTGTTTTGAAGGCCCTGCTATCACACAGGGTTCTTACCGCCTAGATCCCCGATCCTATTTTGTATTCACTTGAAAATTTCCTCTCTCTAAATGTCAGGAACCCAATCACTTTATGAGCTGGGGTTTGCCTTTTAGAGTTACACCAGATTCTCAAGTCGTAAGAAAAAGTTTTGGGCTATTCAGGTGTGCTCTGACATAGACATGAAATTCATGCCATATTTGGATTGTTATTTTGTGCTCTAGAAATACTGGGGAAAGACAAAACAAGGCATACCAAAAAACCCAAACCAAAACCCAAAAGGATGATGAATCTTCCAAAGGACTGTTCTGTACAAGAAGCTGTGACTTCATTTATTCTATGCTTACAAGTCCCTAAACAGTTTCCAGTTATTTTCTCTTGGTAAAACACTGTGAATGGTTATTACAAGAGAACCTAGTATTTCCCTACTTCTTTCTACATTGAAACAGAAGGAATTTGATTTCACTGAAGGCAAAAAGTTACCTACCATTTGCAGTTTTATTTTCCTCCCTAGACTCACATGGTTGTTTCAGTGGAGGAAAATGAACGAGAAAACTTTTTTCTATGAGTGGGTTAATTCCACTCCCATTGCAGGTCTCGCTTGACAGAGAAGCACCTCAGTATCCATGACTAGTCCAGAGGTGAAGGGAGGAGGAGTGCTGAAGTCCCACCTCTGTCTCACCCAGCCTGTTCTCAGGGGATGCCCCAGGTCCCCACATTGTCCCTGGGCACAGCTGCAGCAGAGACAACTGGGAGCACAGGCTCACCTCCTGCTCCAGGGCTGCATTTCTAATCAAATGCTGTTCACCATCAGCCAGCAGAAGATTTCCAACGACACCCTCTATTATGCACAATGGCTACCATTAAAATACTGCTTGCTAAGAAGTGGACTGTTAATCATTACTTCATTAATGCATTTTTTACTGTATAAGATAAAATTATGGATACTGGGATAAAAGAGGGAACATGATTGAGTGTTTAAATAAATCCACGATGGTATGTTTCAAGGAAAGACTGAATTCTCTTAATGACTTGCAACTCCATGCTGTGCATAGGGAATAAACTGTAAATTTGAGAACAACTATATAGTAACTGAGATGAAAAACCTTGAACTTTTTTATCTCTACAGCCAGACATGTAATGATAGACTTAATCTACCTTTTGATTAAGTCTGACCTTGAAGCCTGCCTTAGGAACACTGCAAGTCATTCTTGAGTAAGCTGAGATTGCAATTAAAAATAATAGAGCAAAGTTTTATTGCTTGTATTGCAAAACATTTTCTCAAACAATTCAAATATTTGCTTAAAAATTAACTGCATTTTTGCTATTTGTTACATCAACTAGTTAGTTATCACATCACATTCACTGAATTACCAATTGTTCATTTTCAGCAGTTAAATTTGAATTCATGATCAGAATTCTCATTAAACTGTCTTCCACATCAGACAGCACATTAAAAATTACACAGCAGGAGGAATGAGGCTCTCATGGGCTCATAGCAGACATGCTTTGGACACAGCTCTCCCTTTGCAGCACAGGGTTGGGGAAATATGATTCAGAAACTCCACAGTATAAAATATATTATTTTATAGTTTCAAGTAACTGTATATTTTCTGTTGCATTTGTAAACCTCCTAAATCTTAACCTGTATGAAAGACTTTAATCTGTCCCTGTAAACCAGGATTTATGGAGCAAGATGATAATATTTAAGCAGAAGATTTTAAAACAAGTGCAAGACATTGACAGGTGGTAAATAGTTATGTATATAATATTAAGCACAGTACAATTACTAAATCAAATAAAGACGGCATATTAGGATATGGATCTAATTTAAATAAGTTTATGTTTCAAGCAACACTTTGCAGTTTAACTTTAAAGATACACTGATGAGACAGCAGTAATAGAAACCAAAACCATTTTTGTTGAGACAGCTTATGTTTGCAGGATTTTTTGTTTATTGATTTCTCAACATCTTCTGCCCCACTTCAGGATGATGAAACTATTTCACCTTCTGATACCAACCCAGTGAGTCCTAAAGTAACTCAGGAGACAATCTCTGCCCTAACCCCCCTCCCTTTTTCAAGGAGACAAAACTGGAAAGAAAAAGTGTTTTGGCAAGGTGTTAGTGAAACAGCTTGAGGCAGTGGCGGCTGTTCAACAGAACACAGTCAAATTCATGTCTGCTCCCTGCCAAATATACAGGAAGAATAAAGAAAACAAATAGGACAGAACAAATTAGTTGATAGAAACAAATAGACCTACCCCAGTCCTCTAAACAGTCTTTAGCTTCCCTTGGCAGTGTTTTGCAAATTAAATATAGAGGACTTGAGCAAGCAGGGTAAGAAGCAACATCACCCTCCTCATCAACATTGGTGGGGAGAGGGGAGCTCTGAGCAAAGGTTTCATTTGGATGTTCTCAACACACGAACAAATCCATAGGAGAAATACTGAGTAGGCTAGAGTAAGTTTATTATCAATTATGAATCATTTAAGTTGCTTGTTAGCATGCGCACTGAAAGTATAACCCCTCCCAAAACATAAACTAAAAGAATTTAAAAATGTTAAATGCAATTACCAGCTCTATAAATTGCCCAAAGCTTAAAAAGATATCTAGTATTGACTATAGCTGAAAGTTGGCAGATTTTAAATTTAAATATCCAACATCAGTGGCAAATTAAAGCTAATCCAGGAAGCAATTTAAGACAAACATAAAGACCTACAATTTCTAAAAAGAAAATGGATGTCGAGGACCAAATTATTAAAAGTTAATCTCATCTCAGAAGTTTAAATTCATGTAGCTTAAAGCTTCATATCCCTGATATACAGAAAGAACTACAATATTCTTGTAATAAAACTTGTTTTGGTATAAACTCTGACAGAACTTTAAGCATGGCCTACAAATTTAGCTCACTGTAGAATCTGAGGAGTGTGACCTTCATTTCATTGGCCTTCCACAGAATAATATAGAAGGAAAACCCCAACACTATCACAGACATGAAAATTGCTCCATATTTATGGAGCCCTCAGGGGTCCCCATCAGACTGTAACTAAAACCCAAAACCAAAAGTGGGGTACTGCTGTGCATACCATAGTCATAGACCGAGTGTATTAACAAGCTATCTACAAACTCTAGAGAACTACCAGGAATTTGATGTCAGAATAAAACTGAATTCCCAGAGAAAGCAACAACCACACTACAGGTGAAAGAACAGGAACAGAAGCCAAGGATCCGAAATTTCAAAGCAGTGCTTTGTTAAAGACAGTTTACTTTCAGATTCACTTAAAGTTGAATACAGCTGCTAATATAATTTGTAAGCTTAAAAATTCCAATAATATCCTATCAAGTTGTCCTGGCTAAAGTGCAGCTCTGAATCTTCCTGCAATTTGGAAAGTCTCTAAAGAGTGATTATGTATTCCTGCCTATTTTTTCTTTTTGATTTGAATGAGCCTTTATATACACACAAAAGCCAGCATGTGTTGTTTTGTTTTTGGTTGTTTTTTTTTTTTTTTAATAACAGCAACTGTGATAGCTACAAATGCAGTCTTTTGCCAATAAGTCAATTTAAATCATTGCTTAAATAAAGATTAATTGTTTGGTTTCATTTAACTTTGCACGTTCTGAAATTAACTGCCCTGCCTCCTTCAAGGAGTTGATTTACATCAATTTTTACTGATGCCTGCTGAGGAGAATTCATCATCCCTGTAACAGAATTGCCAATGCTGTCAAACATCATCTTTTCATTCTGCAAACATAGAAGAGCACAAAGAGTAACTCGGCTTGAGAAACAATTCTCCAGGACTCTCTGCAAATGTCTGGTTTGACAAGACACAATTTGTGCCTGAAGGAGCAGAGGGCAAGTAAATTTCAATCCAATACTTTTAAAACAGCAGTTGAAGAAAGTAGAGTGTTACTTCACATTTTTATGAAAAAAACCCCCCAAACTTAAAAACCAACAAACTCACCTAGAAAAGAAAGAAGATCTAACTCCAAACCAAAAGTATGTTTCACAAACTAATCAGAATAAAAGTAAATCTTCCACTGACTTCTAGGTTTGCTTTGTTACTGGTTTTCCCCCTTTAAAGGGTGGCAGCAAAGGCAGGTATCTTCTTTCTAAAACCATTTCCATTCAACTGTCTCTATTCTAACCAAAAAATTGCACTACTATAGATCAATCAATCATATTGTGCTCAAATCTGGACAGAAGGCAGTTTCTAACATCAAGATACAATTTCTATGTGCTGTGAGTTTCTTTGTAGAAATAGCGCATGTAGAGCTTAAAAAATTCTTCTCTGCAATGTTAAAAAACATTGCCCTCATTTTAGAGGAAGCTCAAAAGTGAACAAATGACTTGTTCAAGTAAAGCAAAGTTTTGGAAAGAGTCCAATAGACCAGGTTCTTGTCTCCTCTTATAGTAATGTACAAGTATGTACAAGTAATGTACTCCTCTAATAGTAATAGACAAGTCTCCTCTTTGGAGACTTGTCAAATGGAAGAAAAAAATCTTCATAGCTCTGAAAACATGGACCTTATCAGAGACTGAGTGAAAAGAAGTGTGTGGGAGAATCACAGATGCAATGAAAGTCAGCAAGAACAGGCTAGAGCCATAGTCCTGGCCAACTAAATTTACAATTTCATATGTGGATGTATGATAGTGTGTGTCCTATGCATATGGCTCCCGAATCAGTGGCATTTAAAAAGCAATAACCATGTTTTATGTGTGGGAGAGTCTACAATCAGGGGAGATACTCCCTGGAAGGAAACAAAGTCTAGTGAAAATCTAAGATTTGGAGTCTAACTTTTTTGAGTGGGTTTCAGCATCAAGATGTGATTTTAAGCATGATATCATTTGGAAGGATGTCCCTCAAAGGAGCACAACTCACTGGTTTTGCCTTTTCTTTCAAACCCCAACTCAATTACATGGCAATGAACATGTTAGTTAGCCTGGGAATTTGAAGGGATGAACTACAGAGATTTTTAACTCCACTCCATTAAGACAGAAAAACATCATTACCAAGTATACTTGTTTTTAAATGCTTTGAAAGTAATACTCAAAAATTAACTCTGACAAACTGGAATTCACACTGACTCTCTGAAATTGATATGTCAACACTTTCAAATTACCTCAGTAACTTTTCCAGCTAATCACTAGGGTTAAGAAGGGCAAAGAAGAATAATAATTTTTGCTTTTAGACCCACACATTTAAAACTCTGAGATCCACTGATGTTGTGTTGCAAAATTCAGAAAATCATTAGAGTAGGTTTGACTGTCGTGCAACACTTCACAGTTACTTGTTTTCCTGCTTTTACAATTGCTTAAAGTCAAGCAAATAACATCTATAAAATCCATTCTTGAGATAAGTAGGGGTCAGTGATTCATTTCAGGTCAGACACAAGATGATGGTTGCATGTGTTCATTTTCTCAGTCTCACAGATTGGGGGTACTGTAAGGGTCAAACGATCATGAAAACCACAGTGAGGCTTTATCCCTAAGAGCTCAGCAAATAGAGGCTGCACACACACACACTCTGGAAAAAGTTCTGTCTGTCACTGCTTGCAGCTAAGTCCTTCCATTTTCCTTCAGACTTTGTCACTCCGGTACCCACGCAGCGTATGCAAACAGAAAACCAAATTCCTGTTTGGCTGTGCCTTCATCTATAATGGAAACAAATTGGATGTCTCTCGGAGCAGCAAGTTGTTGACAACAAAGCTTTCACAGTCAGAGACATGACTGCTCAGTAACAAACATATTGATATAAATGCAGGCACTAAAGCAGGTTAGAAGGAGAAATCATTCACCCCTGAAATAACACTTCAGATAAACACTAAAAGCTACCCTAAAGAAATAGAAATATAGAAAGAAGCTTTCTATATTTAAATAACATGCAAGTTCTTCAAAGTCTCATGAAGTCTCACGTAGATTAAACCCAGTGACTATCCATCAATTTCTGATATGCAGCAATTACTTAGATAATAAGGGGGTGAGCAAAAGGACCAATTTCAAAGTGTCATTTAGAACTCAAGCACTCTTTCCCTAGGCAGATAGTGAAGGTGAAATGTTGCTCTCTAGAAATCTCTTTAAGGTCAAACTATTTTGTCCAAATTAACCCCGAGAGTCCATTTCACTGGCATTGCACCAGAACTGAATGCAACTACAGGGTCCAATGAAGCAAACAGAATTATATCAACCTGACTTAAGCAGGCATTATAGAAAGCTGCACACTATTTATATACAGAATGGAGAACTTCATCTTCATATCAGGTATGTGGAGATAATTTATTGTTATAAGAGATATTTTGGTGTTTTTGTTTATTTTTCTTGTTTTTTTCCCCAAAAGTTTAAAAAAAAAATCAATTACAGCCAAAGAAGTCCAAGAGCACAAAACTCTCATGTGAAGCAAACCTGGAGGAGTTTATTCCTCTAAAGCTGCTATGCCATATTCTGTTACTTTTCAAAGAGCTTTAAGTCAGAAATCATTCCACCGACACTTTAAGGAATTCCTTGGCTTTAAGGAATTTAACAGAATGTTATATAGCTTAGAGGCTGAAACTGTAATATTTTATAGATAATTATATTCTTACCATACAGTTCTATCCAAAGAGCTTAAGAAACATAAAAATGCATTATTCCCTAAAAATTGTCAGAATTTTAGAGTGATTTCTATAAAGTTGAATAGAATACTCAATGGAGAGTGTGTGCTAATGGCAGAGAATAGAAAGTTTGGCACTGTTAGCCACTGTGAAATAAACCCACACAATTCCTGAATAAATCTGAATGAGCAGAACACTTTCACACCAGACTGGGGCTTTGCATCATGTGGTCATAGCAATTTTGATTTGGGGTGGAAGGTCCCCAAACCATAATTTTATACTGTCTAACCACAGCCATGTTTTGGTTTCCTGTCTTGCAAATTTGTTTCTGTGTTTTTCTTTAAATGAATTTTATTCACCTGATTTCTCATTGACTGAAAAAGTCTGTGATATTGTTGTTTTCTGGCCTTAACCAAGTAGATCACAACAAGAAATTAATTTCTGGATAGTCCTTTATTTTTCATCATAACCATCAGAAAGATAGGGGAATTGAAACTTGAACAAAATAGTCTTAATTAGTCACATATTTAAGGTAAATTCTTGGTAAACCACCTTGACCCAAAGTTTATGCTTCAGAAGCTAAAGAAATGTGCATAAACAACAGAATAGAAAACGCAATTTTGTGTCTTAGATGTAATAGATAACTCTTATTGAGGTTCCACAATAGTGCTCAGAAATCTCCTCCTCTATCACCAACAAAAGGTGCTGATCACCTACAATATAACTTAAATACAATATAATTTAAAATTCTGAAAATGTAGCTTTAAATATCCTGCCACCAGTTTTCAGGAAAGGGGAAATACTGATAAACACTATATATTCTTGGGACTGTTGAAAGAAATAATTACTACAGTGTGTTTCAGAGGCTCTGGCTGCTGCTCGAGCAGACTGCCCAGACTGCTGGGACAACTCAGAGAAACATACTGTACTTTCCTACTTAGGCATTTTAACAAAGCACTCCTCTGCACTGCTGGGTAAACACCAGGGCTCAGAGCTTTTCTTTGTTAAGTCTTGAAGCAGCATTTCTCAGTTGCAATCGTGAAATACATGTTTGTCCTACACCAAAAGCTCTTTCCAAACACAGCCAAGTGTTTGGGTGTATGTGCATGTACAGTGTTCATGGACATCTGCAGATTCAGCTGAATGTTGAACTAATGAGCATTCCTAAACCAGATGAGCTCTGAAGAAGCAAGTTTACCTATGTAAACTGCAGCAATGTTGAATTCTTATCTCAGCATGAAACAGGGATTGAAACCCCCCCCACCCTTGTCTTAAATTCTAGATTACAGCACCTACAAGCTACAATATCTGTGATCTGTATTATCATTCTTCCCTCTGCTATACCTTTGTGCATAAGGTTAGTGTTTTTGTTGGAAAAGCAACTTCTTGCTACAGAAGTTGAACAAACATTAGCTCTGGAAATTATTGACTTGTAGCTTGTTGTGTAACAGCATCTGTGACACATGAATGAAGAGAGAGAATGTTTGAGAATAGACTGAATGATACTTTTTGTTTGCGTTTGGTTAATTGGAATTTATTAAAAAGATGCATTTTGCTACACTCTGCAGTAAGAAGCCAAGGTGAAATGTGGTCAGTGGACATCATTACTAACAGGAAATGATTTTTATTATCAGAATTTGTTCAGGGAATTTGAAACTGTTTAGAGGCTTAGAAGCCATCTACAGAATGTGCTTTCTTAACCATTCTGCAGGTTACAACTCATATATCTGCAATTTGAAAATCAAGCTTCCTGTCTATGAATAGTGAGCAAACTGCTTCTGCTTCTTACCTGTTAGGATTTTCATCTTAAATAGTTGAAATGTTAAAGGCAAGAAAGTTTGTCAGGGCTAACCAGCTGAACTGGGGATCTTCATTCCTTGGCGTTAAGCTGGTTTTAAGGTAAAGATTTATTTTTCTTAATCCATTTAGTCAATTCCAATTGAATGCAAAAGGGCAGAGTTAAAACCAGTAAGCTGAAACTAGATATGTCCTGAAACCCATGTGAATGTACTCTGGGTGATAAAACTGGAATTTATGAACAATAACCCCCCCCCCCCAAAAAAAAAAANAAAAAAAAAAAAGGCAAACCATACTTAAGCACTTCCCATTTAATCCTCACTTTATCAAGAAATCTAAAGAAGGCTTTTCCAAAACCAATTCTAGGTGCTACCCAGCTAGACAGTATTTAAGGCAAGATATGCAAACCTTTGAGATAACTGCTAACATAACAGAAGTGAGTGATAAAACAGATTCCTTGCTGGCATGAAGAGGGAGAATCACTACGCATTTTCCTTAAGTACTTCAATGCATAGGGAACCATCCTGTCATAACTTTTAAAGATGAAAAGCTCTGGTTGCTTGAATGGGCCTAAAGTGACTACAACACATACTTTGGTCTGAGGCCACCACCCGGGCACAGGCTGGACAACTGCATGTGCCAGGTGCCTCAGGTGTCACCACTGTAAAATGAGAGGATTGTTCACACTGTAAAATGAGAGGATTGTTCATCTGCTCCACGGGGAATTCCATGAGCATGTTGGCCTTCAAAACAGTCAGTCTTTATGCATGCACTAAATGGGGCAAAGGGAAATTTGCATCGTTTCCAGGGTTGCCTGAAATCAAAAAGATGGAAAGAGTCATTGCCTTTGTTTTTTTTTCCCCCCTGCAATAGTGAGAATGGAAGGCATTTAGATCTGTGGTTAACAGTGGGATCCATGTACCCTCCTCATAATTTCCAAAACATGGTAAGGATCAGATCCATGAAAGATGAGATCAAGAAAAAAATTAACTTAAGAGAAACAATTGTCACCATAGGAGAGAATACATAGCATTTTTTGTCTCAATTTCCCTGACTATCCTTAATGCTCTTGAAAATTTTCTCAGATATTGTTGGACAACTGTGGGAACTGGGAGGACCTCAGCCCAAGGAGCGTATTTTGACATTTGCCAAAGTGACTGATTTACTATATTTGTGCACACACCTGAGCAGCAGGGATCCCGCATTCCCTTGGCACACACAGGGTTGTGCTAACAACTGCTTTGCTCCAGGCACTCACATGTCCAGCACACCCACCCTGGGACACGTGGTCACTGCACTGGCTTTGGTGGGCTCTGCTTTGCACCTGCCAGGAAAATCCTAAAATACATTTAGCATTTACAGACGTGGCCTTTGCCTCGTGACAGGCACCCAGCCTGGAGCAGCAGAGGTGCTGGAAACCAGCGATTCGTGGCACAACACGTGGCAGCAGCCACCCGACTTCAGCCTGGGAAGGATTTTGGGACAGTGGAATCCTCACAGCTCTAGAGTTTCACTGTGTTTGAGCACTTCAAGGCAAGAAAACAGGAAGCATGGTTTGAGCTGCTTCTTTTAAGTGATAAGTTGATTAAAACTGGGCTATAGACAGGTTGAAAAACTTGGAAGCCTAAAATAATTCAGGAAGTTTTCTTGGAATACAGAGGCTTATATTTAACACAAAAATATGAGTGCATATGAAAGTGGTTTTATATTATCTCATTTTTTAGACAGTAGAATTGTCCCAGAGAATATATTTTTGGGGAACTGATTGAATACTGACTCCTATGAATTAAATAATAACATTAATAAAAAACAACTTGGTGCTTGACCTACAAACAATTGCAGGCTTCTTGACACTGCTAAAAAGATTCACAGTATTAACCTGCTGAAGTACTTCATTTGGATTTGAAAATAATGACTAAGGTCTTCCTCAAGGCTTGTTATTTTGTGGCATGAGTCCAAATACTTACATGTCTGGGGAGGAAGTGTTAGTAATATTTTAATTAAAAAAAAATCCCAAACAATATATATACCACTGCAGCCTATTTCAAATTTTAACTTTAAAGTTCCATCTTTGTGAATTAAGTCAAATCCTCATGTTCTGTGACAGTAATTTCCTTGGAGGAGGGGACACCATGACTGAGTCTGACCTGTCAAAATTCTTTAAGCAATGTGTAATACTTACCTTAAAAATAAATCAAAACCCACCATTTTCCTTTTCTAAACAAATATGTTTATACTTGTTCCATAAAACTCTACTATTAAAAAGATAGTGAAATATCTGTCCCTACAGAAAGAGTCATTCTGCTGTGACACAGTATCTTGTTTGCCTTTCATCACTGAGAACATTAGTGCAGTTCCTGCTGGGATAAAGATTTATAGTTTCTTAGATTTTTGAAAACAGTTACTTAGGGAGCTGCACTTAGTTTCAGTAAAAGGAAGCCCAGAACATTTTGCAAAATGTGAAATAAAGCTCCATTTTCAACTCTTCAGTTCTGTCTGGAGGAGCTAGAAAGAAGACAACAACTGGAGAACCCTGAAAAGGAAGGAAGCCCTTTCCTAGACATGGAACAATCCACATATTTTATAGTCCCAGCCTTGGCAGTTCCACAGTTAAATACCAGGACAAACAAAAATAAGATTGTAACAAAAGTAATTTCTTACCTCCTTGAAGCATGCACTTGGGAAGAAGAGATCCTGTTTGAAGGGAAAGCTGGATCCACAATCAGCAAGGGCAGGCAAACTTGGTTCAGAGTCACAAGTTGTTGTTTCTGCTTTATTTACTTTATTAGAATGTGAAAGCAAAGTGGAACTGAAGAGAGCTTCCTTAGCTCTTAAGATATAAGAAAAAGAGAATTTTTTTCCCCCTGAGAGGCTCAGCAGAAATAGTTGAGCTAAAGACAAAGCTTAGGATGCTTTGCAAAATTTCCTCTTGTTTATAAAGTGATGTGTTGTGTCTAGGAAGGAAGAAAGGAGGAGTTGAGATGTTTGATATCTTTAACCTCTTTCATATCTATCAGCTACCAAGCAAAGCAAAAGATGCTAAATGGACTAAAGTCCTTATTTGTCACTATAAACGAATCATACCCTGGAATTCCCCGTTCCTTGCAGACACGCTCAGATGATGCTTTACAGTTTCTTCTCTCTGGTTCTTGGCCCAGAACGATGAGATGAGAGGGGAGGATGGAGCTGAGGGCTCCTGGAGGCCCCACAGAAGGACTGGCTGTGCTCTCCCACGTGTCAGCATGCCAGAGAAGGATCACTGAACACGGGGGCTTCAGCAGCAATGTTACACTAAGAACAGCTTTCTTTCTTTTTTGTTTTAAATGATATTACACTGGAGTTTTCTGTCCAAAGCTGGTGGGTGGAAGCAAATACCTCAGGGACTGTTGGCTTCCTCACATTAACTTGTTAATGTCTGCTCTGAGTCCTGAGGAATTTAATTGTTAACAATAGGAACCAGTTAATGCTATAATAACCAAATAAGCTTCTGCTCCCTGACATTAACTAGGCAGAACTATATTAACAGTATTGGATTTAAGGGAAAAAAAAACCCCAACAAATACATTTTACAGTGTGAAAAGCTGAACAAACCTCTCACACTGTTTTGTTTCTTTTCTGAATAAGAACCATAAAACTACAGATTATCCTGAAGTGACCCACAGGGATCATCAAAGTCCAACTTTTATCCCTGCACTGGACACCCCCAAGAATCAGAGCATGTGCCTGAGAGCAATGTCGAAACACTTCCTGAAGAAGACAGAATTAGTCTGGGGAAAAAAAACCCAAACCAAACCCAGAAACCAAACCAACAAACAAACCATTCCCACCCCAAAACAGAAAACCAAACCACCCAACCAAACAAAGCCCCCAACTCCCTCCTTCAAAAAAATCCTGGAGACATTATATTCTATTATTTGATTGCTTGAGGGAAATGAAAAAGAGAGGGCTCTGAAGGAGATTTGGCTCTGGAAAATAGGTGAAGTCTGGAAGATGTGGGAAGAAAAGGAGATTTTTAAAAACCATCAGTCTATCGTAAAGTCTCCTGTCATATAAATATCTCCAAATTAGTGAGTTTCTATAAAAACTTGGAAGTTTTCACCATTTTAAGTTGGTAGGTTGTAAAGTCATTCTTACTGTAGACTATTCAGTTTGATTTTCAAAAGCCAGAAGAAATGATTTTGCTTTACTAATCAAACAAGAGTTCTTTACTGTGATCTCCATCAAAGATCAATGAATGTGTTCACATAAACCCTGGCTGAGTTCTGAGGAGTCTTGTGTGAATGATTTGGATGTGAATAGAGCTGCCTGCTTGGAGCAGCCAATGCAGTTAATCAGATCTGCACACTGAATACTCTGCTATTTGTACTGTGCACAAGAAAGAAAATCCTTTGTAGCAGAGACAGAATTTGTACAGTTTTACCTTCCACTGATTTCTATAAAAGCCACTTACTGACTATGCACAGCTTTAAAAGAGAGTATAGTTTTCACACCCATTGGTCTATAATAGCCAAGCAGTTTTGAGAATCGATGGAACACCAGCAGAGGACTGGAGAGCAAAACTTTGGGGTTTTTTTGGGAATATTTTTACAGTACTATGACAAATAGGACCTTTCAGAACAGCAAGACAGCAGCAGCTGTTTGCATACGCATCAGGATGGATGATTTTAGCAGGCATTAAATTCTCTAGAAATGCAGAAGCATGGCCAAACCTGTAGCACAAATATATAATTACATTTCTATTCCATTTCCTTTGTTCTGCCAGAATCAGGCCACTGAACCATTTAATAAACCAGGTAAAATAAAGATGAATAATTACTGAAGCTCTTTATTTTGAAGAAATGCAATATGGTATCTTCCTGAAAGCTATAGCCTATGAGAATGATTTCAAGATAATTGCTCAAAACTGTAGTAATTTACTGCAGCCTTAGTGAATACACTTGTTTTGCTGCTCCAGGAGCATTCAGAAGACAAAGCCCCACAAACCTTTTCATAGCAAGATAAGAAGAGAGTAGCATTTCCAGGATTTATTTCCTACAGGATCAAAAAATGACTGTTTCTTGCTGATGTCTATCATCTTCTGTTTGCAACTTCATATTTATCTACAAACAGTAGTTGATAAAGTCTCCTAGCAACTCTGCCAAGAAAGGAAACTGCCTCTTCCATCATATAGGAAAATACAGTGATCTTTGCCCCAGAATACATCTGCAGACACACAATTTTTAAAGAGGAAATTGTTAAAATATCAAATGAACGTCCAAATAATGCTATGACAGAAGAAAAATTTTCAGTTAAAATTTTCACTGGGGTATAATGGTTAATTCAAAGAAAAAAAATAGAAAAACAGGCTGAGGGGGGCAGTTTGGTTTGGGTGTGAGGTTTTCTCCCCTTTTTTTTTCTTTTTGCATTCTTATCACGTTGAACATAATTGGAAAGTACCTTTGCTTTAATTGTTCCTCAAAAAAGGTACCTGAGGCTGAGCAGTGACAGTAAATTTGAAGACCATCAATTCTGCTAGCCTCTACAATTTATGCTTTGCAAATCTCTTATGCAAGTATTAATCTACTAAATTGCAGTTCCTGTTGGAATGCCACAGTGCACTCATTACCAGCAATACAGGGAAGATGGCCCAACGGGGAGGTCTGTGATCTAAAAACATCACAGGGGTGATACAGCCTCACATCATCTATAAACAACATCACGCTGCTAGTTCTGTCTCAAGGTATGACTATGACTCTTGTTCAAGTTAGGAACTTACCAGAGTTAATCATTTAATAAATAAAGTAGGTTGAATAAAATCCCGTCTTTAGTATGTATATTTGTGTCATCAGCCCTGAGAGAGATGTGAGCTACAAAGTGATACTTTCTCTGTCATCTGTAGTAGTTACCTACAGACAATCGAAACAGCATTGGACATTACATTGTTACGGGACTTCAGCCTCAGTGCTTGGCTGGAATAGAGCATAAATCCAAAAAGCCCTGGTTAACCCTCTGATCTATCTCTGAAAGTCATCAGCCCCACATCAGAGCATTTACATCTGGCATAAGTTAAAGACTGAAACATCTGATGCTAATTTTAGTCCTACTTGTGACTTTCCGGGTTTTTGTAGGACTCAGAACACTGGTGCTATTCCAGGGTAGAATTCAGATGTGCCATGTTTTACAGAGAGGAAAATATTTAACACAGAAGTTAAGTTGTATCAATCTCACAAACCATGAATTTTTCTTGGGCTACATAGAACAAAAACCCCTTGTGGGCACCATTACAGCTCCAATTCAAATGGCAGAGAAAGATGTGAGATTCTGGCAAGTGTCTACACACACATCATCACTCTCAAAGCAGCTGTTTCCAATAACATGAGCTCTGCCTTATGAAAGTGGATGTTTAGGAGCAAAAGTGCAAACCAATACTCGCTGCAAATGTCTTCTATCATTTTTGACAAAGGGAGAGAATATTTTCTTGTCTCCCTCTCAACACTTTTTTCCCATGTTCTCTTTACAGAACAGGGAAGGATATAATGTCAATTCTAAAGTTAAACCAGTGAGACTAAAGCCATGATGATGCTTCTTTAATTAAAGCATTTCTCACAAGGGCCTTGAGGTGCAGGAGAAAAAAATAATAAGGCACAGGGATTGAATTTTATGCAAGTTCTTCATTGAATTGCAGACATATAAAATCTGATTTAAATCAGTGAAGGAAGGGAGCTTGAGCAACCAATCACGCTCCACTCCTGCATGCTAATGAATACCCTGTAGAGCAGTCTGATATCCAAGAGAAGACTACCAAAATTATATTGCTTTTATTATTTAGAAACATTCCATGCCACAATGTAATGCAATATCAGCTCAGCAGAACAGCTAATGCCTTGGGAAGTAGAGTAGTTATATCACAAGCATCTCAGCAAGTACTTACATAAGCAAGAAGCACAAGACTCTCTGTAAGCCTTTCAGACAGCAAGTCTGTATTTCCTTCTGAGATATTGGCAATTTAACTAAGGCAAATTAAATGGGACCTATCAGTTTAAACTAGATGAAAATCTGAAATCCTGGACCTCTGGCTCTCAGATGTTCAAATGTAATAGCTCTACATCCAACTTGCTCCTGCTAATTAAAGAATTGCTACAAAGAACAAATTGCCAGCAAAGGTTTCTGCATGTCTTTTTTGGCACCACTCTTGCCAGACCAAAATGTGTTTGTTGTTTTTTGGTTTGCTTTTTATTGTTACCACGTCAAACCCAGATTATTAATGTGAGTTTGATCTCAAAGGGAAAAAGGCAAACTCCTTTTGGACTCCATTCAGGGTTTTCTTCTCCATTACCCAAATAGGCACTGGAAATTCAACAGCAGTGCCACTCTTGCAAGTAGTGACAAATAACATCTGCAATGGGAACGGCAGGGAAAATTAGACAGACAGAATGTAATTACTTGCATTGGAATCTGGCCAAGACATTCAAATTAGCAACAGGACAATGAAAAAAATCTTGTAAAAAAATCTGAAGTCAAGGAACACCTGGAGTGCTCTTTTTTGCTAAGCAAATGCAATATCAAAAGCTGGAGGATGGCAGCAGCAGCCAGAAACTTGACAAGACTGACCGTAACACCAGGTGGATACCACTTGTAGGATACACACAGAATGTCTGCCTGGAGGATGTGGCAGACCACCTCTAGCTCTTCCTCAAGAATGAAGGGAATTAAAATCAGCCTCTGGACAAAAGGACTAGAACACATTGGCATATGGCTGGTGGCCTCTGGCTGCAGAAAGTGTAGAGAAAGAAGTTAGAAAAAACTGTCATCAAGGATATAATAATTTGAGCAAGTTTTTCTTGATGTGTTAGGTTTCATTACACTTTCCAGAAGAGATGAAATAACCACAGAAACTGGTTCTGACTTTATTCATTGTGATTAAATGAAATGACATTTATTTTCTTAAGGTTTCACCTGTAAATTAGCTCTGCCAAATCAAAAACTAAGAAAACAGATCCGGTGCTCTGAAAACTAAACATTGCACAGAACTTCTGCTATAACATAAAACCTCCATCTGCACCTATGCTGCTTAAAGAGGAGCTGGCTTTAGAAGAGGACAGAACAATTTTTAATCTTTTTTTTTTTTTTCATATTTCTCCCTGGGAATGGCATATATTTTCACTTTTGCCATAATAGCCATTTCCACCTCAGTGGCACAAGAACAGATATCCTAACTACCTCATCCTATGTTGTATAATGTCTGGGGGAAGAAAAGGCATGTAGAAATTTGGCACATGACAAATATTTCCATTAGATCAGTAGAGTCTTTGATACAGCCAGAACTACATAATGGTCTCTGTTCAAATTAATTAGGGTCTGATTCTAGAATCAGCTTACTCTCTCCCCTTTTTCTACTCCCCCTTCACTGTAAAACCAACAAAAGATGTTTCTCTCAGAGAGAAGTAAAGAAGCTGAAAGGACAGGATGAAATCTGTTGCCCATCCCTGGTTCAGTTTCTGCCTGGTTCTAGGCAGCTGAAAGATGCAGATTGGCACCTGCTGACTTTTCCATGGTGGCCCTTTCCCCTGCCTGCAGCTCCTTTCTGTACAAGGAAGATAACAAGGCTTGTTTGCTGGGGAAAGCAAAAGATAAAAATAACTGGTGTCAGTAACTGGTGTGTAAAAATGTTGTGTTCTCTTTAGATAACTCTTGTGTGAAGAAAATGAAGAGGGAAAATAAAAATCTAAACTCGGGCTTGGATTAACTAGGAGGCAAAAAATGCGGCTTCTAATTGTTTTTGAATCAAAAATATAATGAACCCAAAAGGTTTGGCTTTTAATACATTACCTGGCAGATTTCATCATGGTACATTATTGGGGCTGAGGAAATGCTCCCTCTGTGATGCAATGTGGAGCACCCTCGTGTTGGAACACTGGTTAAATCTCAGTTGATTTAATGACAAAGGTAACTTTGCTGGTGATAGCTTGAAGATTAAAGTTATCTGCAATATTTTGTGGGGATGGATTTGGCTGAAGAAGAGAAGCACAGTCAGTAAGAGAAGTCCCAAAATCTGAATTTGGTGCTTTTGACAAACTGCTGGGCAGCTCTACAGTACCACAGGAATGTAGGAGGAGAAAAGGAAAGGACATAGGCTACAAAAAACCCAAAAAACCCCCCATAACCAATCAAACAAAAAAAAAAGAAAAAAAGAAAAAAAGAAAAAAACCTGCTGAGCTAGGAATTCCAGCAAGAGCCACAATTATAATTTCTAAAATAACCTCCGTTCAAGTAATTTCTGTGAAATTCTGGCTTGAGAGATACTGTGTTATATAATACAGTCTCACCCAAGTGTGTCTGTTATCTAAGCTTATTACTTATGTTTTGTTTACCCACATCTAGATTTCAAGCCATCCAGCTCCCTTAGTTTCAAACAATAACTTTTTGATTCTCTAACCTGTAGGCAAGCCAACATCAGAACAAGCAAACAGCTACAGATCATGGTCTGTTGGTTCTCAGAGAAGCAAGAAAAAATGCAGTAAAACTTTGAAAGGGCTTTGAATATCAGAAGCATCATTAGCAACCCCTGAAGTCCAGACTATTTCTGAGTTATGCAAACATAATGCAACAGAAAGAATGAGAAGAACAGAACAGGCTTGAAGACAGCCTCAAAAATTAGTGCTGCTCAGAGGTTACAGGCAGCATGAAACATGCCCCAGAAAGGTGTGCAAGGAACAGTTTTGTGAGGATGTTTCGGATTTAATGTCGACAGTATAAGAAAAACACTGTTCTGCCATCCTGACGAGACAGCCTGAGTACACCCCAAAGAAATATTCAACACACTTCCTTCTGAGTCAACTGTACTGATAACCCAGCAAACTGGCTTCAAATCATCACAGTCCATATGTTTTCTAATGCCTGGTCATATAAAATGTCACTGATGTTACAAAACTCATTGAACACTTCCTGTTCCTGACCCAGTGAGGTTCCCAGTGAAAAATGGATTAGAGTGGGCGAGTGTGCCATGAGGTCCAGTGAGGCAGGCAGGTTCCACAAACAGGGAAGCAAGAGCTGCATGCCAGCTACCTAATTGTGGAGTTGGTGTCTGCTGGGAAGCCAGCTGCCTTCCCAGCCCTCCAGATGGAAATGAGAATGTTTAAGATTGTAGAAAACGAAGAGTACATGAAAATCAAATTAAATAAACACTCCTTGCACCGCAATTGTGGTCTGTTCTGACTGACCTTTTTTTGGGAAAAGGACTTCAGGGTTTTCCTTTTTCAGCATGAGGTTAAAAAGTTGAGTATAGAAGGTGATGAAGGAAAAAGGAGCAGTTGTCTTTAATCTCCAAGTATACAACCACATATAGCAGCTATGAGGGAAAAGTTCAGAGTTTCCTTTTGAATTATTACAGTTTGCACTTTCCCATGAATCTTTTCAAAATTCTTCCCTTTTGAAAGCTGAAATGACTGCTTGTATTTTCTTCTCTGTTTTCATGCAGACAGTGATGCCAACACATCCTCCTGGTCTTGATCAATGAGAACAAGAGACAGCAGCTCTTTGGAGCCCCAGAAGAGGGTAGGCAATTTCTGACTCACACAACACTTAGATGGTGTCTGAGATAAGATGAGCACTCATCTGAACAAGCTTCCCTATACAGAATATTAGAAGAACATGAAGGGTTGAGTTCCAGCTGGCTCACTGATGCCAATACTATGATATTTATTTCACCAGGGTGTATTTATCCTTAATTACAAAATAAACCATTTTCAACAGTGTCAAATGAATGTAAAATTAAGCCACACCCCCCATTGCTAGTACATGGTTGTGGCCATTAAGCTGAAAATGTCTGTAAAAATCTGATAAGGTCATTGCTGGATTACAAATCCCTGCAACTTCTGTCCATCCAAATCACTATACAGTCCTCCCAAAATGCTGGATTTGACCTCATCAGAGAGTTTACAACGAAATACACACCTTTCTTGGCATGACATCAGTGCCCAAGTAGGATAAGAACTGATTTAGGTAATATCACACAGTAAGTTTAGATTTACATAAAGAAAGATACAAGTTTTATTACACAGAACAAAGGGAGAACAGATAGGATTGAAACAAATCAGAATGTGAAAAAGTAGAAATGGTGGGAATTCTCACCTGTGCCTTTCTTGAGATACAAATACTTTGCAGAGATACAACATGAATTTTTAGGTCTTACAGATGTTTTCCTCCACAAGAAACAGCCCCACCAGATTTTACTGCCAGTAAATGTATCTAGCTGTATATCTCCATATTTGTGCTGGTATTCTTATGAAAGAGTCAAGTGATTTCAAACAGAACAATAATCAGGTAATGAGTATTACAGAGTCAAACCTAAATCCCTTTACCATTAATTCAGCTAGTTAAGTAACTCAGCACCTAATGGAAAAGTGTATTTTTCCAGACTTTCTAAACCTGTAAAGTGCAATGCACAAACAACAAACAGAGATTTAAGAAAAAGATCAGATTCAGAGAAAAAGATTTGGAAGTTACTCTGGTATAAGGAAAAAAAAAGTAACAAACCTAGGAAGACTACTTGATTATGAAAGCAAAATTTGTCCAGCTTTATCCATCAGCACTTTAGGAATTGCCTGTACTGACCATATACTGCTTCTACTCCTGGACTATAATATGTGACAGGGAGGATAGGGGAATCCTGGATTTCTCTCCAGCATATGTTTTAAAATAACAAAGGATGTTGATAAACATGGAATGCCATAGTTCTACATTCCTAGTTACCTCCTCAGGTGGTATTTTCATAAAATCCTAGTTAGAGAGCAACTGTCTTCCAAAATGTAACATGTACAGACAGAGCCAAAGGCCACTCTAATAAAGTCCTTCGTACTACTGTCCATGGATTTTCTTCCCATCAGGAACCCACCCTCTAAGTTCTATTTGTCTTTAGTGTAATGGTAGACATTATTTTTAAATTTTCTAGTGATGCAAAATTTAACGGTTCAGGAAAACCAGAATGAAATTTGCAGAATCATGTATTAAATCTTGTAGATTTCCTCAACCATTGCCCAGGATCTTTGAGTTATGATATAAGTAGATCAAAAGGGTTTTCTAACAACCTGCCTGTTGCTGACTTATGGGTTCTTTCCCCAGAGATTTCTGCCAGTAAAATGAACTTCTACCCAAGTTCACAGATGATGGAAACTAATTTGAATGTGCTTCACAATTGGTGTGAATTAGCGGAGCCCAGCTGACCTCTCTCTAATTTGAGAGCGTCTATCACTACAGATTTGCATTTAGAAATTACTCATCAAGTCAAATTCCAAATACTTTCGTATCCTTTCCAATCACAGAGACCATAAGGAGTATGTGTTCTTTGGCCTTTCAAATGTAATTATTACTCAGAAAAATACTCCAGCTAAATGAATCTCTCTCTCACCACCTTTCATATTTTCTAGTTCTGCTTTACAATGCTTTTGCCTCTATTTTATGTTCCAGAATCCATCTTCTTCTGTTACTAGAACTGAATTTAAAGAAATTATTTTAAAATGTAATGAAATAACTATCAAAATAAAGTTCTCTTTTTCCTTGTGATAGATAGCCGTGTATGTGTTTCAATATCTTAAAGTATCAGGTATGTAGTGGTGACCTTATCCTTTACTCATAAGCAGGGATCTGGCCTTAAGTTTATGTAAATGACATCCCAAACATGAGCACGTAAGTAAAACCAACCAGTGTTTGTTAAAGTGCTTTCTAAACAAACACAGAATTTGCTCCAAATACCAGTAGACCGAAAGAATGGAAATAGTTAAATTTTTCCGGATGCCCACTCCATGATAAAAGATTAAACTGGCTGTCTTGTAGCTAAATTAATTGGTAGGATGTCATTGATGAGTAGATGCCAAGCCCAAGTGCCCAGACATTCTCAGACCTTTAAAGTCCTATAAATGCCTCCTGGAAGGTGTTTAGAAGTCTCAGTCTGTATTGCAGGAGTCGGCCTCCTCCCCTGTCAGTGCACATGCAGCTGGCAGCTGTCCCTGCATCACCTGAGAGCCTCCAGTCCACTTTTCCTTCTTATTCCCTCTGAGGTTATTCAGAATTCCCTTTATTTCCTTTAGCATAATGGGAGTTCCTTTATTTCTCCCCCCCCCAAACTGGTATTTATCAGGAAACCTTTTCTGGCATCCAACACCTCCACAGCATCCTTTCTTTCCGTTTTTATCATATCTATGACCTTAGAATGTCTCCTGTAGTTTTTCCACCTGACGCTGCTGTAGCTACATGCCAGATATCTCCAGGTATAACAGATGGTGCCGGAGCTGTCTGTGCTTTCAGTTCAGAGTCAATCTTTTCAACAGGTTATGACAGTTTATGGGACTATCTGTCTTTCTTTAGGCCTTTTATGCCTTTTCTTTATTGTTTGAAAAACAAACACCACCCTGTGCTTTGCAGCCAGTGAGGGCAGCTGGAACAAGGAAGATGTTTGGGATGGTGCAGGGTTAATTACAGTTTTGATGTGTGAGTAGATGTGAAGTAGTTCATATTACTAGGATTGAGAAGATCTATTTCTTCACACATCTTTGTAAAAGCATCATTTAAAGTGTCTGTTCATTATAATTTCTGGCCTTAAAAGCCTCTGTCATCTCATACTATGGGAGAGAGGGGAGAGGCAGGAACCGAAGTCCTGTTTAGCATCTCTATTGCTTTTTAATGATCTCTTTGGAGTCTTAAATGATCATTTAATATCTTCTGTCATCATTTTTCAGAGTTTCATGCAATCCTAAGCGTCACTGTTGGTTTTCATGGCTTTTAACTCTCTAGCATTTCCAGGCACCAGCAAACTTTCACTCCTGTCTAAGCTGGCAAGGATAATAGTTATATCCATCACAACAGGAATTCAGTGACAATTGACTGAGCTCATCCTAAACATCCTCAATGCAGTTCATTACTTGCAAGTCCATAAAGTCTGCTTTTCCTATGCTCAGTGTGAATCTGCCTCATTTCAGCTCCTTTCAAACCACTGTCTCTTATACTTGGAACACCAAATGCTGCATATTCCAGCCCAGTGACATCAGTGTCTGTAAAAAGCCACTGCCTCTCATTTGGGCCCTTGCTTTACAGCCATCTATCTTGTTTTATACTCAATTAATAGTTTTAATGCCTGCTAAATTCCATTCTTTTTGTGGAACTGAAGAAACAGAAACTATTTTCACTTAATTTTTCAGACAAAAATGATACCATCTCCTTAGCAACCTCTTCTCTTTCACCTGTTTCCCAGGATCTCATTAAAATTTTGTTGTTTTCTCCTGCTCATATTTTTATCTTAGTTAAATGCATCTATGCCTGCTTTCATGTCTCCTCATTAACCTCTAATTTATTATTGTTTTATTTTGCTAGAAGTATCTTGAATGTAGTTTTACATTAACCTATATCTCTTATAAGTTTATTTGTAATTAGGATCAATGCATATGCCCTTTTCTTCTGCTTTTACTTCTTATAATAAGTACCTGGAAAACTATGAGTTGTTTGTTTTTTTCCAGGAATTTCTAACATCTGCTTAGACATTTATAAACTGATTTCCAAGTTCTAGCAAAGCAAAAACCGAATGATGAAAACCCATAGCTCATTTCACAATTCGTATCCTCTAAAAAACTAGAAAACAAACTATTAGAGGTACAAGCAATAGATACTCTGCAAAAATGAAAGACAAAGTGATGTAAATGAGTAAGCGGGTAAGAGGAGATTTTAGCAGCATTCAGAACCCATGTGTAAGTGCCCACAGATACCTGCTTTAAGCCTAGATTCCCCATACTAAGCATCTGAAGACTGTGATGTTAAACATTTCTCTGAGATTTCTTTAGGGTGCACTCTTTGGGTGCCTGTCAGGTGACGTTTCACTGCACAGCCTCAGATTGCTGAGATTACAAATTTGGCAGAACCACGCATTGTCCTGCTGCTTTTTCTAGTTTGGTGGGTTTTTTTTGGTTATTTTTTTTCCCCTCACAGCTTTTTCATATTTAGGGTTGAGAGGGAAGGAAAAAATACACCATGTGGAGGGCTGTTCAATGTGAAATAAATTTGTAACTATTTATTTACACTGGTCATAAGATACTTCCTCATGATATAGAAACAGAGCTTCTGAAAGTAGAAACTCTGCTGAATTTCCTAGTCAGACAATACCTCCCCAATTTAATGGATAAAAGCAAATTGAAGGGGGGAAACTTTCTTCCCTTCCCTTGAAGGAAGCAAAACCTACAACAACACTGGCAAAATCTGAAAATGTAGTTTTGGCCCAAACTGAATGCAAACATAGGTAGAAGAGAAAACCCCCCCATATATATGTGTGTATATATATATATAAAGCTCAAGCCTACTGTTGTCTCTGTTGGGAGGAAGCAATAAAAGCCAACACTCCCTCCTCTGCTCCTATAAATTTAGCACTTGGCTAAATTTATTGAGCAGTTATTTCCAGGAAGTTTCTCCACAATCATTCAGTCTCCTGACTCTCACTACAGTCAGCAGAGCTGGGAGAAGTGTGACCTTCTGACAGAGGATGGCACTGAGGGGAGACAGAAGAAGTAGATGACAAGTGGGCACAGGGCCATTAATTCTCTAGGTGGAATATTTTGCCTTTCAAAGTTTCAGATTAAAAAGTGTGAGTATGGGTAAGGGAGAGGTTTAAAAGGAGGCTCTGGAAGGGAGAGAGAATGGGGCAGGGAAAGCTGCAATATAAGCAATATATAGGTTTGCAGGATCCTTTGTGTGTCCTGAATGGGAAGCTTATCAAAAAGAGTATAAAGCTGTTCTGACAAGATAACACAGTGTTGTGGTATCAGAAAAAAAAGGTAATCTCTTAACAGATCCTCACAAAAGCCTTTTTTTTTTTGTTGTTTTTTTTTTTGGTTACATAAGTGCACTTGGGCATTCATAAAGTGAACATGGCAAACCTCCCAATGAATGGCTTAAAGTCTAAATGATTGGTCTCTGAGCAAACAGAAAATGCTCAAGGAGAAGTTGGTTATGAAAAGCAAAAGCTTTTCAAAGAGCAAGACACTGACAGGCAATTCAATGTCTGTCAGAGTTATCAATACTGTTTTCAGGAAATATTTAACTCTGGTGATTATTCACTTTCTATGTGTGACTCTGGGGCTTTTAGTATTTTTTAACTTCTATTTGTGGCTGGGAAACAGCAAAAACAAGTCATCTGCTCCATCTGATCAGGTTAAATAATGATTAGCATCTTTATTTCATTGAAATAAGACTGTTTTTTGAAACTTACGTGACTTACTGTTTACTTTGGTTTTTATCAGCATATTTTGCTTCATATAACACCACTTCAATATCTTCTAACACTGGATGCAGGGCATGAGGGTCTTATTTGTACAGGCTTGAGAACCCCATTAGGATGAAAAAGCATAATCTCTTATGTTTTAAATATAGTTTAAATCCGTAGTTATCACTGCAGATCTAAAGTGCCAGAATTATTCTGCTGGCTGTAAACTAATTACAAAATCACCAGGGACTCTTGAGGAATTTTTCAAAGAAGTTAAAAAATTAAAAAAAAAAAATCAAGATGCATGCCTCAGAATTTTGAAGCAAGGAGATAAGTTACTTGAACTGAAGGGAAAAGACCTGAAATAGATCCAATGTCCAGGCTCTGCTGTAAAGAAGAATATGTATCACAAGAAATGTTCTCATTCAAAGTTAACCAGGCAAGAAGGAGTTCACAGTTCATGGTAAACTGTTAAAAGAAATTAGAACACATTTTCTTACATAAGAACATAAGGAATGGCCCGTTGAGTAAGATATTACTCAGTGTTGTGTTCTGCTCTGGGCGGTGCTATACAAAAACAGTTTTAAGAGAACAAAGAGGCTTTTCCCTTTTGCACAGTCCCCTGGCCTTGCTGTTCCCTTGCTCCCCATCCCACTGTGGTAGTGCATCTAGAGCACACATTGCTGCAAAGTTCCTTTTAATGAGCAATTAAAAATTTAGTTCTTTTACAGAAGAAATGTGTCCAATTGGTTCTACTACTTGCCGTTAGTGTTCAGCTGTCACCTCAGTGTGTTGTGGCAACAAATTCCATTAAATTCATAAACATCTCAGTAAAACAGTACATCCTTAGTCTTAAACCAACCTCCCACCAGTCCAACCAATCCATGTTTGTTCCAGCACCAAGGGATTTGATGAACACCAGGTTTTCACTCACTTTGATTTTTTTTTTTTTGTTTCTTTATAAGACAATGTCCACATCCTTTCACACTGCCGTTGCCTTTCTTTGTGCTTTTTCTAACTCGATCAAATCTTGAAATGCAGAAAACAAATCTGCCTACAGCTGAGCACACCAAGGTTTCATTTACTCACAGTGTTGCTTCTCTCTTGTTCCCATTTCTCTTCTGACTGAGCATACAATTTTACCACTTTTACAAACCTCCTAATCTGCCTTTTTTATTCTTCCCGCATCCCTGATTTCACTTACATTTATAAGTCTCTTAGTCCTTCCTTTTCCAACTCAAATGTTGTATCTCCCTGAACTCTGTCACATAGAGAAGCCTGACAAGACTCATCCCATTCAACAGCACCTTCATGGACTGCTGTGCCGAGGAACTCTCAGATGCTTCTGCTTTGTCTGTTTGCAATCCAGTATGAATCACAACAGGGCTATCCAGATCTACTCTCAAGCTACTAAAAAAGCCAAAACAAAACAGGTAAATTTAAACTACACGGGAGAAGCCAAAGTGGGGTTTTATTTTCAAGCTCAGAATTTCCCCTTTTGGTGTGTTGGGAGGAAGAAAGAAGAGAAAGCCTTGCTAAAGCCAATTGTGTTTAACAAAAGAGGATATATTTTGAGAAATTTTTTTCCTATAGAGTAAGCATATGATGAATGACCTTAAAAACCTGATGATTTTTTCTCTTGGACTCCATTAAGATTTCCATCTATACCACAGGGAACAGGAAGCAACTTACCTCATATGTCAAATTTTGAGCAGAACTCCCTAATACTTCACAATTATTCCCCAACATGCACCTCTCCCCCCACATAGAAAAGTAATCTTTACTGGGATTTTTTGAGAATTTTGAAGACACTTCTCTCTAAAACACTGTTTCAATTATCTGTACACAAACATTACACTCTTGGCTTTGCCTCTTTCAAACAAGAAAATCAGCGCATTTTTTATTTAAGACTTTGGTCCTTTTCTCACTTGTAGCAAAGGTTTATTTATTTTAAGTCTTGAAGCTGTTCTAGCCAGCTCCCCTCGTGCTGAGAGAAAAGCAGGCTTCATCCATTAGTATCTCTTCAAACCTCTCAGGAGATAATTAGGCATTGCAATTGATTGCAATTTATTAATCAGACAGTCTGCTATAACTTTTTTCTTGTCTTGTTTTTAAACCATAACTTTATAGTTGCAGAAAATGACATGGAAATCTAGCCAGGCTTTCTTAAGTGCAATTCATTCCACATCATTCTTGTTTTCTTTTTATCCCTTATGTCTTGTGAATTATTTTTAATGGATCATGGAAAAGTGTTCAGTTACACTGTTATGGCACACACCAAATTTGTTTCATACAAGAAAACAGACAATATTTTATCCATCCATATAATACCACTGATTTTCTGGCTCCTGCTTTCCTGTAACCTCTACTGCCCTCCTGTATTGTTTATGACTGATAAAAACCCCACAATTCTATCTCAATGTTCATGTCTTACCATTATTTTGGTCACCTACAGCAAGATTGGGTACAATGTTCCAGTTGTTGCCCAGACAAATATATTTTTGTGGAATTAAGCAACAGTCAGCCATACACGATTTCCTGAGGGAAACGCATATTTGGAAACAAACGTATGAAAACATGCTTTAATTTAATTTTGTCCTATTGTGTGTAATGGCACTGCTGAAGGGTTTTCCTGACATGTTTGAGGATACCATGGGGACACAGAAAGCTACAGAACAAAAAGCACGAGTTCTTAACAGCTTAATTCAATGAAGTTCCAGTACTATAGCCAGGCAAGTCAGGATCCCTCACCTTCAGAGTGCTTAGACTCACTGCCTGCCCTTCTGCAATGGGTACAGAGCTGTTACAGAAAAGGCAGAAGAATCTTCCAAAGTTGAGCAGTAATCATTTACTACAAACAGACAACACAGATTGATTTTTAAGATGCACTTCCACAATAGCGATTTCAGCACTTGCAACAGTGGTGTCTTGAGGTATTTATTTTTTTATTTTAATTTTTTGTGGCTTTTGGTGGCTTTTTATTGGTCTTAGGACTTTTTCACAAGTTTGTAAATACACAAAGCATAGCAGAGGTGCCCTGAATCTTCTGCTATCTTTATTTTTGTGATCTGCCTCAATATCAGTTTCATTTCCAAATGTGTCAAACCAAGATGACCAAAACCACTCCCCTCTCTCTTCCTGCAGTACTTAAACTCTTCACAAGATTAAGACATAATATAAAAAAAACCCAGCCATCCTGAAACACTGAACTAGTTTTAAAGCATACCATTGGAATCAAAGGGAACATTGTGCTGGGTTTAGGAGCTTTTAGGACAGGGAGGCTGAAAGGTCTGAGTTTCATTTGTCTGAAGCTGCAATTGTTCCCCCCTTTTACCACAAGGTACACAAACCAGACATTGTTTCTGTAGCACAGAGGTCCTTTCAAATTTGTAATATTAGACCTTTCTCCTGTTTTCATCTGGCTGGCAGATATTACGTATTTCCAGACTACCAGAGGGAGAAAAAATCCCCCTCAGGTATGCCCCTCACTCCCAAATCTCCCTCAAGTACAGCAATAAGAGTTCATTTATTTCCATTTAGCATCTCCCACATGAAAGAACTGTATAGCAATATATAGTTATAGCAATCATGTGCCAGCTTCCTGATCTAATTCTGCTCCTCACAAAACCTTTTCTTTGGGACACTTCTTGAACGAAATGGCTTCTCTATCTCAGCTACGATTTCATAAAAAACCCCAAACAAAACCACACAAAACACCGACCCACCATGTTTTTTGAGTGGACAAAGTTATTCTGATAGAAATTTTGAACAGATATATTGTCTTGACCGTTTAGCAGAATGACATTTTCTAGCCTAAAAGAGATGGAGATCTAGCTACTCATCTCAAAGTCAGCTCTGCACTTGCAGCTTAGATCTACAGCAGAAGTTGCAATGTGAACGTTGATCCCACCTCATCTTTCTCCCCCTCTTCTCCGAGGAATGGATTGAACATGATTACTTCAGTTTTGAGCCATTTTCATGCTTCCCTAGGTTTCTTTTGCCTGGATACCTATGTACATCTGCCCTATATCACTGCAATCAACTTTTACTGCTATAAAGGATTTTTCTTCAAGTTCTTTGCAGATCTAGAAAGAGTAAAAATATTTCATTCAACTAAACACAACAAAAAGTACCTGTGTTAATCACTGGTTTTGATGTGAGTCAATTTTGCTGGAGATTTGTGAAAGATCCAGCTCCACAAGGATGGGCAGTCCTACACATGGCTTGTTACAGGAAAGAAGTGTTTCATCCAGTGTAGCACATTGCTACTCAGTTTTGAGTGGGGCACTCTGTAAATCAGAATCTTTCTCCTTTAAGTCTTCAAGGACTGAATATTGTTCAACTGGGCAGGGAAATTAAGAGAAATGCACCAAGTTCACTTTGACCATAGGACTATAAACTGGTGCTTCACCTTTGTTAACTTTCAGCAAGAACCCTTCTGAAAGTATTTTCACGTGGTTGGTACTATTTCACTGGTCTTTTACCGTCTATAAGTGCATGTCTGTATGCCTCTCTCATCAGTATTTCACACCAGTGGGACTCTCTTACATTACACAATTACATTTTTCTTCTCACGTTGATACCTTGCAAAAACTTATCAGTGCAAACCAAGCAAAGTATGACAGGACCAGGTTATGTGGATAAGAATTGCTACTCAATGCCAAAGAACTCCTACTGGTGTCTTTGTAAAGAATCACAACTAACTGCTGTTTTATAAAAAACATATACCCTTTTATTTCCCCATTATAGACACTATCTCTAAATACAGAAATTCTGGGGAAAAAAGCATTTTAGCACATTAGAATATAATCAGCAACTAGGCATTTGAGCCGAAGTTAGGGAATAATCAACATCCTCATGAGAAATGAGCATTTTCTCTTAATCACAGTGTGCAGCAGCTGACTGTCAAATAGATGTCATTGCTTATTCTGCCAAAGAGAAACCTCTGAGCAGTTTTATTTTTATGGAGTCTCTCGGTCTGAGGAAAGACACGTTTGTGACAGGACACAGACACAGAAGAGAAGCACACTGAGGTGGACATTACACCACTCTTGCCATGGTCATTCTGTCAAATTTTGTATTGTTTTTTTATTCCATGGGATTCTTGAAAGCTGATGTTTGTGAATAATTGTCAAGAATGTGAATATCCTGTACAGAAATGAGAGAGTATCATCTTTTAGAATTTTGTATCAGCTCATTTGGTGCAAGAAACTAAAAATTTCCTTNGTGTATATATATACACACACACACACACACACATATATACACCTCAGATAGGAAGAAACATTGATATATGAAATATTCATATCAAATGTTGCCAATTTAGGTGAAGCACATAAATTCACAAAGATTGCCATTTTCTTACAATCTTCCATATCATTGTATGGGATAGGTTTTAATGTCTATGCAATAATTCCATTCTGATAATGGGAAAACATTATTGAGGGGAATATACCAACTAGATCTTCCTTACATGAAATTAATTGATGAATTTTCCAGCCTCTGTAAAAATAATGGTATCAGAAGGGTACTCAGCAATTGAACTGCTTAAATTGTCTGCCTGCAAGTATCTGCCATCAAGAGTTAGGCAAGTCAGTAATTTAAATGTAGGAACATAGCCCCAGGGAAACAGTGCCAGGAGCAGCAATTACTTTTCCAAAGTTAAAAAAGGTAGAGTCAACACTGCTGAGGTGTCTCAGATGGAATATTTTATGCAGAATCCAGAAGCCAAAACTCATTAACACTGTTTGTCCAGTTAATGTAAGTAACAATTATGGAAATAAGTTTCCCACCCTGGCAAAACTGAGCCACTTTTAAAGTGCTAACTACAATTTTCCTGTTTCTAAAAGCATCATGGATATAGAGCATTCCAGAAGCAGCTCTTATCTAAGGTCTCTCTCATACACTCTTAACTAAGAAAATATTATGATTATGTTCTTACTAGTACAGTTAAATGATTCCAGTTTATATATGAAGCAAGTTCATATCCTACTCATGAAGAATTTTTATTAAACATTTGTAAGCTCAGACAGGTTTTTTTGTTTTCTTTACCTAGCACGGTGGGCAGAAAGGGAATAGCTGGTTCTTCTACATGTTTCCATGGTATAAATAGTGTTTAAAAAAGAATTTACAGTTTAGCAGCTTGGGTAAGATCCTCCAAATCATCTTTAGTAGCCATGCTAAAACGACTTAACCTGAAACATTAACGTTAATCCGAAACCCACAATTTAAAAAATGTATATCTCTCATACTGTTATTTCAAAACTCAGCCAAAGGACTTAAGGCAAAAGCAAAGGAACACACAACAGAAACTGAATTGCAGCCATCAGCATAATGAGAACAAATTGTTGCCATATCCATGCTTGATTCTATCTGCTCCCCTTTCCTGCCCCTCACAGCAAATGACAGTAATTACAGACTAATACTGCTTTTGGACAGTGTATGAAAAAGCAGGGGAGAAAAGGAAAGACTAGAAACATAAAATCTGGCAAAATATTCCATCCATTTGCTAGATTTTTGGCTTTAATAGGACCAGGATCACTCAACTTTTTAAGTATCAAGAACGTGCAATCAAGGTGTTGTGATGACAGTGGCATATCTTTATACCACGAAGAATCTACAAGGGCTCTAGACCTTATGCAAACTCATAGGTGTAAGCTACTGGCAGAATTTGTCTCTTTATATAATGATATCAGATTGTCTATAAAAAAAGTTTAATAAAGGTTTATTTCTCATCTGACTGAAAAAAAAATGGATCTCACATCTTTATGTGCCTGCTTGAAACAAATAACAATGATTGTAGTGAATAATGTCAGCCTGTGGCAGATCTCTTTGATGTTGTCTATGTCTATGCCACTCAAAAACCTTTGTTAGGAGAATGAGTTGTGTTATTATTATTCTCCATTAACATGAAGAAATTATTCAACAACATTAATCATGTGAAATTCTTTGCACTTGACTCCTTTCAGTGCTACAAGATCAAAACCTAATCCTTTCACTGCATCTCAGTTGGAACTTACAATATCTATTTAAGGACAAAGAAAAGCACTGTTGATAACTGTATGACTTGCAAACATATAGCTTTTGTCTTTGCAGTTCTGGAAGAAATGAGTTACTTCATTCTGGATAAACAGATATAGAGTCCAGGCTGTTGAATTTTCTTTTTTTCTCCAGGAGACCATGTACTCCCCCTCTGACAGCAAACAAATAAAAGCTGCAAGATGACACCTGGCCATGAGGATGGGTACATTTTCAACGTACATTGCCAAGAGATGCTGGTTCTTCCCTTTCAGTTTGTTGGCATCAACACCCTGTAAGGACCCCAGAGGCTCTTCAGGCAGTGATCAGGAGTGGTGCAGAACAGATGAGAACATCCTGCACAGGGAGATTCTTGAGAACCCTGATGTCAGACAGTGTCTGCTGCCCTCAAGCCCTGGCTTTGGGGTCCAGCACCTCACAGGGATCAGGGATTTCAGACCACACTTCACTGCCTTTTGCTCAGCTCTCACTCTGTGCTCATCTCTAGCCTTAAAGTGTGAGACAATCTGACACAGGCACTAAAATCCAATCCATTTTCTTGGTTTATCGATCATGTTATACGATTTGTATCATCGCTCTACATTTTCCAGTGTGTGCAAAGCCATAAACACCACTACTAAATAAATGGTGATTTGGTTCTTGCTGTACATTCTTTTCTACCACTTCTGAACACAGCAAAGATTTTGGAAGTGGCAGCACTCGCAGAATATACCTGTGCCATTTTGGTATTTCATGTCATGCCTGCTCCTGAGAGGTTGTTCTCATGTGTGGAGCAGACACCAGGGACTGAGCAACACGCAGTTAGGTCAGTCATGCAGAACTGAAGAGCAGCAGTGCCTACAGAATGATAACTTGTTTGCCACATCAGGACAAAAATCACTGAATGCTATACCAAATGATGCAGATGGTGAACCTATTAAAGTTTATTGCTTGATACCCAGCCAATTTATTCCACCCTGGATGTAAATTGACATGATAATCAAATGCTATAAACAAAATTAGAGTGCACTGTAGTACAGAATGATATACTAAAATTTCAAAGCAGATACCACATAATAGCTACTGCTTCATGATTTCAAAACTTTAGGATAAAAGCTACTTTCTTTGGCACAAATTACTAAAAGTATTACCTAGATACCTTAAAAAGAAAACCAAATCACAAAAATTCAAAATGCTGACATTAGACAGCACAGATTATTTTTATTAGCATGAAACCAGGAGCAGATTTATTTTCTTTGTTTGAAATTTACACAATAAAAGTTCAGGCTTTCCCTGACTAATGTGTTGTCAATGCATAACTGCCTGGTTTGATTTGGCTCAAGACTTGCAAAAGCAATCGATCACTGTGAAATGCCTGACTCTCCAGCTGAATGCACTGCTTACAGAGGGCTGAGCAGATGCTTTAAGGAATAAAATCATGAACATTACCAATTTCTCCTTTCTCCTCACTCCTCAAATAATTTTTTGTGCCCAGAAAGAATGGAAGCTTCATTATAAATATATTTATGACATCTATGAATGACATGTCCTGCCTTATCCTGATTCCTCTTATATTAATCTTTCCACCTGTAGAGCTACTACTGAGATATGTAACATGTCAATGATAAGGCTAAAAACTGAAAGAAAATGCTACTGTAATATTAAGCACAATTTGGCCTAATTCGTATATCTCTTTTCTAGACTGGAAAAATATTCTAGTCAACAGCAATTAACCCACCACTTTATCTGTCACCACCTCCTTTTGAAATTAATCTCTGTAACATTCCGAAGGAAAAATTTTTATGTGCCACAATTAAAATAGAGCTCCATAAAATCACATGTGAAACATCCTGAATTCCTCTGCCAGACCTTGGTGAGACACACTCACAAAGAAACAAACAAAACTGAGAATCTGCTGATGACATCTCTGTGCCTGTGCAGGGATGTACAGAATCGTCAAATGCACCCAAGTTGAGGATGAAAAGTCAGACATTACCCTCAAAATGTGGAGGGAGCATGTCCTCCACTACCAAATTCTCTTTTTTTGCTGCTGTGAGCACTCCCTGCCTTACTAAGGAGCTGTTGGTTTTGCTACCATTGACTCAAACACTGCAGCAATTCTGCTGCTTGTGGTGCATTTCCTGTTTCTGCTCATCTATACAGCATCTGTGTACATCCTGAACCTAAATTAGGCACTCTAGAGAGGGTTGGAAGGGAAGAACCAATGAGGATGACAGAAAAAAAGGGCAGCCAAAAAAAAAGTTAGAACGGGAAAATCCCTTAATAGAAGTCAAGACTAAAGACCAATCCAGAAATCATAATTAAATAAATGTTTTCCAAGCCAAGGATCCCTAACAAATAAAAACAAACCCAGGTCTAGAAACTGAGTTTTTGTTGCATAATTTTTTACCTTCCTTTTCTCTGCTGTTTCATCCTTTTCTTGAATCAATAAGAGCAAGGAAAATGGACGCTGCCATCCAATGTGGCCCAAGAAATTGTCCCTGCTCCTTTCTGCAAAAACTTTTTATTTTCTGAGGAGCTGGATAAATCCAAGACAGAGTAAAAGAGGTGTTTGTGTTTTAAAACTGTTGAAATAATGTCCTTATGCTGCATCTCATCCAAGTACCTGCTGACAAGGTTCCCCAGTTTGAATAGGTTACATACAACCGTGTTGCCTGGAAAAATGTGAAAAACAAACCCAGAATTTGGCATCAGAGATTTAAATGACTACATACTCTATTCCATGACAGCTATTTAAGATAATCAACATTACTGAACTTTACTAATTATGTGCTGCAATTTGTGTTGTGAATACAAATAGGATTCATTTCTTCTTTTTTATCCCTAACACGGAAAGTATAATGAATAATAGGAAGGATTAGGCATTCAGAAACTTACAGTAAAATCCTGTTTGCTTATCAAGGAGAAACAGTCCTACAGAACTGGCTTGCATGCTTTTTAAAATTTTTTCCAAACTGTCATTTAATATTTTGGCAATAATAAGGAAGTATTACGTGATATTTTCTAACTTGTAATGAAGTATAAGATATTTTTAACTTGCTTCTGTGTTCAGTGAACAGAGTATTTGGGCACTGCCTTTTTTTTTTTTAATAAAACCAGTGACAATACACAACATTACTGTCTTGGCAGAACACAAAGAAAGAGAGATTTCACCTTAGACAGCATTATTCAGAAGCTTTATCTGTTCTGAAGTTCCTCTCAGATGGCATATATTATTTGAAAGGCAGTTATTTTTAACTGAGAAATTTGGTACACAAGGGAAATTAAAGTGATCCCTTGCTTTCCTTCCAATTCTTCACTCTTATCACAGAAATATTTAGTTGCATTTTCCTAAGACACAGCTCAAGAGAGACAAGGATGACAAGGTTCTAGATGCAATACGTGCATGTCTGGTGCTAATACACATTTGCTCATCCCCCAGCCTCTTCTGGGCAATTGCTTTAGCATGTTCCCAGCGTTTGGCTCTATTGTGTAGACAGTGGGGTCCTCTGCTCCTCTCAGCCTGTGTAATTGTGCTTTGATTACTGTAATGTGGCAATAAACACAGCATGGACTCTGCTGTTGTCTCAAGACTAGGGCCTAAACCGACCCTATTATTCATACAGCATCTCCAAGTGCACTAAAAGCCAGCTTACTAACAGCTTGAAGCATTTGAACACTTTCTTTGCAATTATTTTGCACAGATCTTCCACATTTCCTATTTTTAATCCAGTGCAGCACAGCAAGGTGTATCTGCTGATTTTCAAAATAGATTACTCAACCAAATAACATCAATGCAAACTCTATGGTCCTCAGCTCAGAAGTTGTTTATAAAAAACCCAAACAAATGCATTTTACTTTTACAGTTGGCCAAAGGGGTCTGTCTGCACTCCATGCTATTGCCTACAATACACAAAATACTTCTGTGAGTGATTTGAATGACCATTACCTATTTAGGAGACATAAACAAAGTTTTACTAAAGCAGTTAAGTCAGTCTAATTCCTGAAACAGATATCCCTCTAGAGGCTGATCAAAATGCTGCTGGAAGAGGAGGTTTCAGTGTTTACTGTATACTTGCAATCAGAATATACCTCTCATTGAAATGAAGCTTTCATTACAGAGCAGGAAAGCAAGAGAGACTTGAGACATTTGATATAGCTCCTAAGACAATATTCTGAAGGAAATGATTAGTGTTAGAGTCAGGCCTCTAGAAAGGATTATTTTTTGATTTTCAGGTGTGCGTGGCACAATAGAGAAATATTGGGAAAGCACAATGATTTATGCTAAACATATAAATGTGGTAGAATGAGAAAAAACTACATGTTCTAATGAAGACCATGAAGAAACAGCCCTGTTTCCCAAGGATAATCCTTTCAGCTTAGTGAAGAGCCATTCTCTGTGCCTTGCTTGGGATTGGTTATAGAAACTTATGGGATGTGCCGGAAGTTCAGAACTTTTTGACTTACATTCCTCTAACACTCGACTTTCGAAATACTCCCTGCAGCTGAATTTTAAACAGGCAGAACCACCTGTTCCAGTCCATTTGTATTGCCCCTGGCTTTGCTGGCATCACTGGCTGTGCCAGAACAAGCACTGAGACTGTCTTCACTGTCATTGGATTACTGAGCAGGATATTACTTCTGAATAAAAAGAGTAAGGGTTTGTTCAGGGAAACAGTTTCAGGTCTCACCTAAAACCAACAGAAGAGGAGGGTCTGAGTTTCAGAGAAGCCCAGCTGAGAAGACCCTGTTTGCCAGCCCAGAGCAGTAAGAGGCTGGGATATGTGAACACTCAGCTGGGACACTTCCACTCACTGGAATACTGGGGAAAGAAAAACCTCCACCTGCACCAACTCCAGATGATTATTTCTAGGCAACTTGCACTATCACATCTTTTAAGGGAGAAACCAAACAAACCCTCCCAACAAACCACCTCCATTTGAATCTCTGCTTTTGATCTGCTTTTCCAAATAAGAATTGCGTTTGGGTGACCAGTTACAGGCAATGAAAACTGCTCTTCCAGGCAGGCTGAAAAGGGTCAGCATCTTAATTCGAATGAATATCATTCTGCATATTCCTGTATTAACTAATTAAGAGCTAATCATCAGGCTGTAGGTAGTGGTGAATGATACCAAACTAAGTATCTGCTCTAAGGCAAATTTAAAAGAAAAAAATATTTTCTGGAGCGTTGAAGGTCATGGCTGTCTAATAAAGGATTTGTGACTTTGTGAAATTGGAAAAGAAATTGTATATTCTGAAGCTATTTTAATGCCATTAGCTTAATTTGGAAAGAATAAAAGCAAATGTTGCTTCAAAGATTAGTTTAGAAATCTGATGTACAAAGATTGAACATGACTGGCACTTCTGTCCTCCTTTCTCTCATATCTTTTAGATTGGGTTCATTCTTCCTTCACAGGAACTGAAGTGCAAAGATTTTTTTAAAAAATTTTTTGCTTGTTTTCCAAGGGCAAGAGGACCTTTTTTTTTTTTTGACAAAAATGATCACATTCACTATTTTAGGAATTTACTTTGATGCAATTGTCCATTTCAGAGGACAACTGATCAATACCCAGATATCTTCCTATGGTTATTCAGAAGCAGAATAGGCCTCCTGCTGGTTCACTTTAGTGCATCACTATTGCCCTCCCCCTTTTTAAAAGGTACCTAGTGATATCAAATGATAGTGGGCTTGCAATATCAGTGACTTTAATCATTCTTAGAGCATATGTGAGCTCGAATTTCTTCATTGAGTCTGTCTTCCATCTTTCATTTGTTTTATTATAAATATAATTGTTTTTTAAAACTTTGGATGAAAAGTAAAACCTCAGTGTTTCAGCTGGAATTAACTGCTGCCAATTAGAGCTGAATAATTATCTCACCCATTTTCTGCATATGTCTCTTACAGATGCACTGCAACAAACATACAATGTTTTGCTTGCAACATTATTTTTGTTAAGAGAGTTACAAAACATCTGAGAATGGTGATTAATCTAAAATGCACCACGGGAGTACCTTTAATTCAGCTAACATTTCCATGGAACAAGGCAAGAGTTGAAAATAGAGGTGCAAAATGAATGGCTTTGACTGCATACAACAATTAGATATCAAAGGCTAGTTAGTCCCAACACAGCTACTTATTATAGGTCCTAATAAAATTGGCTGAAGGCTCTTCACTTCTAGCTATGGTTTGCCAGGCAGCACATTTTACTTGGAAAGTACCAAAGGCCTTTTACTGAGGAGAATGTTCAATGAAAGGCTTTTTTCTCATTGTATGTTTCAAATCAGAATTGCATCCACTGGTGCAAAAAAGTGTTTTGACTTCAATTTACACATTTCAGTCAGCTCTATTCTTAATTTATACAGTTTTTGCAGTTTTAAATCTCCTGTCTAAGAGTTTTGAAAGATATACCCCCAACCCTCCCAGTTTTATGGCACATTAGTACCCAAAATACACTTCCATTAACTTCTTAGCTATGAACATAAGAATTAAGGCAGAGGCCCAGCATGCCTTTTGCCACATAGTATGGGAAATATGAACAAAGATTTGGATAGCCAGGGAACATAATTCTTTCACAGATTAAGGCCATAGAAGTATTTGAAGTTGTCTGGTTTTGGTTGTCTCCTGAAGTGATAATACTTGAAATGAGGAATAATGGATTTTTCTACTCATTGGATTAACTGGAGAGACAAATTGAAAGAGTAAGAATGTGAATATCAGGATTATTGCCAGATATTTAAAAGTATAACTACAGTGTAAGTCAAAGAAAGAGGGAAAAATTAAAGTTGAACTTAGTTAAATGGGAGATTTGAAAAATTTAATGTTGAAAATACAGTTTGTTTAAAATTATTTCAAATTATGAAAAAAATACTAGCAATAATTTTAGCTATAAAATTATCTTTTAGCAGTAGTTTGACTAAATTTTTAAATTTTTAATGTTTGAAAAAAGCTCTGTAATATAAGGCATGCAATTTAGGGTACTTAGATACCTGTAACTACTTGTTTCTGCATTGAAGGTTTTAAAGAGGTAATTCTATGGTGTCTAATAGATAGGCTTCCTTTATTTAGGGTTAAATTCAATCACCTCTGATTTCTGTAACCAAACTCATGATGAAAACATTATTGAAAGTTTATCTGACCTCCACCCACCAGCTTTGCCCATGACCGAAGTACAAATCTTGCTACCATTCAGTATGTAGAGGTACTGAACCTTCTCAGCTGGAGAGAGATCCCTTCCACTGCTAGCTCAAGATGCATTCATCATGGAATCTGGATTTTAAGGCTGGGATAAGTGCAACTGTCATGGGATGAAACCCCTAACACCTATGTGCACAAGAGAGAGGAAGTGTGGGGATGTACCTGAGCTGGCTCTTCACAGCCAACAGAAAGCAATTTTCTTCATAAGGGTTGTGTTATTTGCATTTCTACATTTTCCCTCCTAGAAGGCAATTTTCAAGCTGTTAAACCAACTGCATGGATTACCTGAATGTCAACTCTTCCTATTGTAACTAGCCACAATATTATTTTGTTAATGTGAAGATGTGATGAGAACACAGCCATCATAATGTCACTAGTTCCATTAACCCATCCTATTCTTTGATATATTATGAGATACAAATCATTATGAGTCATTAACTTGAAACTTAAAAGATAGATTTCCAAAGCATGAAACAACTATTTTCTTCTGTTTCAGCCAAAGTGACAAAATATAAAATCTGGTAAATACTCTTATATTACAGCAAATGACCTTAGACACTATCCATATACTAGAGGTCTCAAAGCACCATAATCTGCTTCAAAACCAGTTCACACAGCACAGCAGTCAACACTAGAGACTGCACTAAGACTGCTACATCCATCCAAACATTAAACAGGTTTTTCCCATTTCTTTAAGGAACAATGGCTGAGGGTAATGTACTAACCAATAATTACAGCATAATAGTTTAAAAGTTATTTCTAGAGCTCTTTTCTCTCCATTCCTTGTTGTCCCATGTCCTGTTTTCCAGCTGCTCCATTTCCCTAAATCTCTTTGCTCCCTCAAAATAATGAAATTAATTTATATACAGATCTACTAAGTAGTAGATTAGAAACTAGGACCAGAAGATATTTTTAGATGGACTTATTCAGTTATTCAAACCACCCTAGTTAAATTTAGAAAACACCTACATCAGCAGCATAGAGGGAAGGTTTCTGACTCAGTAGAAGAAAAGCTTTAACACTGAATTTATTATATTTGGTCCACAGGGTCTTGGTTTGCTGAGCTGTAAAGGATTAAATAAGCCTCCAGGGTAACATTTATGATAAACTGCATAATGTTGGAAAGGTCCAGGTGATATTTGCCTGAAGATTGAGAATTGTGTCCCAACTGTTGATTGACCTAAGTGAAGGTACAGAAAAGGAAGCAGTAGGGAGAAGAATGTGTTTCATGCTAACTGACCTCAAACTGCAGATGAAGAACATCCAAGATTTCCCTTTGTGCCATTTATGTTCTTTATTTAAACAGGATTTTTGTCCTCATTGTTTCTCTATCTTTATAGCTCTTTTAAAATAGCATATTACATAAGCACTGGTGACTCTGAAAAACACAGGCAGAGAACCTCTTCTGCTCCTCATACACACCAGGGGTGATTACTGACTGCTTCAATGCAAAGTAGTGCTAGAGTGGTAAAATTCAATCAGGTCTTCCATCTGTGATTGGAACACTGAGCTAAACAGTTCCAAGTAAATTGATTTTTCTATCATTCTCTAAACTTCTGTAATGATCTTAGCAACTCACAAATTGCCTCCCCTACAGTTCCATATATCTAGAAGTTTTGGGAAAACAAAACAAAGAAATCAAGCACCTGAAACAACTTCTAAATGTATACATTTGCTTAACAGCTGAAAATAACTGGACTGATAGCAAGGGAACAAAGAACATGTGGAGAAAAGTGAATTATGATCAAGCTATCTTTGCACTCCCTGAAACATTATCGCCGACCCTTTTGTACAAGACCTTGTCCTAAAGTCATGTTTGAGGCTACAAGCCAGGGAAACAGTCAGCGATAATTGCAACTTTTGTTAGTATGAATGTGTATTTAAAAGACAATGGGGTATGTTTGCAAGACAAATCATGCCAGTTTATGAGAGATAATAATAGTTGGTTGCTTGGCATTCCTAGAGACTGCACTTTTGAGTTATGTGCACAGCACCAGACTACACACAAATCTGTAAAGCTGTTTCTGGATCTTAAATCAAGTCGTTGTCCCTTCAGTCAAGGTGATAAGAGTTCACCACAGATAAAAAATGATCTAATTAATGATTAGTGAGAACAGGGTTATTTCTCACCTTACAAGGAAACCATGAATCACACAAGCAGGTGAACTGTGTGAGTTCACTGCCAACAGTTCAGAGACAGGTGCTATGATTATTTTTAGAAACAGAACACTGCCAAAGAAAAGCATGCAGGCCAGGTTTGGACTGGGGATTGGCACAGCAAATTAAACAAGAAGCGTTATTTATGCACTGAATCCATCTTTGTAGTCTCCTGTTTTCTACTGGAGACAAGAGAACAGCATCAGAAAACATCAAGAACACAATCCCGTGCAGAGCCCCATTCTGTACTCCCTCAACGTCCCTGATCCACAGCCTGCTCTTCACCCACGGGGACCTACACTGTATCTCTGGGTGTCATGATGGGATAATATAACTGCTTCTGAGGGTACTGCAAGTATACAAACTGGGATCACAGACAAGATAAATGCACTCTGAGGTATTCTACAATAATGCAAGCAAAAATCTCAATTACCCCACAACTTCTGAGTGTCAGTCCACAAAATCTGGATCTCCTTCACACTATCTAGGGAAAGAGTGAATGTCCAAGATAGCTGTAGTCCAAATGGAGCTGGTCAAAGGGGCTTGATTTATTCTTATTATTGGAAGGGGATGTTTCTCAACCAAGCTATTAACTTCTGAACTCACTTGACCCTTGTCCATCCATACTGGTCCACACAATAAAATACTATGTTGTAGGACTGCAGCAGCTCCACCATGATATGTGTGGAAGACAAATATTAATGAATATCTCAGGGACACCATAACTTTCAAGGGCAAAATTGCTTAAGACATAAGAAACAAGAACTCTTACATAAAGAAATTAACTTGCACAATGCATTTCACGGGGTCGGCATCCCTCTTTCCTTTCACTGGGAGTAGATTAATATTGTCTTTAACCTAAGCAATTGTGTGCTACTTGCTTCCCTGATAGCCTTGCATGCTCATTAACACAGAATTGATTCTCTCTCCTGGCCTCTGTTACTCAATCACTTGTCAGTGTTATCACAGGAGAGCACGTAATCATTGTGGCTGTAAGGGTCAAGCTTGTCTCTTGGCATACTTAAACATGCCCCTTGTAAGTGCTGTCTTCAAGAACAAGCAGCTTGGCAGTGCTGTGTCTCTGATGAGATGCTGGATTGTCCCAGGATTATCATTAAAAAGAGCCTATTTCACAATCTGCTGGCAAATACTGTTTATATTGTTAAATTCTAGAAAAACAGACAAGTCTGGTTTGGACTTGAGGGTGCTTTTTTGTTCTAGGTGTGGCTTTTTTGTCTCCTTTTTCTTTTTCAAAAAATCATTTGATCAACAAGAATATTCATGCACTGAAGGCTATTCTACCCGAGTCATATCCTCTGGCAGAGTCTTCTCTTCTGATATTAACTGTTTAATTGCAAACTTCATTAGCTTCTGAGAGGCAACGAGAACTTAGGTAGAAAGCTAAGCAAACATGGTATCAGAGGCATCTTGAAATCATGATGAGTCATATCTGGTTATCTTTTATTGCCTAATGTGGAGAAAACTCCTCTCATAGATCATAGAGTTTTATAGGCAGGTTTAAATCAGACATATTCCTAATGATACCTTCCAGTATGTTATTTATGTTGAATATTCCACAGTTAGATCTTACAAATAACAGGCCAAACAACACATTTGGAGCTTTGTAAATTGTTTCTGTCACCCAGACAAATTTATTTGGACAGAAAAGCCCTTTCAGTGTTAGTCTTCAACAGCAAAGTGGCTAAAAAACATGACTGAAGCCCTTGGTGTAAAATCTGTGCCCTAATGCCTGATTATATCACTGTAGAGTTATCACTCAGCTCAGATATTTCTGTCATGGATCATTAGCCAGGTGCTAAGGAGACAAATGGCAGCATTTGCCACGTGACAGCTTGCCCTGTTTTTTATACACAGGAGTATATTGTATCAACAAAGTACACATAGTTCTACCTTCCTGATTCATACTCTTCATGCTTATAACAATTCCATTAAGGTGTTAAATAAAAAGTTTTACTAGAGGAAAAAACCACTTTTTTATACAAAATTAGCTCAGAGTTTAAACTCTAATTACAGTTCATGTGCCATAATGGCATTTTCCAGGTGTAGTTCACTATCTTTGGACCTCAAATTTTGGATTTAATTTTATGGCTCTTCTGGAACCAGTGAGTCAGTGTTTCACAGAGCAGTCACACAATTTAAAGTAGTAGCCACCACCAATTTTCAGTGCCTGTTTCCCTTTAAAGCATTGTATTATAAATAACAGATAAATGCCATCTTCTAAGTCATTTCATTTTGCACCTGCAGCAAAGGAATGGAATAAAGCAGGTTGTAAAATGGAGAACTGTGTTGGTTTTAGGATGGTTATATAGGTCTGATATAGTGTGTGCACTTACAGTGGCATTACGTCTTTTCGCTCTTGTTCCGTCACATTAAAACACCATCAACTGCTACGGGATACTGGAGCTTGCCTAAATCTCTTGAATATTTTACAACTTGGAAATAGCTTCTCTAAATTATTTAGATATGTATTTTTTCTAACTTAAGGCCATGATGGCTTTTAGATATAGACTTACCTATGATGTTCAGAGAAAAACATGTCTCTGCTCTCCTTAGGTGGGGTTTTAAAAAAGCCACCAACCAAACCCCAAATACTTTGTCAGAATTTTAGTGTTAGTTGGAAGCACTTAGTCAGATTTAACCAAAATCTTTCTAAGCACTTAGTGGAATTGATTACATAAAATTGGGACACAGTAAATAATAATTTAAGAGCTTCCAAGGGTGAACATAATTAGAAAAATAAAGTGTGTCAAGAAATTAATTTTTCTACTAAATATTATCCAATGAATTAAGGAATCTTTAGAAAACATTTAAGACATTTACAACTCACATTCTTCCAAGGCCTGTATGTAAGGCCATAAATGCAATATATGAAAATGCATGAGTTTAGACCAATATCAATTGCTAGAAAATAAATTTTACTTATACTTTCTGGTTACTTTATAACCTCAGGAAATAATTAATTGCAGCACAGGTGGATTTGAGTAATTGGACTGAGTTAGCCTGACTACCTGTAACAAGGTCAACAGCTTTACTTTGAATAGGCTGATTCCTTAGCTAAAAATGAATTTGTGGGATTCAATACAGAAAGAATATGTTTTACAATGGAAATAACCAGGCAAATATGGTCACTAATTAGCTGAAACATATCTTCAGTTGAATCTTAAGTAAGAAGCCTTCTAAGAATGGTGTTCTACACAATCAATAATTGTATTTAATACATACTCTGAAAATTAACCTCTCTTTGAGCAGGGGTTAGTTATTAAAAATGTAAGCATACAGCAGCTGCTCCTTTTTTAACAAAGAATGCCAATTTTTAATGTACATTCTGCTGTTTCCTCTCTATTCCTTGAGATAAGCAGAATATGAAACAGCAAATAAATAAAAGGCTGATATAAACATATCACGGTGAACTTAATGCAAAGTAGTTGCAGTATTATATGATCCTGAAATCAGAGAGAATGTGTATCTTAGCATAAAACCAATCTATGACTATGTATAACTTTTGTATATGCATCACATATGTCTTTGGGTTTCCTCATGGTTAAATTCAAATTAGGTACAACAGAAATACTTCATACATTATTGCTAAACTTGAGATTATATGGAAAACATCCTCACAAAGAAGCAAACCTATTCTAAAAAAGGACCTGATCATCCCTCTTAATGAAGAGGGGACTAGAAAGTTTAAGAGACAATGTAGAGAAAATCACTGCATCCATAGCAAAAGAAATTAAACTTAGACAAAGAAATCCAAGTCTCAGATAAAAAGTCTCAGAGAATAAGCATTGAATTAAAAGAATACAATAGACTCCACAAGGATAGAAACAAAGTGCAACTTTTCAAGAATGAAGCAGTGTTTGGCCATGACAAGTAATTAAGATAATTTCTAAAGATAAACTACTCAGATATTGTTACAATGCAAAAAAAAAAAAAAGATAAATTGGATCCATAGCTTGGGCTTTGAAAGTTTATGATGGCAGATATGAATCTCTGAATGCAAGGACTTTTAAGGGATGCTCCTTCTTTTAAAATTAGGTAAATTGATAATTAGTAATTTCCCCCTCCCTATGCTGCTATTCTTCATTCCACCTAAGAGCTTTACCAGTGGGTCAGAAGTCCACTGGTGCTCGGCTCCCAAGCAGTGGCTCAGTGTAACAGAAATTCCCAGTTTAACTCCCATTTTATGAAGTAGAATTCGATTTTGTTCAGAATCTACCATCATTATTTTATTTGAGGACTCCTGCTCTTACAGGGAAAGGAAATGTTTCTTCTTTGCTGCTTCACCATGAAAGATTTTTTTCTTTGCTCCATGATTTTTTAGCCATACCCTTTTACACAGGTGACAATGGCTGTCTGCTGAGAACCTTTCACCCCATAAAAACTGGTCATTAGTTTTTCGCTGTGCTGCTGCTTCTTTATCCAATGCTTTGATCACTTGACTCTTCTGGTCTTTTGACTGCTTAGCCAGAGGTTCTCTTGGGGAGAACTTTGTAGAATATATTTTAGTACTCAAAATAGACTACCTCAGCTGCATCTTCCATGCCAATTTTCTTCCTATCAGCTCACAGAATGTAAATTTTCTCTGAGTAGTGACTTCACTGTTCAGGTTTTGCCAACTCTCCTCTTTTGTACTTATCTCCACGTCCATTAATTCTACTTATTTGGCCAATATGGTTACCAGACTTAAATTCTAGTTCCTTAGACACCTTCCAAATCTCACATAGATTGTGTGACACACTAGTCAATAATAGTCATCTTCTTCCACACTTTTCCATTCAAGGGTAACATTCTACTCAATGGCTCATCTCTCTCATTCTTAATTTCTTGTCAAATTTAAGGATTAATACCATTGCTTCAACACAATGTACCTAGATGACTTTGTATTTATATTGTAAGAAATATAAAAAATTTCCAGAAGAAAACTGAGACCTATTTTTCACCTGAATCAATAATAGATGGTAAAGAGCATAAATAACAAGGCAATAAAGGAGGGATTCATCTCTTCTATCTCTCTGTGTGGACTGAGTGTGTATCAATTCCTGAGATAGAGGATGCGTTCAGATCATGGTTTTATGGCCACAGGTGAACTTATTTTTTATGAATTTGCTGAAGGGCTCAATTTATTTTTTCCTGACAGAATAAAGTTTCTAATGGGTTCTACAGAAGAAACATGAATTGCTTTAAAGAACTCCAAAAATTTTAAGAGTATTTACACATTATTTTAAGATTCCATCTGCTAAACAACAGTTAATGAAAGCAATGGGAGGAATAATGAATAATGTCTCCTACTTCTCCACAACATTAATATTGCTATAGAAAAAGCAGATATGAAAGCCTTCTTTTCCTCTGCCTTTCACCCCTCCTTTTGTGGATATAAGCATGAAACATGAATAAGCATGAGAATAAGCATGAAAACAGTTTAGACCTGTTTGCATTGATGTGACTTATTTGCACAAGGAATTTCACAATGAAAAAGGAAGTACTGGATAAGATAATTCTTACAAATAGTGTTAACGTGTAGAGAAATAACTCAAACTTGTAAGGTCATGCTGATCTAAGCTGCAAGTCTTTCCTTGTTAATGTACGAAGGAAGCCACTTTGTTTTGCCCATCATTTTAGTATTACAGTAAATTTTTCAAATCCATGAATTGAATTCATTAGCTCTAAAGAATAGAACACAGGGATTTGAAATACATGAGTAATTTTCTTTCCTAGTGCAAAAGGTTCTTTTCAATGCTTTAAAGGATTTTGTCTTAGCTCAACGAACATAAGGGTGTTTGCAGTGAGAATGTATGAAAAAAGAAAGTTTTAATTATGTCAAACGTGAGACATCAAAAAACCCATATGGGATTTTCTGGAACGCTGGAAAGTTACTCATATTCTAAAATGCACAAAGCACCTATTTATATGTTTATAGAGAAAGACTAGGAAAAAGCCCATAATTATGCAGTGTGGCCCTCCAATGGTTTTTGATCATGAGTAATTACTATTATCAGGCTTGGCATTCAAGTCAACCTGATAGGCTCTGATAGAATTGTTATTATCAGGCAGGCTGATAATTTGTTGGATTTTCATATATAAACATAAGCAACCTCTGCCAGTGGTCATTTCCTTCACAGGTCCAGTTCCAGAATAATTTCACCTGACAATTAGAAAGTTTTGACACTTTCAAACTTGCATCTCATTAGCTAAAGATCTGTGACTTTTCATGAACTTAAAATAATAATGTTTATTGACTGAGGATCATGCAAATCCTCACTTATTTAGTGCACATAATAATGAACCATTAGCAGATAAAGTCCTGTAAAAAAGACATAAAAGAACCAAAGCACACAGGTTAAAAGATGTAAATTGAATGATTATTTTCTACTGGTTGTGGTAATATATTTAACTGATCATATCTGATAAAAAACAACCCTTTCAGTAGTCTTGGATGGTTTCATGTGAATTGCTAACACAAAATGGTAAAATAAAAACAGAAAAAACCCCAGAAGCTACTTGTTTGGGTAAGTGATGACTAAGAATGGATATAATATACCAGGCATAACATATGTTTAGGCCACTAACTTCCAAGTGGGAATGGATTACTTAGTGCGGTACTCAATGCATAACTAGAAACAGCAGCATTAGATTATGTCAAAGAAAATGCAGGCTATATATAGAGAAAAACTCACTGACAGGAAAACATGCTACTTCCTGAGAGAAGCAATAAGAACTAAATATCAAGAAATTGTAAGACTGTTCAACTCCAGTGCATCAAAAATTACATAATATATGAGATTTACCTGAGGATAAATGCTTACTAAAATCACACTAATTTTGACTAAAGTGAAAGCAGGCTCCAACAGAAGGTGTCTTATTTCCACTTGGTTGGCTTGTTAAGGTGCTTGGGAAATGGGCACTCTCAGGATCTATGACCACTTTACAGCCATGAACGTTTTCCTAACACTCACATTTATTACTAGCCTTGGGATCATAAGTAAATAACCCTTTCTTCTAATGTTCCAGCCAGTTAGCAAAGATGGACTGATGGCCCTAGGCACTATTTTGGTTTCCTATAGGGAAAAGATATATTACTCAAGATTAGGCCCTAAAGAGAAGTTTAGAATTATTGTTGTTGTCTGTTTTCTTTTTGCTAAAGCAACTGTTCTCTATGTTATTTGAAACAAATTTTACATCTTTTTATCTAGCAAGAAAAATGAGTGTCAGCTAACCACTAAAATAATTTAATTAGCAGGTAACTCCCTTAAGAAAAGAAAGGAAAAATATCATCCAGGTCTCAGAAAAAACATCCGTAGATAGATATTCATTCTGGATGTAGGTTTTCAGTGTTAAATGATTAATCTTTTCCAGTAGGCTAAGAAAAAGGCAGATATTTAATTCAGTGAGTGGAATGAACAGTTCTCATTCCTGTCCTGAGTTTTTTCTGTTACCAAGCAAATCAAATTAGCATGCCATGCTGTGCTTCAAGTCTCAGTGCCTTTGCACTCACCTTTCAAGAAATAGCTTTTCTCTAATAACTGATAGGAGCCACTGAAGTTATTTAAATGCCAAGCCTCACAACAGATTTTGATTTTGACAATCTAATTTCTAGATCTTTACAGATTAACTGGTAAATTTTTCTAAGCTCGCCTGAATCTTAATAACCTTGCATTTCATCAGAGGAGCATCCCAGAAAGCTTGCTGTAAATGTGTACTTGTTTGGGCTCACATATCTGGATGCCTACCAAGAATGTGCTTTGTGACTAAATGCTATTAAAAAAAACCAAACAAACCCAAACATTGTGCACGTGTATATACTATATATACACAAACACATTTTTGAACAATACTGTGATGAATAGAGGTTAGAAAAGGTCTGGTGCAATAATATAGAAATGGACTGGTTGTCATGGTGAATAAAGTGGTAAAGAGTAAACCAAACATGTCTCATTTTATTTAAACTGCTATTCAGTTATCCATGAAAGCATTTTTCTGTTCAGAAGAAAAATACCAGAGGCCTACAAAAAATGGATTTCATTGACATAAGTATATGCAATATAATGTAAATATCTTTTAACTTAAGGCAAAGTATTTACCATTTTAATATCAAAACAATCTCATGTAGAATTCCACCAGAAAACCTGCTAGATCAGTAAGTTAGCTAGTGCTAAATACATGCCAGTGTCCCAAATATCCTAGGTAACAGATATTAAGCCTGTAGCCATGGCATCTTGCCTTTCAAGTCCTTAGTAGAGCACATCAAGTGGATCATTTGTCTTATAGATAGACCTTTGGCACTAATGCTATTTAGAAGCAAATACTGTATTCTTTTCCAATTATCTGATCTATACATCAATTTATAGGTGATAATTTGGTGGGTGTGCTAGTAGCCAAGATAATGGATGCATGACCTGACTGCCTTCCATATGCCCATATGCTTAAGTGTTTTTGCAGTCTTGATCCTATGCTACAATGGTTCTTGCTGTGTCTTCTCTCTGCCTTTTAGCTGAGAATATCCAAAAATAGAAATATTTCTCTCAGTCAGTTCTAAATGCCAAATCAATTATTGAAGTTATTTAGTGCTACAAGAATATCCTGTGTTTTTCACAGTTTGGTAGTTCAGCTTCATGCCTTTCAACAGTACCTATAGCACAGAATTAGGTCTTTTCATTTTCTTCCAGCTACCACTGTCAAAACACGAGTGTATCAGAGGCAATGAAATGCTAAACACATTTTGGAAAACACGGAATGTTGCCAAAGATTTACTTAAGTACTCTATACTGTATGAAGTCATCAGTTCCTGCTGACAGCCACAACTTGCTGTTGTTTCATACAGTAGTCAGGGCTTTGCAAGAATCTTAATTCACTTGAGTTCACATTTGGGTAGTTACTGTAACTATAGAGAATGCTCCAGCTCCTAGCAAAGAGCAATGCCTGGCAAGAAATTGAATAAACATTACTTTTATTTAGGCTGTGTTTCATGCAAATTTGTGCAGCATAATGGAAATAATTACAAATGAGTGACATTAATGAAAAATCTCTATAAGAAAAGAGAACAATGTTCTGAATCATATATGAGATGTATAAGATGACAAAATGAGAACAGTAGTCAGGCGATCAGCCTGAAAGGAAAAAATAATAACAAACACTGCAGCAAACCATTTTTCATGGAGAAGAGATCATGAAATCCCTTTTGTGTGAATTTTTGTATGAACAAGAAGTTTCTCCTTCTAAGTTCTGGAGATTCAACCCGGTGATATTAGATTATAACATCTATTTTCAATTACTTAAGTGTATATTTAAAACCTTTATCTCTCCACTCCCACCACATCCCCTTTTAAGAAAAACAACACCCGTGAAACTGCCTGGGAAACATTTTCTAATTATATGGTACATTCTGAGTATAAAGAGGGCATGACAGACTTAAGTACTAGATGAAATTTTCTCAGATCTTTTTTTTTTTTTAATTGCTAGAACTTTCAAGCAGGCTAAGAGCTAAAAAATTCTTAAGCTATGATCTCTTAACATAGGCACTTGTAATAAACATTTGATTCCTCTGATGGTTTGGATGATTTTTTCGAAGCAGTCCATTAGATTTCAGCTCACAGTTTTGTATCATTCCACCGGCTTCTGAACCACCAAGACTACAGCAAAAAAGTACAAATCTTTATAACGAACGGAGACATGAAATAAACAAAAGTTGGATGGAACAATCAAAAGACAAAGCAATGTTTTCATGGTGACTTCTGACCTTAACATCATTCTGAGCTCTTTGCAAAAGTGCTGCTGAACAAACAACACTATTATTACACCTTTTTTCTCAGTGCAGCAATAGAATATATTGCTGGATCCTCAGATCTTCTGCTCAGGGAGAGTGAGGGCTGTTACACCCAATATTAATTTTGGATATTTCAAATATGTACCTGAATGCTTACATCGTGTAAATTTAAGAGCTATTTTAAGCAATATAAAGCAAATGAAAACCTTTAAGGTTCAATAGAACTGGAAGACTGTATCAAGTTGCAGATGGTAAAATCCTTGGGCTCAGTTAGGATTTACTCCTTTTGCAATTTGTAGTAGATTTTTTTCCCCCAGTTGTGCTAATTTCCAAAACAAATTTGTTGCTGGGTATAAAGTAGAAGAGCTCTCTATCTTTCAGGGTGAATTTCTGACTCCCCCATCCCCAAATATTTAACTTCTAATTGTTATTTAAAAATTAGAAAGGAAATAATGTTTCTCACATGCAGAACTTTTTTGGTCACTAAATATTTCAAAACCTGTCAAATCTTATTGTCTCCATCATTTACAACTTGATGTGAAAAAGCCTGATACATGTCAACCAAAATTCTATCCCTTTTAGGAAGCAGCATTTCAGTCAAAGTACTTTTTAGCTCTGCTGAGTGAAGGCTGTTTCAGAGAAGTTATCAGCTTCATAATCCTATAATCCTGCAGATGAATGGGGAGCCATCACTTAGCAGGTTACAAGCAAAGCTTATTGAAACACAGCATGCTCTGGCCACCATCACTCACAGCTTAGGGCATCCAAAGGGGAATAAAGCTGCTGTACAACCTGGACAATAAACGTACATATTAACATACCTACACCCACAGAGCTTTTCAGTGCTAAGGTATTATTCCTCAAGTTCAGTGCAGACTGACCCAGCTTAAGCTCTAGCAAAGGCAACAAAACTTTGACAGCTTGTATTTAGAGGAATGTTGGATTTTTGTTAGGTTGGGTGGGTTTTCACTGGTTGCATCCTCTGCTCAGGATTAAAAAAAAAACAAAACAACAGCATCTATATGTACACAAGATACATAAAATGCAGAAATTAAAAAAGATTGTAGTTGGACAAGACACTTGAAGACACAAGGCACAGAGATAAAAGATTAGCTAACTCCCTGCAGAATTATTCCTGCAGAATCTCTTGCTACTGCACTAAATTTTGCAAACAATGCTTTCTTCAAGAGAAATAAACTGCAATTCCACTTGTGAGATAATTTATACTTTCTGACAACTGTTAACTCATTATTTTCTAGCAAGAAATGAGGAGCTTTGTCAAGAACAGATACCACACAATGGAAAAGAAGTAAGAAAATGGTGTAAAATAAGATAGTTTGATGAGTTAAAGCTCTACCATTCAGCCTCCACCACTTGCAGCTTTGATGAAACACTTGAGAAAATCTACACGTCATTTTCCTATCCAAAATGAAAGAAGAGATCTTCCCCCAAACCAAGCTATTTCAAAAATTTTAACTCTACATTTACAAGCATCTTGTACCTACAACTTTGAGTAACAAAGATGCTCTGAACGCTGCTTTTAAACCGAATCTAGGGGGAAAAAAGGGATTCTTAACAGTCTGTACCAAAACTTCTCAAGAAACTTTGGTGAAGTTGTCTTCCAAGATAAACATTAGATTACATATAGCTCTTGATCAGCAATACTTTGTCTTCCGTAACATTAATTTTTCTTGCAGTTCTTTATTGATATAGCATTTTCTTTTTAATACAAATTCACTTTCAGATTTTTATTTCTGTTTTCCTCTCTCCTGTTCTCTTGAACACTCAAAACTCAGTGGAGTGTTGTCAGTTGCTTTGTATGTGTTGTAAAGGGCCCATTACCCTCCTCTGTCTTAGTCAGGTGGGATTAATGCTTCATTGGAGCATCCTGCTTGATTTCTCCCCTTCTGCTTTCCTCTGATAGAAGTCAGTTGTGTGAAACTCAATGCAAAATATTTTTTAATTTATTCATGATCTTATTTCAGAGACTTACTAAAAAATTAAAGTTCTATTGGAATATATATGAAAAAAGGATGCCACAGTCTTCTATTCAGCCACTCAGAATCAGGTCTATTTGCTTTTTTTGACAGATGGAAAATTGTATTGCTGTTCGGACTTATGAAGCTGATTCAGCTCCAGTGGGAATGGATTCCTTCTCCAGAGGGAAATGGAATTTTTTTGCCCAGTCCACAAATATGATGCCGCTTACACGGGGCAGTTCTGTTTAACTTAAAGTTGCCAGAAACAGGATGTTCTGTGGAGTTTCCCATCAAAAAAGTAAAAATAGTATAAATCAATTTTAAATAATGAACAACAAATCTTGATCTGAAACACTGTTGCAGGCAAGTGTTTTGTTGTAAATTTACAGCTCCTTGCAGTACTGCATTGTAGCTGTGCCAGTGTTTGCCCCAACTGTGTGAATGCCTGTTTCCCAAGCTAGTGTTGCATGTACCATTTTCAAATACAGTACAACTTCATCAATGTCATATTCAAAAACAGCCTCCGGAATACATTTGGTACTTTGTATTCTAGTGGGCTTTAAAAGTTTGTTTAAAGGCTTCTGTCTGTTCTTTTTTTATTTTGGAATTTAATTTAGTCATGGAAGGTTAATTAGTCTTCAGATTTATAATTAGAGCAGTGAGTCAGCTCTTCCCATCCTGTGGTATGGCCAGTTTTATAGTAGAGTCTCAAAAGAAGAGAATACAATTCATAATTTTATGCAAATATCCTAACAGCTTTAAATGAAATGGAGATGGAAATCTTTTCAGCTCTTGTCTGTGTAAGAATCCAATGCCAAAAGATTTCATTGGAAGCACTAGAAAGAATACAAAGGATTCTTCACATCCCTTATATATGTTCTACATCCCTTATATACATTCAAACATCCCTTATATATGGGCAACTCTTTGCACAAGTGGGGAATTAATTCCTGAAGGGAGGGGAAGGCTGCACTCTCTCTAAGCAAACTGGTGTACACTGTTGTTCACATAGACCCCAAATATTTCACAAAAATACATTAAATTCATCAGCTTTTAATAAAGCATTCTGGTAGACATTTCCTACAACTTAAATATTATCACTTCACTGATAATTAAGTACTTTAATAAACTAACTTTGCAGAAAATATTTTTGTAATTTAAGCAGAAAGAAAATTATTCTATTGTCAGAATTGTTGGAATTGAAATCCAATATTCAATCAGATCTTGAATTTTATTAATTGACCATAAAAGAGCAAAATCCTCAGTTATGCTTCTATCTTATATGGTCTGGATAATTTCAGGTCACATTAAGAGGGAAATAAGAAATCCTTAGGGCTCAGTAAAGAATCATATAATCTACAGACAATGGATGTATTCCTTATTCAGAATAGGCCACTAAGATTCAGCAAAATTATGGCTGAATCAAAAAGATAAAATTATTCTCACATCAGATGTAATGTTATACAAGCAAAGGAGAATATTTATGCAGACAGTTAGTTTTAACACAGTATGGGGAGAAATGTCTTCGGACAGTCAATTATTAGAGTAATATCTGAGAATGTCTAAACTGAAAATTCAAAAAGACAAGTGCAGAAGGATTTGGCAGATTTTTCCCACTGTATGTATTATGAATGTGTATAGGTTCATTTTTATATGTACTGTGTGTTTTAAATTTCCTGTAATAAACTTCATACTAGGAATACTTATCTCAGCAGAGTTTAACCAGCTCAGCTGGCACTGTAAATGTCCTCAACTGGAAAGAGAAAAGTGCTTTTTGGGAGTGACCCATTGCATTCTAAGCCAGTAGCCACCAGACACAGGACAAATCACTGATGAAGACATTTGCTTCTCCCCACTGATTATAGAGGGAGACTAGACTAAATGCTTCATTTGTGCATGCCTAGAAAACACATCTTTAAAATGTAAATTTCTATTAAAAAAAATTTGGGAAAAAATACTCACTAGTCTAATTGATGAAGGCCAATTGGAAATAAGAAAGCAGTGAAGCAGAATTACTTACAAATACAACCTTGGAGGTTATGCAATTTAAACTTGTTCAGAATTCATTTTCGCTGCTTCTTAAACTTGAAAATAATGAGTCCCTGAAGCAAAGAATTTGCTAGAAAGTAAAAGTTCCTGATAGCAAGAAACTGACAGCTGGTTTTCAGACGTCATGTAACATTTCTTGAGATAACTCCATAAGAAATGTAAAAAAATCATTATAAGTCAGTTCTCAAAACAGAAGTACATAGAAAAAATATTCTTCTGAGTCTACTTGATCAAATCTAGCAGAGAGGAAATGTATTACGGCCATAATGTACAAGAAAAAGTGTCTGTATATGTGTCTGCTTTCATGCAAAATTTTGAAAGAAAGAAATAACTGCAGACACATCCTGAACAAGCAGAGATATCTCTTTCAAAAGGGTTGCTACTGATGAAGTAGAAAGTGGATAGAGGATCTAATGATCTAACAAAATTATCCTAAAAGTTTTGCATTACCAGTTTGGAGATAAGTACTCTAAAATGGAGCAAAATTGTACCTCCTGAAGTCACTAGTGCTGCACAGTGGGGACTGGAGTGCTATCAGAACTACAGAAAAGCAGATAAAATGTCACCATTATGTCTCTACATTCAGTGAAACTGTGACAGAAGCATTATCTCTCCTAAAGAAGTCAGTGCTTACTGACTTCATTCTGCCTCCAGATACCGAAGGGTGTTACAAGACTCAGCCCCAGGATTTTCTCTCTATGGAATGCTCAGCTGCATCACACTGAGTAATGCAAGGGAAGCTCTGGACACTAAACCCCCAAGTGAACAAGTCTGGTCACCTTGCTCCCCTCAGCTATGACACAAAGAGCTTTCCTTGCTTACTTGGAACGAGTCATGTGAGAGACATAAAGTGTGAACACTTAATGAATTAGAAATGTTGGACTGAACCTATGTCCACAGAGGCTTGTGTTCCACCTATAAAGGTGTTTCATAATGGGTTCCCACCGTGTTTCTGTAACACAGCTGCCAGCAGAGATAAAGCCTGAAAACTTCAGTGCTAAAGCCTCTGCATTTCTTTGAAATGGAACTTTCCTTACTTTCCTGAAGCTACCCCATCTTACCTACCTAACATTTCTGATTCCATATGAGAACTGCTAGAAATACATGCTCTAGGACAGTTTAGGACACATATAGTACACCGGGATTGTTGGGAAGATGAATAAAGGATTTTTGTGTTTAAAATGTGTTTCAATTTTCATCCATCTCACTGTATTTTCCCCATCTCTTTCATTGAAATAGCTTTATTTCTTCTCTAAGCTAAAGCTATTATTTGGAGGAAAATATAACTGATAGAAATGGGCTCTTTGTGAAATAAACTGTGACTTCATTGACAAAATCTGCACATCATACCTTTTTAAATCACACTGACAATGGCCAGATTTCGATGACATTTCCAGCCTGTCTGGTATCATCCGTACCAATAGCTGGTTTAAAGTTTCAGGTGTTGTAGCATGTCAGCAGCTGAACTTTATTGTCCTGAAGTTGGGCTTTTTTTCTATTCTATAATACAGAAAGGACTATGAGGACCAAAAGAATAAAAGAATAGTAAGAACTGTTCAAAGGTGTAAATATGGTGAAGGAGTGCATTACTAAGAGCATCTGCTGAGGCAACTCATCTTATTGTGTGATTTTGTGAATTCACAGGAAAAATGTTCATTACAGTGGGCATGTAAATGGAAACAAAATTATCCTTATTAGTCACTCAGAAGCAATTAAAAATGTTGAAAATATTCCTGCATAAGGAATTTTGAGCCACAGAGTGCCAACGTTTTGCTCACTAATGGCTTATTTTTACAGCTATATGCAGCATTAAATGGCACATAAATGAAAGGCTCTAAAGTAACAAAGGAGCTGACATAATATTCCAACCATAAATGCCAAAAGGACCACCATTCTGCTGTTCCTAAGTGTTCTGCTTCAGACTACCTCAGGTTTGACTGATGGAGACATTGCTACTTCTGTTAATGACAGTGGAAGAAGAAAACAGCAGATTTGAAAAAGGCACCAGTGGACAGCAATCACAATACTGATTTCAGGCAAATAACTGAGCTGGCTGAAGCAACAAAGACTTCTCAAGGACAGTTCAGGTAACAGATATTAGTAGTCAGACATTTTCCCAGCTCCAATCACTATAGAAACAATCAAGACTTGCTGAGGCTCTGAGGTTAACATTAAAGTGAGATACAGAAACTGGGCAATGAAAATTCTGGGTTCCCAGGAAACACAACAAGACATCAGTGGGAGAGAGAAACAGAGACAGAAAGATAGAGAGAAAGAGGAAAGGGGAAAAAACCCAGACCTTACTCTGGATGCACTCAGAACTCTGGAATAACTACACAAATGTCTGGATTTTAGACCAAGAATTTAAAGTTAGTATTCCTACACATGTCCTAACCCTGAAACTTAAGTGCTACAGGATGTGAGTATTGGCTAGTGAGTATAATGTAAAGTAGCAATCCATCCTGCTGCAGTATTGCTCATGCTCCCAGCCTGTTTTGGTCTTTATTTTTTTTTTTTTTCCTATAGATCTTAGATTCCAGAAGCAATTTTTATTCTAGGTGGATTTTACCCCAAATTTATTGGTGAAAAGAGAGTCTAACTATGCAACACTGTACTGCAGTACATAAACCTGGATAACAGTAACTGGAAAGCAGACAAGTAGGAGGGGTTGTGAATTTCTGCTTAGTTCAGAAGCAGTAACCAGGCATCTCTCTTGTACAGCAGACTTGCAGTCTCAGCCTGTGGGAATGGCTGCTGGGAACAAGGCAAATCTCTGGGATATCAAGTAATCAGGATCATTTCTACATTTCCCTTTCATTTAATGACATTTATTCCAGTCTCACACTCTGCAGACTTATGTGACTAGAATCATATCTTGAATTCACTTATATATTAAAAACCATTTAATTTACTTTTGGAATCATTTAGAAATTTCCCATATTCAATTTTTTGATGTAAGTTACAGTACAATGAAGCTGGAATTTCTTATATTTCTTGAATATTTCAAAATGGGGTTTGGAATTCAGCTGTATTTTTGAATCTGACCCAACACTTTCCCACTGACTTTAACCGATTTCATTTCACTTTTATGGCATTGTTTATATTGGTTACACAGTGTAATTGGCAGCTGATACTTCTCATATACTATTCTACATCTAGCAAGAAATCCAATTTTTTCTTTCAGTCCTCTTGTGCATTTCAAACAGTATTCTCATGGAAACATAATGGTCAGTTTTACAAGCTCTGGCAATAGGATTTCTACAACATCATTTCAGGTTTTATATCCATATCATTAACCCTTGTACAAGTCTTCAGCTTTTCAGCTTCATGGACTGTTCAAGATTCAGCAACTGTCATCTGTCTTCAGCCTCCTAATAGCTGGATTTCTCCCTCATGTTCTTCACTTACTTTAGCACTATCTTAGTGGCATTTTCTATCCCTTTCTGATACCCGATTTGCCCTTCTTTGGAATCTTTTCTCCATCAGATATCAAAACTGTCAGTGTCTTCTTAACTTAATTCCTTACTTTAAAACCCTGTCTCAAACATCTTCTAACCTGACCAAATAACATTACTGATTTTCTCTCAGCTTCTCTGTGAAACTGAGTCGGAGTGGCAGCTTCAGGTTGTCAGAGAGTTTGCTTGTGCTGTCATCCAACTGTGACAGAGAGTTCACTTCTCTCTTTTCAAAAGGAACATTTGAGAGAGGGTGGAAGTTTTATGAAGGGATGTGTTTTGTCTAGTCCACTGTGCCACAACTATTTGTTTTGGATGGTCTTCTGCTCACCTTGCCTGTTAGTTTCCAGAGAAGACTTGGCTGTGTCCATATATATCCCATGTCATTCCTGTGGCCCAGTAAAAGATAATTATTTTTTACTTCTTTTATTTAGTTCAATTGCCTAAAATGGCAAAAGTTCCACATTGTAGCCTGTAGAAGTATTTGTTTAGGGTGGCTCCTTGAGTGGGTGTTTAGCACCCCAGCTTTGAGGCAGGAGGGTGTGTGACCAGCTGCAGCAGCATCTGAGGAAAAACAAATCAGTGGGAGCCAAAGTATTGCACTGTGTTGACGCCTTGGGAAGGCTGCCCTGGAACAGAGACTGGACAGTGCTGGAGAATAAAGTAGGTACTTATTGAAAAGCCTCCACGATCCACCTTGGGCAGGACGGGGCCTGACCAGGCCTACACCCAAGGTGGACTGAAAATGGTCACAAAATGGCTGATTGGTCACAAAGTATTAATTTTTTATAAGTTTTGGTCCATTTGCATATTGGGGTTTAGTTGTGCAATTACAGCTCCAGGCTGTGAGGTCTCATCCTTCTTGTTCCTCCCTTCAGTCCACTCTTGTTTTTGCTCTTGGTCCTGGAAGCTGTCCTTGGTCTTCAGCAGGAAAAGGATTTGTTTCATCTCCCTGCTCTGTGAAGAGAGCTTACCAGCACTTAATATGAGGCTCAGAACTGCACCCCTAGGCAGCACAGAATCTGAAAAACAAGAAAGCTCAAACTTAAGGCATCAGTGTGAGTCCAGCTCTGCCTGAAGGAGCCTGAAGTCACCGTGGGCAGTGGTGCACAGACTTCCAGAGAGATTGAGCTGCTCTGGAGGGAGCCCTGGGGGCAGGTTAGGCTCTGTAACAGCAGGTGAGGAGCTCTCAGGAGCAAAACAAAGAGCCAGACTGACAGTGTAGGTGTTGCCTGAAGAATCCCACTCCAATTTCACATCTCCATAAACACACCACTAATGGTATTAACTGGAACACATATTGAACTTCTTGGTAGATGAGCCAAGAACCTAAACAAGCGTGACAAAGGGACTACAACCAAGCTTTACAGTGAGTCAGGACAGAACACATTTCATATAATGCCTGAAATGTTATTGGGTACTTTTGTCAGTCCATTAATTTTCAGTTCCAGAGAAAATATTCACTTAATATACAAAACAACTACATAAAGTATCTGAGTTCCTGGACAAAACTTTTCAACTCTAGATAAGAATGAAACATATTTCATATTCATATTGTGTTAAGGTGAGTTCGCTATCACTGCACCTTATAATGCAATGAAGGAGTGTACTCAGTAGCCTGAAATTTCAAGCAAATTTTGGTTATTATTCATGAAGTTCTGCCATATGTGAAAAGAAACTAGTGGGAAGAATAAAATACCTGTATGTCTAGTCTAATACAGTGCAATTAGTTTTCTAGGTAAGGATATTATTTACTAGAATGCAAGAAACAAAACAGATATTTCATCCTTTTTTCAAGACCCATGTTTTAAAATAGGAATCCTTTTTATGTCTTCTTTGGTTTCCAATTAATCCCTTACCAAATCAGACATATGGGACAAATGAGAGTATTGTCAGAATTTTAAGTAACTGTCTTTGTGTATTTGATATATGCTGGAGCAACTTTTTGCACATAGGAAATCTAAAAGCCCAGTCATTCACAGTGTTAGTACTCATGGCTCAGTGCTCTATTATAAATTAGATATGTAATTCCATAGTGTCTTTGTCACATCATTAAATTTAAAGCATTATCTTGCTTAGAAAAGCTCAGCCAAGTTCAACTGACAGACTAATGCTGAAAAATGACCACTTCAAGGAATTGCTTAAATTATCTATTGTTGAAAGAGCATCTCCCCTTTAGAAGCCAGAAAACAGATCTTCAGGTTATGTGTGGCAATCTGCATAAGATGGAATAAAATACTTGTAAATACAGCGATTGCTTTTATTGTGTCGTGACATTTGTTCCCATGGGTTTTGAAATATATTTATATTAATTGATAGCAATGTAATTTAAACGCTATATATAATTTGAATTTTCACAGTTCAAAAACATTATTTGAAGTTTTTAATAAATGACGTATTATTTGCTATAAACACTCTACAAGAAGCCACAAGCTTGTATTAACTTCAAATCTTTTTAAATTAATATCACTCCTATTTATTGCACACCACACTAATTGACAATAAATCCTCACAGGGGAAACACTTATTTGCAAATTAATAGCTTACCTCATAAGTCATGTAAACAACCCTTTTATTGCTTTTTCACCTCTAGCATTCATTGGATTTGACATATGAAAAATTTTAAGTGGTTTTTATAATTTTGTTTGTCCATAGTTTTAAAAATATTAGAAAATAATTTCCTAATGAATTCAAATATAGCACACAGGCAAAATCCTGATATACATCAACAGATACTCACGAATACAGCAAAACACATCCGAAATACAGCTCAACAATAAAAATGGTCTAGAAAACATAAAATCTCTAAGGGGGTGAATATTCTAATGTGCTGTGCTTTTAGTCACATTACTCAACCAAACTGTGACTAAGACAAATCTGCCCGGTGCTCCTTCTAAGAAATGACAAATGGAGTGGTCCTTTTCTAATCAATTTATGGAACTGTCAACATCAATAGAGCTCCTGCTTTCATCTCTGAGCACACAAGAGCTAAAGTTGTCTACTTTTTTTTTTCTGAATTGCTGTAAAATGGACTTAAAACACGACATTAATATGAGGCTGCCCTGATCTGCAGAAATGGTTGTGTTTTAAAGTGACAGGAGTCACACTGAGCATCCTTGGCCTCCTACAGCCTGAAGACAGAACTCTGTAGCTGTACCTTGAGTACCAGACTTGGGATCTTTGTTTGGTCTCATTGCAGACACAGGGAGCTCCCTCCCTCCTCCATCCGTGCAGATGTGCCAGACCTGAGCACATATTTAGCTCTTGATTTACAGCACACCACCCACCAGGTTGCTCTTGACTCTGATACCAGAAGGAATCTCAAAGCTTCAGTTTAGAGATTTTGGGGATTTGATGAGCTCAGCCGACAGTCTAGTATCATAATAAATCTCTAAACTAACAGGACAGGATGTTCTGGCCACAGCTGTAACTTTTTTGTGACTCAGAACAACAAAATGAGCATTCACTCTTAGCACAACCTGTTACTGTGTCCTACTAGAAGAGAGCAGCTTTTTCACTCTGTACAAGGATTGGCAATATTAGTTCAGAGCCTACAAATGGCTAACGTGGTTCTACAACAAAGCATTTGGTTACCTTTCATATTGAAGAGAATATTGTCAATGGCTTAATTATGGATCCATTTTTTTGTAATTGGTGTAAAGGCCATGAACTTTTTCTTTCACATCTAAGTTGACTGAGTACAGAGTCTGTAACTGCTATATTGAGTTTAATATTCTCTAATTTTATTATCCTTCTTCCACTAGGACAAACATTTGCAACATCTCATTTTTTCTTTGGAAAAGACTCTCCTTCACCTGAAACTTTCCTCTCTATGAACTTGGATAATTATGCCCCTTTCAAAATATGAATTTCTATCATAAGACAAAAAAAAATAAAATTAAGTCATAAAAAGAAAAGTATATAGCGTTTTGATGCAATGAATTTTCCCAAAATGATGGATTCTTTTACTGGATTTTCATCACCATGTGCTACCATTATTATGATTTGTAAACCAATGCTTATTCAAACACGTTTTCATTTTTGTCTCAGAAATGTTACCATAGCTGAAACAAATCAGTGGGAATACAGATGCAGTATAATGCATTTTAAAAAGATTTTATAAACATCACACATCAGAAAAAAACTATCATAAAACTGTACATTCATTTGTGCATTTGTGCACAAATTTTAAGCAACAGAACATGAAAATTTGCTTGTTTTTGCTAACTATGAACATTTGCCCTTCAATATATGAGGTTCTTTGCATCAATTCCAGCCAAAGTAACCAGCCTTACTCACTAGGTATGTTTGTGGCTTAATTACAGTTTCCTGCTGGAATTACTGAATTGGAAAGGCCTGTCCAGAAATTAGTGTGTGCATGTAAATCACAGACTTACCACCTGACCTTGGACTGAATATGTAGGCTGAGATTCTGCCCTTCAGAATTCTGTCAAAGTCCTTGCACCTATTACTGTCTACTGTTGGGAGTCTTAAAAGCATATAATTAAGTAATTTTTGGGTTTAACCTCCTTATACATTTGTTATAGAAGCTGAAAATAACATTACTGAATTTAATAGGATGTTGTGAGGAGAGATAAGAAAGTTGATATGCCTGAATATCTGGCTTGAGGAATGTAAAAGAATCTAAGACAACTGAAGACCATCCAAATTTAAATCTTGGATCTTCTAAAATCATAGACAAGGTATGTGGAGAAACTAAAAATATGGTGCAAATTGCACATCTCTAATCATATCAGGATTTCCAGGTGTGAGAGAAAGAATGGGAGGTTTAGTACCACCCTCTGATTAACCCTTATCTCAGAGGGGCTTGTGCTCTCTTGCAGTGTCACAGCAGGGGAGGAGAGCTGGAGGGATAATGAAATCTGAAGGACTCAAAGCACAGCAGGATGGGTCAGTGCTGTTGTGCCCAAGGCCAGGCTCCAGGCCAGGGGCTGGGGGTCTGCACCAGGGACAACTGGGGATGCAGCAGCCTGGGATTCCAGGGGATATAGTCCTTCAGGAGCAAGCAGCCTGTTCCTTTCTATAACCTACAAGAGAAGATCCTTTCCCCATGTTTACATCAAGGCTTTTCCCCCCTCTCTATCTAGCAGCAGGGATCAGGAAAAAATAGGTGAATGTTTGATCGAAGTCTTAATTACAACATAAAACCAAACTGATTTGCAGTTTTCATCTCCTTCTCTGCACTTACTTCTTTGCAAACTATAATTGCTGAAGTGGCATTTCATAAGAGGATTCCACCTGTGACATTCAGACATACTGGCATTTGAAAGAGGACTGAAGATAAACAAAGGCAACTCACAGAATCTCTCTATAGCTGCACAATCTGGTAATTTTATTATTTACCCATCAGTAGAAGCAGTGGAATAAAAATAACCCTAATCTGAGGGGGGAAAAAAATTGTTTATAAAAATCTGATTGTCTCCTCTTGAACTCTCACTTCCTGCCAAGCACTTAGTTTATCCCAACAATTCTATCCATTAATTCTGGATACCATACACCAGAGCTGCTACGACAGAACAGGGAGGATAAAATGAGTCCAACATTAGTCACACATAGTCCAACAGGCCACAGTATTTTTCAGGAACCTGAAGGTTGTGCCATTATATCACATTTTAAAAATAAAAGTAAATAGTCTCAACAGGAATATGGTGACTGAATGAACCAGCATAACAGATGTTTGAACCCAAGATCCTTTACTTTGCCAAGCTTCTTATTAGCTAATTTTCCAAGCTATGGACATAGAGTATAATGAATTAATGCTTCAATGTCCTGGAAATCCCATGGCTTTCATTTTAAAATACTGATTCCACAGAGTGCACATTCTAATGATGTGGTAAAAGTGAAAGTAACTATAAAACAGCTCCTCATTAATATTAGAAAGGTAAAAACCCAACAAACAGAAGCTAAGGCAGTTTTTCTAAACACGTCTCTCCCCATTTGAATTCAGAATTAAACACAGAAAGCACTCCGGTTGCATTTTTGCTATATCCTCATTTTCTACAACAATTAGAAGGTGAATTTAATCATATGTGGCAATAAAAAGGTTAGACAATTTCAGGCAGTGGGACTCATAAAACAAAACCACTAAAAAAGCCCAACCACTGCACAGTAAAGATATCTGCAGTAGCTTTTAAATTCTGTTTGAGTACACCATTCTCAGCTATGCCATGTTTTGGAATCTAGTGCTGTCATTTTAAAAATGAATAAAGTGTATCCTTATTCGTCACTATGAATCATCAGTTTGCATTTAAAAAAAATAAGAAAAAAAAGGCAAAATAAAGCAGAGTTTAAAGCTTAGAGAGAAATAGGGGGATGGGGAAAGGGAGGAACATCTTGAAACAGCCCAAAGGATCTTTGATCTTTATTGTGAATTGATCCTGTGATTTTTGAATTGCATAGGAACATCAAAGTATCTTTTTTATTTATTTCAATATGCTTGAATCCGACCCTTGAAGCCTTGTCAGATAATTAATGCTTTGTAAGGCAGTTAGCAAATTTTTTGAGCAATACTATTATGTTGACTTTTATTCTTTCCTATTGGCTAAAACAATAGCAGATCGCTGCCTATATTGTTAAATCTTGTAAATTCAAACAGAAAGACAAATATTTATGATAGGGTTTTCTTTTTAAAGCAACCTTTGTTTTCAAGCCAAATTTCTGTGGGTTGGTACTCAGCACATCCTGAATAAAGTTAGATCCTCCCACACTGAAGAGATTCCAAGTCAGGCAGGCAGAATTGATTGCCTATCATTTTTAGCATCTTGCTTCTCAATACTGAAGAGTTTGCACACAGTCTGCTCGATAACTTGTCTCAGAAAATTAGATGAAGCTTAGGCTGAGAAATAGATTTGTTTTCGATGTGGAAATAACTAGTAAGAGGTAACAAACAAGAAAACTTTTCTTAATTGTACATTACTAAATGCAATTTAATTGTAACCGAGTAAGAGGCTTTCCACAGGCTTTTGGTGAAAGCATAAAGCTAAGCAGCTCACTTGAGACATTTACATTTTATAATGATAAAATAAAATGGAAAATGTACTTTTCCAACTCCCCATAGGTTTTCATATTTGGAAATGTTGTTTGCTCAGCTAATTTTATTACAGCTCTTCAGCAAATACTGAATCCACAATTATGTTGCTTGGCTCTTTTCTTGTGAAATGGTGGAAGAGTCAAATTTTAATATTTTTAAAAACTAATGTTTACTATACCTTCATCCTTTGTGCCCAAATTTAGTAGTAGTTCTGTCTATTAGTGTACATTAACACCAGAACATATTTCATTGCTGCAGAGAAAGGATTCTGCATCAGTTCAGAAGCTGAACACAACATTCATGGGGAAAAGGGAAAACATACAGAAAGACTTCTTGCAGAATTCTGCAGAGTTCTGCAAACTTCTACCAAAGCCTCAAGGTTTTGATAAGAAGGAAGAATCTGGTTTGACCCACGAGAGGATTGAAATATGGCAAATAATGAAATCTGAAAAAGCAGGGAAAGAATAGGAATATTTCTAAAAGTTTTTTTTTAATTAATTTTAGTCCTGTTGAAATATTAAAAAGTAACTAAACATCTGAAGACTGTAAGAAATACATTGCAAATGCCTATGGAAAGACTGAAGTTAAGAAAGATCTACAGACACATTCAGAGCTTCAGGTGAAGGGACAAACACAAATATTGGAAGATTGTAGTGAAGAATCAAAATCAACAAAGTGCTGAAAAATTGGAGCAGGACTTGAACTTGAAATCAAGAAATGCACTTGAACAGGGACAAAGCTCCTTAAGATCCAGGATATTAAGAAAACCAAATGGATAAAGTGAATGGTTTCCCATTAAATAGGGGGTAATTTTATACAAGGTACCCAGTGGCTCAAGATCAATTGTGGGTTACCTGAATTCAGGGATATATGAATAAATAATTGAAGCCCTGTTTCACCAGCAAACAGATGAAATAATGTAACTCTGCCTATTCCTTGCTATGGCAGAATGCATGAAAGTGTTCATGTGTCTGATTGAAAGACACAAGATTATGGAATCAAAAGTAACTTTTAAGTCAAGAAACAAATCAAATAAACCACCACAAATACAGGTCAATTTAAGGGGATATGCAGGAATAATGAAGTATGATACAACAGCTCTTTATCCACCAAGATGGATCAAATAAGAAGAGTAACATGAAGTATGTTGTGATTATGGCATTCTCAGAATTGGGGATGTCACTGTGAGTTTTCATACAGGCGAGGTCTGGAAGATGTTTTTAATAAAAAATTGACCTGCTTTTAAAAACATGAGCTCCAGCATCTCTGGGGAACTGAAAAAACAGTTTCCATTGAAGAGACAAAATAGCAATGCATTTAAAGACTATCAATCGCTGAAATTGAAGACATCTACAGCTGCTCTCGACAATTTTAGCCAAATATGTTGGGGTTATGCTTTTATCCCTTCAAGGAGACGATGTTCTGGAAGTATCATGTCATTGATGGCTGTTTCTCTTGCCAGGAGAGTAAATAAAACTGCCTGGCAGGAATTGCTCAGCCCATGAGCTTCTGCTTGTTAGTCCCCTCTTCTCGTGTTTTTATCTCTTTTCTTAGGGCTGTCCTGACAACATATTTAAATTGAGGTTCTATGTGCATTTTTAATGTAATTTTAAAAAGAAACAGTATATTTTTTCTTCATATAAATGCATGCAGCTCTATTTGGAACATAATATAAGGTATTTTTTCATTCTTTTTCAGGTTAGCTTTCAGGTTTACAACATATTAATAACTTAAACAGTAGAAATCAGAGTTTAGAGAGCAAGAAGAAAAGCCTATAGCATGGCAAATATCAGAGATCCCAAATTCACCTGTTAAATAATAAGAAATTTACAATAGGCTGACATTTGGAGGACAGTCTAAAGGGCAGCAAATTAAATTAATGAAAGATTATGAAAGCAAGAAAGATGTTTAGGATAGAAGCATATCTGGAGGCTGAGAAATGATGATGTTGGTACTTCTGGTCAAGCAGCAGGTGAAGCAACACATGGTGAAAGAGAAGCTGAACTTAATTGTGATTCTGTCTGTGAATGAAGCAACTCAGGTAAAGCTTAGAAAACAATTGCACACTATGCATTGTATTAACTGCAAAACTAATTTACAAATTATAACCCCCCACCAAAACAGCATTACTTGCTGTTTAGCTCTAAAAAAGCCCTATAGCAATAAAAGCCATTAAGCTCTCAATTTGCTCTTTCTCTGTCCCCATCTTTTCAAGAAGTATATAAATACATATGATAATTTTCTGGAAATTTTATTCTCTTTTGCACACTCATATTTAGTTTGAGTAGAAGTGTTTTATTGGGTGAGAGAATGAGGTGTGTTGAGCAAGATTCCACATAATTTTACATATTTCAAGTCATAGTTGTTTAAATCCCAGCATTTTTCTGTGTATCAAAAACCCACTTCTTTAACTGAAAACCTTTTATAATGCACATAAGGTACCCTAGTGAGATGTTGATTCAATAATTTATTCAAATAATAACTAATAAGTTATCAGTGGAGGCTTGCATTCAACTGCAACATTTTTAATACATTTTCAAAATAAGTTAATGTTCTTAAAACATTCAGAAATGATGAATTTTGTGTCACCTGCCTTTCCTGGTATTTTACAGCTGTAATGATTATTCAGTATGTTAACACAAAAAAACCCCATAAAGATTGTTCCACTGGAGCCTTAAACTGATTTTTTTTCTTTATGAAGGAGTGGGTTAAGAAACCCTACACTAAAACTTTATTTCTAGATTTTTATTTTCTTGAATTGTTTTTAAATCACTGTGGGGTTTTTCTTAAACATAATTAACACATGATGCAGATCTTAAAAGATGGTGATATACTCTGAGTTTTTGTTTCTTTTGAGGAGCTTTTTCCTCACAGACTATGCCACCTTTAATAAAGTTATTAATTCCAATTAAAGCTCCTATCAAATTCTGTTTAAAGCCATCAATTGTAATGTAGTTCAAAAAATTGCAAAATCAGTGTAGAATGTTGAATAAGAAATAAGAATTAAAGCTTTCTTCTACTTTTTAAATAAATATATTTTAGCAGTTGGGATTCAGGTTTAAGATGATACGTTAATATAATTTTGCTAATAATTACTGCTTTTCATCTACTGTGATCTCCTTTGCTCTATAGTTGATTTTCTTGGCATTCCAGTGGATGATCAACCTGAAAAATACTGGCAATATATCCAGAAGAAAAAAATCAACAGAGCAGCTTTATCAAAAGTTAAAAGCTACTTTTATGAAATCTACTAATATTATAAAGAAGTAGCAGCATTTCAATCTGCATGTGATCCTGAGTCACACCATGAGGAGAGTTCAGGATTAACCGAGCACACACACGCATTCAAAGAGAAAATGAACTGGCTGGAAGAGGAGCAGAGCAGCATCAGTCAACACAGCAGCAGGAAAAACAACCTTATTGAAGGTACAGCTGCTTCTCCAGCACGTGTTTAAAGGACTCCTCCAGAAGAGCATAATAGGAATGGCTCCCCTGAAATAATTGAGCTCTGTAGCAGCTCGTTAGTCAGCTGAATTCTTTTCTACTGGATCACATAAAAGATTTCTTAACAACAATGTCATTAAAATGAATCAAAAAGGAAAAGCAGCAAAGTCAACCACAATGGAAACCTGGTCTTGAAAAGAGCGTCGCAGGAGCTGCACTAAAGGCTGTAAATAATTTGAACATAATAAATAATTAATTTGAACATAATAGGTGATGTTTCCTCACCATCTCCTATGATTTCATCCTTTATGACTTCAAACTAACCTTCATTTATGTTTGAAGTGCTTTTTGACCTTGGCTTGGGAAGAATGTTATGATTCATCAGAGACAGTACCATTTATTCTAAATTCTGGTTTTCAGAATTTTCTGATACAGCTGCTGCAGGCACCTGCATGTTCTCCATGTTCTATTGCCACACATTACCCACAGGTCTGTCAGAAATAACTTTGGGGACTCCTGATTTCAGTGGGAATAACTCATGTTTCTCTATGTTATGACAAAATTAATATTACCATGTGATACTGCACTGAAAGGGAACACATGCACATTCCATGGTGGGAGTAAATGATTTTTGTACAGCTCAGGAAAAGAGGAAAGAAAAGCTGACTCTGTCACAAACCCAATCAACTACTGTAGATGACACCCGAGACAGATAGTGAAAGTGTTACATTTTCTCCTGGACACCATTTGGCAAGGTTTGTGTTGCAATTTATTGACATTTGCTTCATGGACATTGTAAAATTTACAGTCATGAAGTAAAGATTTCAAAACATCCTTATTTTCTTAGCAGCCTGAATCACTGCACTTTACTGTACAGCTCAGATTGCCTGAACAGCCTGATTGGGGCAGCTCAGGCACCATGAAAAGTGTCTGGTTATCCACACTATCCCCCTTAGAGCTCCACACTACCACATCTGAAACAGTTCTGATATTTGATATTTACCCCAGTTACTTTACATATTTCAGAGCAATGCAGGTGTATTATACCCCATTTTCAGTAAAATTCAAGGCTGGAAGACATGCAGAGACACAATATTCTGAGGCACTGGAGGCAGTTCTCTGCGATTTTGAGGTTTCCTCCATTTAATTTTAAAAAAGAAAGGAGGAAGCATTGTCAAAGCAGAAGGAAGCATGGGCAAGGGGTTCCACAAGTGTATTTTCTTAGTCCTTAATTTCATACTGTCCTGGCAGACAAAATAAAGATTAGGCTTATTAAATTTGTAGACTAAGAGAGATTGCCAGTAGATAGGAAGATATGCTCAGAACTCATATTGATCTCAACAAAAAGGAGATTTGGCCTGGAAATAAAAGATTCTATTCAAAAGAGTAAAATAAATACCTGGCAAGAATTTTAAAGCACATTAAAGTCAGTGTGAGCAACAATTCTGCAAAAGAGGTTCCAGGCACTATTATGGAGCCTTAGCTCAGTATATGTCACGATAATGAGTAAAATCAGCCACTGTATTATGATATTGAAACAGATCTGCCTCTATAAATGAGGCATGAAGTTGTTTTCTGCTCTTGTACCGACTGAAAACACCCCAGCTAATGCTTTAGATCGGATTTTAGGCACTGCCAGTCGGAATACCAAGAAGAGAGCAGGGATAAGGACACAGGATTTAGAAGCAGGTCCTAAATGTGCTAAATTTCTTCCACAGGGAGTTGAACAGGTATGAGAAAAGTATCATGAGAGGCTTCATAAAAGAGTCCTGGGGAATGATAAGGAGCAATCTCTTCTTGTCACTTGGTAAAAAACAGAACAAGAAATAATAGCAACAAATTTCACGGAGGACTCAGGTGAGACATTGAGTAAAAAGCAGTAAGGACAATGCCTCTATGAGCCTGTAAAGCTGAACCTCCATCCACTTCCAGAGAGCACAGGGACTGACACAATCTGAGAGGAGCACCACAGCCCTGCCCGCACTGCCCACACAGGGAAAGGGAGGAGACAAGACGACCTTCTGCTGCTTGTCTTTTGTACTGAAACTGAGTTGTCACTAAAGAAACACATGATTAAACCTCGTTCTCTTTAATAGGAGGGGCTGGTGTGGGAGAAGGGAAGAAAACCCCTAAATTATAATGAGTATATGAGCTCCTCTACTATATCAACGTGCACAGTATATCCATACATCTGCAAACAGACACCATCCTTAGTCCTGAAAACTGAACCCAGGATGTGAAACACAGATTCCAGGGTCACTTTTAAGTTTCTTGGTTTAACTTTTATTTCAGAAACCTTGTTAGAATGATTCATGAATGTCTTGTGATTCTGAATATTTTTGTAACATTACCATGGCAACCTGATGTGATAGAAGCAGTGAATATAAAAATATATTGAGACATCTTTTAAGAAAAGAAAAAAACAATGAAAATAGAATATAAAATAATAGAAATTGTACACTTGGAACATTATATAGATACTGAAATTCAATAAATGGATCCTGTGGAGGCACTGAGGATGTTTTTCTACTGCTGAATACAGGTGTAGAATTTACTTTTCAATATTGACACCAGTTCAGTAATAACTGGTTGAACTAAACAAACAAAAGCATCATTGACAAGGAAGATGGCTGTTGGTTTCTGATCACCTCTATGAAAGAAGTCTTCACCCATCCTTAACCCTCCTTGCAGTTATAAAATAAAGATAACCATTATTCTTACTGCTTAGCTCATCTGAGGATTCCTTGCTTGCTTTTAGGGATTAATGTTCGATTTAAGTTCCCAACTTCCTCAAGGATTACTCTTTCTTTAAACTTCACTATTTATAAAAATATGGCTTAAACTTTTTTTTCTGCTTCTTCCCCTTTCTTATTCACCATTACTCATTTTGGAAACAGGTGCTGCAGTTAGACATGTGAGATTTAGACAATTCAGAATATAAATGGCAGACCATTTCCCTTTAATGTCTTAATCACTGTCTTCTGAGGTTATGGCTACCTAATTTTGAATTGAAGAGGCCTCCATCTATCCAACTTCAATAAGAAGTGTCAAAAATATTACTGAATTTAAATTTCTCTAATCGTTCATTTTCTTTTAATTTCCATGAAATACAGAAAATAGGCAAATTTATTTTCAAACATACTTTTTAACCTTGGCTTGATCAGACCAACTGTCTCACAACTACTACACCCTTCCATTCTCACTTAATTTGGAAGTGTTTTTTTTATCTGGATACTCAATTTCAGTTTAGTTGAGTCAGAACCAGTCCAGGCAGGGAGACAAGAACTTCTATTGCCTATACAGCCTGGATCCCTTCTTCTGTGAGAAAAGTGGTGGCTAAAGTAGAGGAAGGAAAAGAGGATCAATGATCTGGATTCAGAGACCTCCAACAGTTCTGCATTGTAATTACAGAAGGACTTGAAAGCCGGTCCTGCTTCTCCCTTAACCACAGGACAGGTGGGTAAAGTTGATTCTTCCTTCCAATGATTATTTCTAAGTAGTGCAGAGTCAAAATGTATTGAAGTGATAGAATTACATGATGCTGACAAGTTTCTTACCTATTAGACACTTGGTGAGCATGGAATTGCCTCAGGAGGTAACTCCCACCTTGCCCCTTTTCCAGATGGTTCCATCCCTTCTCTGATGTGCCTTAGGGTTACACTGAATTAAACACCAACATGTTATGCATGATTTTGCTCAAGGAATTCCTTCTCTATTCATCAGTGATGGTTAATTGACCAAGAAATTTCATCTGTATATCAAAAGAAGCTCAAAGATATTTTTCCAGAAAAGTTTTAAACTAAAAAATACGAATTCTAGGATGACTTCTTACTTTGACTTATAAGGCTAGGCCACTTTTTGTGTGAAGCAATGCCATTTGGTTTAAAAATATAATCTGAGTTTGCAAAAATTCTTCAATAATGTCATGTAAAGAGCTCAGCATTTACAGACTGCTTTCTAACAGATGTTTTTGGTAGCAATTTATTTTTAATAGTCACAATATTATCATATTATTATATTACATAAACTGATGTGAATCTTTTGCTTTGGCAGAAGCAGAATATCATGAATACTACTGACTTGCCAAAAACTTTCAGGATCACACAGAGGAAGCAAGAGGCTCCTGGAAGATCTGCCTGCTACTTTTATACTTCTGTTTATGTTATTTATATGGAGTCATACACATGAAGTTAGTTTACTGACTTCAGAGCAGAGATACATACATACTGCTGCATTTTCCTGTTCCCACCTCTCCTGATACACAGGACAAAACAAAAACCTTTGCTCTTCCTGGCCTTCTATGTCCCAAACCCAAGCTGATTAACAGGAATTACCATTTTAAGGGTCTTTCAGGATTTCTGTTTGGACTGGAAAGCTCTGTGCATCAGCTGTACCACAAGAGTGAACAGCTCCTCAAATGTCTACACAAATCTCTTCTGCTTTTGAACTGCAGTAAAGAAAAGCACCAACAAATCCAGAACACTTCTTACATGCCACAGTCTTGATATGTTTATAAATCCGGTCTTAATTTAACAAAAGTTTATCTAGTTAATCACAACATCATGTCCAGAACATTGCCTTTTCTAATATATTACAGCAGACATCTTATTCTCTTGCATGGCTCCAAATGGCAAAAAGGAGGAAAGCACCTCTAGCTGCAAATGTACAAAGCCATCAGCAGAGAAGTGTGCCCAGCCAGGAGCAGGTATTTTAACATTGCACTGCCCATAGTCATGAAATTTTCCACAAGTTACCGTAGCACTGCAAAAATATTGACTTATTGCCTTCATGACCCTTTTCCTCGTGGCCTCCAGGGTCGCTAAGGCTGCTGCTCTGACTGGAATGTGAACTTTCCACAGCTGTGGCACAAGCCTTTCAACTGTATCTTCTGCACACCTGGCTGTTCAGTGCCAGTCTCAGCTGTGTCAGTGACACACACATCAGAGCAAAGTGCTGTAGCAGGCAGATCAAAGTAAAACAGCACAATGGACTCTGGAGTAGCACCCCCGTGCTTTCACTAAAGGTTCAGGGAATTTCCTGGCAGATGGAGGCAAGTATACTCACATTATGGCAATTCCATTTTACTAATGAGGCCATTGCAACAACATCAATATAGAGCAGCCCAGCTGGCTGCAGTGTCTTGTCGTGTCTGATTAGAAAAGTGCAAATACGTTCCTCTTGCTCTGCAGACTCTCCTTTGTCACCATAAAGACTTCTTGTTCTCACATAGGCTGAGCTAGTGGATGGCATATTGTCTCCCATTTTTCAGATGAGAGTTGCTTTATTCCTCTCTACTCTTAACTAAATAATTTCCCTACAGGAAGCTGAATTTCCCATTGTCGAAATACAATTAAGTGAGAGTCTTTTTGGAGAATATTGCCAAAGCTGTTTTCATCAAGTAGAATTAATCAACAACATTGTTATTTTGTGTGCTTCAATGGGAGATTATTAGCTGTATGTGGGCAGTGTAACCCCTCAGTCCCCCCAAGGGCCTCAGAAGCGCTCTGAGCATTTTTACAAGCTTGAAACTTGCCTTTGGCCCAGAATAAATAGGATGAATATGAATTAAACATAGACTTTTCACATATTGGATGAAACGGGCTGTTTCTGATGAAAGGGCTAGCAGACCTGTCAGCTGGACATTTCATCACAACACTGTTGTTACGTTCTCATAAAATCATGTTTATAGGAAATGAACTTATTAGAGATACATTCGGCAATATTTTCTCTGTTTTTTTCCTTTTCATTTCTTATTATACTAGATTTATAACATATATAACCCATACATAATGTGCATCCTTTTTTATTATTTATTAAAAAATTAAGGAGATAAAGTGCATTCTCTACATTATTTGCATCTATCAGCATGCTCCCAATTCCCTTAATCTCAATTGATAACACTACTATAATGATAAAACAATAAGGGAGCATCTGGCTGGATTTTTGAAGCAAATAGCAAACTAGGTTTAGCTTTTAGGACTTTTAGGTTTAGCTTTTAGGTGCAACCAGAAGGTGGAGGGTGCACTGCTGTCCTCACGTATCAATGTACTGAATTTTCACTGTAGGAGAAATTTCCAATCACAGAAATCCCAAGAAGCTCAGGCTGATTGCAGTTTGTTTGTTGTGCTTGACACCACAGGATAAATGAAAAGCTTTTTGGAAGGATACCCATTCCCCGTGGCACAGCATTCATTTAATGATGTTCACAGTTATCTTTACAGCAAAGACACTGGCTTATTATGAGCTATCAGCGAGCTTGTGGTGCCATGGCTCTTGGAAGAAATTGCCAAAATTGATACAGACTGCATCAAAATCAAGCTGTGTAAATTAGCTGTGTAGGGAGTCACATAAAAGTGCATGTTAAGAATGGAGCTGGGGACACACAGTCTGTTCTGTAGAGCACAGATCAGTATGCAGTCACACGGTAAAAGAGGAATACAGGGTTTTCACACAGATGTGTCCATGGCAACTGACAGACTATTTCCACTTGTCTCCTAAGATGTTTCCAGCATAAAGGACTCCATTAAAACTCACAGATAAATCCATACTCAGAAAGGATACCAACCAAGGGTCTTTGTTAAACTTATATTCTGTTTGACAGGGGCATGGGACTTCTTTGTTTCTCAAGCCAATTACCAGTCCATTTTTATGGCAGAAAAAAACAATGGCAAGGTGTTCTATATACAACATATAAAAATACAAGGATTTAAGAATATTGTAAAATGATATTAAATTTAGATCATTCTGTACCCATTCACACAGTGAGCTATGACAGAAGTTTAAATGTCATTTATGAACGTCAAGAATCAAATAAACAAGTAGATGTTGGAACCGTTGACTGGAGCACACACACAAAAAGACCTCAGAGTCTTGCTGGTCTTTCCCTGCCTGAAATAGCTGCAATGTTACAATGCCCTTGAAACAGGTTTCCCAGAAGTGATGAGAAAAGCTGAGGAACAGCACACTATGAAAAACCTATGATCATTAAATTACAAGGAAATTAAGCAGTTCAAGACAGTATGAGGAATAAATCACACTGTTTGATTTTTCGATTAAGATGGCCATTGCACAGATCCATTGCAATGGATCAAAATATTAAAGGAAACTCAACATCCACTTCTAAAGCCGTATATATGCCACATCATGCAGCAAGTCTTTTAGTCTTTAAAAAAGCCCCTTGAAATTTTGTCCCAGTGTAGCAGCTTTTCAGGGCTCTTCTGATTATTTTTATCATGGAATGACCTGTCTCCTCTTCCAGTTCAACATTGCTTTCATTGAAAAACAAGCAACATATTTCCCATTGAAGGTGGAAATTATTTTTTATGGCATGGATCTTTCATTATTTGTTTTTATTTTACCAGATTTAATTGTTTTAATTGTAACATTTTAAAAATTAAATTGATTTTAATTTTAACCAAAAATACTTTAATTTTTTTTGCCAGTTCTTACCTTTTTATAATAAGCTTTCTGACTTCCGAATCACATTTGTTTGCTGATCAATCTGTCCCTCCATTCCCTACAGGCTCTCTGCATAATTGTGTTAGAAATTGTTATGAATAGTTGTGGGGGCTTAGTTAGGCTCTGCCTTTTGCCCAGGCCTCTGGCAGCAGGCAGTAGCCTTATTGGGGTGTCCAGCACCCCAAAACCCACTCTCATAGCAACTCCCAACTCATAGCAACACCCAACGGATTAACTGGAACAAATTCAGTTATCTATGTGCAACCATGCATAGAATCATTCTTTTACCTAACAACCTTTTGGTTGCAGCAAAATATTACCTCACTCTCACAACTGTAAAATTCTTCTCTTGAGCAGTCATTCACCCAGTAGGTTTCTATTTCCTATAAATATAAAACTGTTTCCTGGAAGAAATACAAAAGTTTGTAAAGACAATTCTGGGAAGCTGTGCAATATTGATTAATAACAGCAACCTCAAAAACATCAAGCCTCATTGACACTGAAGAGTTTGAGCTCTTCAGCACAGCTGAATCCTCTGATGAGCTCTCTTTATTTCTCAAAGCTTGCCCTTTTGAAATAATTAAAAAACTGTAATTACTAATCCACTTGGTTTATTTTTCTATTAATTTAAAATGGACTTAACTCAGGGTCACTCAATCAGGATAATTTTCTGGGAGCAGCTCTTTTCAGTAAGTTATCTCCTACCATTCAGGCTGCAACATTATGCAGCCTGTTCTTGGTTCAATGGTTAGTAACAAGTCTGTCATCTGGCATAGTCAGAAACTCATGGGACTCCCCAATATTGCCAGTATTTTGTCTCCAAGCTATACAGATGAAAATTAAGTGTCCCACAGTGAAACACTTGCATTCAGAATAATCATTTGTTTGTACTAATATTAAATTTGTCCTGAAGTTTTATAATAACAATATATCAGAGATATGCCTGTGGCATATTTCAGAGTTGTATTTTACAGTAAACTAGGTTTGAGGTTTCAGTCTATCAGGCTCAATCTAAAGCTCGGTGTATTTAGTGTCCAAATAAGTCAAATGGTCATGAATATTCCTCATTGCAAAAGACACCAAGCAAAATGCACCTGCAGGATTTCTTTTCTTCTCATTGTTTCTCTTGCTCATTCATGGTTAAATGGATTGAACACATTCTGATGTTGAGGTCTGGCATGTACCAGTTGAGACTTCTGAGTCATAAACTGGAGGCAAGATATTCAGCAGTAATTATTAATAGACTGTCACTGAAACCAAACCATGGAATCTCCCATTCACCTCAATGATAATCTTTTCACTGTGATTTAAAGTCACAGGTCCCTTAAATTTATCATAAATTTGTCAGCATACACCAGGGAAAATGAGAAAACTATGTATGTCTGAACTAATTTCACAATGTTTCATCTAGAAAATTACCCTTTTTGGTGGATAAGATATATTTTTCCTACGACATTCAAACAGACTCACACATACTGTTTGTCTTTGAATCCTCTGCACCAAAATGGTCTCCTAATATTCATAAAAGCCCCTCATCAGACTTACAGGCCTTTTCTGTCGTGCACATTCAGCCAGGAATCAGATGTAATGGAAATAGTGCCTTTTAATGGATTTTCAAAATTCCTTTGGTACTTTTGAAAAACCCTGATTTAGTAAGTCCCCAGCCCTAGTCAGTCTGATTTATCTTGATGAGAATACACACATGCTAAGGGTACCAAGCTGAAAAGAGATACAAAATTATACTGAAAACCTTGATGTTCCCTTAGAGAAACTTCTTAAGATAACACTTCTCCATGTGATAGAATTGCAAATGCAAGGCTTTCATATGATTAATTTAATGAATATTAAAACTGCTTTATTTTCATCTAGTTCTCATTACTTCCATAATGAGATATTTGCATGCATATGCATTTGCGTGTAGGATAATGTGCTCCACACCATGCCTTAAGGACAGATAAAATGGTAGAATGTGTATTCATGCTGCACTTGTTCAGGGTCAGGTCAAATATGATGGTCTGGATGTATGAGCAGGTTCAACAAACAATGGAAAACAAACCAAGACTTGCTTAAGAAAAAATGAACTAAAGGAAATGCACAAACATATCAGAGTCAGTGAAAGCACTAAGAAGAAAGACCTGTGGTGATATGAACAGTTATCCATTTGTATGACCAGGAGCATAGTTGATTAAGACAGAAAACTTTTTACTATCTATTATTTTGAATGAGATTTAAAGTTAATTATTACCCACCACTTCAGTCCCTGCAAATCAGTACAAAGCAGCCTGTTGTGCGGCTTGTTGCCTCTGCTTTATTTAGGAGTTAAGCTGCTTTTAAATACTTTTCTTTTTCTATTGGATTGTCAGTGTTCTTCAGCTTTGCATAGTAAAGCAGGTTCTTTTAAACCTATTTGCATTTAATTGTAATAACACAAGTAAGTAGAGCTTAACTTTTTCTTAATTAAACTCCAAACAAAAAATCATCATTACTACAATACCCTGCAGGGACAGAGATTAGAGACACATACCCAAACCTTAAAATCTGGTTTTGTGCCTGCAATGCAATATTTACAAAACTATCAGAACAGTTTGTGTGTTTGTTAAAAAGGCAAGAATATATTAAGAAATTATGTAAGAGTAAGTACTTTACGCAGTTCCATGTTCTCTTCCCCAGGGAAAAAGATCGCCTGTCAGGAAGCAGCAGACACAACCAATAGTTACATTGCCTACATTACTAATGGAATCTGACCTTGAGTTTATCCTTCACTGACTCAGGGATCATCAGCACAGTCTGCCACTCGATGCTGGTGATCCTCCCATGGCTTGAACCATCCCTATTAAGTCTGCCCAGACCTGAGGTATGTGTAGAACAAATTGCCAGCACCAGGCACAAAGTCCTGTCTTGCTGATAGGCAACTTTGGCCATCTGTGATTAGAAACAAATTCAGGACAGGAACAAAAGGGTTTCAGATTTATTTCTGCACGGCCTTTGCTTGGAGCAGTTCAAAGGAATGTGTTCTACTTTTCAGTATCAGAGGATGAATGTGAATCATAGTCTGAGCATTGCAGTGTGGGCCAATATCATGAAGAGAAGAACTATAATTTATATGGTGCACGTTAAGAGTGGCTGCCCAGCCAGTCCAGAGGACCACTGACTTCCTCATTACACTGCATCTATTTGGCCATGGACGTTTGAGTGCCCAGAATGAGGTGCCCTGGCCCATGATTAGTTTCTGGGAACTAAAATAAAATAAATACTAATGAATTTATATAGTTGTATCACCAATATTCCCACTGAATCATCATGAGGTGCACTCTAAAGATTTCTGAGTATTTATTAAAGACTACAGTTCCTTTGCTTTCAATTTTATTTAAAACCCTGAATCATAGAGCTATAGGTCACATTTTCAAAGATTCATTAACACTGAGATGTCTATGACCTTACTTATTTTTAATTTTTATTTATTTTTGGAAAGTTGATACTTTTAAATAGCTAACAGTATCCCTACTTGAGTTTTAAGGCAAAAAACCCATGTTATGTGTGTCTGTGATTCAGAATTCACAGGATCATAATCACATTCACTAAAGTGAAGAACTTGGTCTGCAAATAATGTCTCTTTATGATGGTAGGTGAGAGGAAGAGGAGACAGACAGACAGGTGGACACAGATTCTCTGGCTTGAGCCAATTACAGAAAGTCAGGAAGCACAGATGCATGTTATAGGATTTTCCTGTGAATGATTTAGTTGTGAGCTGTTAACTATCGGAGTCTGCCCCCTCAAATTAATCTTAATGTCCATTTGAGATTAACAATTCATGAAATAGCAATTCCTACTAGTGACAATCACACATGAACTTTAAAGCAGATTTTCCCTTTCACTTTTAACTTCTGATACTCTAGAAATGTTTCTGGGTATTGAATTCAATGCTAATTAAAGAACACAGAGACCATGCCTGTCCCAGTGGATAAGCTTTTCCTTTGGGAGACCTTTTGCCATTATTTGTGAAGAGTTGAGTTGATTGAGGTGAGCTATCCAAGGTATTCTCTTATGTTGTTTTCCTTGCATCACACCTCCTGCATTCTAGAGCTGAGAAGTTTTATCTTTTTAGTTGCTGCATTATTCAGTACTGCTAGCTGTAACCTTAGCTTTTACTACAACCTCTTTTGCTTTATTACTTCAGCTGATTTGTATAATTCATCATATTCTATGTTTGCTCTTTCCTCCATTCTAACATTTTATTTTCATTTTTCTGGCTTCAGCCCCTCTTACCAGCTGCTTACTTGAAAAGTGACTTACAGCCAACCACTCAGTATTTCGGCTCCCAGTGTTGGCTTTGACTGAAGGCTTGTGCCTACCATAATTTGAATTAAAAGTGCATTATCTTAAGGCATGCTGGGCTATCCAGAACAAATGGAGCCTTCGTCTCAGGAACTCAGACATTAAGTGACACCTTATCCAACTTATGTTACTTGTACTTAAGGGATACTAGTCAAACCAGTAGCCATTTATCATCTGTGCATTTAAAACATCTCTGTTTAAGGAGATACTTTTAAGGAGATACTTTTAAGAGACCTTTGATACTTTGCTCCTAAGTATAAGATTGTTATAGATGAATGACCTGCTGCAGTACTGACTGTTCTCCCACTGTGAACAGAACTTGAATATTGCCTGTGATGATGCACAAGCCTAAGTCAGTGTTGTTATCGCTGAACTACTATTAACTTCTGGTTTGGGTACGTTTCATATGACTCTTACGAACATATATGTAAGTGGTAAAGTTGTTAATTATGTAAAGAATGTATCACTAATAAAAAAATTATTATTGCTATTCTATCGTTAGCCCATATGAATCTTATCCTACAGGTCAAGCATTGTTATTAAATTCCATTAATGATTTTAATGTTTGTTGCATTTAGGCATTTTCAAAATATGACTATTTACTTGCAAAGATGGGGAGACTGAGCCAGAGACGTTTTCCTCGTGCCATCTTATAATACGATGAAAACCTGAGTGATGAATGCATATATTTATTAAGTTCCAAAACAGCACCACTCTTTGAGGTCTGAAAAACATCAGAAGACAGGATTAGAAAAAAATTAGTATATTATTGAAGCAATCTGATATTTATAAATGCAGGTTCTCTCTTTCTCAATAGGTAATTTCTTCAAAACAGGTGTTTGATTTCAACTGGAGAAAAATCAAGAATATTGCACTTCTGGGAAAAAAGCAAACATTGCGGGAAATAGGAAAACCAAAGTAATCAATTCACTGCGTGTAGTACTTGTAGCATCTCAGCTGCAGACTGTGTCTAACTTAAGCAATAGGTAAAATGAATGGAGAAAAATCCAGGGAATATAAGAATAATCAGGAACATGGAAACATAAGATATAAGTATGGTTTGAAGAAATGGAATTAATTTAATATAGGGAGAAGAGGTGAAGTATAAAACTTCATATACACAGCAAGTGCCTGAAAGAAGAAGAAAATAATCTGTTCTTTCTGTCAACACAGATAAGATTAAAAACACCCCAAAGGTCTTTAGCTGGACAGGGAAGACAGCAGGGATTGCTAAGCACTGAAACAGATGGACCACATGGGCTGTGAAATCATCCCCCAGCTAGCCGGTTTGGGTTTTTAAAGTAAAACTAATGAACAAAAGGACAGTTCTTCTTGGTATTAGAGAAGCAAAAATAACCCTATAAATGACACTGCTTTAGTATGTTCTGACAGTAGGACATGATGGCAGTGCGTGTGTAGGTGTTGTAACACAGATATATAGGACAGCAGCTTCACAAGTTTTCCATTGTGGTTGGAGCTATGTAGTCTCCACCTGGTAGCTCTGAAAAGATCACATAAATTTGTGACCAGAAACTACAGATGGTTTTTGTTGGTATTTATTGTGAATGTATAAATATTAACAGAAGAGGGAAGCTGGATTGCAGTGACTAAGTTGCTATATTTATATGGTTTTCTGTTTTGCTATATTTTTATTGCCTTAATCCTGTGTGGTGTCATTCAAGACAATTTGATATAGTTCCTCATTTTTTTTTTCATTTTCAATAGATTCTGTGTTATGATATAGCTAGAGAACATGAAAAAAACCCAAACCAAAAAATAAACACCCTAGATTGCATTTAAAAACACACTTTTTTAAACATTTCAAAACAGTCAAATACCTGATTAACTTCAGTTTTTAAAGATCAGTTCTGCAATGGTACCTTAATGATTACCTTAATGATGCATTCATGAACTACATGTCCAGAGAACTCAAACCTCTTCTGCAAGAGTGAATTTCCTTGTGCAACCCTCACCCTAATCATTCAGGAAGGATAGACTCTATTTTCATGCCAAAGGTTCAACTGTAGAGGCCTTAGGGAATACGAGGCTGTTGATGGACATCCTTGTCACAGTGAGGGTGGCTGTGACAAATCTTTTGAGTCCACTGGCTTCAGGGTGAGTGTAGTGTAGTGCGAAGAAAAAGGAACGATGGAGTACCCAAAAAGAAAATTACTTTAATGATAAATCAAAATAGGAACAACACCCAGAAACCAAATGCAGGATAGGGACAAGCTTCAAAGACCAGAAACAAGGGGAAAGTAATGATATATAGTCTAGGAGGTGGAACATTCTAGAAACAATACCATATATGGAACACAAGTAACCAATAGGGGAGTAGAACTTGGACTAACATGACAACTCCAAAGGCTCTTGGGGGGAGATCTCAGGCTCACCCTGAGTTAGATGAATGTTTCCCAGGGCTTGAAGCTAGGGCTTGGCCCGTTAGGGGTGAAGTCCAGCCGACCCTGTGACCCAGTCAGGCCAACTCCCACACATCCTAAGAACAGGCCCATGTATTTTCCTAGCCCTTGTTTTCCAGGCATGTTAGGCCCTTTTTATTCAACAAAGATACTTTATTTCGGCTTTATAAGCCCAACTGCCACCTTAATATAAGGGAGTGGGAAATAAAGGCACAGGCATAGAAATAAAGACAGAGAAAAAAATTGGCTCTTCTCAGGTCCAACCTACAAAGGGATAAGACACAAAAAGGGTGAGGATATAATGCTTTCTATTTCACATACTTACATCAGTGGGACAGCTTGTTTGCCAGCATCAGACAAAATGTTAAATAGTCGCTAATAATCTGTTTCTCAGACAGGAAAAAAAAAGAGACAAAGAGATGTATGTTCTTTGTAGAACACACATACCTGTACTGCAGGCTGGAGTAGAGTAGAAAATACAGCTCTCTCCATTCCCAGACATTTGCTCAGCACAGTGGGTTAGACCTGACAGGATAGAGGAGAAGTCAACTTTTAAAGAAAATACATAAAAAAATATGCTCCTACGCAGTGCTGTTATTTCTTGGGAAAAAAAAGACCTCACCCCCCCAACATTTTTCAGCTCACTGATGATTTTTAGGCAATAAACATCTTGTTTTGACATATAACATCCTTAAGATCTGTGGTAAAGACTTATTTGTTCAATGTCACTGATGTGGTGAGGTTTGTCATTATTGATCTGCCATCAGAATAGGTCCAGTCAGGACAGAATACTTTGGAACTTCACCTTGGCTTCCTGTACAGTATTATTATTCTGAACTAAAGGAGAAGACACCAATTTTTTCCTCTGTTATCTGGATAAAATGAGCTCAGTAAGAGAAACAAAAATTTCACCTTAAAAATGCTTTTGGGAAATGGAAACTTTAATTCAAAATGACAAGTCTAATAATATTTCCCTTTTTTTTTTTTTTTTTTT